>CM065643.1:36994899-37633471 GCA_033220585.1 Dipteronia sinensis
TGAAAAGATAATATATGTTTGATCGTTAATCTTTTTTCAAAGAGTTTTATGTCTTTCTTTTAAAGTGAAATTCTTTTTATTTAAAAAAAAAAGTCATTCAAAGTCTTTGGTAGGAATGAAAGACAAGTTGTGAGATTTGTTATAACTAAAAGTCATTAAAAGTTATTGATATTTAAAAGTCATTGAATATCACGGGTCGGGTTTGGAGCAAGCATTAAAAATCGGGTTTTGGGTTTGGGGCGGTCTTGACCCGCCCCTTTGCCGCCCAGTTGCCACCCCTACCTACAGCACAGCAATACCAAACTGGGCCTGACAGTTAATAATAATAATAATAAAATGATTTTTTATAAAAAAAACACTTAGGTTTTTAAGATGGACTGTAAAAAGTAAAAATAATTTTGAAACATAAGGGATTTTGTCTTTAGAATTTTTTAAAATTTAGGATTTTAGAATGGAGTGTATTTAGTGAAGGATTGTGAAAAGAAAAAAATTGCATTACAAGGATAAAATCTTTAAATTTTATTATTTTTAAGAGCAAATGTCATTTTAATCCTTAAGTTATTTTTTTTATTTATAACATTGTGGTCAATTTTTACATTTTTATCCTTAAATTATCGTAAATACATAAAGTCGATTCATTTATTAGTTAACTTTTAGTCAAATTTAATACTATTTAAGTTTTTTTGTTTTTTTTTGTTTTTTCCGATTTATAACTGTTTGACCAATTTTTACATTTTTTGCTCATGTAATCCTTAAATCATCATAAAATACATAAATTTGATCCAACTATTGGTCAATTTAATCCAACTATTAGTCAAATTTAACTATTTTACAGGCATTTTTGTTTTTAAACACTAACACATACCGCATGTATACATCAAAACAATAAAAACAAAAAATAAAATTATTGTAAAGTTATTTTTAAAATTAAAATTTTGGAGGAGATTGATGCCTCCTCCATCGTGGAGGCAGCAACCTCCAGCCATATTTCTTCTTCTTCTTTTTTCTAAAAAATATATTATAATTATTTGTTCACCTTTTATATTTAAATGTATTTTTTTTTAACTTTTGACTTTAAAATATTTTAGTTAAAACTAATCAATAATTTTTTATCTCTATTTTTAAAAGTTTATAATTTTAATTGTCATTTTAGTATTATTTTCAATTTATTTTAATCATTTTTGATATATTTTATGGATTTTTTATAATTTTTTCTAGCTTTATTTTTCAAAACTTTGGTAACACATGCCGACTTTTTATTTAAAGTTAGTTAAAGATGTTAAATTTAAATAAGTTCGATAGTAAAATTGTAAAATTATACTTTTAAATAATTCAATTAAAATATAGGGAAAAATAAATATATTTTTTAATATTTTCTTTCACGTCTAATGGTCAAAATTTTGGTCAAAGTAACCATAGTGATGTATTTTAGAAATCTCATGAATAAAAAATCTAAACATCGGTTGAAAAGTAATAAATTGAAAAAATATAAAGACTAAAATGGTAACTCTTTCATCTTTAATAAAAGAATAGTTTTATATAATTAAATAATGAATTATATATATATATATATATTTTCTTTATTAGAGATCAAAAAGATGAATTTAACCTTGAACTCTTAATTTTAAAGGTGCTCAACTAACGACTTGGGAGATTTGTGCAATTTTAATCAAAAGTTCAATATACATGCAATTATCACTAAATTCGGAGATGTTTTTACAATTTGTTCTAAAATAAAATGGTGGTGATTATCTTATGTAATCCCATGTATGATTATTTAGTCCAAAAGTTTATGATCTTGATATATTATCGTTGAACTAATGAATTAGATTAGATGATCATTCCATAAAGTAGTATTTTAATTTTGGTTATATATTGAATTTCAATAATCTGTAGCAATTTCCCATCCAAAGACATAAAAGAGGTGTTATATGTGGAGTGAAAATCGTTGGTTTCTTTTTTGATCCCCCGTTTGTTCCAATATTATTATATAAGGTAGCCATAATGAAGATGTATAATGTCTTTTGTATTGAGCGTGACTCAGAGGATAGAGACCTTTGTTTGGTGGTGACTGGTGACTGGTGAGGTGGACCACCCAACATTTCCGATAAGACAACAAATAACAGCATTACAGCATACATAATTAGAATTTAGAACAATCCTCGTATTATATTAAATTAAGACAAATTTGATGATACCGTGTCATGTTTGAAGAGTTGGAAAGTCCATGTCATCCACATCTCGACACTCATTGGTGGACCACCTCACATGCTTGTCCAGCTGTCAAACTGTCGGTTCCGACAGAATCAACTTCTTAAAAGTTAAACCAAACACTATTGTAAATTCTAATAACCCAGAAACAAAAAAGCCCAGAGATGAAAAATTAGAGAGAAAGATGCCAGCATGGCAATTTGCAATCCATTTTGATTGTATGCATGGATATGTAGGGATTTCACTTAACACTTCGCACCATGAGATTACGACTACAACTAAAAGCCTTACAGACAGGATTAATATCCTGATCAGAAGCTCTTAAGGGCAGAACATCACATAAATAATAAGTTGTAATTTGTGACAAACACATAATTCACTACATATATTATATGATGATCGGTATGATTTATGACGGTCGACAATTCATAAGCCACGTCATTTAAAACATGAATAATCTTGTAACTTTTGAGCCTTTATGGGGTCATATGAGACTCATGTCAGAGTGGTACCAACATGGCCTAAGCCCAATCCTTGATAATAACACAAAATCAAGGGGCTCTTTTGTCATTTCCCAAGTAATTGAAAACGGAAAACCCACGCAACTTGTCTCAAATTTTTTTAAGTTGGCCATCATTTCCCTCCAATTCTCGCACTCCATTCTCCGATTTTGTCAATATATCTATCTTTCTGCGCTTCATTATTCCTATCCACCACCGATATTCCAAATCTATGCTTCCCATCATTTTCTCCAGATTCTAAAAACCGAAATAAAAGGTTACTTTCTCTACTCTTTTGCACTTACATTTCTATGCACTATTTCAATTCTAGGGTTTTTCGATTCGTCTAATTTCTCACTGGTCGCTGCTTTATTTAATGTGGAAAAATAGGTCAAGTACTTGAAATAATTGGGTCTTCTTGCAGGTTGGGTTTGGATCTGCTGTTGTAAGATTCAGGGTTGACTTTCATTGACTTTTTTCAGGTATTTTTTTTTCTTTATTAATCAATTTGGTAGTTTATGTTACCGGTAATTTCGGGTTGTTGTTGGTAGTTCTTTGGGAATTTTCACTTTTTTATTGTTTTGTTTGATAGTTGATTAATCGGTTGGAGTGTCTGTTTATGGGTCTCCGTTTTTTTTTTGTTTGGTATCTTCATATAAATTATTTGTTTGTTTTCTGATTGAATGTTTGGAAAATGATTGGAAGGAATATATTGGAACTGTATTTTCTATGTTCATACAATTTATTATTTGGGGCGTGATGCTTTATATGACTGTTGAACTTAACGAAGGTGAGCAGTTCTACAATGCAAATCAATTCAGCAAGAATAATTAAACATTGTGATATCTGGCTGATATAGAATAAATATTGGTGGTTTTTATAGCAATTATTAAATGAGATTATCTTCATTTCAGTTGGAATGTTCTTATTGATTATTTTACTTGTAAAGGAAATAAGAGTCTATTTGTCAATGATTATGATTGGTAGAGACCATATTAATTATGTTTGTTTGATAATTTAGTATGATGCAGCAGATGTTTCCTTGTATCTTTGTTGCCCACATTCGTCAGTCATGTTCACTTGGTACTTTGATGGCTTCAATTTCAGCATTGTGACATTTTCATTTCACTTCTATTTTCTGCTGTACTTGTGGTTTGTCTATTTAGCATCTCATAGTCATTAATTATAGGGTGTGCTTTGATGCCATGTCGCTATTTAACTTTTGATTTCTGCTATTTACTTCAATATTCTAGGTTTACTAATTTGTGGCCGAAGGTTTTTTTTTTTGAAGGGAATTCGTGGCTTAAGTTGTAGTATCAGTTTCGGTTTACAATACAAAGTTTATTTAGAATTTCACTTCAGTTCCATTTGTCTGCTTATGTGATGTAACTTCAGAGATTGATAAAGTACAATAGCACATCGTGAATATTGATAAGTTTATGATTGATCATTGTGGTTAATGTTGGTAATTGGTATTAATTTGTAATATAGCTGCAATACATGATTCCAGGTTATCTATTCATGGATTCTACAACACAAACTTTCCAACACCGCAAACTGTCAGTCAAACTGTGGCCCCCTAGTCAGGGTACCAGGCTAATGCTTGTGGAGCGAATGACCAAGAATCTTACCACTCCATCAATTTTATCCAGAAAGTATGGTTTGTTGAGCAAGGAAGAGGCTGAGGAGGATGCCAAGCAAATAGAAGAGTCAGCTTTTGCGGTTGCAAGCCAAAACTATGAAAAGGAGCCTGATGGTGATGGAAGTTCGGCTGTGCAAATTTATGCCAAAGAATCCAGCAAGCTGATGCTGGAAGTTATTAAACGAGGTCCTATAGCAAAGGACGGTGGAGAGCAAATGATGGCTGAGAACGCTGCTCCTGCCAATCAAACAATCTTTGATATATCTGGAGGTCGTCGGGCATTTATTGAAGAAGAAGAGGCTGAGGACCTTCTAGGGCCACTAAGGGAGCCAAGAAACTCGTACACTAGAATATGTTTCAGCAACAGAAGTTTTGGCTTTGGTGCAGCCAGAGTTGCGGTGCCCATCTTGGTGTCAATTAAGGATCAATTGACTGAACTAGACTTATCAGATTTTATAGCCGGAAGGCCAGAGGCAGAAGCCCTTGAAGTCATGAATATGTTTTCTTCTGCTCTGGAAGGATGTCAATTGCGGTACCTTAACCTTTCAAACAATGCTTTGGGTGAAAAGGGTGTTAGGGCATTTGGGGCACTCATGAAATCACAAAATAATCTTGAGGAGCTGTATTTGATGAATGATGGCATCTCAGAGGAAGCTGCACAAGCAGTCCGTGAGTTGATTCCTTCCACTGAGAAGCTTAAGATCCTTCATTTTCACAATAACATGACAGGAGATGAAGGTGCCGTTTCTATTGCTGACATTGTGAAATGTTCTCCCATGTTGGAGGATTTCCAGTGTTCTTCCACAAGAATTGGCTCGGAAGGAGGTGTTGCGCTAGCTGAAGCACTTGCCACATGTACCCACCTGAAAAAGCTTGATCTTCGTGACAATATGTTTGGTGTGGAAGCTGGAGTTGCTTTGAGTAAAGCATTAGCTGCATTTCCAGATCTTACTGAGGTTTACCTCAGTTATTTGAACTTAGAGGATGAGGGGGCAGAAGCACTTGCTGTTGCTCTCAAGGAATCTGCACCCTCCCTTGAAGTTCTGGATTTGGCTGGAAATGACATCACAGCCAATGCTGCCGCTTCTTTAGCAGCTTGTATTGCAGCAAAACAATTCCTCACCAAGTTAAATTTGGCTGAGAATGAACTTAAGGATGAAGGTGCTCTTTTGATTGGTAAATCATTAGTTGAGGGTCATGGCCAATTAACTGAAGTTGATTTAAGTGTCAACTCTATCAGAAGAGCAGGGGCAAGGCTCTTGGCACAGGTTGCTGTCATCAAACCTGGTTTCAAGATGCTAAATATTAATGGTAATTTCATATCTGATGAAGGAATTGATGAGGTGAAGGATATATTTAAACAGTGCCCTGATATGCTTGGGCCATTGGATGAGAATGACCCAGAAGGAGAAGATAACGATGAGGATGCTGAAGAGGACGCTGATGATGAAGATGAACTAGAATCAAAACTTAAGGGGATGAAAATCAAGCAAGAGGAATAGAATTTGCAATGCATTATCTATGACATCTGCCATAAACAGCTGTTTTTTTTTTTTTTTTTTTTTTTTTTTTTCTGTATTGACAAACTCTTTTACATAGAAGCTTGTCCAGCATCATCATCAAGTGTAGTAGTAGCTTCATTGATCTTCGGTTAGGTTTCAGAGGAGTTTTTCTTCAATTAGACATTAGAACATACAAGTTTACTAGTTGCAGCTTCAATACCTGGGAACTAGATTTAGTTTTATATTCTGCTTAGAGAAGTATCTTGTCTTCTGTTTAGTAGCTGTAATTGAGTACCTGGGAAATGGAAAACCATCTTTTCTTTACATGTATGCTCAGCAGTACAATATGCAATATACGTGGCCAAATGCCTCCACAGATCATTTGCTTCTCATGGACGTTACTTTGAAATGACACGACAATCGACATGTGCAGTCGACTGGCTGATCAAAGTCCATATGCATTGGCTTTATCCTTGCTTGTAAACTGAATGTTAGTGTCAGAATGAGTGATTTTCTTTTCTTCTCTCTCTAGTTTAGTGACCTTGAGAGGGTTTTGATCTGCATTGGTTGATTGAGATCTCGTTAAAAATCTGACTAATGCATGCTTTTGTTTTCTTAGCTTTGTTTGGTGGCATTTAGCAATTCTTCCTGATAAATAAGTTTGAAAGGTCTGGTAAGTGCTGTATTCCGTTTACATTTGTCCCCACACTGATTGGGAACTCATTGTGGAAAATGTAATTTCAAACATAAATATCTGATCTTATTGGTCTTTACACGTCCAAATTTATATCTGGCCTGGTAGATTAAGGTGCCAGGTTATCCGATTATTTACTGGTGTAATCCAGAATATATACTTCCATGATTCAGTTCATGCAGAACTCTGTACAGCAATGTCACCTTCCCATTCATCATCATTTTCAAATCACAGAATCATGTTTGGAGCATGTAACAGCTTTATTTATTTCAGTACTGGTTTTTGACAGAAATACAAAAGGCATTCAAGAGAAATAAAGCAAAAATGCAACTCATACAGGCTTGTACAATGAAGAAATGTAGGTTCAAACATCCCCGATTTGATTGTATCACACACTTGCTGGAACTTTAAGCGATTCTAATATTTTATCATCTAGTTCGAATTTCATTGGCTTCTTATCACGACCAATCTTGACATACTCCTCAAATCGCTCCTTCAAGTCTTCAGGGAGGTGCGTGATACTGCGCCACCCCAAAATGTCCTTGGCGGCTCTTGGTTCTGCATAGAAGTGCTGCACAGCCCACAGATGAGATGAGTTAAATTGTGTTCACATAATTTTTAGAATACATACCATTGCACAGTATATGATTATACTAAACTGCCGAATATCCAAGTAGAAGAAAAGTGATTACCATATTACGAAAGGGAAAAGCTTTCTTTGCATCAATACCAACAGCTTGTGGATCATAATGCACAATTTCAACTGGTAGACCTGCAGCTTGAGCACATAGTTTGGCCATTCCATCAAGAGTCACAGCACGGTCACTTACACAGTTGAAGATATTAGAACTCGCCTCCTTTGGGTTCTCGACAGCTAGAGTAAGCATGGATGATAAGTCCTTGACATGGGAAATGTTGGTGAGTTGCATCCCTGAGCCAGGAATTGGCACTGGTCTGTTTCGTACAATTCCTGCACAACATATATATATATATATATATATATATATATATATATATATATATCATCATTGAAAGATGGTTTGATCAACAATTTAAAAGATTGCTTAGAGATAATCCACATACGATCAAAGAACCACTCTTCACAGTCTTTGTTGTTGCCGGATCCAATCATGTATTGTGGGCGGAATGATGCCCAATTACCAAAATTGTCTGCAATGTATTTCTCTACTGCTACATGACCAGCATCAGCTTTAACCACATCCTGTCAAAAGTGAAGATACCGTTTGAGAGAAGTAAAATTCAGCATATTTAGATGTTGTGTTGATCATCATTTATAAACGTACATCATACCCCTTCAACATGAGGAGGCTCATCAGTTGCCTTGTAAATTCCAGCACTGCTTATGAACAGAAATTGCTTCACACCAGAGCTCTTGGCCCAATCTGCCACAGGCCTATATACAAGTGAAAAAAGAGCATGTCAAAGCAATATAATAAATGAAGATTGAATTTCAAGAATAAAAGCAAAACAAACCTGACAGTGTCCAAACTCTTGCCATTGTTATCGAGGACCACATCAAATGCTGCCTCTCCCACAACTTTCCCAACTTCCGCCGGGTCGCCCCACACAGTCTTGCCTCCAGCACTCACAATTTCCTAAAGCAATTTGATAAATTAAGATGTTACAAAATGGCCTATAACAAAAATATATTGTTACGTACAGAGAATCGGTTGAAAGGAGGTTTCTTCATTTTGTCAGAGCTCTCATCACCAACGGTGAAGATGGTGACTTGATGGCCAGAACCCAGAAGCTCTTTTGCGAAATAGAATCCAATAACTGCATGCCCACCACTGTTGGTGTTAACTATGAGAACCTCCTTCTTCTCTGCAGCCCTGGCCTTGACAGAGAAGGAAAATACAGAGGATCGACTAGAACTTGGAGGGGATACAAAAAAAGAAGGAGAAATAGAGAGAGAAGAAGAATAAGAAGAGAAGTGAGAGGAAGTGGAGAGAGAGAGGCGTGAAGAAGGGGAGATGGAGGGTGGAGGAAGATTATTTGAGGGTGGTGAAGAGAAGAGGAGAGAGGGGGAAGATGAGGAAGCAAGAGTAGCCATTGAGTCCTCTGTTTCTTTGATTGCTTCACAACCAGCAGTTTTTTTTCAGTACTAGATAAAGGTTACGACCAACCTTCTTCATCCCCAAATTTTACACTTATATTCCCGGGTTAATTCTTATACCCTTCCCTCCTCTCAATCATGATATTAGTTTGACGAAGCTGTAAAAAAAAAATGAAAAATCAATTCCAAATAAATCTAAATGATTTGGGAAGCGATTTGTGTATATCGTGTAAATCATGAAATGAAATGGTAGTTTGGGTTGATTTTTTAATTAATTTTCGGGTTGCGTGACATTATTATATTAGTTTGTTTGCTTCTAAAAACAACATTTTTTTTTACCTTTGAATAAAAAAAATACTCAATATGCATAATTCTACAATTAAATTTTCCAATAGGACGGTGTGAATCTATTTACCTGTTGATTCTACTAATAAATGATAGTATGATGAAAAATTATATGTGTAATTTATTATTCACGCCATGTGATATAAAATATTAAGAATAATGCTAAAATGCATTGCATTGGTCATGGGTCATTGGTCATTGGTCATTGGCGTAATTTTTTTTTTATCAACCTGGCACAATTGAAGTGCATGAGATTATATATTTGAATTTATTGAATACAATTTTTTTTTTATTAATTTATTATTTTTGAAATTTTCAAAAAAATTTAATTTTTTAACCATTGGATTTTTTATGTTTATTTAAAAAAAATTACAATATTCCAAGATTGAGAGAGATATCATGAATTTAAACACACAAATTCTTAAATATAGGTGAGTGAATTACTATTAAACCAACCTCATCTTATATACGACTATTGAATTGAATCCAATAATTATTAGCTCATAGTCCCATTCCAAAAACAATTGAGTTATCCACTAGTCAGCCAACCTTGTCATACAAATATTCATCATAGTATATGCTAGTTTAACGAGATAAGGTTGATCTGGTAGTAAAACTCACACATGCACCACAAAGTTAAGGGTTCAAGTCGAGGAAATAGGGGTTTTGGCACTTTTTTGGGTTGGTGTTGCAAGAGGGGCATCACTTTAATAACTTATATTTAAAAGACACCAAAATAAGTGATTTCTAAAAATACCCTTACTTTAAACATTTTGAAATTATATCTCTGACTTCACTTTAACTCTCTCCTATTTCCTATGTTGTTGACTGAAACTTACCTTTCTTTCTCTAACTTTAAAAGCCCTGTAAACCTACAGATCTAACTACATCTCCAAGACTCCAACTTCTCGAAGTTCATCTCCTTCTCCAATATAGAAGTTCGTCTTCGTCTCCAGCTCGTAAGAAGTTCATCTACGTTGACTTTTGTAGTCGCTGAAATTCGTTTGTGTACAAATTAAGGTAATCCCATTTCTTCCATTGTTAAAGTTGTTGAGGTAGTTAGGTTGAGTTACATTTTGGAAAAGTCAAAAGTCTAGGAAACTGTCTCCAAAAGTCTCGGATACTTTGTTGACATGTTCCAAGACTTTTGGACACATTTTTGAGACTTTTGAACATTGTTTTTATATAAAAAAACAACTATAAGTTTCCGAGACTTTCATTTATATGTCCGAGACTTTTGTCTAATATATAAGTATATCAAAAGTGATCTAATTATATATATTTCAAGCATAGCTTGGCAAGCTTGATTGCTGCAATGTTTGTAAGATTAATTGCATTGGAAAAGTTTAATAGCCGTCTTGTTTTGGTTATTTTGATTAAGATTTAATCAAAATAACCAAAACAAGAGGGCTTTTAGGCATGAGTGTCCAATGCAATTAATTACAAAAGTCTCGGAACAGTTTATAAAAAGTCTCAGACTTTTTGTCTGTTGGCATGCATGGATCCATGATCCTCGGTTGCTTTCCTATGACTAAGTATATTGAAATATTTAATATTTCAAGCATATATAGTGAAATATATATACTTAGATTCTCAGACATTGTTGTAATAAGTTTCGGGCATGTTTTTAAAAGTCTTAAAAGTCTTGGACATTGTTGTAATAATTTTCGGGAAGTTTTCACAAAGTCTCGGAACATGTATAAATCCGAGACTTTGGGAAAACCCTTTGAGACTTTAATCTTCTTTGGTTGTCTATTTCTGTTTCCACTATGCCTCTGGCTAATTGTGTGAATTTTGTTAATCACCAACCGATATGATGAGTGATCTTCGACAAGGTATAACCACACTATACTTTGTTGTAGGTCACTCGAAGCCTGAGATAACAAGTTTCCGAGACTTATAATGATATTCTGAGACTTATTAACGATTTTCTGAGACTTATTAACAATATTCCAATACATATTAAGCATTTTACGAGACTTATTGCATGAAACCAACTTTAAGTTTTTACAGGAAAATGAATCGGGTTAGAATA
This sequence comes from Dipteronia sinensis, assembly GCA_033220585.1. Lineage (NCBI taxonomy): Eukaryota > Viridiplantae > Streptophyta > Magnoliopsida > Sapindales > Sapindaceae > Dipteronia > Dipteronia sinensis. The sequence continues at coordinate 37,005,906 of CM065643.1, forward strand.
GTTATATTCTATAACGGTCGACGAGAGCAACTAGTTGACGGAAGCCAGAGGTATGTTGGCTCTGATAATCAGGGATTATACGTGTCTAAGAATATGACATTTGAAGAACTGATGGCTCGTGTGCAGTCCATTGTGAAATATGATCCAAACAAATATAATATTGATATACAGTCAATATCAATTGTTCCTGGCACTACATGTTGCACATTTATAAGAAACGAGGATGATGTTCAGTTTACGCTAGGGAAAGATAGGGTGATTCCTCAAGTACGTGTCAGCCTAATTGAAAGGAGATGTGGAGGTGCGATGGGTGATGGCATCCCTCTAGATGGAAATCCCCAACATCATTCATCTGTCAGTAGTAGTAACAAAGTGTTCACACAACAGAGTGGGTCGTATAATGGTGGAAATCCCCAAGGTCCAGCAATTGACCTTGCAGTTGACGTTGAACCTCATTTTGAAGATTACTTTGCCTGTCCATATGCGGCGAATGTACAATCGAATGTAGAGCCCAATATAGAGCCTAATTATGATCATGTAGGCGACCGTCCCCGTGGTAGTGCACCGGATATGCCGGGGACATCCCATGTCCCGGAAAATGTTAATCTCTCAGCTTCCGATAATCAGTCAACTTGGGTTCCCGGATCCTCAGCGTATTCATTTGGTCAAGTGAACAACACCATGAGAACACGTGAACCCAACACATTGATTTACAAAGGTCAATTTTTTCCCAAAAAAAAAAGCGATTTAAAGAGGTTAGTAGTCTTCATGCAATGAGGGAAAACTTTGAATGGAAGGTGAAAAGTTCTAACAAGTCGGTCCTACATTTAGTGTATAAGATTGACAATTGTAAGTGGAAATTAAAAGCGGTGATGAGAGATGAAGGCACATACTTTCAAGTAAGATGTTATGAAAGTGAACACAGTTGTCCCTTGGAGGAGATCCACCGGCGCCACCGACAGGCTAGTGCAGTCATAATTGGTGAAGTAATAGCCCCTAAAATCCAACAACACAATGGTAGTCTAATGCAACCTAAAGACATAATGACGGATATGAAAACAATGTTTGGCATCCATGTTATGTACAGTAAAGCTCACACTGCCTTGAGTTATGCTTTGGCATTGACCTATGGATCGCATGAAGAAACGTTCCAACATCTGCCATCCTTTGGTTATGTTCTGGAACAACAAAATCCTGACACAATCACAGAATTACAGTGCACAGAGGACAATAAATTTTTGTATTTCTTCATGGTGTTGAAGGCTTCAATAAGAGGTTTCCGGCGGTGTATGCGTCTTGTCATTGATGTTGAAGGTACCTTTCTAAAATGGAGATGTAGTGGTACAATGTTTGTGGCAACAACATAAGATGACAATGAACAAGCATTTCCAATAGCTTTTGGTTGCTAGGATTCAGAAAACAACACTTCCTAGGAGTGGTTTTCGGATAGCTTGAAGGGGGCCCTCTGTCATATTGATGATTTGGTTTTTATTTCCGATCGACATGCAAGCATAGAAGCTGAGATAACAAGCGTCTTCCCATATGAAACCCATACTATATGTGCTTGTCACTTTTCTGAAAATATTAGGAAACGTTTCCATAGAAAGGATGTAGCACAGATAATGTTTGCAGCAGCGAAATCATACCGAGAATTGGATTATAACCAGATGATGAGGGAGTTACGTAACCTGCACCAGAATGAGTAAGATAATATTGTCAATGCCGGGCCAGAAAAATGGTCATGTGTCCATTGTCCCTAACGAAGGTATATGTTGATGACAACCAATACTGCTGAGTGCCTGAACTCATTCTTGAGATTTGCATGGAAACTGCCAATGTTGACTTTGGCTGAGTTCATAAGGGATATGTTGCAACGATGGTATTACGACTGTCATCAAGCTGCACAATCCATGCGTCACCAACTAACTAAAGCTGCACAGTTGAAAATCTCGAAACGTATTGGGAAATGTAACTATATGACTGTAACTCATGTTGATTGGAACATATTCTTGGTAAAATTGAAAAGAGAGCAGTGGACTGTTAACTTGTTGCAAAAGACTTGCACTTGTAATAAATTCCAGTTGAATTATCTACCATGTTCTCATGCACTTGCAGTGGCTAGGTAAGTTGAATTATGTGAAGTATTATGAAGTTTCTCATATTTTACTATGAATTTAACATGTTTGGTTCCATTATTTCAGAGAGTGAAACTTGGATTACACTTCCCTATGTGCAAACTACTACAAGAGGGAAACACTTGTGGACGCATATTCAGTGCCTATCATGCCAGTGAGGCATCCTAATACTTGGGAAGTGCCTGAAGACATAAGACAGTGTGTGGTATTACCTCCACAATCAAAAAAGGACAAACAACAAGTTGGTCCAGGGTCGTCCGCAGGAGAATCGATTTCCCTCCGTATTAGAGAGGACATCCACACAGAAGTGTAGAAGATGTGGACTAACTAGACATAATAGTAGGCGGTGTACTAACCCTCCAGCGCTTGCAAGCAGCAGTATCCATACTGTCCCTGACCAATATCGTCGTAAGTGGTAGCGTGTGCCACCAAATCGGGCACAACAAACAAACATGCTTGACCAAGGAGACATAAATCCAGAATGAGTGAAGACACTTTTATTTGTTAAGAGAAATTTTATCATAAAAATGTTGTATCTTTATTTACATTTACTTGGTCATTGACATATTATTTCATGATTATTAAATTAATGCATGTATGTTGGCTGAATTGAAAACAGAGAGAGACTGAGATTGTTTCATTTATACGTTCCGAGACTTTTAATTATGAGTTCAGAGACTTTTGTAACGTATGTCCGAGACTTTTGTTTGTATGTATGTCTGAGACTTTTGGATACATTTATGAGACTTTTGTTATGTAGGACCGAGACTTTTGTTTATATGTCCGAGACTTTTGGATACATTTATGAGACTTTTGTTATGTATGACCGAGACTTTTGTTTATATGCCTTTCATTGAGTTCAATTTAAATTTGACTGTTTTTGTATACCAACTATGTAATGTAGTATGTACATCCAAAAATATGACATATGTACATCCACAAAATATCAACAAATACACCAAGTACACATTCAAATAAATATGTTGACTACGAAGGCGAACGCTCTTCCTCGGAGTTACAAAACACTTCAACCGTCATCTTCAAGCTTTTTGTCCTCAATTTGGGAATCCTTCTAGTCAAATTTCTTCCTTCGAGCCACAGTGTGCTCGATCAGCAGCAGGGTATGGGGACCACCGTTACCACTATTAAAAAAACAACATGTCAAATGTGATTTCAATTAAATCAACTAGGTGATTAAAATTGAATGAAATTGAACAATGTCATTTCAATTTTACTTTTAACTTAACTTACCCCGTTGATTGTTATGACACTTGAGATTTTGGGACTATGGCCATATGTATATTAGCGGCCTCCACCTTATAGATCGGCCGATCACTCCTCCTGTTTGCATAAAAACCAGCTTGTGACAGCATGGAGGGTAACAACCAAATTAAGCAGGCAACTTGTTTGTTCCTATGCTCAAATGGAACCTCTTGCTGGAACGGATTGTAATGGTGGATCGACAGGATAACCAGATCAATATGGGCCATAATCCAGTGATACCCGCCGACATTGCACGACACCAAAAGCTACAATGCAATGTAAAGTTATGAAAGATACGTTGATATTAAAAATCGAAATTCAAATTTTCAATATCCAACACACTCATCGTGTTGACCTCATGCCAAGGCCGACATCTAGGCTTTCTAAGTCCGTGGGCCCAAATAAAAGCGTCATCTTGCCAGGTGTGAGTTAGTACGGACCAGGTGTCTGTAGGTGGTTTGTCGACATCACCAAACATCTTCACCCACTGGATGTATATATTTGTTTGTTTAACAATTAACCATATAAACATTAAAGACCAATTACCAAAATAAATATCGGATACCAATAAAAACAACAAACTTGCATAGAACTGTGCATCAATGATTTGGATGCTCTGACTGTAGACATCAGGAAAAGCACGCTGGCGTTTCTGCACAATCTGCAAATATGTATCCATATGCTGAAAGAAGGAAATGTAGCTAATGTTAATTTACTGTCTTAAATAAATTAACTATCCAATGTATAATACATAATACTTATACATACCGTGTCTTCCAACTCTGTATGGTTGGTTTCGAAGTCATCGAACCAGATGACTCCGACCGCACTATCCAAATCCACATCGTGCATGTATCCTTAAAAACGAATACACATTAAAATTAAGAAATGGTACTCATAACTGTTCGCAATTATTACCAAAATTAATAATGTTATTCATTGTTGTTCTGTCCTTCTTCCATTGCTGGTACTCTTTAGCTATGCCGGATTAGCTGATTCCGCAGGGTGAAATTTATGGGCCACAACCCTAGACCTCTTCCGCATACATGGGTCAGTGTATGGGGTACTCATTTTCCAACTGCGTTTGCGCACCCGCAATGGTCGATCAACCTGTAGAGTGGGGTCTGTTTGGCCCCCACTACCTGACCCTCCATGCGATACAGCTGATGCGGTAAATACTGTAGGGACATGTTTCTACTGAGTAGTAAATGAAGGTGCATCCGCTGGATCTAAACTGGAAGTGTCAACCCTAACAACATCTGAAGGTGCAGCATCTATCATGGCTGCAGGGTCTTGCAGCGCACTATCTATACTTGCAGTGTCCTACTGACTCTGTCCACCAACAACGGCACGTCTGCATCGACATGCTACGGAGTAGACTCAATATGTGATACAACAACTGCAGTTTCATGCTGGGAAGTATGAACTGAACCATCAGCAGTTGTAGTCTCCCGATGCGCCAGCTCTACGGTCTGTACATGAGCTGTGTCTGTGACACCCTGTGTGCATATATCCTACTGGGCTATCACCCATGTACCCTCATCAACCCTCGGCTCATCCGTGTCCATCTTAGTCAGTCTCTCATAAAGACTAGATATCAAACGGACCAACTCTTGGTGTTACGACCGTCTGTCCTCGTCACTCTTCCAGAGATGCTCCTGTAATGCGGCGACGACGGTGATGATATCTGTAAACCGACGTTCCAAATGGTCTGGTACTGCCTGAATGAGAAAATCACGCGTCAGAGTTATAATTCGAATTCTTATCTCAGATTTACCTTATGCAATAACAATGTATGTATATACCTCTCGTACAGGAGATGATCAGTCCGTATGACTTGCGGTGCCTCCACGTGCATGCTCTGTATATATAGGGTCAGCACCAACGGAAGATGCAGCATGACACACTAATCAGACACGGGTCGGCTTGACAGGTGCAGCAGGGACACTACTCGGTGCAGCAGGGGCATGGACACTACTCGGTGCACCAACATCAGTACTCTGCTGCTCAGATGCAAGGGATCTGGATCTAGTCAGTGTGCCGATGCCTATCTCTCTCAACTCCCCAACATGTTCGGCAGACGATGGAATATCCCCACAGCATAGTCATTGCTGTAGCATCATCAAGATACATATTGCTTACCTTGTCAATCCCCTGGTAGTTCCATATAACCCTCTCCGCTTCTGTAGGGACCAATTCTTCTTCTGCAAACATCTACAATTTTCAAACATTTAAAACAAACGTTATTACCTTTGCGGAATGAGAATTATATTCATAAGTTTACTAGCTAGATTATTACCTTTGCAGTGAAAATCTTATCCAGTTTCTCTCCCTTCGGTCGCTAGGTCAAGTCCCACTTCAGAATACGTGGCAATGGTTATTCAACTAACCTCTGAGTCGCGAATTGCGTGGAAAGAGTTGGAATAACTTCAAATGCAAAAACCTACAACAAATCCAACGCAAATATGATTGGTTAGTTGGAAAACATAACAACTAAATAATTAAATTATTAGTGATAATAAAGATTCAAAGGCTCACCAGTAGGGCGTATGCCAACCCGTAAATGTTGTATCTCATCGACCTAGAAAGAACTGCCTTTTTGAACCCAAATATGGAGTGTTTGTAGACATGCGAACCCCACAGGAACACATTGAACACATCCAAGTCATCAACACGGCGTAATTGGCATATAGGGACGGAATTCCTCTCTTCCGCTCCGATCAACACAGTTCAACATGTACAGAAGACATAGCTTCACTGCATCGGATTGCTCTTGCCATTGACCCTATTTAATCCTTACTTCAAGTTCAGCAAAGGTAACCGCAGCTTGACCACCGAAGTACCTGTGATGTATGCCATTCGGGACATCCTCATATACCGCCGTGTCTGGGATGACTCCAAACTTCAACCTAGTGATCAAACAAAACTCCATCCTTGAAAAATCGAACGCTAAGGGGACCCAACATAAATCTCATCTCATCACTGGGTCTATCGTGGTGCAACTCAAGCAATAACAAAAGATGAATAATACCACCGGAAAACCCCATTTCTCACTGCATGCGTTGGAAATGGCAAAAACATGAATGCCGATAAATCTCTCGCTTTTCAGCAGCATTTTCCGATACTCTATCAAGTGCAACATCGATTACTTGGAGGTTTTTCATATGGTTATGATGAGTAATCTTGGCGTCATACCAATCAGACTGAGGAGTTTTTAACCCGACCCTCAAATCTCTCGTATTCCTCATCTACAATTCACAACCATAGAGATTTTATATCAGGAAATTTTTCCCAGTAGTCTCGGAACAGTATATCAAAGTCTCAGACCATGTACTAAAAGTCTCAGGAACAAGTCTTGGACTGTGTTACAAAAGTCTCAGACCATGTACTAAAAGTATCGGATAATGTTACAGAAGTCTCGGACATTATAATAGAAATCTCGGACATAAGTCTCGGAAGCTTACACAAAAGTCTCGAAATTGTATACAAAAGTCTCTTACCAAAGTCTCGGATGGTGTTACCAGGTTTGAAAGTCCCAGACTTTTGTAACAACGTGCGAGACTTTTGTAACACGGTCCGAGACTTTGAGCCGAGACTTTTGTATACGATTCCAAGACTTTTATCCGAGACTTTTGTGTAAGCTTCTGAGACTTTTGTCCAAGACTTCTGTTACAATGTCCGAGACTTCTGTAACATTGTTTGAGACTTTTAGTGCATGGTCCGAGACTTTTGTAACATAGTCCGAGACTTTCAATAACCTATTAACTGTTCATCGTTTTCCCCAATCTAACCCAAGAAACCAAAAACCAGATCTAAAACTAAAAACCCTAGAAACCACATTATACATGCAAAACGGAATGAATAGCCCAACAAAACACAATCAAATTAACTTTCAAAATCAAATCGTTCAAGTTACTTACCTTCTTTTTCAACGAAATCGAAATTCTCAAAAAATCGTCGACGGTGACTGTAGAAATCCGGTTGGTTGCTTGCTCTGAACCGTCGCAGTAACTTCTCTCTCTACTCTTTCAAGTCTCTCACTGTTAAATGAGAAGTAAAAAAAAATGAAACATAAGTTTTCAAAATAGCTGATGTGGGAGTACTTTTAGGGGCATTTTTATCATTTCGTCATAATAGGTATCTTTTAAACATAACTTATTAAAATGGTAATAGTCTTCAAATGAGCCCTTCAAAAGGTGCTAGAAAATTTTTGAACTCAAACAAACTCCAAATTTATGTAATACTTAAAAAAAAAAGAAAAAAAAAAGTATATGCAATCCATCTAGATCTAGATTGTGCCACTTAATACAAACGAAGTCATCTAAATGAAGTCCGAAACAGGAGCGCATAGTATCGAAACAAAATCCAGTTCATAGATATCCAAATGCGAAAGCAGAACCGTTGGATTCAATGTAAGACCCCACTTAAGAGCGGTGAAAACTGAAAAGGAGCTACCACTTTTATGATAATAAAGGAGTGGACCAAGTCCACTTGTTTGGTATAATATCATTATCATAATAAAAAAAACAAACAAACATTTCAGATAGATTTTTCGAACGTTAACCAAATCAGCTCTTCTATAAAAATTCCCATTCTTTATTAGCTTCTCCAAAAAACTAGCCGTTACATTTCTCTCTTTCTCTCTCTCTCACACACTCTCACTCTCTCATGGCTGCTTCAGTGGATACACAATCACCGGCCCACCTAGATGAGGTATCTTCATCTTCACTGCTTTTAAGTTTTTTATTTTTTTTGGTTTGTCAGTTTAAAGGGCTACTTTCTCATAGCTTTGTTCAATCTTGATTACAGGATTCTACAAGCTTCATGGGTGCTTGTGCTTCTCCGCTGTACAGCCCATCTGCAGACAAGCGACTATGGAGCAATCTTCGTGGCCGGATCGATTCGATTCTCGAAGATCGGAATAGAAGAGTGTCTGATGGCCAAAAGCAGCTCGATTTTGACCCTTCTTTGCCCACACGAGAGGTGAGTTGGTGTTTTCAAGTTTTTGAAATGAAATTCTTCTATCAAAATTTTGGTCCAGATTTTGAATTTGAACTCAAGTGTAAACTGGGTTTATTGTGTTTTTATGTAGAATGTAAGAAAATCTGATAGAGCTGAGCGATTGAAGGAGGACTCGCTGCTTCTGCTAAAAGGGTTTGATTCTATTGCACATACATTGTCTCAGCTGTCTAACAATCTTGACAATGCCCTTCAGGTAATTCGTTCATTTTTTATCCTCTCTCTCAAAAACCTATTATTATTAGCTTGGATTTTGGTGCTTCACACTTTCAGATCAGAGAAATCTTAATCTTAGGTTATGAAAATTTGGTTCTTGTGTTCCAAATTAGTGTATGTTAACTCTGTCATAAATTGATTTTATTCTATAGATTTAAATGCACAGTGCTATTAGTTTAAGTGTTTAAATTCAGGCTGTGACAAGGAATAGAATTTCTGAACTAATGTTATTGAGCTTATTCTTCTGTGTTTTCAGGGAGCTAGAGGTTTGGCAGAACCCCCTACATTGACTGAAATATTCCAGACCAATCTGAACAAGTCAGAGGGTCTTGAAGAGGATGATTCAAGAAAACAACAAAATCAACAACAGACAAATAAAGGATTGAAGAGGAAATTTGACTCCAATGAAAGTTCAGATGACCAAGGAGAAGAAGATCCCCATAAGGAAAAAGAGCCAAGTCCAAAAGATAAGAGGATGATGAAGAGAGCTAAAAATGTTGGTTCTCTCTTTCTTCATATAAAAATTCTTGCTATAAAAGCCTGTTGAGATTTTTTTGTGATTTACTGATTATTTGCTTACATGGTTGCAGCTTGCAATCTCTATGGCAACAAAAGCAGCTTCACTGGCTAGAGAGCTGAAGTCACTGAAATCGGATTTATGTTTCACGCAAGAGAGATGTACTTTGCTTGACGAAGAGAACAGAAGGCTTAGAGATGGATTTGATGAAGGGATTACACCTGAGGAAGATGACCTGGTAAGGCTTCTTTCTACAATGTTGAATATGACATTTCATTGCTTTAATTTACATACTTTGTTCATACAGGTGAGACTTCAATTGGAAGCACTGCTCGCAGAGAAATCCCGATTAGCAAACGAGAATGCAAACTTGATTCGGGAAAACCAATGCCTTCACCAACTCGTTGAGTACCACCAAATAACCTCCCAAGATCTCTCTGCATCGTATGAGGAAGTCATTCGAGGAATGTGCCTAGATTTTTCATCTCCTCAGAATGTAGATGGTGACGATGCTGATTTTGAATCTTTGCAAACACCTAGGAAAAACATTATTGGTTTATCCACTGCTCTTGATGACTGCTTTCAAAAAGAACAGCAATAGGTAGTAACTTTCGAATGCGGAATCCAGCACAAATTTTTTATACGGTTTCATTATTGGTTAGAATCAATGAAACCGCATAATTTTTTTATACGGATCCTGCACTTGATAATTTCTAATGGGTTGTTTAAATTCTGTTTCACCTTTCAAATTGGTTTTCACTTGAAATGTAAATTTTGCTGCTTTCCTTGTATGTTATCTAATATATAGTCCTTTGTATCAAATAATATATAATCAAGTTTTTGGTTCAAAATAACATTTTCTATCCGAGCAGCTAGTCAAACCAAGTAACAGTTCTTAGATACGTAATACTTAGATACGTAATACGTTAAAAGTCATGTGCTCCAAAACTAACATTTCAAATTCTAACAAGTTCAAAATGACTTTTTTCCATCCGTGCAACTGCTAGTCAACCAAGTCAGTCTATGGCCAAACAAACAAAGATATGCCCACAAGTTCTACAAAATATATCACATGTTATATTCCCAACTGATTTGGCCGAACATGTATCATTTCTTTTTGACTTCCCTAATTTTCCTGGTCTTAGCTGATGTAACTCTGGCTTTGTCCTGCAATGTGTTTACTGCATTTTGAGCAGCTTGCGTTAGATTTGAAACCAAGATCACATCCTTTAATTTTTCCATCATATCTGAATTTGCCCGAGTCCCTTTCTCATACTACAAGCAAAGAAAAAATGCAATAAGTTATATGTCCAGACATCATCAATTACAAAAAATAATGGACTCATTTTTCTTTCTGGAGAGGTAGAAAAGCATATAATTCCTTATTTCTTATCTTCATTTTTTGAAAGTTCCCCTTTCGTGCAAACAGAGGATTTAAATGGGAATATGATGTATTCAACTTGTAGTCTTGTATGGATACATGTTCTACAGTATTTACTGAAAAAAGAATCCTGGTATGTTTGCTAAAGTGAATTATACTTCTCACTTAAAGAATCTATGCACCTAAAGGGGTTGTTTGCTTCAAAAAATAATTAAAAGACACAGAACACAAAAGATAAGGTGCAATAATTTATTGCAAACAGAATGAGCTTTATAGAACTATCCATACCCGCAGATATATCTTCAACATGTATGGCAGTATAAAAAACATTGATCAATATCCATATAAAAGCGCTAAAGGCATAAAATACTCAAGTATGTAGAATATATGTTTTCTGATTAGTAAATGTATATACTGTATAAAACCCATAAACTTTATTATTTGTGCCTACGAAGACCTTAATCACAAGGACTAATAACATCATTTCAACAGACATCTCCTTACTAAAGCTTACAGACCAGAGCTCAATCTAGCAGAACTAAACATCAAAATATTGAAATGGCCTTAACATGGTAAATGAGATTCCAATAAAAAAAAGTTATATTCACTTCTAAATGTGTAAGATGCGGTTCTGTTTTATGGAGATATTGAAAAGGTCTCAAGCAAGGCTTACATGAAATAAGCCTGTCCAAAAAGTTTAATCCAAATGCACAAGTTCAGAAACAATAAGATTTTTGACATGAACATTAATTTTTATTTTAAAAAAAAAAAGAGTGATAGAAAAGAACATCGGGGATTAAAAATTAGAAAAGAACTTACTCCTTCAAGTTTGGCTACTGCAATTTCTAGCTTCATAGCTAGCTGATGATTTTCTTCTGTTAAGGCTTCAACCTGCATGTGAGGGGAAATCAAAATACAGAACACACTTGAGAACAACATTTTGACACTTGTGGTTGTCTAGAAAATAGAGACAAATACTAACACAATGCTGATACCTTCTTTTGGGACTTGAAATACAAGTTTTTATATCTGGTTTGAGATGAACAAGGAATTTCACCTGACATTGATCTCTTAGTTGCCTGCATCAATGTCATCTGACATTATAGTTAAATTCACAAAATCATATACATAAGGAACATAAACTGATTATATCAAAGTAACATGAACAGATACCAATAATTCCAATGTTTCGATGGTTTTCCGTTGTTCTTTAAGTAGTCGAACAAGGTAGTCAATTTTCTCTCCCAAATTCGTATTTCTCATAGTTGAATCAGACTGATTTATCTCAGTCTCCTCATTAGTAGGTAGTTCATCTTCTTTCTCACTTTCACTAAGAGCTACCTCTTCAATCAAACGCTCAATTTCTTGGAAGTGAACAGGAACAACTACATCTTGCAGACGTGCAGACCGTCTGATTGCCACATCAGAACTGTACCTGCCCTTCCTTTTTAAAGATAAGTTACCAGAGATTGCTTGCGTCTTAGGTTGTACTTCCACTCCCCCCAATGTTTGATTTGTGTTTTTAGGCTGCAATTCTGCTTGCCCCATTGGAGGATTGGTGGCTTCAGATGGTGTTCCTGCTCCCCCTATGGAAGGATTGACGATTTCAGCCTTCCATGAAAATGATACGAGTTACATGTTAGTCCTACTGTACAAAAAAATTGTTTTCCAAAAAATAAAATCCATCTTTGATAGTTCATCAAATTACAATGAAAGATCGACTTATCAAGAGGAAAAAAGGCAAAAACCAAACACACACCCAAATAAAATGCACATACAATCACAATTTAGATGTAAATGTTACAAAACATGCAAATCCAAAGCAATAATCAAAACACACAAACGCAAAAATACAATAAAGAGATTAGATTTTACGTGGTTCAGCGTAAGCCTACATCCACGAAACTCACCAGCATTCAACTTCCACATAGGTCATAGGTGTTTACAATGGTGAATTACTCTCAATTTCATTTTTTTTTCTCCTCGCAATATAAAGCCCAATAATTACATAAGTATAAATAATAAATCACTGGGTAAAAAATTGTCAATTCTAAATAAACTAAGAAACCACTCCTAAATAGGATAGTAAACTAAAATATAGCTCTCGAGCTAACTGGGTAGCTCGACCACCGCTTGCTCTGTGGGGAGCTCAACCCCTGATGCGTCGGCATAGCGCAACCCAACAGTAAAAACATAACATAAACACATGCAAACGTTGTTTCTAATTTACCATATATCAAATATTTATCACCAATCACGGCCTCAGCTTTCAAGAGATACATATGATTGCTCGGTATCTCCAGAAACAATTTAAGAATCCCAAACACACTCGAAACTTGACAATGACTTGCTTCCTCTAAAAAGATATAAGCTGGTTTCCCTTTTATCTTGATAAAAATTACTAAATTAGAATGTATTTTTCTCTCCTAAGATGAATTAAACCCAATTATTACAAGATTATACGATAACTGATAAAACTAAAACCCGCAGTCCACATGCCCACATCAGTGAACTGAGTTTCATTAAAGACAATGCATGCCACTGAAAGCCAAAAAAAAATAAAAAAATCCAATAGCTACAAAAATTGCGTTAAGCAAGTCCTAATATAACTACTGTCAAAAGAAAAACAAGACATAACAGTTATTATGACAAAACTAAAAAAACTTGCACTAAAATGTCAATTAAAACCTAAAATCGCAAATCATACCAGTTATTTTCGCAGAACAATAATCAAAACAAGGCATATTAGAGTGGACACACCAACACGTGAGAATAAAAAGATACTTCCCATACATCATCAGAAACAAAAATAACATTAAATAAAATAAAACAAAAATAACCTAACACAAGTGGAATGCAACATAAAAGAATAAATTTGTTGACAGTTACCGTCTGAGCTTTTTGTTTGCTCCTCGCAGCAGGGGGTCTTCTACCCATTGAATTTTTTTTTTTTTTGAAAAAAGGCTTTAAGAAAAAAATTTGGGTTGCCGCTTGTTTCTGAGTCAAAGAGAAGAGGATATCACACTATCACAGTCATAGAAAGAAGACCAGAGTAAAAAAAGTACCTACTAGTACTAATGTCTACTTAGTTTTTGTCACGTGCGTGTATCGAGTATTGTGTATTGTGTATTAATTGCAGTCTTCGAAGTGCTGTGTGAATGGTCAAAGTCATCGACGTAATCGGCGTAAATTGACGTATCAAGGAAGGACGCGTTGCCTAACCAATTTTTTTTTAATTTTATTTTTATGTTACCGAGATTTTCTTTTTCTTTTTATTTTTTATAGAATTTTCTAAACTCTGGGGCGTAGACATAACCGCAGTTCGGTTTTGGTTCCAGAGAAAATTGGAATCGGAACAGGGTGAAGGGAGTTTTGGTTCCGGTTCCTGTACAACCGATTCCGACGGTTCAATTCTTTTTATAATAAATTAAATATTATATTCTAACAAAAAAATTATTAGACATATAAATGCAGCTTATTAGATAACCCAAAATTAAAATAAAATTAATATATAAAATAAAATAAATATATGAAATACTAAAAAAACAAATTGAAATAAACTAAGAAATTTAAATTGGTCTTGCACGTGATTTTTACTACAATAAATTAAGTTGCCTACGTATCTTCCTAGGTTTAAAGAAATCAAATGTTACGTAAATCTCTTACCTTTTATTGTTGGTTTGGTGATGTGAGTTATGATCGTAACTAATTGTTGCCATCCGTTATAGTTGTGTGGTCATCGTCGAAGAAATCATAGAATGCTTCTTGATCCAGTTCTTGTTGTCTGTTTTGCACATTGGTCCAATCATCAACACAAACTTGGACTTGAATTGATTATGGACTCAAGCAAACGTCTTTCGTCTAGAATATTTCCACCATAGTTAAACTCTTGTTCCACAGCCATAGTAGAAACTGGTGTTGCAAAAATTTGTTTAGTTATAATAGCCAAGATTGGAAATTACTTTCCATGCTCCCTTTACTAATGCAGGATATCAAAATTTTCTAAATCACCGTCTCCCATAAACCCAAAAGAGATACTTAGATAAGTTTCAACCTCGAAATGCGACGTCGAGTTTGATGAAAAAGAACCTCGTAATTTTTTGGTTTTTTAGGATAATAGTTGAGATCCTAACCCCATGAATTCGGAGGATCGAGTATGAGATACATTTTGAGTGTGTGGAACATCAATGTTCAGTGATTAACCATAAACTCTAAGATATTCATCATATAACTCATAAAATAATGTCTTAATTTTATAACAATAACTAGTAACATCAAAATATATTTCTAAACATTGATTATAAATAGTTCAATAATCAGACAAATTTTCTAATTTACAACGTGGATCAAAACATAATGCAAATAAATAAATAGTTGGAAACTCCTTATAATAGTCTAACCATTTTTTTCATAGCATTAATACAGTCCTGTAAGTGTACATCGGATGCACACTTAGAAAATGCACCAACAATATTAACACTATCAATAATTAATAAATTAGTATTAGGATAATAAATACCAGAAAAATTGTTAGTAGCATTATGAAAGACTTTCAACAAATTACAACTTTTGTACAAACATCCCAATGGTATGCATAAAGATTAATGTTACTAACCTTATATTGCATAAAAGAAACTAATAAATTATTATAATCATAATTTTTAGCAAGCAATTTATAAATAGGATTCCAATGTATTGGAACATCATGAGAAAATCTAATGGGACGCATACCACTTTATTTACAAATCTGGCATATGCATTCAGTGTAGAAGAATGTTTCCACAAATAATAGAAGACATCTCTAATAAGTTTAATAAAAGCTTGAAGAATTTGCAAACCATTTTGAACACATAAGTTTTAAACATGGCAAACACATCTTTGATGAAAAAATTTACTACCAAAATAAAGTTTGCATAATTCAATTAAAAAAGGAATAGATGCGATATTGTTAGAAGCATTATCAAAACTAATTGTAAAAATTTTGTTTTCAATTTTATACTCTTTAAAAATAATTTTGATATTTTTATAAATATTATCAGTAGTATGTGCATCATCAAAAACTCTGAATGCAAGAATTCTTTTTTGCATTGTCCATGTACTATCCATATAATGACAAGTGACATCCAAGTATGAATGTATTTGTCAATGGTCACTCTATATGACCGTACATACTCCAACACGATTTTTATAATTATCAAAAAAAAATTACAAAATCCTTTTTTCTCTTTTATAAATATCATAAAGTGTAAGTGTGAGAGTGGATCTAGGAACACGACATATAGCAGGATTTAATATATTTTGACGATAATTAATAAAACCAACATTTTCACCAAAACTAAAAGGTAAATGGTCTACAACAACCATTTTAGCTAATTCTTCTATATTATTTGGATCAATATTTAAATAATTGAGTGTTAGGGGTAGCGAACCTGAAAATTTGAGTTTGTGTTTGGCATGTTTGGTTAGCTGTCGGGACGTTATGTGCTTCCGATATGTGCTATATCCTCCAGATTTACTCCACTTAAATTCTTTGCTACAGTAATTGCAAACAACTGCCATGCTTCCATCGTCTTTCGTAATTTTCTTCATATTGAGTACGCAGAGATCAGATTTGGACTGCTTCTATAAGTTCCCTTCAGTAAGTGGTACAAAAGCTGGAAGGGGATCAGACATATTTTCTGATTGGCTTGTGAAATTTAGACTGACATCGAGTTCGAAAATTATTAAAGGGGGATTAGAACAGTTTAGGAATTAAAGATATGCTTGTTGTTATAGGTACTCATGATAAGCGGTGTCGTCATAACCGACATTGTTCGACATATGACCCTTACCTCTCCTGGAAATGGAATGCATTGGACCGTCTCCACTTCCACTTGTCATTTAAAAAATTGAATTGTAAAAATTCATGAAAAAAAATGTGAAAAAATGGATGGAAATAAATTTGAAAATTTTCTTGGAAATATATTTGAAAAAATTCTTGGAAATGAATTTTAATTAAGTAAAAAAAAATGTAATTGCAATAAAATAAATATAAATAATTGACTAATTGATACTTGAGAGCGAATTGGAGAGAATTAGAGAGAATTAGGAGAGAATTGAAGATTTGGTGTGAGGAGAAATTATGGACGGGCATTTGTCCCCGGATACCCAAATCCTCACTTCCCCATCTCCAATTGGGGGGAACTTTTGGGGATAAATGGGAAAATGGGTGGGGATGGGGATTGGCCCGGGCCCCCATCCCCATTTCTTCATTTTCCCCACTAATGTATTGAAATGGGGATGACGGACCTCCCCCTATCCCCATTTTCCAATTTTCCATTTTCCCGCAAACCTTATATATATGGGTAAATTATATTTTAGTCCTTGTAGTTTGCTTTAATATGCGTTTAGTCCACGATTTTTTGGAATTGTGATTTTTAGTCCTTCTAAGACAGAATCCGTTAAAAGGACGGAATCAGATATGACAGGCTTGTAAAATGACCATAATGCCTCTGCTGTGTGCTGATCCCATTGAAAAGACCATTTTATCATTAATTTTGTCTTATATTTGACTAATTTAAATTTTAACTAAAAAGACCATTTTACCCTTTTTGGTCTTAAATTGAAAAAATTGCATTTAAATTTATAAATTTAAAATACATGAAATGCATTAAAATAAAATAATATATATTAAATGCATTTAAATTAATAAATTTAATTAAATTAAATAATAAAAATGACTAAAAATCAAAATTAATAAAAACAAATAGTATTCTCTCTCTCTCTCTCTCTCTCTCTCTCTGTCTCTCTCTCTCTTTTTCTTATTTTTTTCTTCGATTTCTTTTTTCTTTGAAAATCAATATCTCTTACTCAATCTAATCTCTCCCAGTTCACCACAGAAACCCAAACAATCAACCCCGAATCAATCCCTAGAAATATCTCTTCTTTTCTCTCTCTTCTCGCTCTCTCTCACCAACACACCAATGGTGTGGGTATGCTGGTGTTTTTTTTTGTAGGATGTGGTTGTAGGAGTCGGTATGAGGCGCTGATGGTGGTGATCGTTTGGATGTGGGGTTAGGTTGGTGTTTTGGTTTGAACCCAGAACTGGGTTCGATTCTAGATATTGGTGTTTGTGTGTGTGTGTGTGTGTGTGTGTGTGTGAGAGAAATATATCTGGGTATTCCAGATATGAGTGTGTGTGTGTTTGTGGGTGTTTGTGTGTAAACAATCTGGGTATTTTCGATTTTTTTTCTTTTTAAGCTCGGTTTTTGGTTTTTGGTTTTTCTGGGTTGATGAAGTTTGGTGTTGGGTGTTGTATTTGGGTTGATTTTTGCGTTACTGAAGTCTAGTTTATGGTATGTTGATGAAGTCCGGTTTTTGGTATGAATGGGGTTTTGGTGGTGTTGTGGATGAATTATTCTGAATTTTGTTCTTGAAATTGATGGTGTTTGGGGGTCAAGAAAATGCAAGTACATGGAGTATTTTTTTTCCAGATTAAAGAGAAATATGTTGTTTGAAATTGATGGTGTTTGATTGAAGTTGAATTTTTTTTTCCAGTTTGACGAACAATCGGTTTTAGAAGAAAAAAATATGATTGGATCTTCTACTTGGATTTTCCAGATTGAAGAAAATTGGTGATTGTTTAATCTGATTGTATCATACCATGGATTTTCTTTTTTCTAGATTGATGAACAATTTGTTTCAAAAGTAAAAAAAATATTTTTTAATTAAATTTTTTATTCAAAAAATAAATCAATAATGATAATTTTTTTAAAAGGTTATTTTTTTAATTAAAAAAAGGTTATTTTTTTTAAGAAAATATTATATTTGATCTCCACCATCCATCTTTGAGTTTTAAGAAAGATGGAGGGTGGAGATCCATTTAAAAAAATATATTTATTTTTCATTTTTAAATATTCTTTTTTATTTTTTTATTTTAGTTTTGTAAATTGTTTTTGTAAATTTTATTAATTATTTTAATATTATTTTAAAATTCAATTATTATTTAATTTGTTTTGGTAATAATAGTAATTATTTAATTTAATAATATTTATTTATTTTTAAAATTAATTTATAAATTATTGTTATACCCTTTGGTTATATAAGATTCTAGAACATCTAATGTTATTTTACCTTTTTACCCTCGGTGACCCTCGTTGACTTGACGGAACCCTAACAGAATTGGACGGTAGGGACTACAATCCCTATTGTCAGAATAATGATGGACTACAAATTAAAATTCCAAAAAACCGTGGACTAAACGTAGATTAAGGCAAACTATATGGACTAAAATACGATTTACCCTATATATATTATTCTTTCTATACTTAATATACTGTCAGAATAATGATGGACTAAAAATTACAATTCTAAAAAACCGTGGACTAAACGTAGATTAAGGCAAACTACATGGACTACAATACGATTTACCCTATATATATTATTCTTTCTATTCTTAATATTTTTGTATTTTAATGGATTTTTTTTAAGTATGTAAGTTCTAGTAAAACGGGGGAACATGTGAACGAGAAAAATAGGGAAAACATGAAAATGGGTATGGGGATGGGGATACCTCCCCCCAAAACTCCCACATCTCCATTTTCCCCAAATGGGGAAATGGGGAAATGGGGAAGGATTAGGAAGGATTTTGGAAATAGGGATGAGGATGGAAATGCAGATGCATTAACTAGACCAACTGGTTTGAAAGTTCCCATCGGTAAGCTTAGTAGAATGATTAATTTAAAATCACTATAAAACTTATTAAACATAAAAAAGGTACATTCTTAAGAATATTTTCATATCTTTATTCTTTATGAGTGATAGGTAGTTATTACCTTATGGATGGTGGATACACAAATGGTGAATGGTTTCTTGCACCATATAGAGGAATAATATATCATTTATCATAATGGAGAGATTCATGTACCCCCGTTAACCATGAGGAATTCTTTAATATGAAGCATGCATCAGCAAGAAATGTAATTGAACGTTGTTTTGGATTACTCAAGAGGCGTAGGGAAATCTTACGAAGTCTATCTTTTTATCCACTGAAAACACAATGTAAAATAATAACTACATGTTGTCTCCTACAAAATCTTATTAGAAGAGAAATGTCAATAGATCCAGTGGAAGACATGCTAATTCAACCTGAAGAGGACCTAATGGATCATGAATTCATTTGTCAAGTTGGTTCATCCGAACATTGGATGACATGGAGGAACAACTGAGCATTACAAATGTTTAATGAATGGAAGGGAAATTGATTCGGTTAATTATGTTTTGGTATTATCGATATCAACTTAAACAATATATATGTGTGTATGTATGTGTGTGTGACTATTTAATATAATGTATGTTGACATTTATTAATAGTATGTATGTTTTATTATATTTTTATACTCATGTTTTACTTAATTAGAAATTATTTGAAAATAGATTTTTTTTTTGGCTTGTTGCATATGTTCTTTGGCTACCTATTTATAGGAATGGATGTTGGAGGTATTTCTCAAGCAAATGAGCAAGAAAGGAGAGGAGTTAGGCGTGTATGAAAAAAAGGAGAAGAAAATGTTTTGCTAAGTATCTTAGATGAAATTGTATCAAGTGGTGGACGTGCCAATTATGGTTGCTTCAAATCAAGTACAATTAAAAATATAGAAACACGATTGGCATTTGTTGTACCTAATTGCAGTTTGAAAGCTTATCCTTATATTGATTCAAAACTAAAGTTTTGGAAAAAGCAACATGAAGTTGTTTATGACATGTTGAATACTAGTGGGTTCGGGTAGAGTAACGTTATAAAGTGTATTGAAGTTGATAGTGAAGAAACATGGAGGTCCTATGTCCATGTTAGATTAATATTTGACATGATCTCATTTATAAATTGCTTTCATTATTTTTTAACGTTACATATTCAAAGTATGACCATTTTTCCTTGCATCACCATAATAGGTAGAAGGATTCAGAGGTAAGCATTTTCCACTTTATAAGAGGTTAGCTAATATATTTGGCAAGGGTCGTGCTTCTAGAAAAGCAGCACAAACTCCTGATCAACAAGCTGTAGATTTTGTCGAGGGAGACAACTTTGGCAGTAAGTTTGAGATACCTAAAAGCTTTTCACCAAGGTCAATGAACCAAAGTTAATCTGACCTCAATGGAAATCAAGTTGCATCTCAACCTTCATGTAGAAAAAGATTGAGATCAAAATCAGCAGCTCCAATAGCTTCAAGTATGAATAGATTTTCCAATATGATGAAAGAGGCAATGGAAAAGACATTTGAGGCTGTTAAGGAGTTTGGCCAAATATTAGCTACAAACAAAGCTAATGAATATGAACGGATAACACTTGAGCTGCATAAAATTGACAGTCGTCGTGCGGATCAAGTACGAGTAATGTGAAAATGTTTATGCAGAAACCTGAAATTGCAGGCATCTTTAAGGTTTCAGATAATGATGAAAATAAATACCAATTTGTCATTGAAATTCTTGCAGGTGAATTTGATAACTGATATATATGTTATGGTCGTTACTTTGAAGCACAAGATTAAAGCCTAACTTATTTTTTGGACTAGTTTGCTATGTCAAATGGCCAATGACCTAGAATATTGAGTAAGAGGCTATTTGTTTTTTTCACAATAAGACTTATTGTGTCTTATATCTTAAATTAAGATAAATCAGTTTGTTTGTTTTTTCAACTTATATCTTATTTTAAGATAAATATGTCTTCTAGAAAAAGTAAAATTTTTTGACTTTTATCTTATTGAAAAAGTGCTACATTAGAGTTTTTTTTAATAAATTTCCACAAATGTCATATAACAATTCATACATTTACAATTTTATCCATACATAATAAAACCTTAAAAATCAATTTTTCAAAAATTCTCAATTTTGAAGAAACCCTAACACAACCTAACTAATTTTACATTTGTTATAAGTCATTCAAAATGAAAAAACAAACATATCATAGTATCTTAATTTATAAGACTTATCCATATGTCTAATAAATTAAGGTCTTATAAGACTTTAAATAAAAAAACAAATAACCCCTAAGTGTAGTCTTACTTATTTTTTTATTTATTATTTTTTTTGTATGTAGTTAACTCTGACTATTGACTAGTATGTGGTATTGGCTTCTTGGTTAATCTCATAAACTCTTTTTTTTTTGGTAAACTTTTTTTTTTGTATATGTGTTACCGTATAGCTAGTTGGTAACCATTGATATATGTTTTAACTATGATGGTGATGGTGCAATATTTTATTTGCTACAGATTGTATTGAACTCTTTTTAATATATATCAATATTTTGATGCTTGTAGGTTCGATTGATGCTTGTAGGTTCGATAGATTAGGTCCATACACAGCATATGTTCTTATACTCTTGTTATTGTTAGGCTCTTGAGGAAGTTTTTAATAAAATGATTAAAAAAAAATGCTTATGTCTAATATGTAGTATTGGTAATGGTAGACAATAGAAGTGGAAAAATTGTTGGCTAGATGTACTCTGTTTATTAAATTTCCCATTTACTTCATCTAATCTGGATAGGTGTTTAAAATAATATTATATTTAGTCCAATCCCATGTTTTATCAAACAAAACTTAGTATTAATTCAGTACAGTCCCATGTTTCCCAAAACATAGCATATTGTTAATTTAGTCCAGTTCAATCCAGTCTAATCCCATCTAATCTCAGTCTCATCTCAATCCAATCATATCCCATAAATAGTCCAATCCAACCCCGCATACCAAATGAGGCCTATCGGTATTGGATAAGGTTAATATTAAGCACCTCCCTCAGAACATCTTCAATACAAGAGTGACTTATGAAAAAAAGAAAGATGCCACATATGATAAATAGACAGTTTATTAAAAAAATGTATCTCCAATACAGTTGTGCATATTCAACCTTAAGCTAATGTGGTAAAAACAATTTTAGACATTGCCAACATGACAATCTACTTTCAGACGACTTTTGATTGACTCAGGAAGTATTTAAAATTGATATTAATTTTTCTTTTATTTTTGGTAAGGAAAAAAAAATGGACACATCATTAAAAATAAATTTGTTTCAAACATAAGCACTGGAGACCAAATTTTGAGTTGATTGTCTATCAAGTCTATCTTTTTGCCATATAAGAAGCAAGTCTTTTGACATTTTTGCTATGCCAACGATTTTTGGTATGCAAGTCACTTTTGCATCGGAGATGCTCTCAACATTCAACTATTGTTGAATGTATAGATAAATATGAGTTTATTCAGAAACCTCCCTGAATTGTAATGTCCATTAAGTCTCCGTTAGATTGACTTGAGTTGACTATTTGAAAGTCTATTATACTCCTATTTTTTCCGAAGGAATTTATATCCCTAATTTAAAATAATAAAGTAATATATTTTGAATAAACTACAAATACAATAAAAATAAAAATACTTAATGAATTATTTTATTATTGTTCTTTTTAATAATCTATTTTTTTTTTGAAATATTACAATAATTCTGGGTTTTAGGTGAAATGGGAGAGACTCGAACCCATAACCTCATAGTGTGAGTATAATGGGTTTTACCACTGGACCAACATTATCTTGCCGTTTTTAATAATCTATTAGAATTATATAAAAGTAATGTTCTTTTCTTTTTTTTTTGGATTCAAAGTATTACAATTTACAATTATTACAATAGGTGACTTGTCAAGATCAGACAATTTATGTACGGTCCAGATATCTACTCCCCACCGACTGAGAGAAAGCACTTATATATGCTCTTTAAATACTTATGGTAGGATTCGGCCGCTGACCACCAATGTGGACGAGAGGTGCACAACTAAGAGGGGATGTGCAATATAAAAGTAATGTTAGAAAATTTAGAAAATGAGAAAGTGGCAATAATTATTTTAAAAAATGTACATATAATTTCTTTTCTTAGAAAATAGCAATATTCAGCATACTCCTATTTGTCTCCTACTTGGTTAATCAGAGATGTTTTCTTTGTCTCTCATTTCTTTTCAAAACAAATTAAAGAACCAAAAAGCTTCCCTTCATTGTCTCTTAGGAAACATCTGATAAAAAGCTTCCCTTCATTTCCAGTTACTAGTTGGATCTAGCACTCATCGCATTCTCACGAATTGGATTCGAATCGATATTAAGCAACTTTAGATTGAAATTTTAAATAAAATTGAAATAACAAAATTTTTTTACAACAGACAACCATCACCAATCCTCTCAAGATCTACAACACCCTATCTTCACCAACACCCTCATCTCAACCTCACCATCACCAACCATAAAGGATATTTTATTACAGCTATCGCACTTCCCACTGTTGCCGCACATCGCGCTGTCCACCGCCTCTACAACATCTCCTCCAAAACGGGGGGGATGTGGTGCGATCTCCACCGAAAAAGATCTTCTTAGGTGGGGTTTTCAACAAAAAAAAAACTATAAAAAAACGAACACCAATAGATAAGTAGAGAAAGAGATGGAAGAGAGAGAAATGAGGAGAGATATATGGTATATCTAGATTCTAAAGTTTTATTTTGCTTTAATGTACCTAAATTTTGATTTTACTTTTAAATTTTATTATGGGTATGCGAAAAGTAACATTTTTCCCTTACTACCCTAAGGGAACCTTAACTTACCTTAGAGCTTAGGGGAGGTTTCTGAATATTTGCATATTTATCTATACATCCAATAATAGTTGAAATGTGATGGGAGATTTTTAATATTAATCCTATTGGATATAATTGACGTGTGATGAGATTTTTAGAAATATTATTAACTAGTTTGCAGCCCGCACGATGTGCGAATATTGTAAAATATAAATTGAATAGAAGTTTTTATCAGAAGTCGTGACTTTTCTTTTGAAAAAATAAAGCTTCTATAACTAGAACAGACTAAAACAACCAGGATTGATGTCCTGCCACAAACATTCCTCTATAGAGGAAATGGCCCGAAAGGTAAGGTCATGAGCCAAACTATTACCACATCTAGAAATGGTTTGACATCTACAATTACCCACCTCTTTACAAAGAGCCAAAATATCATTTAGAATAAAAATGGCATCACCCAAGCCAGGATCAGACGAATTAACAAGGGATGCAACATTTCTAGCATCAGTCTCAACCATAATAACCTTTAGATTGAACCGTTTTGCAAGTAATAAGCCTTTTCTCAAAGCAATAAACTCCCTCATTTTAACCTCAAAAAATCCAGGAAAAGGTTTAGATATAGCAACAACTATATGGCCAAACTCATTCCAAATAACAACCTCAATTCCTACAAAGACGAACCTTTCCGACTTTTGATGTCCAGGAGGAGGGGGAACCCGAGCCTGCTTTGGAGAAAGGGGTCTTAGGCAAGCTGGCAGATAGTAAAACTCTGCTAGTGCCCTAAGAATTGGTCAGCAAAAAAACAGCTTGATCGCACCATTTCGATATATGTTTTCGACCATAATTCCTACATCTTTTGGTCGATTCTCGGGTAAAATTGGGTATCTAATACTTTTAATAAATGTTTTCGGGTAATAATAATGAATTAGAGGTATTTAGGAGGAATTAGAGGATAAATGGCTAAAAGTTGAATTAATGAAAGATGGAGTATATAATGGGGTCACTCAATGTTGATGTTGACAGCATCCCACGATCGCGTAAAATATCAGTGATTCAATGGGATCGCTCAGTGTTGATGTCGACAACACGCCATGATCGCGTAAAAATATCAGTGATTCTGTGTGGTAGGGCAATGTTGATGTTGACAACATGCCACGACCTTGTGGTGTTTTCCGGCTCAGCAAATGACGAGATTTCTTGCCCTAATTTTACACCAACTATAAATATCGTATCTTCTCTTTCATTTGGAGGACCTCTCCACGACTCTTGAGCTCCAAAACTTCCAAGGACACCATTTTTAACACATCTCCCTACCAAATCATCAAAACCCATCCATCAAATCTTCACATATCACAAAATCCAAGCAAAATCCCCAACCATCCACCTAGATCCATCATAAAGCAACCATTTTGGGCCGGAGGAGAGAAGCAAAAAAAGAAGATTCCTAGCTACAGAGCCGGCCTTGGGCCCATGATTTTGAGGGCCTTCAGATACATGAAATCAGTACATGTGATGAGTTAAAAAAGGGTCCGTGATGAGTTCAAATACATTTGACCCAAACATTAATAAAATAGGTATTCTCGAGCAGTCGGTTGTGGGCACCAAACAAAAAAACAGCTACCTGTAGTTTAAGACAAAAAAAAAACAGCTCCTTTTCATCTTTAATAATTACACATATTTAATTATTTTCTTTTAATAATTACTCATATTTATCTTTAATAATTAATCATCCTTACTCACCTCAGTACCTCACACCTCTCTCTCTCACTCTCTCTCTGAGTCTCTCATCTCAGATCTCAGATTCTCAATTCTCATTTTTTTAATAACTAAATTCTCTCAATCTCTCATCTCAGACTCTTAGATCTCAATTCTCACACTCTCAGTTTCATACTCCCATTCTCTCACAGTCTTACTGCCCAAGTAATTTCTATTTTAGTATTCTATTGTTCTATAATTTCTATTTATAATTTAATGCTTATTTTAATGTTCTATTCTAATAATCTAAACGTGTTTTGTTTGTAAATTTAAATGATATGTTTATTTTATGATATTTCCAGTGATAGATTCAATTTTGATTTAATTGTTTGTTAACTTTTGTTTTATATTGTATTTTCCAGAAGAAAAAAAATCAATCTTATGGGATAGCCGTATAAGTATAGCGGGACTGCCAGACTGGAGGACTTGCTGAATCCAGTTGCTTGAATGCTTAACAACGGAACTGCCCCCTTATAGCAACATTTGAAGGGGACCAATTTTTTACATTTTTCGCCATTTTCACCCCGGGCCTCAGTAATGTCAGGACCGGCTCTGCCTAGCTAGAAGAAGAGAAAACACTCCAAATTAGTTTATTTCACATCTCTTTCTCTCTTATTATTGCATTAGCTATGTCTACTGCACATTTTATATCTTGGATGGCTTTTACTTGTCTTATGAACTAAATATCTTGAGCTAAAGCCGTGATGAAACCTATTCTATGACTATTAAATAAAGAATTCATATTTATGTGATTATGCTTGTGTTCTTTGTATGGAAATTTTGTATGTTTAATGCCTTTGAGTGTTTGGCCATCATTTGAATGATATTTGGTTGTTATGTTATGAACCGAAAGGTGACACAAACAACATGTTTAACAAAAGGCCCAATGCATGTCTAGTAATGTAGAAATACGTGAGGCTAGCTTGCATGACCCATTTATGTGTACCATAGCTCTTAATAAATTCATGTGCATTTCTTGTGACCATCGAAAGATAGGTTATAGGTGTATGTGGGTGTGGACTTAGTTGCTCGAAAGAGAATAAAGGCCAATTTTGGGTTAACACGGGTATACTGTTAGGTTTTTGAGTCATGTTGGCATACTTCCATATCAAAACGATATTTCCTTTATATTGATTAGTTGTCTAGGTTCGTGGTTATTCAAGCTTCAAAGAAGATTGGCAACTCATCAAGCAAAGAGAAGTCTTCAAGAAGAATAAGCTTTGTTGCACATCAAAGGTATATCTATACCTCATTCCTCTTGCAAGGTGTTTAGACACACACACATACACACACACACACATTGCATAACAGTTGTGTCCCTGCATCGTTGTGCTCATTTGGTATAACGCATACACACACATATTGATGTATGCACATGCATTAGATTTAAATTGACAACTTTTATAAAAATGCATGTGTTAACAACCTTTTTTGGCAAGGGTCCACAGAAGAATTTTCCATCGAGCCGATACATGGTAAGACCTGGATCGGGACCGTTCCCTGTTCCCAGATACCAGGAAATATCGATACCATGATCCAGGAAGGGTTGATGCCATATTATGCCTTTCACTTAGTATTTAAGAAGAACCGGTACCGCGACATTGCCTACCCAGCAACCAAGTATCGCGACACCTACCTGGTACCCAAGCACCGCGATATCTACCCAGGACAAGTCCAATAAGTGAGTTTCGTCCCCCCAAATAGGAAGAGTGGTGTCATGAAGGTACCAGCATGCTATAACAAGAACCGCTCCAGCCAAAGCGGACTGGTACACCAAGAATAATGAACCAGTACCGCACCCAAAAGAACAAATCCATCATTCGTCTCCAACAAGGCAGAGGAGAAGGTTGACCTCTTCAAACACTTAAAGCGCCATAAGTGAGACAAAATGGTCAATCGAATAGGAATTTAAATATAACAAAAACTATTATGTAATTAAAAGGGAGCAATTCCCGCGCTAACCTACAACCTCAGTCAACTATGATGATTGCAGATCAATTGGCCCAAATTATGGGGATTGACTGTAAGAATCAGGAACCATAAATAGAATAACAGAAATGAGGCCTTTTTTTCCTGGTTTTTCGCTATCACTGAGAGAAGAATATCCACTTATCGACTAGAACAAGATCGCCATCGCCATCTGTGAGAGAGAGAGAGAGCGCCCTATAGTGAAAATCATCATCTTCTTTGTATCAAGAAATCCTGTGATTAATAATACAAGTCTATTCTCCTTTGCTTTCCTTGATTTGTACCGCATTCCCCCCTTTGTTGTGTCTAATTATCAAAATCACGGTACCTAGAGGTACCTACCCCACTGCGACCTCTCAGGTTGTGGCTTGAGGATGTTGATCAAAATTCTACTCCCTAACGAATTTTCGGTTAACAACATGTTCTAGGACTATCTCTAGGAAATGACATACTAGTGTGTTCTTATGTTTGTTTGTTTATGTTTGTTAACGGAAAAATTCACTCGGGGTGAAAATCTCAATCAACACCCTCTACCCGCTACCCCGGAGGTTGCAACGGGGGGTAGGTACTTCGTACCGTGCTTCTGGTAAGAGTGAAGGAAAGAATCAGATCGATTAACATCCTTAGACGGGGTAGATACCACGAGAGAGGTATGATAGGTATGAGAACAATCATCTCACTCATCTGATGTAGTAGGCAGGTACCCGGTCCTAGTATCTGATCCTGGTACCTAGTCACCTCTCTAGGTGCCTTCAATATTCCCCCAACCTAGATAATGAGCTAGAAGAGGTACATGAAATCTAAGACCAGCATGGTCGGTGCCTAGCTCGCATACATGTATTCATAACAAAGAGATAGATGAGAGAATTACAACTCTTTTAGTAGTGGTGGACTGACCCAGGGGGAAAAAGCATCATGATTGATCACATGCTGAAAAATCCCCAGGCAGTATCCATAGGAAGGGAGAAAGACCCTTCTTTATATTTATATATCTCGAGAGGTGCTCCAGAGAGCTTACATCAGTATAAACTGAGATCTGATAGGTTATAGTTGGAGGGGTATCACTTGGTACAGATACATTTCTGGAGAAAATTAATATGCATAATAGTCGATACAATGGTAGGAGATATCGAACTATATTTCTGGTGGAGAAATGGATGAAATCTGGGATCAGAGACATCTTGGAGACATAAAGATGTTGGAGAGCTGTCGGAGAATGTTGGAGAGAATGTCGGGCCAGAGAAAATGTTGGAACCCCTGAGATTGAGATATTCGAGAGAGCTGGTGGCCAAGTCAGAACCCTAGCTGGTGAACTGTGTTTATTATTCAAACCCCTATTTTGGAGAGAACTTGATCATTTTTATATGTTCTGATTCTTGTTGCCCACTCCACTAATTAATTCGCAATCAAAGGAACGTTGACCTGACATTAATGTAGTTGAATATTCTCTCATTAATGGTGTTGGGAATGACCATTAAAGAGTTGACTGATCTTCTCATTAATAAGGCTGATTATCTCCATTAATAGAGTTGACTGATTCCCTCATTAATGGTGTTGTAAATGGCCATTAATAAAGTTGATTGCTTCCTTCATTAATGGCATTGTGAATGGCCATTAATGGAGTTGACTGCTTCCTTCATTAATGGTGTTGTGAATGGCCATTAATGAAGTTGACTGATTCCCTCATTAATGGAGTTGTGAATGACCATTAATGAGGTCAAATGGTGTTGCATGCTTCTTACCTTCAGGTGAGGTACTCTGGTGTACCAGTCCCTTTTCGTTGGCGTGGCGCTTGTTCTAGCATGCTAGTGGCTTCATGGCGACATTCTTCCTGCTCGGCGAGTAGGATACCTGTCTATGGTGGATTCCAGGTTGATGCCAAGGTACTGGGTAACAGGCAGATATCGAGGTATTCAGGCACCAGGTAGATGTTGAGGTACCCTAGGGTACTGAATACATGTCGTTGTACCTAGGTGCCAGGTAGGAGGCACCGGGTATATGTGAGGTACTGGGTGCATGGTATCGCGGTACCAACTTCACCAGGTGTCGGGGTAGATGTATATGCTCTTCCTAGTTTGTATTTCTGGTGCCTCATCTAGGTAGGCAGGCAGTCGAGGTTCTGGTCCTACCAGGTATCAATTCTTCCAAGGTAGCGATATCGATCCTGTTGGGTACCTGGGAGCTGGGAATGGTCCCTACCAGGTGGTTACTTGGTGGAAAATTCTTCTTTGGACCCCTGCCAAAAAACCCTGTTAACAAAAGTCCCCTCTAACTTGAACACTGGTATTAACTTGGGGTTGGAGTCAGGATCTGTAACGCTTGAAGAATTTTACTCATCATTTCTTTCTGGTAACCGCTACTTGAAACGAGAAAACGCTATCAACATTCTTGGCTTAGGCAAATCATGGTACCTGGCATTCCTGTTCAAGGGATACTAGTACTTAGGCGAAACGATGCATTCCGATCTGGGTACCTGGCATTCCTGTTCCTGGAATCCCGGTACATAGGCGAAAGTTATGATGGATCACGGTACCTAGCCTTCCTATTTCAAGGAACCTCGGTACCTAGGCTAAAATGCCGGCGAATCAAACTTAGGCAAAAATACCGGCGAATCATGGTACCTAGCCTTCCATTTTTCAGGAATTTGGGTACAGAGACGAAAACAATACTGGTAGGCAACTCTGCCATCCAGATCCTTCTTGCCTCGGGGGGGGGGGGGGGGGGGGGGGGGTCGGTACCCGGCCAAGGCTGCAGGAGGGCCATTTAGCTGTCCTGGTCTTAAGGTGAAAACACGTAAGCGAACATATTGGCGAAAATGGGTACCTTACATTCCTTTTCTAGGAATCTTGGTACTCTGGCGAAAACAAAGCGAACACATTGGCAGATCTAGGTACCTCGCATTCTTTTCTAGGAATCTTGGTACTCTGGCGAAAACAAGGCGAACACATTGGCGGATCTAGGTACCTCGCATTCCTTTCTAGGAATCTTGGTACTCTGGCGAAAACAAGGCGAACACATTGGCAACAAGATCCCGGTAGGCAACTAAGACCACTTCAGCACCAGGTCTTTCATGGCTGGGGGTGGTGCCCGGCGAAGGCATCAGTAATGTCATGTGGCTTTCCTGGTTTCGATCATAGGCAAAAGGAGATCATAGGAGAACTACCAATGCGATCATACTCAAGGTGATACTGGTCAATGCTTACCTCCAGGTTGCGTTGGTGAAACCTTTTGAGGTGGACCATATTCTGGGTATAAGTAATAGAGCGGCCTTCCACAAAGGAGATATTATCATGGACTGGTCATTAGGATAACTTTTCTTATGTTGAGGTCATTACCCTTCCCACAGGAGTACTAGAGAATGGTAAGCTTCTAGTCCCCAAGTGATGCAACTAGATAAGGAGCCTGCTATGAGTAGTTGAGAGTTTTCAACAATCATAATGAGACTCGAGACTCTGCTCGAACAAACCTAGACCTTGGCAGCTCATTGGGGAATTACGTAGCCCGGTATAAAAGATCAGAAACCGATAATCTTAT
Organism: Dipteronia sinensis; assembly: GCA_033220585.1. Lineage (NCBI taxonomy): Eukaryota > Viridiplantae > Streptophyta > Magnoliopsida > Sapindales > Sapindaceae > Dipteronia > Dipteronia sinensis. The sequence continues at coordinate 37,037,268 of CM065643.1, forward strand.
AGTTGTGATCTAGGTAGCTCTCACAGACGCCGTGAGGGTTCTAACACAATAAGTGAGGAACCACTGATCTTGCAGTAGTGTTGCTGCTCCAGAGGCTTACTTAAACATGTAGGAGGTTTCAATAATGTGGGAAGACTCTGAGCTCTACCCGAACGGATCGGGACATAGGTGGCTCACTAGGGCGTTGAAGGGCCCGGTACAGGAGGTAGGGAGCCATATGCATGATACTGGTCCAGAGGCATGTGTGGGATCCTAGAAGTCCCCAGCAACTGAAATGTGGCTCTGGACCATCCTAGAATGAATCGGGATACCGTGGCTCACTTGGGCATGACTAGCCCGATAGAAGAAGTGAGGAGCCACTGGGCCATGCAGCAATGTGATGAGGCTGATCCTTCTCGGGCTGCTGGGGTGGATGAAGAGATAGAGAATGAAGACCAGAGACCTATCTTCTTTCCTTCACTAGGCCAATGTTGGGGTAGATCCCAATTTGAAGACTCCTGAGGTCGTAACTGTCTAGGTTGGAGGTGAAGCTCTTGACCCGCCTGTTTCCCCACTCAGATCCGTGGAAGAGGCAAGCGACCAACCTGCTCTAACATAAGGAGAATCTGGCGTGCTCAACCCCTTATCTGGTTCTGTCAAGGAGGTAGATGATCAAGCTGCTTCAACGAAGGAAGTCAGAGATCAATCTAATAAGGTGGCAATTGAGTAGCTGCAGGCTGATCAATCTCAAGTAGAGCCTCCAATGGTAGTAGATGCCCAGGTAGTAGGGGAGGTCCTAGTTGGTCCAGGAGATGATGCTTTAGCATAAGCTGTGGAAGGAGTGGCCAACCAAGATCAAGTAGATGCGTGATCCAACTCGAAAATTTATCAGCTATCTTTCATTTTTATTTTATTTTTTGTAGCCCGTGATAGGGAATAGGCTCCCTAGTGTTAAGCAATGAAACTATCTTTCTTTTCTTTAGCTGCGTATGTCTAGTTTATTGATTTCCTGGTTGAATTCTGCCTTGATTTAAAGAACAGTCCCCAATGTGAACCTGACTTAACGAATTCTTGGTAACAGAAGAAGCTTTGAAATCTGGCGAGACCGGAAGGTGTTGCATAGCTCGTTACCGGTAAAAGGATCTCCTTGGACTTGGCAACTGGTCTCACTTAAGGAGGACCAGGGTACCGGGCATTTTTGTTCTGGGAATCCTGGTACTTAGGCAAAAATTTAGTCGAAGAGAATCCAGGTACCAGGTACCAGGGAACCTCATTCTTCTATGATCTTGGTACCTGGGGTAGACATTCCACTATACTTGGTATTCCGGTATCACGATCTGGGTACTTAGCGTCCCTGTATTAGGACCCCTGGTACATAGGTGAATGATTTGCAAGCGAATTCGAGTACCTATGGTTCCTGTTCTAGGAATCCTAGTATCTAAGTGGTAACACTGGCGAACGCGGTACCTAGCCTTCCATTTTTCTGGAATCTCTACACTTAGGCGATACTTGATGGTGAATCACTGTACCTAGCCTTCCTATTCTCAGGAATCTTGGTATATAGGCAAAAATAGTGGTACCTAGCCTTCCTGTTTTAAGGAAACTGGGCACTTAGGCGAAGACACTGGCGAATCAAGGTACCCAGCCTTCCATTTCTCAAGAATCTAGGTACATTGGCGAAAACAAGGCTAACACATTTGGCGAATCTAGGTACCGCGCATTCCTGTTCTAGGAATCCTGGTACTTTGGCGAATACAAGGCGAATATAATGGCAACAAGATCCTGGTAGGCAACTAAAGTCATTTTAGCACTGGGTCTTTCTTGGCGGGGAGTGGTGCTCGGCCAATGCCTTGATCTGGCAGGCAACTATACTCTTACCAACCAGACCCTTCTCAGCGGGGGGTGGTGCCCGGCCAAGGTTTGATCCATCTGGAAACTATACTTTTACGTACCGAATCCTTCCCAGCGGGGGGTGGTGCCCAACTAGGGCAGCAAGAATGCCCAGCTAGGGCAGCAAGAATGCCCAGCTAGGGCAGCAGGAATGCCATGTGGCCTTTCCTGGTCTTGAGGCGATCATAGCAAATTTTCCAAGGTTAATACTGGCGATATAACGTAAATAAATGTAGATTGGAGACAAAAATCTTTTTTTTTATTGATAGATTAAAAAGGGCAATACAATCATTCGCGAGGTACAATCATCGGCTGGTACCTATCCTGGGCGATACTAGTAGATTCTCATTCAAATCTTTAGTTCTTCTATGGGTAGAATCTTTTCAGGTGATATGCGTTCCAGGTGTGGTCGATAGGACGTCCTTTCATATCTTCCAATTTGTAGGCCACGCTTCGGATTACCATCCTAACCAGGTAGGGACCTTTCCAATTCGGGGCTAGTACCTCATCTGACCTGTTTCGGGTATTATGGGTTACCTTCCTAGGACCAGGTCTCCTTTTTTTGAAGCTTCTGCTTTTGACTTTCCTGATGAAGTATCGGGCAATTCGGCTTTGATAAATTGCTATCCTTTCTGCGACCGTGTCTTGTTTTTCCTCCAGGAGGTCTAGGTTGGCTCTCAACTTGTCTTCATTACCTTCTGGTTCAAAATGCTGAACTCAGAAGGAGGTAAGTTTATGTTCGATTAGCAGGACAACTTCTACCTCGAATGGCAAAGAGTTTGGGGTCTCTCCAGTAGCAGTTTTTTTAGTGGTGCTGTAGGCCCATAGCACATCCATGAGCTCTTCTGCCCATCTACCCTTCTTTTGTTGGAGCTTTCTCTTCAGGAGCTTCTTGATGGTCTTATTTGTGGCCTCCACCAGGCCGTTGGTTTGAGGGTGTGCTACCGATGCAAAACGAAGCTCGATTCCTAGGTTCTCGCAAAAATCTCTAAATCTAGCATTGTTAAATTGTTTACCTAGATCTGTGATAATGATCATCGGGGTACCGAACCGGCAGACCACATTCTTCTTGATGAACTCAGTTATGTTTGCCTCCGTGATCTTGGAAAGGGGCTCCGCTTCCACCCACCTGGTTTGGTGTTTCTGTTGGCCAGACGCGGTTGGGAGCGGTCCAATTAAGTCTACTCCCCAGAAGGCAAATGGATATGGCGAGCTGATAGAGGACAGTCGTTCTGGTGGAAGGTGATTTAGATTGGCTGTCTTCTAGCATGGCTCATAGGATTGTACGAACTGCCTCGTATCGTGGTACAAAGTTGGCCAATAATATCCCATGCGAAGTACCTGGTAAGCTAGTGCTTCTCCCCTGGTATGATTTCCACAGTCCCCCGAATGCACCTCTCTGAGTGCCCAGCTCGCATCATCAGGGTGTAGACATCTGAGTAAGGGGAGAGATCTTTCTCTGCGGTAAATGTGTCCCTCCACCAGATAGTATCGAACTGAAGTTCTCTCGATCTTACGAGCTTGATCAGAGTTTTCAAGGAGCTTCTCTTCTTGAAGGTAGTCTACGATGGGATCCATCTAGAATGGAAGATGCTCTACAGGGCTGACTTCCTTCCCTCCAGTTATGCTTGATCGAGATATTATCTGGAGTAGTACCCCTTTTGACATCACCTGTCCCCCGTTTGCTGCTATCTTAACAAGGGCGTCAGCCCCACGATTCTATTGTCTAGGTATCTGCTCAATCCTGAACCCATTGAAACAGGCCATGAGTTCTTGGACCTTTTCGAGGTAAGCTGCCATGTTATCTCCTTTAGCCTGGTATAAACCTGTTATCTGATTGACTACCAGCTGTGAATCACATTTATGAAGGAGGTAATTAGCTTCGAGCTCCGCAGCTGTCATCATCCCTACCAACAAAGCCTCATACTCAGCTTCGTTGTTGGTGATGCTGAACTCGAATCTGAAACAATGACATCATTCGACCTTTTCTGGATCGGTTAAAATGATCCCTCCCCCGCTTCTTACCTGACTAGATACCCCATATGTGTATAAGACCCAGATCTCTCGATTAGTGGACCAGTCTGCAGGTTCCTGCTCCTCTTGGGGGGTAAAGTCTGAGCTCGGGGTGGTATCGAGATTGAGCATTGCACTGAACTCAACCACGAAATCTGCCAGAGCTTGGGCCTTGATGCTCATTCTGGCCTTATACTTGATATCGTACTGGGTGAGCTCGAGGGCCTATAGTACGAGTCTCTCTGATATTTCTGGCCTTTGGAGAAATTGGCGTAGGGGTTGATCAGTGACCACCGCGATTGTATGAGCTAGAAAATAGGAGCGGAGCTTCCTAGCGGTGGTTACTAATGCAAATGCGAGCTTCTCTAGGACAGTGTAATTCTTCTCTAACTTGGTTAGGGCTCTGCTTACATAGTAGATAGACCTCTGAACTCCATCTCTGCATTCTTTTACCAGGGCCCTACTAACGGCTGCTTAGGATATAGCCAGGTACAGTTGCAGTTCTTCTCCTGGTAGTGGGGTAACTAGTAGTGGCGGGCTAGTAAGGTACCTCTTCAATGAACGGAAAGCTAACTCGCTGTCTTGGTCTCACTTCATATTCTTCCCCTGTTTGATAGCTTTGAAAAAAGGAATGCATTTATCAGTGGATCGCGATATGAAGCGGTTTAGGGCTGCTATCCGTCCGGTCAAGCCTTGAACTTGCTTGAGCGAGGTAGGAGATTCAAGATCTATGATGGCTCTGATCTTCTTTAGGTTTGCTTCTATCCCTCTTTCATAGACCATAAATCCGAGGAATTTCCTGGCTGTAACCTCGAAGGCACATTTAGCGGGGTTTAACCGCATCTGGTTTTCTCTGACTATATGAAAAGTCTGGCGGAGATGGTCCTGGTGCTGCTCGGCTACCTGGGATTTGGTGATCATATCGTCGATGTACACTTCCATTGACTTTCCTATCAGCTCTTTGAATAGCCGGTTGACTAGACGCTGGTAGGTGGCACCTGCATTCTTGAGCCTAAAAGGCATTTCCTTGTAGCAGTATAGACCCTGCCCAGTTATGAAATTGGTTTTATCCTAATCGGCGGGGTGCATCATAATCTGATTGTACCCCGAGAATGCGTCCATGAAACTTAGGAGCTTGTTACACGCTGTCGAATCTATCAGCTAGGCAATCTTTAGTAGCTGAAAGCTATCCTTCGGGCAAGCGCGGTTAAGATCGGTGTAATCTACGCACATGCACCTTTTCCTGTTTGCTTTGGTCACCATGACTACCTTGGCAATCCACTCCGGGTATCAGGATTCCCTGATGAAATTGGCCTTTAGCTGCTTGTCTACCTCTTCTTGTACATCGGTATTTCTTTCCGGGTTGAAATACCTCATTTTTTGCTTGACTGGCTTGAAGGTGGGGTCAACAGCTAATCTGTGAGCTGCCAAGGTAGCAGGAATTCTCGGCATCTCCTCGTGGCTCTATGCGAAGATGTCGCTATACTCCCGAAAGAGCTCCACCAGACCCTTCTTCACTCCTTCTTCCAGCGCTGTACCTATCTTGACTACCTTGGAAGGGTCATCCCTCGTGATAGGTATTTCTTCTAAATCATCTATAGGGTGGCCACTGGCCTACCCTCTGTCTTTCTCTTCCTTGTCCTCTATATATAAGACCCCTGCCACGGGTTCCTCCTATATTGCCTCCATCGTGGCTTCAGTGAATGTATTCTTAGGGTTTTCCCTTGATAATTCCTGGTCCTGTAGGGAAGTTACATGAGCACATTGCTTGGCAAGTACCGCTAGATTGGCAGACACCGCGTAACACTTGTGTGTTGCCTGTTGGTGTCCTCGTACCTCGCCTACCTTGTCCCCTACTGGAAATTTCAGGATGTTGTGGTAGATGTACATGACACCCTTACGGGCTGACAGGAACGACCTGCCAAGGATGGCAATGTAGGCAGACGGAATGTCGACCACGACAAAGTATGTCATGAGGTTCTGTTGGAGTGGCGCTGTTTCCACTATCACATGTAGGATTATGGATCCCGCAGGCATCAGTGAATCCATATAATGGGGTGGTGCAACTGTTGTAGCAGATATTTTTTAAATTGAACTGCTCCAAAGCACCCTTGAAGAGGATGTCAACGCTGCTACCGGTAACGATCAGGACACGATGGACCAGACAATTGGATATTTGTACGGTGACAACCATGGGGTCGTCATGGGGTTGTACGGTATTGTACACATCCTCCTCAGTGAAGATAATCTGAGTTGAAAGAGGAGATCTCGGCGATTCCCTGGTGACCTTGAGGACGTCCCGACCCACATCTAGCCTGGACACCTTTCTGGAGTTGTTCTTTCTGGAATTGTTGGAGGTTCCTGCCAGGGTGGGACCTCCTCTGATGGTGTGGACTACATGGATCTGCTCTATCAAATCCTTCCTTTTTGCTTTCCTTCTTTCTTCCGTTGCTCTAGTGTCTGATTGCACCTCCTTCCCAGCCTGGATGCTATCTCTCACCTGCAGGAGGAATTCTACCAGGCAACCTCCCCTTACCAGTGCCTCAATATGGTTGCGCATACTATAACATTCTGAGGTATTGTGCCCCACATCTTCGTGGAAGTCGCAGTATTTGTAGCGATTCCGCTATTCCGCTGGCTCTTTCATCAGGTTAGGTTTCCTGAGTAGCCCTTTGTCGTGGATGGCGAGGTAGATAGTCTCGCGAGATGCATTAAGGGGGGGGGGGGTGTAATATGTGTACCCCTCTTTCTCCCTAGCTATCTGCGCAACTTCCTTGGGTAGAGGTGTCGCTCTAGGAGGAGTCCGCCTAGCTAGGTACAGGTTCCGCTGAGGTTGGTAAGGGGGCGGCCTGTATGTAGATTTGTTGGGAGGTTTGTTTTGGCTCTTTAGGGCATGTGCGGGTTTGGGTGCCTTCTTCTTCTGGCGCTTGGCAGTCCTCAGGTCATTGATGGATATATTTTATATCATATTTATATCTCTTAATTTGGATTTGTTAACTACTTGATTTATCTATTTTTATTTAATTTGAGTTGTTTTTGTGTTTTGGTTGAAATAGCAGGGAACTTAGAAAATAATCAATTACATATAGACTTAGTTCAATTGTTTGAATATTTGAAATCACAAGCTCAAGAGTTAGATCCAAGCCCAAATCAAAAGTCATGTGAAGCCCATAATCCAAGATCAAGCAGCCCAATTAAAAACAAAGTATAAAATGAAGTTCCTCATCAAATAGAGTGAAGACTTTGGTGGCCCACAAGTCTTGATTTTGCCAAGTTTTGATCCGCCTAAATTAAGCAAAGAAAAGTACAATTTCTAATACTAAGAACCTGATAAGTGTTTAGGAGTAGAAACAAACAAACTCTCTAATATGTACGCTTTATGGCTTAGTAAACTCACAAGGGTAGTCTCCACTATTAATCATAGCAATCCAACTAAGCATCCTATCCACCATTACATCAAGAGCGTGTCATAATTTTGTAAAAATGCAATGCAATACTCTAAGTGGCAAGAGGTTAGTCTAAACTCAGTGATCAAAGCAAACACTTATGTCTCTAAAGGCAAACCTAAGAGCATCTCAAACTTGGTTAATTTGCAGAAGACGGACTAAAATAATAATAACAATAATAATAAGACCTTTTTTTTAAACCAACTTATTTTGAAAATTATTTCCCCACCCCCAAACCAATTGTAAACATTGTCCTCAATGTTTCCTCAATATAATAACCACAAATGCACATGCACATAACAAAATATACGGGAAATAAGAAACAATATCAAATAGTAAGGGAGAGATTACACTTGGTTGGTTCTTGTTAACAGGGTTTTCTGGCAAGGGACCAAAGGAGAATTTTCCAACAAGAAGCTACCTATGAAGATTCATCCATATATTCCAGGTAACTAGCAAGATCGGTACCACTACCTAGACAGAACCGATACTCGATAAGGTTGAGACTTCGACTACCTATCTATCTAGATAGGACATCATCTCCGCGAGCTATCGAAGGCATGTACCTCGCCCTACTGAAGCTACTAATATCGACTTAAGACCAGTACGATGATAAACTTGTACGCCCAACACCCCGACACCAATCAAGGCACCCAATACCTCGGTACCCGCCTTGGTACTGCCTCGACTTCCACCCGATACCTAGTACCTCGATGTATATCCGGAGCCCCTCCAAGACAAGTACCATACCTGCCAAGCATTACGAAGATGATCATCACCCCTCAATCAAGAAATAGAACAAGCTCCACCCCAGCGAGATTAGATTGATATACCAGCACCTCGTTCCACCAATGTTCAGAGTCAGAATTTCCCTCCAAGCTCCACGAAGACAGGAAAGTTGACTCCATCGCCATTATAAAGCGCTATTAATGAGACCAAATGGTCGAATTCGACAGTAATTAAAGGGATCAAATCCCGCGCCTTTGGCCCCACTCAATGCTTTTCATCGCTTAAAATAGGACTCTCAATAATCCTCATCAGTAGAACCGGATTTTGAGGAGATCTTGGGAGAAATATATATACAGCTCCGAAAGGTAAGAGAGGAGAGGCTTTTTGGAGGGCAAGAGAGAGTTGTTCTTATCACCAGAACAGAGAGATTATTTCCGGTAGAATTCCCTTTTGAAATTCTCTGAAGCCAGTGAGAGTCCATTGACGATCATTGGAAGGAAATATCCACTTATTGACATAAACAGAGGTTCTGCCTTCATCTTGTGTAGGAGTGAAGAGAGATTTAAGTGTGAGGAGAGTCTGAATTGTAACTATAATCTTGATACCCCTTTTTTAAATAAACAATGTTATTTCATATTTCATTGATCCTTCTTATCCTGCTCCTTATTTACGTCCATCTATATTATGAGGAAGGATCTCGGTACCGAAGGTACCTATCCCGCTACTGGCTACCGGTAGTGGGTGAGGGTGCTAACCGAGATTTCGCTCCCTAAGTGATTTTTCCGTTAACAGTTATGTACTGCATTCTAACAAAAACAAATGAAATCAAGAATACACGTTAGAGAAAAAAAAATTAGCACTGAAAATATATATACATATATATATATATATAAATAAAACTATGAAATTGACGATTGACCCCAATTTTATATTTTAAATCTAACAACCTAGGACACAAACAATAAAGAAAAAAAAATCTGCTTTAAATCTAAAAACCTAGGACACAAACCATAAAGAAAAAAAATCCTAAGAAACTAAAGAAAAAAAATGGCAACACAATGGATCAACCATAATCATCCAAAAGAATCTCTTCCATTTTCGAGTCTAACTGTGAAGTTTTCCCTACAAATAGCAAATGTGTAGACTCAAGAGATGGAAAAGATTTAGTCACAACATTTTGTCCATCACGCACACAATCTTCCTTAATTCCTATGCCAAACTGAGCTAATTTCTTTTTCATTGGGTCATCATCAAAATATTCTAAGAATGGATCATGATATGCATGATCAACCATGTTAATCTCACTTACCTCATCTTGCTCTTGAAGTTGTTGACTAACATTAAACACATTAAACTTGATAGTCATACTCCCAAAAGACAACTTCATCACACCATTACGACAATTAGTTATTGCATTAGATGTAGCCAAGAAAGGACGACCCAAAATCACATGAATTTGCCCACTAGTGTTCATTATAGGTTGAGTAACAATAACAATGAAGTCCACTGGAAAATAAAATTTATCAACCTTAATCAGAACATCCTCTATGATTCCTCTAGGAATTTTAATAGACTTATCTGCTAACTGGAGTCTCACAGGAGTGGGTTTCAGCTCCCCTAATCCTAATTGCACAAACACAGAATATGGCAATAAATTAATATTCGCCCCTAAATCTAGTAATGCCCTATCAATCACATGATCACATATAACACAAGAAATAGTAGGACATCCAGGATCCTTAAACTTGACAGGAGTTTTCATTTGGATTATGGAACTAACATGCTCAGTCAAAAATGCCTCTTTTGGAACATTTATTTTTCTTTTCAAAACACAAAGATCTTTAAAAATTTTGGCATATGCGGGCACTTGCTGGATAGCATCAAGAAATGGGATGTTTATGCAAACATGCTTAAATACCTCCAAAATATCATTATATGATATGCCTTTCTTTAATGGAACAAGTCTTTGTGGAAATGGAGCTCTAGGAACATATGGTGCAGTAGGCAAATCTGGCTCTAGTGATTCTCTAGAAGTGAGTTTCTCAACTATGTTCTCTTCACTAGGCTTATGACTAGGCCTCTCAGTTTCGTTCCTCTCTCTAGGTACACTCACATGATTATCAATTATTTTACCAGACCTAAGAGTGGAAATAGATTTAACTTCCTCATGATGAACATTAGAGACGGATGACAATTCTACCTCATATTGACCTTTTGGATTAGGAATTGGCTGACTCGAAAGTTTCCTTTTTTCTCTCTCTCCTATTACGGCGTCTAACTGACCCACTTGAGTTTCAATCTTCAAGATAGCTTGCTGGGTAGTTTGCATAAATTGCTGCGACGTGTCCTCTAAGGAAGGTTTCATTTGAGGGGCAACAAAATAGGGAGTAGGTAGAAAACTAGGAGGATGTGATGGAGGAGCAAATTGTTGTCCTCTATGACTCATTGGAGACTGGTTTTGCCTCAAAGGAAAATTTGGGTGATTCCCATAAGAATTGAGTGCATTTGCTTGCTCAATATAAGCTCTCAAGATAGGTAAATGATGGGTTAACACATGAAGCACACAACTCACTCCTAACACTATTGACCGTGTTCATTTTTTGACTCAAAGCTAATGCTTCTACCTTTCTATTGAGACTCGATAAAACACTTATCACATGTACATCATCACTCACCTCAGACAACCCCCCTTTCTTAGGTACTTGTATTGACCTCTCCCCTTGGGTAGAAAAATCCCACTGTTGAGAATTTTCAGACAATGTCTCTAGGAATTCCCATGCATCCCCCTCCCTAAGGTTTAAAAATACTCCACCATTCATAGACTCGATCATGTGTCGGTTTGACATGGTCAAACCATTGTAAAAATATTGCACAAGTCTCCAAACTTCAAAACCATGATGGGGACATTTTAAAAGCAAGTCTTTAAATCTTTCCCAACACTTATAAAAATTTTCACCCTCCTTTTGATCAAAATCTGAAATATCTCTCCTAAGGGTATTAGTTTTGGCCATGGGGAAAAATTTAGTTAAAAACTTGTTAACTAATGTGTCCCAACTAGTGACAGATCTAGTAGCTAGGGAGTTCAACCATGCTTTTCCCTTATCTTTCAATGAAAATGTGTAAGTTCCTCATATTTTGATTGGCTTATTTCGTTGACAAACCACATTGGGGATTATTCTTTGTAAGGGTAATTTAGGCCTCTTGAGTGTGATCAAGCTTCAAAGACATCATCTCTCTCAAAGAGCACTTCAAAGGTATCTCACTAGTTTAACTTTCTTTGAAGAGATCTAGTTGCACACACTCACTTGCATGCATTATGTTTCTATCTTCATGTAATTGAATGATGTATTGTATGCCTCTTTTCACACTCCACTTGCACATTTTGCACATCACTTAGTGTGTTGAGTTTGCCCAGAAAAGAAAATTTCTTCTCTTAGCGCGGCCTAGACCGCTTGGCAAGACTTGCTTGCACCGCGGCATACAGAGCGGTATACCTCAGCAGAGTCATGCTTCATGTACCGCTTCCTGTACACTTGCACGCAAAGCGACCCAAGTCGCGATGTTGTCCAGTAAGCCCCTGTTGCCCATACCGCGGCCTGTGCACCTGCATGCACAGCGCCCTGCACCGCGTTGTTGTCCAGACGGTGCACTGCTGTGTGTACCGCGGTCTGGACACTTGCCTGCGACGCGGTCCATCTAGCGGTATTGACGGGATTTTATGCCCTAAGTTCAAAACGACGCTGTTTCAACTAGGGCTCCCATATATATGCTCTATCTTCTTCCTTGCTCGTTTTTATGAGTTCAAGAAGCCATTTTTAATAGGCCAAGCTTCCCTTAGAGAGAGAAACTCCCAAGAACTCATCTTTACTCAACCAAACACAAATCCATGTGCATCTAACCTCTTCAAGCATTATCTCATCATGGATTCTTCTTGCTTTCATTTGACTAGGTAACTTGAACATGCCCTAAATCTCTTTGTATTTATTTATGTTCTTGTTTGCCTAGGGTTAGCTCTTTTATGTGATTTTATTGCATATCTTTATGTTTATTGGCATTTATAACATGATTGAGTAGTTGTGTGTTGGTTGAGAGCCTTGTTCATTAATAGCTAGCATTTAGGACGATTTTACCCTTCTAGCTAAATCTTCATGCATTTGCATTTAGATATTGATATCTAGGATTTGCATTTATTGATATCTTTAAATCCTTAGATAAGCATTTATTGTTGCCTAGCATTAATTGCATGTTTGAATATCTTTTACATATTCACATAGGTTGTTTAACCTCTTCATTGAATTGTTAAGCTTTGTGACTAAGTGTGTTAGTGCACAAGCTTGTGGTCAAGAATCACTATTAAAGGCCCGTTGGGTAGAGTGAAAGGGTTAGTGACCAAGTAGGTGTGACTTGAGGTCAACCTAGGTTGTAAACTTTCGTTCAAATAGTGGATTTGAGGACCGTAAGTGGCTAGAAGGATAGCCCGTGAGTTTTGCCCAGTTGGAGGGTTTCTCACGTAAATCAATCCTTGTGTTTTTATTGTTTTCCGCTTATTTATATTGGATTGATTGATTGCTAATATGGAGTAGGATTATTAAAATTGATTAAGTCGAAAAGTTGGTAATAAATCAACTAAAACCTATTCACCCCCCCTCTAGGTTGTATTAGACACACTTTGTGTATTTTCAATTGGTATCAGAGCGGGTTCCTAGATACACTTAGGTGATCCTTGCTCGTTGTGTGTCTTGCATTTTGTTTGTGTTTGTTGCATCATAAACATTCATCTCATTCATACCCAAACACTATGAGTGGGAACGGAAGTGGTAATGAGAGAGCCTCTAGCACAAGACCCCCTTTGCTCACCGGAATAAACTATGCCTCTTGGAAAGGCAAGATGGAGTCTTACATTTACCAAATAAATGACCGAGCATGGATGGCAATTGAAGATGGCTACACTCTTCCAGAAAAGACTCTTGAAGACGAAAGTGTAGTTCCCAAGCCAAAGTCGGAATGGTCAACTCAAGAGTTTGAAGCATCCAAGTGGAACAACAAGGCTATGCATGCTATTCTTTGTGCAATGGATGACAATCAGTACAAATTGATCCAAACAACAAGAATTGTAAAAGAGGCATGGGAGATTCTAGAGACGGCCCATGAGGGAACCGAGGTGGTCAAGGACTCCAAGCTTCAAGTCCTCCAAACATAATTCGAGCAAATTAGGATGGAGGAAGATGAGTGCTTCAACGACTTTCAAGTGAAGTTGATGGACATAGTCAATCAGAGCCATCAACTTGGTGATCCCTATTCGGATAGGAGGATCAAGCAAAAAATTATGAGGTCGCATCCAGCAAGATTTGAGTCAAAAGTGACGGCTCTTGAGGAAAATAGTGACTACAAGAATATGAAGCCAAGTGAAGTTATTGGAAGGCTTCTAGCATATGAGTCTAGATGGACTCCCACATCTACACCTCAAAAGAAGCAAAAGAGTATTGCTCTGAAGACTTCTAAGGTTGAGAAGGAGGAAGAAGACTCAGATGAAGAAATGGCCCTCATGGTGAAAAGATTCAAGAAGTTCATCAATTTTGAGAAGAGGGGATTTGGATCCAAAGGAAAAGAAATAAAGAAGAAGACTCATTTCAAGAAGTTTGAGTCAAGTGAAGACAAGCCCACAAGAAAAGGGATCCAATGCTTTGAATATGGAGGTTTCGGACACATCTCCACGGATTGTGGAAATTTGAAAAATAAGAAGAAAGGAAAAGCCATGGCCGCCACGTGGAGCGATGGTGATGACTTGGAAGAAGAAGGAGAATCCTCAGATGATGAGGATCATGTGGCAAACTTTATTGCCTTCGCATCTTCTCTCAAGAGTAAGGAAGCAATAGATGATGAAGAGGTAGAGAAACAAAGTGAAGATGACTCTAGCGATGGTGACTCTTCATCCCATTCAACAAATATGGATGTAGGAGGAATGGATCTTGAAGGCTTCATTGAGCATTTTCAAAGCTCAAGATTGAAGATGAAGAAAGAGATTCAAAGGCTAAAAGGAGAGAATCTCAAGCTATCCACCGAAGCTACTCACTTAAATAAAGAAGTGAAGATAGCCAAAAGGAATGAGGAATTGATGGAAAAGGAGCTTGAAGAAGCTAGAGAGATCATTGCTAAGATGACTTCAAGCACGAATAAACTTGACCACATGTTGGGAGTTGGCAAGAGGCCAAGTGATAAGAAAGGTCTTGGCTATGAAGATGACAAGGAGACCTCATCCTCAAGCAAGATTGTGTTTGTCAAGAGTTTGGATAACAAAGAGCCGTCCACCCCCACAATATCCTAGGAAGAAGATCGAACTAGGAGAGTGCTCTAAAGATCCTCAAGTCAAGGTTGCACAAGGGAAACAAGCTTCAAGCTCAATCAACAAGGGTGCATCAAGCAAGTTTCCCTCAACCGAAATACCATCAAGCCAGAAAGCAATTCATGCAAGGTCAATCAAGGAAGCAATTCATTCCAACTCAACAACAAAGAAGAAGAGAACCAATCCAACACCAAAGACAAGCTCATATGCGTGGGAAAGCCCCTTTGTACTCACAAGGGCATGGTATGTCTTCTTATTTTATTCCCACTTGTCACTTTTGTGGTGTTGATGGTCACATTAGACCAAATTGCTTCAAATACATTGAAATGTGTAGAATCAAGAGCATGATTGAAAGAAATAGAGCTAGAGCTAAAATGCATGTTCCTAGGAAATCTAGAGCAAATTTGCATGATCCTAGGAAATCTAGAGCCAATGTGACTAATACCACTAGGAATGAGAACATTACACCTAGGTGGATTAGAAGGGATAACTATTCTTGCTATGTGGCTCAAATTGCCTTGAAGCCAAATGCCTCTAACACTTGGTATTTGGATAGTGGGTGTTCTAGGCATATGACGGGGAACAAGAGCTTCTTTAAATCCCTTGTCTTGGAGGATGGAGGATTTGTCACCTTTGGTGATGGATCTAGAAAGAAAGTCATAGGGAAAGGAACCATTTCCATTCCCGATTTACCCTCCTTGTCCAATGCTTTACTTGTTGATGGCTTGCAAGCCAATCTTATAAGCATTTCTCATCTTAATGATGATGGACTCTCTGTATTGTTTAACAAAAATGATTGCTCTATTTTAATGTCAAATGGATAAACCTTGCTAAAAGGAAAGAGATCTAGTGACAATTGCTATTGTCTTGAAGCTAGTGCTATCTCTTGCAATATGTCAAAATGTGAGGAAATTGAGTTATGGCATCAAAGACTTGGCCACATGAACTTTCGAGATTTGAGGATCTTAGATAAGTTCAAGGTTGTGCGTGGCCTCCCTAAGCTTGGGAAGAAAGTCGATGGCGTTTGTGGACCTTGTCAACAAGGGAAACAAACCAAAAGTATGCACAAGAAAAGCAAGTATATCGCCACCAAAGAGCCATTAGAGCTTCTACATATGGACCTTATGGGTCCCATGCAAACCGAGAGTCTCGGCGGCAAGAGATACATTTTTATTTGTGTTGATGATTTCTCTAGATTTACATGGACATATTTTCTTAGAGAAAAATCTGAAACTTTTGAAAAATTTAAAATGCTTTGCACTAAAATTCAAAATGAAAAAAACTCACACATTAAAAGCATTAAAAGAATTAGGAGTGACCATGGGAGGGAATTTGAAAATGCTTGTTTTGAAAGCTATTGCAATAGCTTAGGCATTTCCCATGAGTTTTCGGCTCCTAGAACTCCTCAACAAAATGGGGTTGTTGAGAGGAAGAATAGGGTCCTTCAAGAGATGGGCCGTGTGATGTTGCTTAGCAACAATGTCCCTAGGAACCTTTGGGCCGATGCCGTCAATACGGCTTGCTACATAGGAAATAGAGTCTTCCTAAGGCCCGGTACTAGGCAAACCTCCTATGAATTATGGAAGGGTAGGAAGCCAAATATTAGCTACTTCCACTCATTTGGGAGCAAATGCTACATTCTAAATGACCGAGATCAACTTGGCAAGTTTGATGCCAAGAGTGATGAGGGGATTTTTATTGGCTATGCCCTTAATAGTAAGGTCTATAGAGTTTTCAATTTAAAAACTCGGAGTGTCATGGAATCATCTAATGTCGTCATAGATGATTGTAGGCCTAAGACTAGAGACCATGATGAGGAGGTCATTATGCTTGATGATCCTTTCTTGGAGAAGAATGGTGAGACTTCAATTGATGTGAAGTCAAGCCTTGATGAAGAGGTCATCCAACCTCTTGATAGAGATCCATCTTTGGACTCTAAAGAACCCGCGCCATGGGTTAGACATCTCCACAATAAGAATGACATTCTTGGAGATGTGAATGAGGGTGTTAGGACTAGGCGTCAAATAGCTAATCAAATTAGCTATACTTGTTACACCTCTCAAATTGAACCCAAAAAGGTAGATGAAGCCTTGAATGATGAGTTTTGGGTTCTTGCCATGCAAGAAGAGCTAAACCAATTTGAAAGAAATGAGGTTTGGACTCTTGTTCCTAGACCCAAGGATACTAATGTCATAGGAACCAAATGGGTATATAGGAATAAGTCGGATGAGAATGGCAACATTGTGCGCAACAAGGCTAGACTTGTAGCACAAGGATACTCTCAAATTGAGGGTATTGACTTTGAGGAGACTTTTGCTCCGGTTGCCCGTCTTGAGTCCATAAGGCTTCTTTTGTCCATATCATGTGTGCACAAGTTCAAATTGCATCAAATGGATGTTAAGAGTGCCTTCCTAAATGGTTTCTTGCATGAGGAAGTGTTTGTTGAGCAACCCAAGGGGTTTGTGGATCCACACCACCCCAATCATGTCTATAGCCTCAAGAAGGCTTTATATGAGTTGAAACAAGCATCTATGGCTTGGTATGAGAGCCTCACTCAATTTCTTGTTGACAGTGACTACACTAGGGGTAGTGTTGACAAAACTTTATTCATCAAGAGGAACAAGGATGAGCTTTTCATAGCTCAAATTTATGTTGATGATATTGTTTTTGGCTCCACCAACAAATCCAAAGTCCAAAAATTTGTTGATGTCATGTCTCATGAGTTTGAGATGAGTCTTGTTGGGGAGCTCAATTACTTCCTAGGTTTGCAAATCAAGCAATTGCATGATGGGAGTTTCATATCCCAAGCTAAGTATGCTAAGAACCTAGTGAAGAAGTTTGGCCTTGAGAATGCCAAACATTGTGACACACCCATGAGTACCACCTTGAAACTAAGCAAGGATGCTAGTGGCAAGAGTGTGGAACAAAGTCTTTATCGTGGTATGATTGGTAGCTTGCTTTACTTGACCGCAAGTAGACCCGATATAGCCTTTAGTGTGGGTGTGTGTGCTAGGTACCAAGCGGATCCCAAGGAATCCCATCTCTCCTCCGTGAAAAGAATCATTCGGTATATGAATGAGACATCCAACTATGGGATATGGTACTCTTTTGACACTAATGCTAGCTTAGTTGGCTTTAGTGATGCAGATTGGACAGGAAATTGTGATGATAGGAAGAGTACATCGGGCGGTTGCTTCTTCCTAGGCAACAACTTGGTCTCATGGTTTTGCAAGAAACAAAATTCCATCTCTCTATCCACAGCTGAAGCGGAATACATAGCCGCCGGGAGTGCTTGCACACAACTCTTTTGGATGAAACAAATGCTTGTGGATTACGGCTTTGATCAAGGTATTCTTACCCTTTATTGTGATAACATGAGTGCAATTAACATTTCAAAGAATCCGGTTCAGCACTCTAGGACAAAGCATAGAGACATTAGGCATCATTTCATTAGGGAACTAGTTGAAAACAAATGCATTGCACTTGAGCATGTGGGCACTAATGATCAACTAGCGGATTTATTTACAAAGCCCTTAGACTCAACTAGGTTCAAATCACTTAGTAGGTCTATTGGGATTTGTCATATGCCTTGATGTGTTTTGGTGTTTGACCTCTAATGGGGAACTCAAGCAAAGAGAGCAACCTTGCATGTTGGAATAAGCAAAAACTTGATCAACTTTATGCTTCTTTATTAATTGCTTGAGTATTCTTGGTTGTGCTTATATATATTCTTATATGGCTTTTTATTTAATAAGTGTGCCTTGCTTGATTTGTAATCCATGTCACCTCTATGTTCAAAAATGCATTTTTGGACTAGGAGAGTTTGATTGGGAAAGTACACTTGAATGACCCATAATTTAACTCCATGACATGAGAACTTTTAATGACATGCTTACAATAATATGCATGAAATGTTTTTTGTTTGCTCTAGTGCAAAATATGTGTGAACGCAAATGAGAAGCCTAAACCCAATAAAGATCTAGTATCCATGCAATAAACAAGGATGTCTCATCCAAATTTAGTCTTCTCTCTCTTTATTAGTTGAACAAGACTACTATCATACGGGTATCCCACCCGGAAAAATCAAAAAGGGTGCAAAAGTCACTCATGTCTTGTTTTGCTCATAAAGTTTGATATAGTTGCTCTTTAAATTGAAATTCATTTTGAAAAACTATATCTTGTTTGCTTATAACAAAAGGGTATAAATTGGTTTGAATTCTTTTGGAAACCCTTTTGATGTTTGCTTTGCCAAATACCATTTGCTTGAACCATGATGTTACATGCCTTACATCCAAAGCAATTAAGTCACACATCTTCTTCTAAACAATAAAACCCTCAATGATTCTCTCTAAATTAATTGAGTTGCATAACGTTGTTGTATATGATTATGCACTTATCTTGCAAATAGCTCTCTTTGCTAAAGTGACCCGGTTGGGGAATACTCCTTTGCCTATCTCATGACAAAAAGAGGGAGTAATGTGGCTTTATTTAAGGGGATAGGGGATTGTATATTTGGAGAGATTTTCCCGTTGAGGGGGAGTAACCTATATAGGGGGAGCATTTGCATGTTGTAGTTTTCTTTTATTATGCAAATTGCTCTTATTTATTTATCTCTCTTGATCACCTCACATACACTTGTCTTGGAAAGTGTAGTCTCATTGTTTTGTAGGGAAGGTGGCTATTCTACAAGAGCTTGAAGTTTTGAAGACCTAGTATCTAGGTATCTTTTTGTAATGTAGAATATCTTTTTGTTGACCTTTAGTTTTTACTTTTTTGTGAGGATGATTTGTGAGTGGTGGTTTTGTCACGAAATAGCCAAATGGGGAGATTGTAAGTTCCTCATATTTTGATTGGCTTATTTCGTTGACAAACCACATTGGGGATTATTCTTTGTAAGGGTAATTTAGGCCTCTTGAGTGTGATCAAGCTTCAAGGACATCATCTCTCTCAAAGAGCACTTCAAAGGTATCTCACTAGTTTAACTTTCTTTGAAGAGATCTAGTTGCACACACTCACTTGCATGCATTATGTTTCTATCTTCATGTAATTGAATGATGTATTGTATGCCTCTTTTCACACTCCACTTGCACATTTTGCACATCACTTAGTGTGTTGAGTTTGCCCAGAAAAGAGAATTTCTTCTCTTAGCGCGGCCTAGACCGCTTGCAAGACTTGCTTGCACCGCGGCATACAGAGCGGTATACCTCAGTAGAGTCATGCTTCATGTACCGCTTCATGTACACTTGCACGCAAAGCGACCCAAGTCGCGGTGTTGTCCAGTAAGCCCCTGTTGCCCATACCGCGGCCTGTGCACCTGCATGCACAGCGCCCTGCACCGCGTTGTTGTCCAGACGGTGCACTGCTGTGTGTACCGCGGTCTGGACACTTGCCTGCGACGCGGTCCATCTAGCGGTATTGACGGGATTTTGTGCCCTAAGTTCAAAACGACGCTGTTTCAACTAGGGCTCCCATAAATATGCTCTATCTTCTTCCTTGCTCGTTTTTATGAGTTCAAGAAGCCATTTTTAATAGGCCAAGCTTCCCTTAGAGAGAGAAACTCCCAAGAACTCATCTTTACTCAACCAAACACAAATCCATGTGCATCTAACCTCTTCAAGCATTATCTCATCATGGATTCTTCTTGCTTTCATTTGACTAGGTAACTTGAACATGCCCTAAATCTCTTTGTATTTATTTATGTTCTTGTTTGCCTAGGGTTAGCTCTTTTATGTGATTTTATTGCATATCTTTATGTTTATTGGCATTTATAACATGATTGAGTAGTTGTGTGTTGGTTGAGAGCCTTGTTCATTAATAGCTAGCATTTAGGACGATTTTACCCTTCTAGCTAAATCTTCATGCATTTGCATTTAGATATTGATATCTAGGATTTGCATTTATTGATATCTTTAAATCCTTAGATAAGCATTTATTGTTGCCTAGCATTAATTGCATGTTTGAATATCTTTTACATATTCACATAGGTTGTTTAACCTCTTCATTAATTGTTAAGCTTTGTGACTAAGTGTGTTAGTGCACAAGCTTGTGGTCAAGAATCACTATTAAAGGCCCGTTGGGTAGAGTGAAAGGGTTAGTGACCAAGTAGGTGTGACTTGAGGTCAACCTAGGTTGTAAACTTTCGTTCAAATAGTGGATTTGAGGACCGTAAGTGGCTAGAAGGATAGCCCGTGAGTTTTGCCCAGTTGGAGGGTTTCTCACGTAAATCAATCCTTGTGTTTTTATTGTTTTCCGCTTATTTATATTGGATTGATTGATTGCTAATATGGAGTAGGATTATTAAAATTGATTAAGTCGAAAAGTTGGTAATAAATCAACTAAAACCTATTCACCCCCCCCCCCCCCTCCTAGGTTGTATTAGACACACTTTGTGTATTTTCAAAATGGAAAGAGACGAAGCCTAACTGACTCATATGAAAAATTCTGGAAACGAAATGTAGAACAGATGTCAAGAAATTCCTTAACATGCATGTAGGGATCCTCTCTATCTAACCCATAAAAAGATGGAAGAAGCTGAATTACAGCCGGTTTAAGTTCAAAGTGTGTAGCCACAGTATCCGGCAACACGATGCAAGAAGGATGATTAGCTGTAACGGGTGAAAAGTACTCCCAAAGAGTTTTCTCAGTAGGTTCTACAACCTTAGCCATGTCAATACAAATGCCTTAATGAATCAGGTTGTCAAACACTCGAAACTAACAAAATAAAATAAAATAAAATAAAATGCAAAAGAGAAGTTAACAACTAAACACAAGCCAAATAAAAAAATTGATATTAGAACAACTAATATAAAAAAACCA
The DNA here is from genome assembly GCA_033220585.1 of Dipteronia sinensis. Lineage (NCBI taxonomy): Eukaryota > Viridiplantae > Streptophyta > Magnoliopsida > Sapindales > Sapindaceae > Dipteronia > Dipteronia sinensis. Next base: position 37,058,484 of record CM065643.1, read on the forward strand.
GACCTAACGCGAATAGAAAAAAAAACAAATAAAAAAAAAATTTAAACACAATGAGACAAAAAAAAAAAACAAAACATACGTGACACTAAAAAAAGAAATAATGATACCGTCCTAATAAATTTTTTTTTAATATTTAAACAATAAAATAGAACATAAACTATAACTAGTGGAAGAATTAAATAAGTCTAGATTAAACTATCTGTTAACAGGGTTTTCTGACAAGGGACCAAATGAAATTTTTTCAATAGGGACCTTCCTAAGAAGATTCATCCAGATACTTCAGTAAACCAGCAAGATCGGTACCACTACCTAGAAGGAGCCGATATTTGACAAGGTCGAAACCTCGACTACCTATCTATCTGGATAGGATATCAGCTCCGCGAGCTAACGAAGGCATGTACCTCGCTTCAACTGAAGCTCCTGATGTTAGCCCTAGATCAGTACAATGGTAGCTCGTATGCCTAGTACCCCGTGAAGTACCTCGACATCAATCAAAGTACCTGGTACCTCGATACCCGCCAGGGCGTTGTCTCAACTCCCACCTGATACCTAGCATGCCTACTCGAAGCCCCTCCAAGACAAACACTACACCTGCTAAGCAATACGAGAATGAACATAAAGACACAAGCATCATTCCAGCAAGACACGAAACAAGCTCCAACAATCTGATATACTAGCACCTCAATCTGCCAGAGACAATAATTTCCCTCCAAAGCTCCACGAAGAAGGAAAGTTGACTCCATCGCCAAAATAAAGCGCCATTAATGAGACCAAATAGTCAACTTAATCAGAATTTGAATTCGACAGTAATTAACGGGATCAAATCCCGCACCTTCAGCCACACTTAATGCTTTTCAACGCTTAAAATGAGACTCTCAATAATCCTCATGAAGGAAACCGAATATTGAGGGGATCTTGGGAGAACTATAAATACAGCTTTAAAGGGTAAAGAGGGGGATCGACCATCGTTTTTTATCGCTAGAAAAGAGAGTTTAATTTCCAGAGGAATACTCTTTGAATTCTCTGAAGCCAGTGAGAGTCCATTGACAATCATTGGAAGGAAATATCCACTTATCAACATAAACGAAGGCTTAGCCTTCATCCTGTATAAGAGGAAATAGAGAGTTTAGTGTGAGGAGAGTCTGAATTGTAACGATACTACTGATACCCTTTTTTGAATAAAACAATGTTATTTCATATCTCACCGATCCTTCTTATCATGCTCATTATTTACATCCATCTACATTAAGAGGAAGGATCGCGGTACCGAAGGTACCTATCCCGCTACTGGCTACCGGTAGTGGGTGAGGGTGCTAACCGAGATTTCGCTCCCTGAGTGATTTTTCCGTTAACACTAATGTTTCAAGCATTCCCCGACAGTGGCGCCAAAAACTTGTTGTGCTAAGTTTTGAAAATAAATACTCGCAAGCGCACGAGTCTATTGTAGAATAGCTAATGCTAGTACGAGGTCGTTCCCACGAGGAGTGTGAAAAAACTAATCGAATCTAAATTTAAGGTCAAAAGCAATCAATTAAAGAATACTAAGGTATCGGAATCTACCACTATGAAATTTCATAACTTCCTGATAATTTATTAATTCCCCAAATTAGAGTGACAATTAAAAATCAATTTATTGTCTACCCATGAATTTAACAATAAGCATATTAATCAAAATTCTTAAGTTGGTTTTCCTTCGCTTCAAAATACAATCCCTAAGCATTCTATGTATCCATATTAATGAAAAACAAAGAATCAAATGAATTATAATTGACGTTACGAAACCAAGCATTGATTAAAATATATACCTAACTATCAAAAATACATGATATTAGAGATGAAAGAGTTTTATATTTAAAAATCAATAGAAGTGAAAATCATAAACATTAAAGAACAATATTTGGGAATTAATAAATATATCTGAAAATTATTCCAAAACACAGGGTTTCATCGTCTACCATAATACAAAGAAAATTCAAAAGACATTAAAAATAAAATAATAATAGAACCCGAAAGTTGCATTGAAGCTCCGCGTCTGTCACACACGAACCGAGCTCTTCTCCATAGTCTTGCACGCAAACGAGCCTCTCCCAAATTCAGCGCAAAAAGGGATTTTTATATCTCCTCCAACTCTCCAAATCGGTTTTTCAAATCAAATAGGAAAGTCAATTTCCCTTTTAATGCAATTGGTTCACGTGAACATTGGTTCCTTGTTTTGTCTCTTTCCAATTTTCTTTTCTTTGCTTAATTTAGGCGGATCAAAACTTGGCAAAATCAAGACTTGTGGGCCACCAAAGTCTTCACTCTATTTGATGATGAACTTCATTTTATACTTTGGTTTTAATTGGGCTGCGTGATCTTGGATTATGGGCTTCACATGGCTTTTGATTTGGGTTTGGATCTAACTCTTGAGCTTGTGATTTCAAATATTCAAACAATTGAACTAACTCCACATGTAATTGATTATTTTCCAAGTTCCCTACTATTTCACCTAAAACATAAAAACAACTCAAATTAAATAAAAATAGATAAATCAAGTAGTTAACAAATCCAAATTAAGATATATAAATATTGAAAATACAACTCTAAGCGTGTGTCTACAACCTAGAGGGAGGGATGGAGGGAGGGAGGGAGGGAGGGAGGGAGGGGGTGGTGAATAGGTTTTAATCAAGTTAATTACCAACTTTTCTTGATTAATCAATATTAAAAAGTTTCCCCTTGATCTTGGATTATGGGCTTCACATGGCTTTTGATTTGGGCTTGGATCTAACTCTTGAGCTTGTGATTTCAAATATTCAAACAATTGAACTAACTCCACATGTAATTGATTATTTTCCAAGTTCCTTGCTATTTCACCTAAAACACAAAAACAACTCAAATTAAATAAAAATAGATAAATCAAGTAGTTAACAAATCCAAATTAAGAGATATAAATATTGAAAATACAACTCTAAGCGTGTGTCTACAACCTAGAGGGGAGGGGGGGGGGGGGTGAATAGGTTTTAATCAGGTTTTAATCAAGTTAATTACCAACTTTTCTTGATTAATCAATATTAAAACTTTTCCCCATAAATAAACATACAAAATCAAGTGTAAAGTGCGGAAATATAAATAACACTTGATATATACGTGGAAACCCTTCGATAAGGGAAAAACCACGGGCTATCCTTTTAGCCACATACGATCCTCAAATCCACTATTGTAATGATGTTTACAACTTAGGTTGACCTCTAGTCACACCATTCTCGGTCACTAACCCACCACTATTACCCAACGGGCCTTTATAGTGAATCCTTGATCATTTTGCTTGCCAACCACACCTTGGTTGCAAGACTTCACTTGCTTGCACACTACACCTTGTAGTCACAAGACTTAACTCTCAAAGAAGAGATTAACAACCTAAGTGAATATATGAATATTCAAAATGCAAATAATGCTAGACAACAATAAATGCTTATCTAGGGATTAAAAATGGCACTAAGTACAAATCTTAGATATCAATGTCTATATGAATGCTCATAAAGACCTAACTAGATGTAGATATACAAGTCTAAAATCTAGTCATCAAACAAAGCCATATCAACACATGTTGTCACATAAAATGGCAAGGACAATAAATGCAATTAACAAATGCAATCAATGAGTCCTAATTAGCTAGAGGGCAAATATGTCCTAAATATTAGCTATCACAATACAAACCCCAAACATGTCATAACTTCAATTGATATACAATAAATATGAAGATTTGCAAACCTAAGCAATAAATGACATATCTTGATAAGCTAGAACAATAAATGAGCAAGGATGTGAATTCTACTTACCAAGTAAAGACATTAATGAAGACCCATGTTTAAATGATGCTCTATATGCAAGATGATGATGGGTTTTTGGGGTTTGAAGAGTCAAGTAACAAAGCTTGAAGCTTTCTCTCTCTTGGAGTCACTTTCTCTCAATAAGGATGTAAATTTCTGAGCTCTAGGGTTAAATGGTGGAGAAGATGAAGTATTTATAGAGACCAAAAATGAGCTGGTGTGAAATACCCAAAATGCCCAGTTCGGGTGACAGAGGCGACATGCAAGTCGACATGCAAGGCGACATGACCAAGTCACCTTGTAAATCGCCTAACACACTGGAAAGAAAACACGTTGCCTGAGGCGACATGTAAGGCGACTTGCTCAAGTCGCCTATCAAGTCGCCTAACACTGGAGGAAAAATGTCAAGACTAAGGCGACATCTGAGGCGACATGCACAAGTGGCCTTGCATGTCGCCTAACACACTGTGGGAAAAATTCAAGTCTAAGGCGACTTGTCAGGCGACATACACAAGTGGCCTTGCATGTCGCCTTACCCACTATGCAGCCCATCAACTCCAAAATGCAAGAGGTGTGTGTGTGTGTGTGTGTGTGTGTGTGTGTGCAATAATACATGCATGTCAATACAAATACATAAGATGTGAGTGTGTGCAACTAAATCTCTTCAAGAGTTAAGGACAAGTGAACTACCTCTCTTGAAGCTCTTTGGGATGACCAGAATCATGTCTTCGAGAAAACCACACTTGGAGAACCTATGCTACCCGTTACATAAACATTCCCAATGTAATTTGTCATGAAATAAGCCAATCATAAAAATGAAGTTCTTACAATCTCCCCTTTTGGCTATTTCATGACAAAATCATCACTCACAAAATAATCCTCACAAACAAAAATAAAGCTATTGGTCAACAAAGTAATTCTACGATACATTAAGAGAAACCTAGGATCTAAGTCTTCAAGGTCTTCAATCTCTTCGTAGATCATCACACCTACACACAATAGCTGGAAAGCACTTTCCAAGATCAAGTGCAAGTGAGATGAACAAATATAAAAATCAATTGCACTCAGTAAAGCAATATAAAGAAATACATGTGCAATGCTCCCCTTACATGTTTACTCTCTCTCAAGACTTCTCCCCAAAAGCATAACCAATGCTCCCCCTATATCTCTCAAGACTTCTCCCCTTTTTTGTCATGAGATAAGTAAAGGAGCTCCCCCTATCGGGTTGCTTTAGCAAAGAGAGATATTTGCACAAAAGACTATTGCATAATCATATACATAAACTTTATGCAACTAAATTAACTAAGAGAGATTCAAGGAGTTTTATTTTAAAGAGAATGTGTGAAGGTGTTGCTTTGCATGCAAGACATATAACATCAAAGTTCAAAAACAATGGTATTTGGCAAAGCAAACATCAAAAGGGTTTCACTAAGAATTCAAACCAATTTGTACCCTTTTGTCATAAGCAAACATGATATAGTTTTAAGAATAAACATTTTAGCACACAAGAACTATATCAATCCTTAGTGGCAAATCAAGACATTGGCTCACAAGATCCTTCTTTTGTCGCTGACACTACCTCCCACCACTGATCGAGGTTGCCTCTTGGTTGCTTCAGGTTGATGTTGTCTACAAGCAGTAGCCGGTCGGACCGGACAGAGGCATTCTTTAGGTGAGAGGTCGATAGTGGACTTCACCTGTCGAGGTTGATATCCTCCAGGTTGTCCCAGAACCTAGGGCATGGGTCCGAGTCGGTCGTGGACCAACGGTATTGGGGGCATGTGCCCGAGCCTGGCACGGACTGGTACTGGAGGTGGTGGTCCCAATATGTCGAAGGGGGGGGGGGGGGGGGTACCCTGGTACCTTGTCGACTTGTGTCTCCCCTGGTGTCTGGCACCGCAGGCTGGGTGGTGCTACCCTCTGCGACCATTCAGAGGCGGATACTCTCTATGAAGGCCATGACTTGTTAGTCCAGACTGCCCGGATTAACTGCTGGGGAGACATATACCTGAGGGATAGCTCGCTTGATAGCTGCTGGTGTTGGAGTGGGATTGCGACTCTTTCCCATCTTCTTTTGCTTCTGACCTTTTCGGGTTGAAGCGATGGATTGATGCCCCAACGGATCGGGCTGGTCTTGAGAAGACCGTAGCCTCATTCTAGTAAGACTATAAGAAAATGAGTTTTACCAGGTTTTCTTTATAGGTGTGGAAACTTCCCATAGACGGCGCCAAAGAGTGTTAACAGGAAAATCTACTCAGGGAGTGAAATTTCAATTAACACCCTCGTCCACTACAGGTAGGTGGCAGCGGGGTAGGTACCTTCGGTACCTTCAGTACCATGATATTTTTATGTAAGAGATCGAGATAGGAGAATGCAACGGATAAGAATGAGTATGAAAGACACTGTTTTATTGACTATTTGTTTGCATAAATATTACAATACTCTCTCTTTTTCTCTCGTTTTACATAGAATGGAGATGAATAATTCGTTTATGTCGATAAGTGGTTATATGTCCTCTCAGTGATTGTCTCTAAACTCTCACTGGCTTTAGAGAATGCAAGAGTCTTTTGTCTGGGATAAAAAATCCCTCTCTCTGGCGATTCTCCCTGGCGTCCCCCCCCCCCCCCCCTTTCGTCTTTCATGGTCGTATTTACAGATATCTAACATTCCTGAAAATCTAGTTGTGTTAATGAGGATTATTTGGAGTCCTTCTTTAGGCGTTTAAAAGATGTTGAGTGAGGCTGTTGACGGGTGATTTTTGGATTACGTAAAGTCAATCACGCATCACACAAGGTATGTTGAACTAACACTTGTATAATGAATCAAGAAAAATAAAAAAGATCATGCAAACAAGATTTTTCGTAGTAAAACCCCAAGGTGGGGAAACATCCACGGTTGCCTGTGACGGCGAAGAGAAGAATTCACTATGAATAATATGATTACACACTCTGTTTCTCTTATTCTTGCGTATCTCTTTTTTTTGTCTATTTCTATGTGTGTCTATGTATATTTCTATCTCTCTTTTATAATGAGATTATGAGTCTTTTTATATATGCATAGAACCCTAAATCGTGGTATACAACTAAGGAAAGGTAGTGATGTATAATTAGGACTGATTACTTGTTGAAGTCATCTTTTTCTTCTTTCCTGTTTCACGTCTTCCACGAATTGAATGAATTAGATTTGTTGCCTGATTGGGACTCTGATATCTATAAAGAAGTTTATTTTCTTATCAGAGTGTATTGCAAGGTGCCTTATTTAAGTGTGACTCTTCCTCTGCGTATTTGATTTGTGATTGCCTTTAATGTCTCTCATGCGTCGTTTAACTGACCAGCTATTTAACCAGACCAGATCTCTTTTACTCAGAACAGATTGTCTTTACTCGACCAGGTCATCTCTACCCAATCTGCTAGTTTCCCCGACCAGGTTATTAATACCCGATCGGTTAGTTTCCCAGACCATCTTGGGTAAACTTGATCAAGCTTTGAGATCATCTACTGGTTACCTTGGGTTGATTTTTTCTGATTGACTTTGGTGACGTGGCATATCTAATCACAGTACTTTCATGTAATCATGCTGACTTGCCATGCTATCAAAAACTTCCTATAACAATACCCCATCAAATCCGTGAGATGAGCTCTTGGCAGCTCGACGAAGGGGTTTTGAACACTTTTGATTTTTTGGCGCTTATGATCTTATTGCTTTTAATCCCGATCAAGTATCTTATTGAACTGATCATTTTTGTTACTAAACTGATCAAGAATCTTATTAAATTGATCAGTCTTGAACTCTTTGATTTTTTGCTTCCTTGTAGCTGGACCAGTCGGTGTCCCTGCTCTTTGCCTAGGATAATTCCCGACCATCTTGGTCCTTAAGTTGATTCAATCAGTGTCCCGATTACTTGATCGGGATAATTCCTGACCGTCTTGAGTCTTCAGCTAAGAGGTGTTCTGGGAACCTTGCCTCATTTTTCCCTGTTTTCCCGTGTAAACAAGTCACCAAGGACGTCTCCCGATTTTGTCTGTTTACAAGGGTTTGGCCGAATCGTTAGTGCAATACTAACACATCCGAACGCATCTCACCTGGTTTTCTCCGATGACGTACCTGAGTGTTTTTTCCTCTGTAAAACCGGAATCTCGGGGTGGCCAGATTGCTGACAGTGCTTTATATGCACCCATTCAGTTCGGCAGGCACGTCGGATCTCTAAAAACCCACTTCTCAGCCTCTTGAGCACCTTTACCCACCATGGCAAGTGTCAGCTCTACGAGTTTATCTTTGATAACAAAGATGGTTATAAAAAATTCAAACACCGTTCTTGGTTTCTTTATTGATCTGTAAATTAGCAACATCAAAACACCAAAAAATAATTAGAAAAACTAAAAACTAAAAACTAAAAATAAACTAAAAATATCTTAAACAAAAGTTGAAAGCAATTAAGCTATCTTTCCCGGGAGCCTTTTTTTTTTGAGAACTTGGTTTCGATTGCCGCTCCTGCTACAGGTCTGGTGGTTGATCCACCCCCTAGCACTTCTATAGTCATTTGTTGGAGAGCTTCAGATGTTGGATCCTCATCAGAATTCCTTCTGTGGTCTGTTCATGAGGGTTCCTCGAAGTTGAGCTCCCTCCTCCTTCTAGCCCTAATAGTTGACGGTGATTTTTGGATTACGTAAAGTCAATCACGCGTCACACAAGGTATGTTGAACTAACAATTGTATAATGAATCAAGAAAAATAAAAAAGATCATGCAAACAAGATTTTACGTGGTAAAACCCCAAGGTAAGGAAACATCCACGGTTGCCGGTGATGGCAAGGAGAAGAATTCACTACGAATAATATGATTACAGACTCTGTTTCTCTCTTTCTTGCGTATCTCTCTTTTTTATCTATTTCTATGTATGTTTGTGAATATTTCTATCTCTCTTTTACAATGAGATTATGGGTCTATGTATATATGCATATAACCATAAATCCTTGTTGTACGGGTAAGAAAAGGTAGTGATGTATAATTAGAACTGATTACTTGTTGAAGTCGTCTTTTTCTTCTTTCCTGTTTCGCGTCTTCCATGAATTGAATGAATTAGATTTGTTGCCTGATTGAGACTCTGATATCTATAAGGAAGTTTATTTTCTTATCAGAGTGTACTGCAAGGTTCTTTGTTTAAGTGTGACTCTTCCTCTGCGTATTTAAGTCGTGATTGCCTTTAATGTCTCCCACACGTCGTTTAACTGACCAACTATTTAACCCGACCAGATCTCTTTTACTCTGAACGAATTATCTTTACCCGACCAGGTCATCTCTACCCGATCTGCTAGTTTCCCCGACCAGGTTATTAATACCCGATCGGTTAGTTTCCCCGACCATCTTGGGTAAACTTGATCAAGCTTTGAGATCATCTACTGGTCATCTTGGGTTGATCTTTTCTGGTTGACTTTGGTGACGTGGCATATCTAATCACCGTACTTTCATGTGATCATGCTGACCTATCATGCTATCAAAAAATCCCTATAACATAGGCTAAAGGCGTGAGATTTGATCCCTTTGATTACTGTCGTATTTAAACTCTGATTTGGTTGACCGACTGGTCTCATTTATGGCGTTTTAAATGGCGAAGGAGTCAACTTTCCCTGCTTGCGTTGCTTGGAGAGGTACACTACGTATCAGTCCCCTCTTGCTGGCGTGGCGCTTGTTCTATGCTGGTATCTTCACGGCGACATTCTTCTTAGCGGGCAGGATATCAGTCTAAGGTGGATTCTAGGTTGATGTCGAGGTACCCTGGGGTACTGGGTACATGTCGTGGCATCTGGGTGTCAGACAGGAGGTACTGGATACATGTGAGGTGCTGGGTACGTGGTATCGCGGTATCGGTTTCACCAGGAGTCAAAATAGACACATAGCGTGGTACCCGCTCTTCCTGGTTTGTATCTCTGGTGCCTTATCTGGGTAGATAGATAGTCGAGGCTCTGGCCTTACTAGGTGTTGATCCCTTAAATGTCGCGGTATCGACCCCGCTAGGTACGTGGGAGCTAAGACTGGTTTCTGCCAGGTAGTAACTTGGTGGAAAATTCTCCTTTGGACTCTTGCCAAAAAACTCTATTAACAAATATATTTGTATATGAGACACATTGTCTCTTTTTTTGTGTATGTGTTAAGTGTATCACATTCTTTCACATTTGTGAGTTTATGTTTGTAGATTATGGGTGGTGAATTGAGCCTACATGTGATAGTTGTTCTCTAATAACAATCATATTAAGAGTTAGTTTGCATACTCACCAAGTGTTTGACAAAATTTTCGAAAGAGTTTTAAAAAATAGAGTGTCAACCTATTCACTCCCTCTCTAGGTTATTTAGTTCATATCCTTGCAAGAATTTCTTATACAACATTCACTTGCATAGTCTAATTTATATGATAGTCTAAACTACAAATATGATTAGATAGGTGGAGTCAAAGCCTTAGCTATCTCATTTATAAGACTACAATCATATTCTCTTGTGTGACTTGCTTTAGTTTATTTGCTTAGTAATTTGTTTTAATTTAGTTTAAATTTTTTACTCTATTCAATTTCGGTAATTAACAACCAATCCTCGTGGGAATGAATCTTATTTGCATTGTGCTACATACCAGCCTCGTACGATTACGAGTTGCATTTTGTATGTGTTAACAGCAGGAAAGTAAATCAGAAGCCTCCATAACTTTACCTTTATGAACATCTGCATTACGATTAGTCCAAATACTCCAAAGAACAAAACAAAAGAAGGCGTGTGTCTTCTTTGAAACCTGAAATAGCAACCCTTTAAGAGCATTTATCAATATGAGCTGAAAGAAAGTACCCAACACAGGTCCAAAAACTGTACCATCCTAGATTTTTGTAGAATGTTTGCACCATAGCAGAGCATGCGCAACAGTTTCTGCACTTGAGCCACAATTATGACAACAAAATTCGGAGACCACCTTCCTTTGCCACAAATTAACTAACGAAACATCAAGATAAGCTTTCCAAATAAACACTTACACCATAGAGAGAGTATTTAAATTCCATTAAGTAGACCACCATTTCTGATTGGCTGAAAAATTAGAAGAAGACTCCCTAACTCTGTTTAATACAGCAAGACGGTAACCACTCTTAACTAGATAATGACCCTTCTTATCATAATGATAAGTTAAGACATCATACTTTCCAGAAAAACTGATAGGAATAAAGAAAATCACCTATTTATCTACATGAAGAAAATATTTATCCATTTTACATCGATCCCAATAATAATGCTCTTTATCAATAAGGTCTCCAATAAGTAAATCAAAATTATTGTTAAAGCTGATGGGTTTGAAAGTAGAGGGCCTAGGAAGCTAAAGCTTTTCGAAGGCCCTAATCGAATTCCTATCACCCATTTTTTAGCGGAGACCTCTAATAAGCAATCCCCTCCCCTAACAAATACCTCTCCAAGTGTAAGAACAACTAGATTTGAAAGAGGCCTATAAGAACGCTGTCCTCTTAAAATACTAAGTCTTTAAAATTTTGGCAACCAAAGAATCAGGATGATTCAACACCCTCTATGCCTGTTTAGCAAAAAGTGACTAATTAAACAAGGATAAATCATTAAAACCAAGACCCCCAAATGCCTTAGGAAGACAAAGGGTCGACCATTTGACCAAACTAATTTTCCTTTTGCCATTCTTAGATCCCCACTAAAATTTGGAAATCATAGAACTTAAATCATTACACAAACCAATTGAAAGTTGAAAAATAAACATCGTATAAGTTGGAATTGCCTGAGAAACGGCTTTAATGAGCACTTCCTTGCCACCAAATGAGAACATTGATCTTTTCCATCCACTGACTTTCTTCCAGACTCGCTCTTTTATATCATTAAAGTCCTCATTTTGTTCAGACTTCTGACCCACTAAAGTTGGGAGCCCTAAATATTTATCATGTGTATTACAATTTGAAATCCCGAAGATCCCTTGGATATCTTTCCATAAGTCTGAAGGCACATTAGTGTTAAAAGTCAAACTAGACTTGTGGAGATTGATTTGTTACCCATAGCCTTTCTCATAAATCCCTAATAACTCTTGAATTCAGTCACCACTTTGAATTGAAGCTTTGCAAAAAAGGATACTGTCATCCGCGAAAAAAAAGTTGACTCACTAGCAGGTTGTCCCTACAATATTTAATACCGAGAATTCTCCCAACCCTTCCAGCCCCACTGCTCAAGTTAGAAAAAGCCTCTACACATAGGAGAAAAAGGTATGGTGAAAGAGGACAACCTTGTCTCAGTCCCCTAGACGACACCACACTACCAACAACTTTACCATTCAGCACAAAGAACAATATAAAAGTAGAGATGCAATTTAAAACTAAATACACTCATTTAGTCGGAAAATTCATCTTCTCCATAGCCATTCTTATAAAACCCCATTCCACCCTTTCATGTGCTTTGCTCAAATCTAATTTCGACGCCATTAAACCCTTTTTCCCTTCCTTCCTACGGCTTATAGAGTGAAGTAGCTCAGAAGACACTAGAACATTGTAAAAAATGAGACGCCCAGGAAAAAACACATACTAGCTACGATCCCTAAATTGAGGAGCTTATTCAAAGAGAGAACTTGCACAGGGTGACAACTACTTTATTAAGGAAAAGTGGAAAACAATTACTGCATTTATTGTAACAAGATAATTGTTAATGAGAAATTCTCTCAGGGAGTAGAATTCCAATTAACACCTTCGTCCGCTACCGGTAGGTGGCAGCGGGGTGGGGTACCTTCGGTACCGGGATCTCCCTTATATGAGAGTAAGGAATAAACCCTCGAATAAGAGAAATCCAATGAAAGAATGATATATGTGGAAATAATACGGACGGTACTATTTTATTGATCAGAAAATTGTTTATAAGAAGAATGGTTCCGATAACAGTATGATAATATCTCTCTCTCTTTTCTCTCTACACAGATTTGTGATGGTGAAATCGTGTGTGTCGATAAGTGGCTAAAATCCTCTCAGTAGTGGTTCTCAACCTCTTAATGACTTCAGAAAACTTAAAGAAAGTTTCTGGAGACAGGTCTCTCCCCACTCTTCATCTTTCATAGTCGTATTTATAGACACCAATATCTCTGAGAATCTGGTCATATTATTGAGGATTATTTGGAGTCCTTCCTTAGACGTTGAAAGACGTTAAGTGAAGCTAAAGGCACGGGATTTGATCCCTCCAATCACTGTCACATTTAAACTTTGATTCGGTTGACTGTTGGTCTTATTTGTGGTGCTTTAAATGGCGATGAAGTCAGTTCTACCATTCTATATTGATTGGAAGAAAAAACTGACTCTGTATCCTGGTGTTGCGGTACACTGGTGTACCGGTTTGCTTTTTCTGGCGTGGTGCTTGCTCTGCATCTTACTGGCGTGGTGCTTATTCTATCATACTGGTATCTCTACGGCGACATCCTTCTAATTGGACGGGTAGGATGTTCTGGGCTGATATTTAGGTACTCGAGTACCAGGTGCATGTTGTGGTGCCTAGGTGCCAGGTAAGAGGTACCAGGTACATGCGAGGTACATGCTTCACTTGCTATCAGGAGTGTAAGTTCGGCATGGTACTTGTTCTTCTTCTCGTAGCTCAGGTGCTCTATCTGTTCTTCTATGGGTAGAACCTCTTTAAGTGATCCGCATTCCTGGTGTGGTCGATATGACGTCCCTCCATATCTTCCAATTTGTAAACTCCGTTTCGGATCACCATCCTGACCAGGTAGGGACCTTCCCAGTTTGGTGCTAGTACCCCTTCCGACCTTTTTTAGGGTGTTCTGGGTTACTTTCCTGAGGACCAGGTCCCTTTCTTTAAAGTGTCGGTTCCTTTACGCAATCCTATCACGTTTCCTCCAAGAGGTCTAAGTTGGCCCTCAGCTTGTCTTCGTTGCCTTCTGGCTAAAAATGCTGAACCTGGAAAGAGGTAAGTTTATGCTCGATATGAAGGATAGCTTCTACCTTGAAAGCCAATGAGTATGGGGTTTCTCCAGTAGCAATTCTTTTAGTAGTGCGATATGCCGATAATACCTTGGGGAGCTCTTCTACCCATCTACCCTTCTTCTGCTGGAGTTTCTTTTTTAAGAGTTTCTTGATGGTCTTGTTGGTGGCCTCTATCAGGCCGTTGGTCTGAGGATGTGCTACTGATGCGAAGCAAAGCTCGATTCCTAGGTTCTCACAGAAATCCCAGAATCTAGCATTGTCAAACTGTTTACCCAGATCTGTGATGATGACCATTGGGGTACCGAACCGACAGACCACATTCTTCTTGATGAATTTTGTTGTGTTTGCCTCCGTGATCTTGGAAAGAGGTTCTGCTTCTACCCACCTGGTAAAATAGTCAATGGCCACTATAACGTGTTTCTGCTGACCAGACGCGGTTGGGAGCGGTCCAATTAAATCTACTCCACAAAAGGCAAATGGATATGGTGAGCTGATAGAGGACATGCGTTCTGGCGGAAGGTGATTCAGGTTGGCTGTCTTCTGGCATGGTTCACAAGATTGTACAAACTGTCTCGCATCGTGGTGCAAAGTAGGCCAGTACTATCCCATGCGAAGTACCTAGTAAGCTAACGCTTCTCCTCCAGTATGGTTCCCATAGTCTCCCGAATGTACCTCTCTGAGTGCTCAGCCCGCATAATCAGGGTGTAGACATCTGAGTAAGGGGATGGATCTTCCCCTATGGTAGAGGTGTCCCACCACTAGGCAGTTTTGAACTGAGGTTCTTTTAATCTTGCGAGCTTGATTAGGATTTTTGGAGAGCTTCTCTTCTTGGAGGTAGTCTACTATCGGATCCATCCAGCATGGAAGGCGCTCCACTGGGCTAACTTCCTTCCCTTATGCTATACTTTACTTGGAAATTACCTGGAAAGGTACCCCTTTTGGCAGCGCCTGTCCTCCGTTTGCAGCTATCTTAGCAAGGACATCGGCCCAATGATTTTACTGCCTTGGTACATGCTCGATTTTGAATCCCTTAAACCGGGTCACAAGCTCCATAACCTTTCTGAGGTATGCGGCCATGTTATCTCTATTGGCCTAGTATAAACCTGTTACATGGTTGACTACCAGCTGTGAATCACACTTAACGAGAAGGTAATTTGCTTCGAGATATGCCGCCACCTTCATTCCTACTAACAAAGCCTCATATTCAGCTTTGTTATTCGTGGTGCTGAACTCGAAAATGAAACCGTGACAGCATTCGACCTTTTCCAGATCAGTTAGGATGATTCCTCCTCAACTTCCTGCTTGACTGAACTCTCTATCTGTATATAAGGTCCAGGTTTCTCGATCGGTGAGCCTAATCTGCGGGTTCTTGCTCTTTCTAGGGGATTAAACTCGAACTTGGGCAGGTACTAGGGTTAGGTAGCGAGCTGAATTCAGCTCCGAAATCTGCCAGAGCCGAGGCCTTAATGGTAGTTCTAGCCTTGTATCTGATATCATACTGGGTGAGCTCAAGGGCCCATAGTACTAGTCTCTTTGATATGTCTGGTCTTTGGAGAAATTAGCTTAGAGGTTGGTCGGTGACCACCGCGATTGAATGGGCTTGGAAGTAGGTGTGGAGCTTCTTGGCAGTGGTCACCAGTGCGAATGCGAGCTTCTCTAGGAGGGTATAATTTTTCTCTGATTTGGTCAGGGTGCGGCTTACATAATAGACAAGTCGCTGGACTCCAACTCCACATGCTTTGACCACGGGCCCCGCTGACAATTGTCTCGGATACTGCCAGGTACAGTTGTAGCTCGTCTCTTGGTACTGGCTTGACCAGCAGGGGTAGGCTGGCTAGGTACTCCTTTAGTGATTTGAAATCTAGCTCGATGTTTTGATCCCATTTCATATTCTTTCCCTGCTTTATAGCTTTGAAGAAGGGAATGCATTTGTTAGTAG
The DNA here is from genome assembly GCA_033220585.1 of Dipteronia sinensis. Lineage (NCBI taxonomy): Eukaryota > Viridiplantae > Streptophyta > Magnoliopsida > Sapindales > Sapindaceae > Dipteronia > Dipteronia sinensis. The sequence continues at coordinate 37,074,189 of CM065643.1, forward strand.
ACCGCGATATGAAGCTGTTAAGGGCTGCTATCCAACTGGTTAAGGCTTGAACTTGTTTCAGAGAGGTTGGAGATTCTAGATCCAGGATAGCCTTAATCTTTTCCGGGTTGGCCTCTATTCCTCTTTCATGAACCATGAATCCAAGAAATTTTCCGGCCGCTACTCCGAATGCATATTTAGCATGGTTCAACCGCATCTGGTTCTCTCTGACTATCTGGAAAGTTTGAAGGAGGTGGTCCTGGTGTTGTTCGGCTACCTAGGACTTGGTGATCATGTCATCAATGTACACCTCCATCGTCTTCCCTATCTACTCTTTGAACAGTCGGTTGACCAAACGCTGGTAGGTAGCCCCTGCATTCTTAAGACCGAATGACATTACCTTGTAGCAATATAAGCCCTGACCGGTGATGAAACTGGTCTTATCCTGATCGGTGGGGTGTATCATGATCTGATTGTACCCTGAGAATGCATCCATAAAGCTTAGAAACTTGTTGCGGGCGGTCGAATCTACCAGCTGGTCGATCTTTAGTAGCGGGAAGCTATCCTTTGGGCAGGTGCGGTTGAGGTTTGTGTAATCAACACACATGCGCCATTTCCCGTTGGCTTTGGTTACCGTGACCACGTTAGCAATCCATTTAGGGTACTGGGACTCCCTAATGAACTTGGCCTTCAGTAGCTTGTCCACCTCCCCTTGCACTGCGACATTCTTTTCTGGATTGAAATGCCTCCTCTTCTGTTTGATTTGCTTAAAGGTAAGGTCTACTGCTAATTTGCCAGCTGTTAAGGTGACAGGAATTCCCAGCATCTCCTGGTGGCTCCAAGCTAAGATGTCGATGTATTCCCGCATGAGCTTTACCAAACCCTCATTCACTCCTATTTCCAGCGCTGCTCCTACCTTGATTACCTTGGAAGGGTCATCCTCCCTGATTGGTATTTCTTCTAAATCATATGTAGGGCGACCGCTGACCCACCTTATGTCTTCCTCTTTCGTGTCTTTAGTAGCTGGAACCTCTACCTCGGGCTTCGTATCTATTGCCTCCATCATGTCTTCAATATCTAGGTTCTCAAGGTTCTCCCCTGATAATTCTTGGTTCTGTACGATAGTTACCTGCGCACATTGCTTTGCAAGTATGGCTAGGTTGGTAGATACTGTGTAACACTTGCGAGCTGCCTGCTGGTCTCCCTTTATCTCGCCTACCTTGTCCCCTATCAGGAATTTCAAAACGTTGTGGTAGATTGATCGATAATACACCCTTAATGGCAGATAGGAAAGGTCTCCCCAGAATGGCGTTGTAAACAGATGAGGTGTCCACTACGACCAAGTCTGTCATGAGATTCTGCTGGAGCGGCACTGTTCCCACTATCACGAGTAGGATCATGGATCCTGTTGGTATTAGTGAGTCCCCAGTGAACCTATATAGCGGGGTGGTGCAGCTGTTGTAGCAAGGATTTTTCAGGTTGAACGTCTCCAGTGCGCCTTTGAAAAGGATGTCAACGCTGCTACCGGTATCAATGAGGACACGGTGGACCAGGCAATTGGCTATCCGCACGGTGAAAACAATGGGGTCGTCATGAGGCTGGATCATGTTGTACACGTCATCCTCAGTGAAAATAATCTGTTCTGAATGATGAGATCTTGATGATTCCTTAGTGACTTTGAAGATATCTTGGCCCACATCTAGTCTGGCCACCTTCTTGGCATGGTTCTTTCTAGAACTGTTGAGGTTCCTGCTACGGTGGGACCTCCGCTGATGGTATGGACTATGTGGATCTGCTCCATCAGATCATTTCCTTTTGTTTTTCTTTTCTCCTCTACTGCTTTGATATCCGCTTGTACCTCCTTCCCAGTCTGGATGTTGTCTCGCACCTGTTGTAGAAATTCTACTAGGTAACCTCCTCTTACCAGCGCCTCAATTTGGTTGTGCAGGCTGTAGCACTCTGAGGGGTTATGCCCCATATCTTGGTGGAAATCGCAGTATTTAAAGCGATTTCGCTGATCAGTTGGTGCTTTCATCGAACCAGGCTTTTTGAGTAGCCCTCTGTCACGGATGACGAGGTAGATAGTCTAGCGAGATGCATTGAGAGAGGTATAATGAGAGTACCTATCCTCCTCTCTGGCTATCCGTGCCACTTCCCTCGGTGGAGGCGTTGCTCTAGGAGGGGTCCTCTTGGCGGGGTACCGCTCCCGTTGAGGCTGGTAAGGTGGTGGCCGGTACATAAATCTGTTAGAAGGTCTGTTCTAGTTCTTCTGTATTGGTACGGGCTTGGGCAACTCCTTCTTTTGGCGCTTGGCAGATCTCATGTCGTCATGCTCCATCTTGGCTCTGAGCTGCTCGTCTATCTCTACCTGCTTAAGGGCCCTGTCATAGACCTCCTAATATGTCTCTGGTGGATGTTTTGCAAAGGATCGAAACAGTCTGCTAGCCCATAGGTTCCTTCTGAAATTGGCCAGGGTCTCCTTCTTAGCGAAGACTCCCATCTGGATTACCTCCTTGTGGAATCTCTCTGTTAAGAGCCAAAATTGGCTAGGGATCAAAGAGAAATTAAATCTAAAGCAATGATGTTACAATAGCTGAACAACTCCACTTTATGGATTCACCGGAGATTCGATCATACCGGTGGGATCGAAGATACTCCCAGTAATCGTCGGAACCGCACCTCTCCAACAGAATGTCATGACGGACTTTGTTGTGGTTGACTCCCCATCGGCCTACAATGCCATCCTAGGAAGACAATTCTTGTCCTCCTTGAAGGGAGTCTTGTCTATATACCACAATGTCCTGAAGTTCCCGGTGGGAACCAAGGTGAGGGAGGTACTGCGGAGACCAGCAAGCAGCTAGGAAGTGCTACGCAGTGTCTGCCAACCCTACAGCTTTAGCAAAACAGTGCATACAGGTCGCAATAATCCAGGAAGATATGGAAACATCCCAGATAATCTAGGAAGAAATGGTGCCCTCGGAGCATCCAGAGAGTGAAACCATAATGCCTTATGAGGAGGAACAGAGCAAGGAGTGGGCCAGCGGGCAACCCGTAGATGGACTAGAGGAGATACCCATCAGAAATGACGATCCCTTCAAGGTCGTCAAGGTCGGGGCTACCCTCGAGCCAGAAGTGAAATAAGGCTTAATTGATCTTCTCAGAGAATTCAGCGACATCTTCGCTTGGAGCCATGATGAAATGCCTGGGATCCCGGTATCATTGGCTGCCCATTGACTAGCGGTAGATCCAATGGTCAAGCCTGTCAAACAGAAGCGGCGTCACTTCAACGCTGAGAGGAACGTTGCGGTGCAGGAAGAAGTAGATAAATTGATCAAGGCAGGGTTTATCAGAGAAGTGCATTATCCCGAGTGGATCGCCAACGTGGTCATGGTTACGAAGGCGAATGAGAAGTGGCGTATGTGTGTCGATTACACCGACCTCAACCGGACATGTCCAAAAGATAGTTTTCCTTTACCAAAGATCGACCAACTGGTTGACTCCACGTCCGGAAATAAACTTCTGAGTTTTATGGACACGTTCTAAGGATACAACCAAATTAAAATGCACCCAACTGACCAAGACAAGACCAGTTTCATTACTGGGCAGGGCTTGTACTGCTACAAGGTGATGCCATTTGGTTTAAAGAATGCAGAGGCTATATACCAACGGATGGTTAATAAGCTGTTCAAGCCCGAGATCGGAAGGACGATGGAGGTATACATCGATGACATGATCACAAAATCGCCAACTGCAGAAGCACATTGGGAAGACCTTCGCAAGACCTTTCTTATATTGAGAGAAAACCAGATGCGGTTGAACCCCTCCAAGTGTGCCTTCAGGGTAATAACAGAGAAGTTTCTAGGTTTCATGGGTTATGAAAGAGGCATAGAGGCCAACCCAGAAAAAATCAAAGCTATCTTGGACATGGAATCCTCTACATCACTCAAACAGGTACAAATTCTGACTGGACGTGTAGCGGCGCTCAACATGTTTATCTCTCACTCCACCGATAAATGCCTCAATTTCTTCAAAGCCATCAAACAAGGGAAAATATGAAATGGAGCCAGGAGAGCGAGCAAGCTTTCCAAGACTTGAAAAAATACCTAACAAGCCCACCGTTGTTAGTCAAGCCAGTTCCCGGAGAAGAGCTACAGATCTATCTGGCCGTCTCAGAAACTGCAGTAAGCGGAGCTTTGGTCAAGGAATGTGGCGACGGGGTTCAGAGGCCCATATACTATATGAGTCATGCTTTAACCAAGTCAGAGAAAAATTATATTCTCTTAGAAAAGCTCGCTTATGCTATGGTGATCTCAGCGAGGAAGCTCCGTCCCTACTTTCATGCTCATTCAATAGCAGTGGTGACGGACCAACCTCTCCGCCAATTCTTACAAAGACCAGATGTGTCTGGAAGGCTAGTCTTATGGGCCCTAGAGCTCACTCAGTTCGATTTAAAATATAAGCCCCGGACCATGATTAAGGCACAGGCTTTGGCAGACTTCGTGGCAGAGTTTTCAGATCCCCTGATCAAGAGAATTCCCATAGCACCAAATGAGATCCCTGAAAATACCTTCGAGATCGACAATTGGCCGGAAGGCTGCAAGTCCTGGACTCTCTATACAGATGGAGCATCCGGGCAAGCTGGGGTAGGAGCTAGAGTAGTTTTAATAGACCCGAAGGGGACTGAATTCTGTCACTGTTTCAGATTCGAGTTTAAAGCTATAAATAATGAAGCCCTCCTGGTTGGGATGAAGGCAGCTATCGCACTAGAGGCCGATTACCTACAAATCAAGAGCGACTCATTGCTTGTTGTCAATCAGGTGTCTGGGGTGTATTAGGCAAAAGGAGATAACATGGTTGCCTACCAAAAGCTAGCTCAGTTGCTTAAAAATAAGTTTAAGGGGTTCAAGATCGATCAGGTGCCTCGATACCAAAACCACCGCACGGATGTTCTAGCTAAGATAGCTGCAAATGGAGTCCTAAGCCCCAATTGAGAAGGGCCATATTTGATAAAGTTAGTTGCTCGCAATGGAGCCTACAAACTCGAAGACATGGATGGATGACCTATCGACCACACTTGGAACGCAGATCACTTGAGGAAATTCTACCCTTGAGCAGGGAGTTTTCAAGCAGATTACCTCCATTTAGGTTTCATTAGAATCCCTAATAAAGATGTACTACATCTCGATCATCAATAAAGTCATTTTTTTTCTATTTATCTCCGACTATGTTCAACATTAGTATCTACATATTCGACTGTGAAATTCAACATAGACACCTCAAGACTAGTGACTAGCCGGGGAAGCCCCCTCGCTACCCCTGATGCCTTGGTCGGGCTACCACCCCCAAGAAGGGTCTGAGTGTAAGAGCATAGTTGCCATCCAGATCTCGAGACCAGGAAATAGCTAAATAGTCCTCCTGATGCCTTGGTCGGGCTACCACCCCCAAGAAGGATCTGAGTGTAAAAGCATAGTTTCCATCCAGATCTCGAGACCAGGAAATAGCTAAATAGCCCTCCTGATGCTTTGGTCGGGCTACCACCCCTAAGAAGGGTCTGAGTGTAAGAGCACAGTTGCCATCTAGATCTCGAGACCAGGAAATAGCTAAACAGCCCTTCTGATGCCTTGGTCGGGCTACCACCCCCAAGCAGGGTCTGGGTGTAAGAGCATAGTTGTCATCCGGATCTCGAGACCATGAAATAACTAAACAACCCTCCTGATGCCTTGGTCGGGCTACCACCCCCAAGAAGGGTCTGAGTGTAAGAGCATAGTTGCCATCCGGATCTCGAGACCAGGAAATAACTAAACATCCCTCTTGATGCCTTGGTCGGGCTACCACCCCTAAGAAAGGTCTGAGTGTAAGAGCATAGTTGCCATTCGGATCTCGAGACTAGGAAATAGCTAAACAGCCCTCCTGATGCCTTGGTCGGGCTACCACCCCCAAGAAGGGTCCGAGTGTAAGAACATAGTTTCCATCTGGACCTCGAGACCAGAAAGTAGCTAAACAACCCTCATAATGCCTCGATCGGGCTACCTCTCCTGAAACGGATATAAATATAAATATTTGTTTTCGTTTGCAGGATCTAGATCATTCTGATAAGAATTCCCTACAAAAGTCAGAATGAAGTATGAACAAATTATCATCAAGGATGCAGTTCTGGTTCCTAGTCAGGACCAGGAATAAAACAAGAGTTTCTCAAGTGAATCGGTTTCTTATTAAAGACAAATCTCATTAAAGACAAAGGAGCCTATCCCCCGGTAAGGCTACATCTATCAAATGGGGAGCCCAACCTTTGAGTACGGGCTGTAAAAAAAATAACTAAACTAATCAAGAGTAAAACGGGGTGCCCACCCCCTTTTCCAGGAAATCAAGGCCAATCATGAATAGGCAGCGTCAAGCTTTGGAGCTATTTTGATTTTCCTCTGCTGATCCTCCTCCCTCATGCTGATCCTCGCCATCAACCCCCCCTTCAGGTGGTTGCCCATCTTGGTTATCCTCGCCAACCATCCCTCCATTCAGAGGCTCCTCCTGTTGATTAGCAGGATCTTCCTCCAGGACTTCGTTAATCACTGCCATAACCTCAGGCGGGATAGCCATATCGAGAAGGGCAGCCATAGACCCCGTTTGGCTCCTGTCGACCTCCATCTCCATTATAGGGGGTTCCTCAGACGGGCTCCTAGCTCCTTCCCCAGCTCATAGCTGATCTCTTTCGGATCGCGAGGACAGAACCTTACTTGAAGATTCCCAGGACCTGAAGTAGTAAAGATATGAGGAGGAAATGGAGGATCTGCCTGGACGGGCTGCTTTCCAGCTCCTACCTGGCTCGAAGGAACCGCCTCGTCATCATCAGGGTGAGACAACTCAGCAGCCTTAATCATTATCTCCTTTTTATCCCAACCGTCGATGGATGATAGATCAAAGGGAAGAGAGAGAGCCTCTACAACCTGAAAGGAAGCGTAGAAATATCTATCACTAAAAGAGGTCTCCGCGTCAGCTTGCAGCTTGGTCACCTGAGCAGTCAAAACTTGATTCTCGAGGTCCAACTTCTTAGCCTCAGCTTTCCAAGAATCCCTCTGCCTGGCCCGCCGGGTAGATTGGAGACGTTCTTGATCATAAGACTGCTTCGTCCTCTCATGATCACAACGAAGCTCGGCCAGCTCGTTCTCAATTTTTCCTTGGTTGGAGGTCATCTCTTTTACTAAGGTCTGAGCCAACTTGAGCAATCCCATGGCTTTCTCGGCTTCGGCTTCGGCTTCGGCTTCAGCCTTAGCAGCCCGGTCACGAAGGAGGGTTACCTGGTGGCCCATGGCTACATTTAACTTGAAGGCCTATAAAATACAAAGCTAGAGTTAGAAATTGAACAAGCTGGCAGAAGCTGTACGAAGAAAATACAATCACCTCAGGTAAGACAACATACCCCTTGGTGAGCAAGACATCCACGGGCATTGAGGCCATCATGAAGATCCCACCGCCCGGACAGGAGGTGATGAATTGTTCCAGGACTTCATCCTGCCCTGTCGAGCTCGACTGAAGGCGGGAACGGCTAGGAGAAATCCCTGCGACACCCGTTTCAAAGTCCTCCAAAGCTCGGGGGGTTGGAAGCGTAGCGGAATCAGGAGGACAAATCGTGGGAGTAGCAACGTTAGTAACAACAACAGAAAGGGCAGAAGCAGTTGGACCAACAGCTTGGGGAGCCTTACCCAAATCTTGAAAAACGCGCGATGCAACGTTGGCCATCTTAGACCCAGCTGGGGAGGTAGATTGAGCAAGAGCCGGTGCGACCCCAGCAAAGGGAAGAGGAGTTCGAGTCTGATGAGATCGTTGGACGTCGCGGGAAGCTGGCTCAACAACAAAAACTGTGAGTAAAAGAAACATAAAAGGAAACGGCAGAACTAAGCTAGTCAACAAGACAAAGCAAGACGATTCAGTGACACTTACGAGGAGTAGCATCTGATATCCGTTGGTATTAATTCACCCTACGAGGATCGAAGGCTTCAGCGGTTGGGAACTTCAGGTTCAAGTAGTTCCTGGCTAGAATAGCCTTCAAAATAGTTTCAGATTCAGAAGGCAGGAAGTCCCGGTCCCACGATGGTTTGTCACTAAAAACTATGGGAACCTCGAACTCATGCCCCTCAATGAAAATCGAGCTTCCTCAATCACCCCCCGCAAGGATCCACTCTTCCTTCCAGGTGGGGTCCTTCTTCGAAGCGTCGGGAATAACAAAGTTGAGCTTGTTCTTGGCCTTAGCATAAAACTGACCTCGGGGAGCGCCAGATAAGCTCCCGATTTGGAAAAGATAGGCCACTCCTCTACTTCGGGCTCTCTCGTCACCTTGCTCAGCTGTCATTGTTCCCTTCACAACACGAGAAAGCCAATCAAATGCCTCCAGAAGCATGGCGTCAACTAGAGGGGAGCAAGCTGGATGGCGTTGAGAGCTCGCTGAAGAGTAGGATAAAGAGGAAGCCTAACCCCATTCTCGAGAGTCGCCACATGAATTGGAAGCACGCCTTCGGAGGGATTGAAGAACTCATAACCCTTGGGAGGTACCGAGATAGAAACACTGTCGGGAATACCGTACTTAGACCTTAAACGATCAATCATGTTCGGATCAACGGTGGAATCAGGGACAACACTGAAGTCATAGGGAGGAAGCCTTTCCAAAGGGGGGCCGGAAGCTGGGACTCGATGCTCCCCTGCGGCTTCACAGCCAACCTCTTTATCATAGTCTTCATCGGCTAGATCCAGAGGATGGTCGGGATGGTTAGAAAACCCGGTCCTAATTGACACATTCCTGTTCGACCGCCGACGTTGCGGATTGGGTGGAGAATCATCGCTATCTAAGCTCTTCCTTGCCTGTTTTCCAGGGGCAAGGCTGAAGACCTCTTCGCCGTCAACCATGGAATCAACGGAGTCACGACTGGTTTTCGACATGATGGAATGAAATCGGTGAGGGTGAGGAATGAAGAAAAAGATATGCTTGAGAGAAAGTTTATCTTGGGAAAATTTGAAATTTGAGAGATATGAGGAAGACGTTGAGATAAACAAGTATATATAGGCAAGAGAGCAGCAACACGAGCCATCGAGATCTTCGGTTAAGATCACCTAAAATCTCGAAGACTGCCGTAAGGCAGCCGGATTAACTCAGAAATAAATCAATCAGCTCACGCCACGTCACTTGCGCAGTTAATGAGAAGATTTCCCCAAGATTCTGGTAACGGTAAAGAAGGAAAGATTTCCCAAATAAAATAAAAAATCTGACTCCAACACCAAGCTCGACAGCCGGTGTTCAAGTCAGAGGGGACTTCTGTTAATAGCCAAAATTTGCTAGGGACCAAAGGGAAATTTTCCACCCTATAAACCTGGCTCCATACCAAAGGTCATCCACCAGGAGACTATGTTACCCGAAGCCAAGCTACGATACCGCCCCATAGAAATAAGGACGGGCTCCAGAAACACCTGGAGTAGAGCCCAGCTCTGTCAGATCGAGCCCGCAGCACCGAGCCTGAAACCAGGAAATCCCCCCTAAGTCGGGATTACCTCGCAACCTCTTCAGAAGCTCGCCTATACCTCACTGACATAGTGGGGTGTCCGTAGGAGGCCGCACCTAGCTCCAAAAGATCAATGGAGGTCAGACCTAGCTCCTGGCTAGACTAAACTCCTGAATATCGGGGCTAAGACACTGATCGACCTTACTATCTGATGTACCTCACCATAATATACACCACATTCAACGACCCCTATGGGGTATCATGCTAACAAAACCTGAAGATACACTGGATCATATCTTAAGATGTTACATACGTACATATAAAGTAATAGAGTCCAAGCAGGAAACAAACTGATCTCCACCAAGATATTCTCAACTCAGCAATTAACGCAAGGTCAATGACATTTAAATATAAAATCCCGTCCGATAAGGAGGGAAGGGATTGAGAAAATCAAGGGGAGAATCAGTTAGTTTAACCTATGAAGACAATGTATAAAAAAAGACTTCGGCCTTCAGAAAGAGGAGACTACTTTTCGACAGGCATACGACAAGTACCCAACTACACCCTAGAGAAAATTGAGAGCAATTTGAGAGAGATTTGTATATCACACACTATTAATAAAGAAAGTATTTTTTGATTCTTTTTGGTGGATAATAGTATCAATATTCCTTGTCATTTTACTAGGCACTGTCACACATACGTTCAACCTTTGCCACCACCTACGTGGTAGTGGTCTCGAGGGTGTTAACTGAGATTTCTCACCATGAGTAAAATTTATGCTAACACTCTCCACGTAGGATCTGAGCGATTCACCCTGCTCCTGGATCACGTATTGAAGGTGAATGAGCTCATTGGGGCGAGGTTTGCTGCCTTGGAATTGAGCACAGAAATCGGTGGTCAACTTGGTGAAAGAGTCAACACTTCCTGTTGGCAGCTTCCCGAACCATGCCTTGGCATAGTCAGTTAGCGTAGTAAGGAACATCCTGCACATGGTGGCCATGGTAGCATTCTGGACTTCTATCTGTTGAATGAAGCTCTCTAGGTGACTCAGGGGATCCTCTGTTCCGGAGTACTTGTCGGTTGGCATTTTGAATTTATGAGGTAGTTCTGTCTCCATGATCCTTCTAGAAAAATGAGCATTCATCTCTCCCAAGGGATCCTTCCGGTTTTCCTGACCCTTGCCCTTCTTTAGCTCTTGGATCTCCTTGGCCATTCTAGCTACCTGGTCCCAACGGTGCTTATTACCACTATTTTTGGATTCTACCTCGGAGTCTTCATTATCAGACCCTTCTGCTGTTGCTGAGGCTTCATCCCTGTCCTCTCTCTGGGGTGATTTTTCCCGGGATGCTTCTTCTATGGTTGATGCTACCTCTTACTACGGTCGGGGTTACTTAGAAGCAGTTGCTGGTTGGACCGGGTATAGGCTTTCCCTAGGTGGGAGGTCATTGCCTGATTACACCTGTCGAGGCCGATAACCTGCTGGTTGGTCAAGAGTCGGGGGCATGGGCCCGAACCTGTCATGGACTAATGAAACCGGGGGTATGGGTCAGTGCCTGTAGTGGACCGATACTGGAGGTGGAGGGCCCAACCTGTCAAAAGGCAGATATCCTGGTATCCGGCTGGCTGGTATCCCTCCTGGTGTCTGGTACCGCGAGCTAGGGGGTGCCACTCTTTGCAATCATTCGGAGGCGGATACTCTCTAGGAAGGCTGCGACGTGTTGGTCCAGGTTAGCCTAGTTGGCTACCGGAGCGACAAGGATCTGGGGTGTAGCCCGGTCAACAATTGCAGGTACCGGAGCGGGGTTGCGATTCTTCGCCCCTTTCTTTTGCTTCTGACCTTTCTTGGTAGAAGCGATAGACTGATGCCCTGATGGATCGGGTTGCCACTGAGAAGATCGAAACCTCATTCTGGTAATGCTGTAAAAAAATAGGATTTATTAGCTTTCTTTTAGGGTGTGTTGATTCCCACAGACGATGCCAAAAACTGTTAACGGGAAATTCTCTTAGGAAGTAGAATTCCAATTAACACCTTCGTCCGCTACCGGTAGGTGGCAGCGGGGTGGATACCTTTGGTACTGGGATCTCCCTTATATAAGCGTAAGGAATAAACCCTCGAATAAGAGAAATCCAATGAAAGAATGATATTTGTGGAAATAATACAGATGGTACTATTTTATTGATCAGAAAATTGTTTACAAGAAGAATGGTTCCGATAACAGTATGATAATATTGCTCTCTCTTTTCTCTCTACACAGATTGGTGATGGTGAAATAGCGTGTGTTGATAAGTGACTAAAATCCTTTCAATAGTGGTTCTCAGCCTCTTACTGACTTCAGAAAACTTAAAGAAGTTTCTGTTAACAGGTCTCTCCCCACTTTTCGTTTTTCACGGCCGTATTTATAGACACCAATATCCCTAAGAATCTGGTCATATTAATGAGGATTATTTTAAGTCCTTCTTTAGGCGTTGAAAGACGTTGAGTGAGGCTAAAGACACGGGATTTGATCCCTCCAATCACTGTCGCATCTAAACTCCAATTCAGTTAACTGTTTGGTCTCATTTATGGCGCTTTAAATGGCGATGAAATCAATTCTTCCCTCCTATGTTGCTTGGAAGGAGAAACTGACTCAGTATCCTGGTGTCGATGTACACTAGTGTACCGGTCTGCTTTTGCTAGCGTAGCACTTGCTCTATATCTTACTGTAGGATGCCAATCTTGGTTGGATTCTGGGCTGATATCGAGGTACTTAGGTACCAGGTGCATCTCGTGGTGCCTAGGTGCTAGGTAGGAGGTACCAGGTACATGCGAGGTACTGGCTTCACTTGGTATCATGAGTGTAAGTTCGGTGCGGTACTTGTTCTTCTTCTTGTAGCTCAGGTGCTCTACCTAGGTAGATAGGTAGATTGGGCAGTCGTGGTTCTTATCCTACTATGTATCGATTCTTCCAAGGTGGCGGTATCGATGCCGCTTGGTACCTAGGAGCTGGGAATGATTCATACTAGGTAGTAACTTGGTGAAAATTTTTCTTTGGACCCCTGCCAAAAAAGCTGTTAACAATAATAAATGTAGTGATCAACCTGTGCTTTTATTTTATTTTATAGAAATAAGGTAATGGAACCTTGAGAGGCCTTGTTGATCCATGGATGAGCTGTAAACTCAGACATCCTTGGTTCAAACCTTGGCAACTCCCTTGAGGCCAGTCCTCAGGGCGTTAGCTCAGCTTGTGAAAAGATAAGCTTGGGGTTCGGGTGACTTCCAGGTCAGCAGTTCGAATCCTACCCGGGCGAAGACTAGTTCTGATTTACCTGATTGCATCCTTATGGGGCCGAGGTTTGGGTCGGAGTTTCCTATCTGTCGTACTTCACAACAACCAACAAATAGGTCACGACGTGTCACACAGTTGGGGGAGGACATACAAATAGGTGTTTGGACGAAATCTGAGATCTTCAATATCAAAAAAAAAAAAAAAAAAGTAATGGTAAGAAATAAATAAATAAATATATTTAAAAAAAAAAAAAAAAACTCTCGTCAAATTTTGATTTTGCACATGAAACAGATAAGAAGATAACACATTGCTGCTCGTACATAGAACACAAGATAAGGTTTCTTTCTCTAACACTCACCGGTCACCAACACAAAAACCATTTTCTCTCTGGAAAACCCTAGCTAGCTGCATCCATGAAACCCTTACTCTCTCTCCACAGTCGAACAGCAGCAGCTCCTCCCTTCTTCTTTACTCCATCTCTTCCCATTCCTCGCTTCAAATCCCATCCTCACCGCACTCATTTCCCCATCAATTCCATCTCTAACGACAATTCCTTTCGCTCCACCAATCCAATTCCGCAGAATCAACAACGCCCGAAAACGCTCTACCCGGGCGGTTACAAGCGACCTGAAATCAAGGTGCCAAGTGTCGTGCTACAATTGGACTCCGACGAGGTGTTGGCCGGAGGTAACGTCTTGGATTTGATCGATGAAGCCGTCGCTAAGTTTGTCGGTATTGTTGTGCTCAATGGTGGTGAAGCCAGTGGCAAGAGCCTGTACGAAGCTGCTTGTTTGTTGAAGTCTCTGGTGAAGGATCGCGCCTATTTCCTAATCGCTGAACGCGTGGACATTGCTGCTGCTGTTAATGCTAGTGGAGTTGTACTCTCTGATCAAGGTCTTAATTCTTAATTTTATGTAATTGCATTGTTAATATATTGCCAGCTTTATTAAATTTGGCTAGATATCGGTTTATTTCTATGTCTACTTGATTATATTCACTCTTGATTAGGTATACCGTGTACAATCTAACTAGTAGATCATGTTTTGTTGCATTTTGTTGACAAGTGAGCAGAATTTGTTACATGTATAGTCAAAATCTTTTATTAGTTTACAAACAAGTTCAGGCTAGAAAAACAATTGATTGTCTATTAGTGTGGTTCAATGTGAATGGATTTGGAGGATCTATGAGCTCATAACTTTTCGATTTTCTCTGGCAGTTTAGGCCGTATCACATTTTTTTAATTTTTTTTATTTGGATTAGTTGTAATTGTTTAGTAGAAATCTTAATATACACAGTGAATGATGCATTTTGTCCATTATCTTCCAGGTCTGCCAGCTATTGTAGCTAGGAACACAATGATTGATTCAAAGTCTGAATCAGTAGTTCTACCTTTGGTGGGTAGGAATGTGCAAACTGCAAATGCTGCCGTAAATGCATCTAATTCTGAAGGTGCTGATTTTCTTATATGTGGTTCCGGAGAGGGGAAATTTGTTGATGTGGTTGACAGCTCTTTATTTGACAATGTGAAAATACCCATTTTTGTCATAAATACTTCACGTGGAGAGGCCGCATCACTTGTAGAGATGTCCAAATTTCTCAAATCAGGTGCCAGTGGTTTGGTTATTTCATTGGCAGATTTGAGGTTGTTCAGCGATGATGTTCTGGGCCGATTGTTTAATGCCACTTATGCAATTAACAAGGAACCTCAGGATGAGCTTAATGAGCTTAAACTGTTAGAATCTGATAATAGTTTTCATGGGGTGGCTGGCTTTGTAAATTTGGAGGATAGGGAAAAACAGCTCATAGAAACAGAGAGATTGCTGCTGCTTGAAGCGATAAACATTATCCAGAAAGCTGCTCCACTGGTGATCTTTTAATTCGGTAGCTGAAGTTATTCTTTCAAATAGTTCTACATTTGATTCATCTTGTTTATCATTTTACTTTATCCTGAATTAGTGAACTTGTTTTTGAACGACAGATGGAGGAGGTTTCACTTCTCATTGATGCGGTTTCTCAAATTGATGAGCCATTTTTTCTGGTTATAGTGGTAATTGTGTGCTGAACTTCAACAAATTGTGGTTCCAGGGATATACATTGGTATTAGCTCTGAATTTTAAATGAATATTTTTTCTCTTTATTTTAAAGGATCTAAAAAAAAACGATCTCTTCTATTTTGTATGCATACTTTATTAAGTAACAACTGAAGAGAAAAATTGTTGTAGTTTACCTCCAGTGCCATATGTTTATGCTGCTTCTCATATCTCACATGATTGACTTGTTTCATTCTGTAAGACATAGATTAGAACAGGGTTTCATTTCATATTTCATTTACTTTACCTTTTATAGACATATCATAAGCGCTTTAAGTTAGTGTATCCTTATCTTGATTATCAAGAAATTTGCTACACAAATTTTATTCCGTCTCTTTACTATGTCTCGTGAAATGACAGTTCATCACATGTTTTTTCCATTATTCCCAGCTCATTTATTTATCAAAGGAAATTCTTTTTCGAGTTTACTTTACTGGTCCATACATATGTTTTTCTTGTTTTCTGTTAAAGTTTCCCTCCCTGTCTTCTCTGTAAAAATGTTATCTATGTAATGCTGCTAGGCTCTGTGGAAAAATTAATCTAATTGTTGTGTTAAGTTGGGTTGACATCAGAGTTTCATTTAGTTTAAATGTTGCTGTTAGTATGAAGGATATCAAGAAAATAGGATTGAAAAATAATTTAGTTAGAAGAGTAAATATGGGAAAAGAAAAAAAAAATAGTTTGCTTGGTAGGAAAATGAGATTTTTGTCAAAGGTGAGAAGACTAGAACACAAACTAAGCAAAAAAGATTGTTGAACTTAGTCCTTTGTCCTTCTTCTCACCTCTAATAAAGTCACGATTGGTTAAGCAAATCTATTTTTTTCTTCTTTTTTTTAATCTCCCTTTCGGCTTAATAATTTTCCAATTCTATCCTTTCAATATCCCATCCTACTAACAGTTGCAAACAACATCAGTAATTCAAACTTTGTACTTTTTGTGTGGTTTTTCCTTTTTATTTTTAGAAAGAGAAAAGAAAAAATTTCAACTTTAACCAATTAAACATATTTTTTTTCTTGATGAGATCATTGAGCATGATGTAAAGGTTGGTTTATTGTTCATCCCTGTAATTTGTTAGAGTTGTTTAATGCTTTATAGTCTTGTGTGATTTCTAAATCTTTCTATGTTTTGGCAGGGTGAATTTAACTCTGGTAAATCATCTGTTATTAATGCACTTCTTGGAAACAGATACCTTAAAGAGGGCGTTGTTCCTACAACTAATGAGATCACTTTTTTGCGATATTCTGACGTGTATTCCGAAGAGCAACAACGTTGTGAAAGGCATCCAGATGGTCAATATGTCTGCTACATTCCTTCTCCTATTCTTAAAGAAGTGAGTATGTCTTATGCTTCTTCATTTATGCTCCTGAATTCAATTCTGAGATGTTTTTGTCTCATTTGCATGCATGTGTTGTTGATTTAGTTTATACAATATTGCAATTTGCAACTTCCTGTAATCGTAAAAAAGGACAGAAGTGCATGCTTCTTAGTGAAAATGCACACGGTGTGCATTGGTAGTAGGTTTTGTTTCTGCTGTTTATATCAATCCTCTTGTGCACAAAATTTTCCCTTTTTCCCTGCGCTTCCTTGTTTTGCTAGCAAAAAAGTTACAATTTTATGTAGATAATGTCTGCTAACCTTGTAATAATCTTTTCTTGTTAGTTTAGGATGCATAGATATGTGGATATATGTCGATCATGTGATGATGTGCTGTATGTTGAAAATATTTGGTTTTTGATCTGATATATGCTACTGTCACTTTCTTAAGTTTGCACCACATGTAGGATGTATCTTTTGATTGCAACATGCAAGTTCTTTTGTCATTGACTTGAATTAGATTCTAGAACATTGGGGCAATATGTGAGTTTCATATAATAGAATTATTGCTTCTGTAAGTTACTTCTACAGTTCATTAAATGATGAAATTTAAGGATGCATCAAGAGTTACTGTTGGTTGAATGTGTAATGTGATTTGCTGTGGCATCTGAAGACACCAGAATGAGAATAGATTAAATTATGTTGACAGATCTGCAGTTTAGCATGATCTAAGAAATAAACTGATACCACCAGACTATGAGGAAATACATAGATCAATTGAAGAGTGTACCATAATGTAGTGAAACCGAAGAAGTCATCAGATCTGCACATTGTTAGTTCATTCTTCTTGTTCTGTTAAGTGCAATAGCTAACTAGAAGTAGATATCTATGCTTTTTTTTTATGCCTTTATGGTAATAACTACTTTACTTGAAAAAAATAATTTATATCAGTCTTTCTGAAAGCAGATGAATATTGTTGATACTCCTGGGACTAATGTGATTCTGCAAAGGCAACAACGCCTTACTGAGGAATTTGTACCTCGTGCAGATTTGGTTCTTTTTGTCATTTCTGCTGATCGCCCATTGACTGAGAGTGAGGTATGATTAATTTATTTTTCAATGTAGCATAGCATATTCTTAAGTATTCTTTTCCCCCGGAAAACATGGATTATAATCCCTTGGCCTATGGCTTCTATAGTTACATCTCATGTTTGTTCTTTATAAAATATTATATAATAATTTACTTCTAAATTTCTATCCATGACTCTGAAATACCTTCCAATTATGCTAATAACTGGATTCAATATATTGAAGTTCCATTGAAAATTCCCATTGATGGATCCCGTGACTCACTTGCAATTAATAGATGAGTGCCCAAGATCAAAAGAGTTAACAAAGATCACATGCAGATCTGGACAAATTATTTACACTCCTAACTTGCTCTGGGAACATTATATATTTGGAGAAACCTTTGATATAGTTGTCAAAACTTAGTAACCTTGTACTTAATATTCTTTATTTCTCTGTGACTTCTGTTATCGTATGAATTTGTATTCTCTAGGGTCTACTTTTGCACCATGAGAGCGCGTCAATCCGTGTTATTATATTTTAGAAGCTGATTTCAGATTCACTCCTTGCATGTTTTTCAGGTTGTGTTTCTTCGTTATACTCAACAGTGGAAGAAGAAAGTTGTGTTTGTGTTGAACAAATCAGACCTTTATCAGAATGTGTTAGAGGTATAATTGTGGATTTTTGTTTTTGAAATAGTATAATTGTGGATTTTGTTTGTACTGATTGTTGATGTTTTTTTATAGCGAGGTCACTTTGAACTTGAGCTTCTCAATCAATGCTTGACTGTTCTTTTATTGTTGTTTTTTGCTTTGTTTCAGCTTGAGGAAGCTATATCATTCATTAAAGACAATACACAGAAGTTGCTGAATATAGAAAATGTAATAGTGTATCCAGTGTCTGCACGATCTGCCCTAGAAGCTAAACTTTCAGCTTCCTCTACTGTTGGGAAAGATTGTAGAGAATTATCAGTCAATGATTCTCATTGGGAAACCAATAGTTTTGACAAACTTGAAAAGTTCTTGTATAGCTTTTTAGATGGGTCAACCAGTACTGGAGTGGATAGAATGAAGCTTAAACTTGAAACACCAATCAGAATTGCAGAACGTTTACTTTCTTCATGTGAATCTATTGTTAGACAAGATTGCCAATATGCTAAGCAGGATTTAACCTCAGCAAACAAAATGGTTTATAGTGTAAAAGACTATGCTATGAAGATTGAAAGTGAGAGCATCACTTGGAGAAGACAAAGTTTATCGTTGGTATAGTTTTCAGGAACATAAATCTTTTGAGTATAAAGGCAAATTGGCTGTACATTTTCTTATATTGTGTTTGTTTATGAATTACCCTTTTGCATGAGTTGCAGATTGATGCTACAAAATCACGTATTGTGGAGCTCATAGAATCTACTTTGCAATTGTCAAATCTTGATCTTGTTGCCTCATATGTTTTAAGAGGAGAAAAATCTGCCACGATGCCAGCTACTTCACGGATTCAACATGACATAATTGGTCCTGCACTCTTAGATGCACGAGTAAGTTAATGTCTTTAACTGGTGTAGAATCTGCGTTTATCCCAGAGCAAACTTTATATTTTTAAGTTTCAAAGTCAATTTCTTCTTTCTTTCGTTTTGCCTTAAATTTGTTTCCGTTTCTATTATCAGGGAAATCCCTAAACCTTAGATGTTAGATCCATGCCCTTGACTTGATAGCTGCATATATATTGGGAATTCTATCTTGTTGTAATTGCATTTTGGAGATTACTCAAGTGTATTCTTTATGCTAATGTATCTTCTCGGGATGTTGGTGGCATGCTTTCTTGGATTTTGTCAGCTTTGGCTCTGCACTGATATTTGTTAATATTGTCTTGACATACAGAAATTGCTTTTAGAATACGTGACATGGTTAAAATCAAATAATGCTCGTGAAAGGAGACGGTACAAGGAATCTTTTGAAAATAGGTGGCCTTCATTTGTCTACCCAAAAACTCAGGTGCATACTGAGTCCTATGAATTGGTGGAAAAAGTTGATGAATTCAGCTTGAGAGTGATAGAGCAGTTTAGTGCCAGTGCTGTTTCCAAATTGTTTGAGCAAGAAATTCGTGAAGTGGTGAGTTCTGAATTTTTTTTATGATGATAAATGAAGATTATTCAAATTAATTGATAAAAAAAATCGGAAAAAATGATTTCGAAATTGTTTAGTTGTGTTATATAGAACTTGTCCTTATTGCAAGAAGTTGACATTAACCTTTGATAAACTCTTCTGCTTACAATTTCTAACATATTCAAGTGCACACATATTATATAATGCTTATGTCTGGTGCAAATTGATTGATATTTATTTTTGTTTTCTACTGAAATCTTCTACTAGCTAAACATCACACGGATTTCAAGTTAAGATAGTTTTTTCGGAGACCAATAAGCATTGAGTAGTCAATAGTGGAATCACTACAGTTCTGGACTAGTTCCGCATTCCAGAAATTTATTTTATTTTGTTATTAATATGATCCAAATATCCAATCAACTTGAAGAAGAATATTTTCTTTGATTTTAGTTCTTGGGAACTTTTGGTGGACTGGGAGCAGCTGGTTTATCTGCTTCGCTTCTAACATCTGTGCTGCCTACCACTTTAGAAGATCTTCTTGCTCTGGGCCTTTGTTCTGCTGGAGGGTATTGTCTTTTTAATGAATCTTTGAATTTCAATTTGGCTCATATATTAGTGCTTGCCAAAGCCAGCACATTATTTTTTGGTCATGTGGTTTGCATGTTGATGATATAGGTATATAGCAGTTGCAAATTTTCCAGCCCGTAGACGAAGGATTGTAGACAAGGTGAATAAGATTGCGGACGGCTTGGGACGCGAACTTGAAGAGGCCATGCAAAAAGATGTTTCAGAAACTGCTAGTTACTTGGAAAACTTTGTAAAAATCATTGGGAAGCCTTATCAAGATGCGGCACAAGATCGACTGGATAAAGTTTTAGAGATTCAAGATGAACTATCAAATGTTCAGAAAAAACTTGAAACGCTCCAAGTTGAAATTCAAAATCTTCATGTATCATGACATCCAGTAACTCATCCAGTATCTCTCCAGTAACAAATGTGAGAGAGAAGTGTGTTTTATCGGCAGTACTTTTACCATTTTTATCTTTTGAATACTAATAATAATATTATTATTATTTTCAATGGGCATTGTCTATTATATAGATGACAAGATGAGGTTGGTTCAGTGGTATGCCTCTTATACCTATATCAAGATGTTGTGGGTTCGAGTCATGTTCTCCTTTTCAAAACCTTGAAATATTGTAATAATTTCAACAAAAATAAAATTGTAATATATAGATGTGCATCAACAGAAACACCAATTTTTGCATTTTGTGGTAAGTAAAAATGTTTGTTTGCTACTATCAAATTTTTTTAGACGAGTGTTATAATAAATTTTGATATTGAAAGGTCGTGTTGAGGTCTGTTGGGATACCAAACGGCTGGCTGGGTTGGAGGTCTGTTGGGATTTAAAGAGATCAAATTGTATGTTGTGGTAAGTAATAAACGTTAACTAGAATATTCCTTTGAAATGATGATAGTGTATACATTAAGATGATATTGTAATGAATGATTGTTATCACTAAAAAACAAACTATCTGATACAATTTTATGACGTTTTCCCTAAGCTAGGAATTAAATTTATTCTCTGTCTTATTATTTTAACCAACGAACCTTTGACAATTTTTTCTTTTCGAGTGGAGATTAATATATATATATTTTTTGGACTTTATTATTGAAATCTGATATACTGATCACATGTTGTATGCGTCAACTCTCAACATCTTCACGTCATCACAATTTTGTAAAATATTGAAAAATTTAACTATAAAGAAATTATTTATAATTATACATATAAAAAAAATTCAGAAAGATATTAGTGAGTGCCGGTTGAGATTCGAAGGAAATTGATAAACAACATTTGTAAAGTTAAAAACGTCAACAATGATATCTTTGTACCGTCCACAAAGTTTGTCGTCGGCTACTTATAATTTTAAATCTTCGTAATCAAGAATGCAGCCACCAGTTATATCTCGACACGTTAGCATAATTTATTTTTAATTGTGGGTGGTCAAAAGGTGGAGAGACTGAGCTGTTGACATTTTTGTGTAAGCCATGAATTAGATTCCAATATTCCATCCTCTTTGTTGGTAAATATTTTTATAAAAAAAATAATAATAAAATATTAGACCTACCTAACTGTAAGAGTGTAAGGTCTCCATTTGGGATCAACGTAGGGTTGATGATACAAAGACAAAGAGGCCCTTTTCTTTGGTGTAAAGAGTCTTCTATTTAATATAATTAGTTGTCTAATTGTGAACAAAAGCAAATCAAAAGATAGATTGAGAAAGCAAATTTGATGGTTTTTTTTTTGATAAAAAGAACAAACATTACACAGAATAAAAACGCGGTAAAGGGCCGGAGTCCAGCCAATTAGGGCTTAGAGAGAGTGTGTGTATAGGGCACATATTCCTTCCTTACTAGTTACTAGCCTTATTCTTGTATTCACACCCCTTTAAAGCACATTCTTTGTTTTACAAAATTAATCTCCTAGAAATTAACTTAAGTGGGTATATATCTTGTTAAACTCTTTTGGTTTTGTAGTGAAATACGAACAATAATTTAGTTTTGAAATTCGTCCGTATTAATCTATTTTTTAACGTGCTTAGTTGATATAAGATATGAAGATGTTAAAGAATAGTTTTTGTTTTGTTTTGTTTTTTTTTTGTCGTTTTTTTTGTTGTTGTTAATGTGAGTGAATTAGTGTTGGTCATGATTTGTAAAAATTGATTCTAATTTACTAGTTCAGGAACATAGGGCGTGTAGGCTGCAGCCAATTGTGTTTGCCTGAAAGCAACAAAAGCAAGATTAGTGGGATTTTAAATGAGTCGATTAATGAATGGCTAGGGTGATTGTGGCCAACATAATATGACCCACTTTAACTTGTTATCATGCAATGCTATTAGCTTTATCTATTTGTCTTTAATTTCTGATCATATATGCCTTCTCTTATTTAACTTAATTTTGAGTAACAAATTTAGCTACTTTTTTCTGCCAAATTTTATACATCAGTAGATGTTGCTAACAATCAAAAAGGAAAACAAAATTGGAAAAATATTTGATTGGTTGTATTAGAATTTCATGAATAATTTTCACTCTCCTATAATTACAGATCATGTATAGTAGTATTATCTTGATGTAGAAAATCATAAAATAAAATAAAAATCTGTATTGCGAAGGTTGTCAACAAATTTCATAGCCAATTTCAATGATTAAGAAGAGATGTTACAATAAATATATAAGCCACTGATTTGCCAAAATATCTAACTTGTAGTGTAAAAGGGTTAAAACAAGTTCAACACAAGTACTGCCTTTGTAATCGTACATAGGCAATTTTCAGTAATTCATAGCATCAAGCACTTGCTTTTTTTTTTTTTTTTTTTTTTTTGGTTCTCAGTCTTCTCAAGACTGAAACAAAGCATAAAATGATTTTAATGATACGGTAAAAAGCAAACAATGGAGATCGTGGCTTTTGATGAACAGCACATTCATGACCAAACACACAAGATAAGAGAATAAAGGTACCAGTCCGTAGTTAGTGTTCACTATATGCACATGTAACGTAAAGTCCATAAAGATTCAAAAAAAAAAATTGGATTGGGAGATATTTTATTTTTCACAGTTCACTTATCTGATACCAGAGAAAAGCTTGGGTGTGCCATCTAGATAGTGGAATCATGTAATTATATGACAAGGAAAACTGTATTTAATTTTTTTTTGCCACGTTACATGATTTTATTGGTTAGAATGCAATGCATCGGTACATTAAATACTAAAATAGAACCGTGCAAAATAGGACTGTGCACCCCCAATAGCCAAGCACAAAGGGCACTCTAGGGTTTATGACTTCCGTCTATCTTCTTTCACTCAAATTTCAGAATTTTATAATTTTGACCCTACTTCAATTTGGTCAGTACATGGATTTTTGATGAATTTTTGTCCGATAATTTTTATGGATGCTAACTTCGATGGAATCTATTAGTGAACCAAATTTGAAAAATTTTCAGTTACAAAAACTATTTTTCTATAAAATACATAATTAGTATTTTTCTCTCAAACACTACACGTTCTTTAATAAAAAAAAATTTGGTATTTTATTTTGTTTTTCTCAAATATAAATAATAAATAAATCATACATTTTTTTTAATTCTACATAACAAATACAACAAATTCATTTTTTTAACTAACAAATAGCTAGAGATGGGACCTTTTATTTGTTTATTAATTTATAATTTATATTTTTGAATATAAGGATAAAACAGTTATTTGATTAAATTCCTGACAGAAGTTAAGAGCATGATGAAACTATAAAGTGGTTTTTGACCAATAATACAAACTAGAGGATGATTTTTAAAAATACCCCTTAATTTAGTTACCTAAGTACAAAAGCAATAAACGAAAGTGAGATTTGGTTGGCTGTTTCATACATGCAATGTTAATTAGTGACATAATAATTGTCTCAACTAGCTAATAGCAAATTAGCAATTGCTCCACAACCCACAACACAACAAGAATTAAGCGTGGGATGGGAAGCTAATAATAGAGAGCGTGACTTGTACAGCCTAATCACCAAACACGATTAAGTGTTTTGATTCAAATGTTTTTTAACCAGACAAATCACAAAAAGGGGTTCGAATATATTAATTAAAGCAAACAAAACTGTCCGTACGGTTTTGTCATTTACTTGAACAGTTAAACCCAAAAAAGAAATGAAAAAAAAGGGTTAATTAGTACTTAGTAGATCTTGGTTTCTTCTTTCTTCTCCATTTAGAAAAACAATATTAAACTGTTTGAATTTAATGGGAATGATTTAATTACTAATATAATGTTGATGATAGCCGCTGAAATTAAAGGAAAGTTTGTGGAAGACCTCTTGCCTTAGAAGTCATTAAAGCTAAACTTTATTTCATGTTTTAGTTTATCCACCAATGGCTGCTTCTCATTTCATTTGGTCGGTTGTCACTCAATTACTTTTAAATCATTTGATCACTTAATGTCTCACTTAATAACATCATTGGCCCTTTCAGTCCTCCCCATTCTTTACCTATTTAATATTGAGCATGGAAGCTTGCATATATGTTTTTTTATAAGTATTATAGTTATTACAATAGGACTGTCGGGACTTGCAAGATTAGATAATATATGTACTGTCTGGATATATACCCCCGTAAACCTGGAGAAAACTTCTCATACATGCTTCTAAAATCCGTATGATAGGACTCGAACCTTTAACCACCAATGTATAAGGGAGGTGCACAAGCACCTGTGCTAAGAGGTGATGTGCATCTTGCATATATGTCACTTATTTATTATTTATTTTTTGTTACTATTTTCACTTTTTAATATAAACATCTTTAAGCACATCCACTTCCATGTTTGTGGTTACATATTCAAATCTCACGATGCATATTTTATAAAAGTACGTGTGGTGAGTTTTTTTTTCTGTTGTCGTGCGAGTAAAATAAGATCATGTATATAGTGTTTGATTTCAACATGTCTAGATTCCTAATCTGTCGATCAGTGTCAAATTTAAAATAAACATATATAAATA
The DNA here is from genome assembly GCA_033220585.1 of Dipteronia sinensis. Taxonomy (NCBI): domain Eukaryota; kingdom Viridiplantae; phylum Streptophyta; class Magnoliopsida; order Sapindales; family Sapindaceae; genus Dipteronia; species Dipteronia sinensis. The sequence goes on from CM065643.1 coordinate 37,099,041, forward strand.
TCTTTGGTAATTAGCTCGAATTATACAGGTAATTTCAATCCTTCGTTGAACATGAATTTATATTAAAAAACCACAAAATTCTTTGGTTATTTATTAGGAGAGATATCTTAATCTATGATATTTGTTAAAATGATTTGTGATGCGCATAATATTTTTCAAAATATACTTTGTCAAACATTCAGCTATTTTTACTTTATAGTACAAAAAACTTAGATGCTATTTGTTTTTAAAACTTAAATCTTAAAATTTATAAGTACTTAATATGTCTTAATCGTTAATACACTCTAACTTGTTTTTTTTTCTTTAAATGTTTTCACTTAGATTCTTTTTTTTTAATATATTATTATACCTCTTATTTCAAGTATTTTATTTTACTATCACTATTATTATTTTGAAATGGATTTTAATATTTTTATTTTATTTAAAATAAATAATAATAATTTAATTATGTTATTTAATATAAATAAAAAAATTGATATTTTACTTACAAATTTTTTTTATAGAAAAAAAACTAACGAGGAAGACTCCTCCCTGACAGCTATGAGTCTACAACGGAGGCTGATAGTCTCCACCATCAATTTTGGAGGAGTCCATTACAACGAATGGGCAGCCTCCTCCCATCAATTGAGAGGAGGTCGACTAGTCTACTCTCGTTAACGATTTTTTGTTTTTTCATTTTTAGTTAAAGTTATTTTTGACTTAATTTAAGATATAAGTTTATAAAACAAATATACAAAATCCACTTACTTAAGTGTTAATGGGAAAAACTTGTCATGTTACCATGATCTTGAAAAAAGGGAAGACAAATACCTAAATTTGGATCAAAGATATTAACTTTCTTGTAAATAGAAAGACTTTACATTAGTAACTGAATGCAGCTATAATACATGCAAGGCATGGATGTTAGGTATTGTTTGCAATCAATCTACTTGAGTTTGGGTTTATTCAGTACAACTATCTTCCAATACTTTCACACCTACATTTGGACCCTAAGGTATTATGATCAGTACACTTGAAAAAAGAAAAAGAAAAAGAAAAGGAAATTAGGTGTATAAAGCAAATATGAGAAAGTACAAGTTATCAAAATAAAGGAACACCAAGTGAACAAAAATAACAAAAAAAGAGAAGGAGATGAGGACAGATGAGAAAGTTCTGATTTTTGATTTCAAATAAAGCAATTCCCATATATGAAAGGGGCTATTAAATCTCCCCATCTAATTTGTGTTAACCAAAATATAAACTAAAAACCATTTCAAAGTGTTTTTTGTTTTATTAACTTTAAAATGAATAAGAATCAAAATCATGAGATTATGAGAAATATCCACTAATTTCTCTGTTTTTTTTCATTGATCTAGTACCAGTTTTTAATAATATTCTTAGGCTACAAATTTTCATTTTGATTTGTATTTCTTTCTGGCTTTATAATGTGTGGCAGAGTAAAAGTTATATAATTCTAGTGGGTATGAAAAAGGTGTCTAGCTCTCTCTCAGGCTTATAGGCTCCACTGTAGGGCTCTCTTACTATAAATTTAGACCCACTCCTTCACTTCTCTTTCATGTTATTCACACATTCCTTTTCTTTCATTTCCCTTTCCTTACTCTTCTACTTCTCAATCCATTTCACAAAGAAACTAAACCTTCTCTGCTTTTTATTTTATTATCTAAATTTCACTTTATTTGCTCTGTTTTGATCCTTGCTCTGTTTTCTCTGATTCCACAAATCAATAGTTGTGGATAACTAAAATGTCATCCTCAAGTAGTGTCTATCAAGGGTTGCAATCATGCCTTGAGCCACGGCTCATTGAACCACGTGTTTTGAGGCTGAAATTGGCTCCACCCAAATCCAATTTTTCTCCATCAGTTATTGCTCCTAGTCCCGGCTTCACTCACCCAGATGACCTCAAAATACAGTCCCACACCGAAGAAAACAACACCGCCAACACTGAAAACAAAAACACTTGCGACGATGATGATGATGATTGTGACGTGAAATGTCAGACAAATGTTGACGTACGTGGGTGGAGTTTCCTCCAGTTTCTCTCAAACACCTCTGAAAACAAAAAAGAAACAACTGAGACTAAGGAGGAGAAAGTCTATGTTCATCCACTCGTCAAGCAATCTGCTTCCATGCTCAGCGAAAAAAGCCTTGAAATGTGCACCGAGAGTCTCGGCAGCGAGACCGGTAGTCAAGTGAGTGAAAGCAGAGTTGAAACAACCGAGTTTTGTGTGGCTACAGATCCTCCTCCAAAACCACGTGAGAGAAAGATGAAGCGCAGCGTTAGTTTTCCTCCACCTTTGACATCCATCAGTGGCTCCAATGGAGTTCAAGTGAGGCCTCATCGAGAAGGCGGTCGACTTGTTCTAGAAGCCACCGTAACAACTTATTCTCACACGTTTTTTCATGCGGAACGTAGCGAGGGAAGGCTTAGGCTTTGTATTTTAAAGGATTATCCTCCGAACATGGACACTAATGAATTAGATGACCCAGAAGATGCAGAAGAAGAGGAGGAAGAAGAAGAAAAAGAAATTGATGAGGATATAGAAGAGAATAATGAGAAAGTTAGGGGTGAAAATGAAATGGGAGTGAAGAATAAACTGGCGAGACCAACAAGTAGATGCAAGGAAGCCGGATGTCGATTGCCTAATTGGGATTCATTTTGGGTCGCTACTTCTACCTGAACTTCTTCTCTATCTCGCTATTTTTATTTTTATTTTTATTTTAATTCCTGAAATAATTTTAGGGTTTGGGATTTCCGTACCATGGATTTCGTAAAATATGCTAATGGTAGTTATTATCGTTATTCGACTTATTGCTCTCTTTCTCTCTCTTCGTTTACTTTCTTATTCGTCTTTTATTTCTTATGTTCCAACACTACCCTTAACATCACATTTTATTACAACCACACCTCCTAATTAACCTGGTTTTTTAAATTAAATTTACTGATAAAGTTATATCAGTACATACTGACTTGAAAATTTTTAATATATATATTTTGTATTTGTTGCAAATATTAGAGAGAACAATCTAAATAGAATCCCCAACTACAAACATTTGATCATTAACATTCGTTCGAATCTGATTTCTTCAATTGTTGCATACATATACTAAAATTTATTATACAACAATGTATGATGAATCAAGCTTATAAAATTTATCGGGTACAATGGGATTCCAATAGACACGAGGGTTCATTGAACATACATCAAAGTCTATTTAAAATCTTGCACTAAAAAATGTGTGATATCTCATATCTGATCAAGTTTTTAGGTTTACAAAGACGTATCCCGACCAAAAAAAAAGAATATATATATATATATTAAATGACATTAAAAATTATATATATTTAATATTTTTAAGAGTTTACTTTGGCTCCCATAAATCTTGTATATTAATATATCGGCCCCCAAACCAAATTTTCTAGCTCTTCCCCTGGTATATATTTTATAACTCTTTTGAAAACTTACTAAAAAGAAGTAAACTAATCTCATTAATTTGTGATTGCATGTATATCCAACAAAACAAGTTTTGACATTGGAACAGATAAAAAACATGTAGAGGTCATCGTAGTCCTCGTTCATTGATAGTCGCAGAGTCGCAGGGATAGGTTAAATGGCAAACAGAATGCAAGTTGGGGTGTACGTGAAGATCGAGTACGAATGCTGGGTAACTATCAAAGTTGGGTCCCAAGACACTGACCTCATCACACATGATCATCCATGTGCTTTGCTTTTTTCTCTTCTCAGATTTTAACATGTTATCAACTGTTCACACAATGTCCATTGGCCCCTCCACATTGCACCTATAATACAAAGTCTTGTTACCAAATTACCATCACATGGAGAGGTCAAAATGGTCAACTTTCTTGTAAATTTTAGGGTTAGTTTCTTAGAGAGGGAAAATAAAAGACGATGGTTGGTCCAGGGAGTGATAAAAAGAAGAAGGTAACAATGTAACATACCTTAAAAGAGGAGGGCAGTGTCCAATCGTGGAGTTTGGGCATCCATACGTTAAGGTTGTTTTTTTGGATGGAGAAATGAGAATTGTCAACATGCATACAGTGTCATTATTACGAGAAAAACTTGTGTAAGATGGTCTCAAAAACATTACCAGATTGTGTAGTAATTACATCGTGTCATATTATGTAAGTGGATATTCTTGCCACTAGTTTAGTGAGACCACGCCACACAAGTTTTCTCAATTATTACTGTGCCGTGTCTCAACATCATGTGATTTGAGAACCTTGTTTGGTCCTTTTTAATAAGCATATATTCTCTCACCATATCGTTTCACTAGTAAGCAAGATCTTAGGGCAATCACCATGTCTCCACAATTTTATTCTCACATGCTGGTTATTAAAATATCCAATGAAGATGGTTAAATTTTTTTTGTTTTTTTTTTTAAATCAAAGGTCTATAATGATCTTTCGTATGATGATAAAAACCGTACAATCTTGATGACCATGCACGTGATTTTCACATGGTGTTCATGTGATAAGAGTTAACCAATGCAGTTTATTCACAATAGCAGAAATGTATATTTATAACTATAATAATTCTTAATCAGTCAATCCTGGAAAAAAAATTCCAGGATCGAAATTGCATTACACAACATTATGTAATTAAATGTCTAGTTTTATTATGTACTAGAATTTGCTCCACAATATTATATTATGTAATTTCAGTTACTTTGACTACGTACACCTGGCCGCAGATAACATTTTTGCGGTTTTTTATGCAAGTTGGGTTTTCAGAAAGGCATGTGTGTGATTGGAAGAAAAGGAAAGAAATATCAAAGGCAGAACTCTCTAGTACAAAATTTTTTTTGAAAACAAAGGTAGTGGGCCTTGTCAGTTGTATCTTAAAAAGAAATTGGCTCACTCAAACAAAAAACAATGTCGATATCACTTGCTCATTAGTTTAGCTATACTTATTTACTTGGACAGTTGAAAAAAAAAACACTAAAGTTTCTACAGCTCCTATATTTAAACTCTTGGGACTTTCCTTACCAGTGTGATGTCAACATCACCTATACTTTGCCTCTTAATTTGAACCTCGTTTCTTGGTATTGTGTACACCAAGGATGGTGGTCAATTGGTCATTGTCATCAATATTCACTAACCCTTTTCAGATATAAACTCACTACTCATCTCAGTATTAAAATGAAATTCTTCTCTCAGAATTTGTTTAAAGAGAAAAAAACATGAGTTACCTACATGTATCGATGGATTAGGGTTTAAGATCTAGGGTTTTTTAATTTGAAAAGGAAAACGTCTACGCGAAGCCAGTAAATTTGTAAATCAAAGTGTGAATACATGGGACTGGTTTGATCATGGATCCTTTGCTTACACGCTGAATTTATAAAATGAGGTTCCTACTTGGAAGACTCAACAGCCATCATTTTGAAGTTTGTATTCCAACCGACGCACTGAGGTTGACACATTCAGATGAATAAAAGAGCACTTACTTTTGCACCGATTAAAGACTTCATAGACCCGTCCAATGAAATTTGTTGGTAAATGACACTAGTATTAGGGGTCGTTTGTTTTTATGTCTGAATACTGAATAGTCATGAATTTTTCTGAAGACTGAATATGGACTGAAATCTGAACCTGAATGACATGTTTTTTTTTTTTTCTTACATCTGAATGAACTGTCAACATGTTTGTTTTTTAGAAATAAAATTATCTGAAAATACATAATTTTACATTTATACCTATATTAATTAAAAGAAGTAATTTAATATGCATCATTCTTTATAACATTTTGTATGTTTTTTTTACAAATAAAGTTCAATTTCACAAAATAAAAAATTAATCAAAGATGATAATTTTGCATGTTCTGCAAACAAAGTTTAAGTTAAATTTATTGTAAAAACAAATTTACAGTTCAAGTTCAATTTTGTATGTTGCCCACACCTTCGGTGAATATGATTCATGAAACCTTTTTTTTTTGTTTCCTGGATCAGATGCACCGGAAACCAAATAAAAAAAAGTTTTTGAATTTTTCATATACAATAATTCTATAACATTTTCAAGTCACGAAATCTACTCAATATGATAGACAAATTTATTGAGCACTATACGGATAGTTAGATAAAAAAAAAGTTCTTACCAGGATTTGACATGAGAGAAATTCAATTGTTCAATCTCTGAAAAAATTCATTATGAGAAGTAATTAGAGTTTTTTTTTCTTTTCTAAAACCTGTGTAAATAAGAAATATGTTAAAAGAAAAAAATTTATACCATATCAAATTAACAAAAATTTGGAAATATATCTTTTTTTGGAGGATAGACTTGGAAGAGAATATTTTAATTGCAATCCAGTGATTTGGAATTAAATTAAAAGTCAGGATTTCTTACTTTTTATTTTAAGTTGTTTTTTGATATTTTTAAGTTGTTTGACCACTTAAAAAAACAAACAAAACAACTTAATGAGTTCAATTCAGACCCATTAAGTCTTAAGTGAAAAAAATAAACGACCCATTAGTCTCAAAATGTCTTATATTCGAGTTGCAGCACCACAAAATGGTATATTAAAATACAAGACTTCCTATAATATATATATATATATATATAATTTTAAAAATATTAATATATTCTATAAAAGGATATGTTAAAGATTGAAAAAATAATAAGAAATTAGTTATATTTATTCTTTTAAGATACAAATTATAATAAAAAGTTGAGTATATATATTTATTCAAAAAAAAAAGTTGAGTATTGATTTGAAATAATAAATATGAATCTTTTATTTAAATTTTGGGTCTTTATCATGTAAGTCTCCAAAGCACATGTTAACTATCATATTATTTTGATCAGATATAGTCAATCTAAATATATATAATATTTCCACATGGTTTGTTAATTATGTGCAGAACAAGTAGTGTTAACTGTTAAGTGACGTACAGATATGGTGATATGTTGTTTGCCAATTATCATACACATTTATATCAAACTATGTACGTACTTATACACATGTATCTATATGCATGTATGTATGGCTTTCGATTAGTGCTTTTCGACTTTGCGCCCACAGCTAAAACGTTAAATAGATGCATATATAACAACTTGCATGCATAGTAATTAGACAAATTTAATTATAAATTAACTTTAACATCCATCATAACATGTTAATACCCTGTAACCGCCGTAATATATATGAAAATTTTCATTTTAGTACGCGTCGATAAATATTTATCAGTGTGTTGTATGTGGACTATTAGAATTGCTTTGACTCAGTCTGTATGCACTTATCAGTGTATATCCATAATCTATAGCCCACATATAATACACTGATGTATTTTATATTAGTGTGTATCGAGAAAAAAAGAACTATATATATATATATATACACACGTCATGACATATATATATATATATATATACGTCATGACATGAATTGCTTGTACTCGCATATTAATTTCACATATATGATACGTGGTTATAACATGCAACAGCTAAAATTTACAAAAAATTGTCTTCAAAACGATTTCAGGAACTTATCATCCTCCTTAATCATATTTTAGTGCATGCTATGTTTTATTTAGAGCAAAATGCTCTGTGTTTCAAACAATCTGGCCATGTACATACGTATGATCATGATCAGCATTGTTTTTTTATGCTATGATCCACATGTTGTTCTCCCGTCATGAAATGAAACTGATGCAACTCTTGGCTCTCCATGTTGGAACGCACTAGCTATCTAGTTGATAAATTGTGGATTTATAGTTTAAACTTTAATCAACAAAATTAGTAATTATTACTTAATTAATAACTCAAAACAACCCCAGTTTGTTAATTATATGCATGCATGGGTGTGTGGACAGAATAAAAGCTACATTTTAAACTTTTTTACTTTTTATTTCGTTCAATCAAATCTACAGGGGGAAGGGATGGGGGTGGTGACTCATGAGCTCTTTTTAACCACTGAAATTTGACAATTATGAGGTGGATATTAATTGGTCACGAAATTAATAATTAATCATTTTAATTAATATATGTGTACAAGAGAAAGTCAACAAATTAATCAAAATCTTTTAGTGGTGGTGATCAAATTCACACCCCACCTTCATGAGGGAGAGAGAGAGAGAGGGACAGCCTCCCAAAAATTTGGGAAGTAGATGAAGGTAGACGATCCTTTGCCAAGCAAATAAGTAAAGAAGGAGATTCAGTCACTGATTCTACACGGTAACGTTAATGCAATGCATGTATGCATGTTATTGCTATGAAAATATATAATAGATAATCAGAAGTAGAGATAAATACTAAGATATGATGTGGAAAAGTTAAATTGTTGGGGCTACTAATAATTTCATCAGCACCAACAACAATAAACGAAAAGATTAACCAAGCATAGCCCCACAGGCCACTCTGTCCACCCAACCTTAGACACAAGTATAACACACAACCCCACTGAAGGACAGTCATGAAAATTGACATTTTTATTCATCTTTTTGTATTTATAATTCCCTCTCGGATAGCTCTCTTACAGGTTACCACCCACTAAATATCTTCCTACATCTATATTTTAATATAAAAAAAAATATTTCTCAATACCCTTAGATAGTTATATTTAATTACTTAAAATACATGGCTTTATAATTGAAAATTAAATTTACTTCTTACACCCATAAATTAAACACCTAATCGAAATAAACCATAATAATATAAACTTAATCAAACCCAACATCAATCAGAGATATATAATTTTTTTCACATATAGTCAAGGAATTGCTGAACAAAGGATTGATTTAATGGATTTCGAATGCATTCAGGTATGTTTACTTTCATTTTTATTATTATTTTGTGATTGAATAAAATTTGTTGCAGTTGTAGTCTTGTAAAAAAAAATTTAAGCAGTTGTATATTTAGATCAAGTCTATAATGTTCTCAAACACAACTCACTCACTCACTTTACTTTAATTTAACTACAAATTCTTATTAATTTAATTGGTTTGTAAACCGAAAAACTTAGTTGATGGATTTTTAAAAAAAGGTTTAAATGAAAAAAAATTGATTTGTTTGGTGATTGAAAAATTAGTTTTCTTTTTAAAGACAAACGAAGTTACATATTGTTGTTTGTTTAATTATCAGTGTTTAGGGATGAGAATTTCCCCTCGGGGCCCAACCCCCATTTGGTGGCAAATTTTGCCCCCAAATGGGGTTTTGGGGTGGGGGTGAGGCCCCATTTCCCCCCCCCCCCATATATTATTATTTATTTATTTATACATTTTTATTTTATTTTCTTAAAAAAAATATTCTTAACTCTATGGGATGTTGTAGATGGTTGAATGGAGAATGCGAAGTTAATTGGCTTGGTATTGGACTACTTGAAAGTTGAAATTACTTAGTTTTTTTGTGCATTATTATATTTTGGATTGATCGAAGGTTTTAAATTTGTTTAGACTTTTATGTGTAATACACTAATATTATATTACTATAGTTATTTGTATTAATTTTGGATTAAATTAAATCAATTATATATTTTAGATTGTATATTTTGTTAATTATTGGATTGGATATTGAAACAGTGTGAAACAAAAGTTTGGTCCGATCGAATTTAGAATTCTAAATTCCGGATTTCAAATTGAAAAATTTTAGGATAAAAAATAAGAGAAATGGGGGATGGGGTGGGGGCAGGGGAACCTCCCCACAAACAACCCCATCCTAGTACCCCCAAATGGGGTTTAGGGCGGGGTGGGCGGAGGTTTTAGGAATGGGGATAGGGGGACCCTCCCCTGCCCCATTGGGCCCACATTCCCATCCCTATATGTGTTGTTGTTTTCTATGATGATGATTAAGTGTGTGAACCATTATGATTTTTTTAGATAATTCAATACATTGATTCCGCAAGTAACAATGAAAAAAATATAATTAGTTTTAGAGTTGAATTTGTATTTTATTTTTGTCCAAAAAAAGTCTTAGTTGTAGAGTTTTATTTGAATATGATATATATTTTTTATCCGAGTAAATTCTATAATATTTGTTCAAGTGAATGAAGGAACTGTACATAGTTTTTTTTTTTTGAAAGAAGAAACCATACATACAAGAAATTGTTTTTTTTTTTGTGTGGTGGTGGAATGAGAAAAAATATATGCTTAAAATTTAAAAAAAATACTTAAAGGCTAGTTTTGGTATTTGTAAAGGGTATAAAGAGTAAAATTAATAGTTTTAATTTTTTAATATGTTTGTAAGAAGATATTTTGTGGGTGACTCTATATTAGTTATGTACAAATATTTAATAAATATATAGTAATTTTTTAGTGCAAGGTTTTCCGTACGAAATCGTCAATTACTATCAGTAGTTATTGGATTACTACTGGTATTTATTGGATTACCACCAGTAGCAATCCAATAACTACCGGTAGCAATAGAGTACGATTTTGTACAGAAAATGTGCATTTGAAAGTTTTCGTACATATTTAGTTTTTCTATTGTCAGTTCAAACTGATATAAGATATATCAGTTCATTGCATGTGGACTATTGGATTTAAAAGATGCTTTGACAAGTGTATGCAGCCAAGTCAAAGCATTTAAATCCAACGACTCACATATAAGGAACTGATATATCTTATATTAATTTGAACTGACAATAAAAATATTGTATAATACATATATATATATACACACACAGAATATTGTACGTTTTTTTATATAAGATTCCCTACATTTTTTGTACGGGATCCTAGACAATCCTCGGTCCTAGAAATAATCTAGGATCCCGCATACCTTCAACTGAAATCTGCTATATATATATATAATAGTTTTTTAGTCTGGACGATTCTGAAAAACCTCTTTTTCCAAAGTTGACTGTTGATGGTCCTGAAATCTTTCATAAGGACCATCTTCACCGGAGAAGGATCAAATCTTATGCTCGCTGATGGATAGGTCGCTAGGGTTGAGAAATCGTTGTCGATTCGTGGATGACAAGTCATTACACCTGAAAATGCACCACAAAACCCACACAATGGTTACATATTAAGGAGGACCGCATGCACCTCTGGCTGTGTATAAAATAATAAACTTTTGTACTAGAGACATGCCTGCCTAGTGGTCATCCTCGTCATCATCATCATCACATCATATCATGTCAATTTGCCAACGCGAAGATTTTATCCCCCCACCATTTTTGTGTGGTCTTCTTCCCGTGTTACCCAGCCACTCCCACTACGTGTTCAACTTCATTGCTCTCCACTTGTCTACGATTGTTTATTTATTAATTTTATTTCTAACGAATCTTTCATTTCTCTTTTTGTAACCTTTTCTCGTCATTAATTGGACATCCGTGTCACCAACCTCATCCACTTTCCATTGTCTGTTCAATAATATTAGTCAAACCAAAGATTCCATCGAATATTTATTTTGTGGCTATTGAATTTGAACACTATCTTTTCAGTTTTCATCCATATAAGATAAAAAATTTCCAAAGTTGTTTGATCTGGAAAGACTCGATTTCTTTTATTATTATTTCTTTCGACTAATTAATTCTAACGTCTATATGTTTATGGTAGAGAGATTGAACTTTCGATATGTCCAAATGAAGAATATAACGTTAAAAGCTATATCAAAACCCCTATATATCACATGCATGCGGAGTCGATCGACCTCGCATTGTCACAAACTAATTATACTTTGGTATGTTGTTATAATAATGAAAGGTTGTCAAAGCAGCTGCATGCCATGACAAACAATACACAAATTGATTCGTAAAAGTGTAAGAAGAGAAATGATTTAATGTTAAACTAATGAATTCATGAAGATGTTTTGAGAAAAGAATGGAAGTAAGAACCATGAGGGCCCATGAAAAATATTACAAGTATCAACTATCAACCAAAGCCGTATAAATTAATAGGCACAGTAGGTTTGTCTATCTCTGTCTCTATCTCTTGTGTGTGTGTGAGTCAGTGTGAGAGAAAGAGAAAGAGAAAGAGAAAGAGAGAGAAAAAGAAGAGAAGCTTCAAGCCTTCAACCATATATGGCATATCTGCCATTGGTTGAAATAATACAATTAAAGAAGTTCATGCTTGCACACATGACACACCATTAGAAGCGCGTGGAGATCGAGCTAGCAAGAAAAAATATATATACCGTGTATATCATTAGAGTAATGATAGGCTTCCTAATTTTTTTTTGAAAAATTCTTCCTAAATGGTGTTGACACGTGAGGTGTCAACATCTTGTAAATCATGAGATCATATGATGATCGAGCGATATGATGTTGACACCTCACGTGCCAACACCATTTCGGAGGAATTTAGAAAAAAAATTGGAAAGCTTGACGTTACTTATATCATTAATTATTATTTTAGTGGAATGTAATTTCATTTTTTTCTTTATAAAATTGTATTTTCTAAATGATTTTTTCGAAAGAAAAATATAACTCGAACCTATAATCACATAGCGGAAGTATGAGAGAGATACAACTTCATCTCGTCGTGAGATTATTCATATTTGGGTGACTATGGATCGAGGAAAATTAAGGTCATAAGCTGGCTGCTGCTAGGTACGGTAGGGTAACGAAATGAGTCCATTTCAAATGTTTGACAAGTGAAGGATATGTGATATATAGGATTCAGAGGATCCAATTGGGTATCAATAGAGGACCCACAATTCTTATTAACATGAGATTCTGGATATCTGGGCTATGCTGTGGGGAATGATGAGAGTTGTCTTTTTTCGATTATTGATTTTATTGTTTACTCGATTTAATTTATCTTTATAAATAATATGGTATATATATTTATTCAAATAGACAATAGCTATTCTTGTAAAAGTATTGTCTACACTTTGATCATTAGATGTGGCCCAGTCAGATAGCTTGGTTGATCACATTAGATACAATTTATCATTACTGGGAGGAATCTCAACCGTCCATGTTTCCTACCAGCTAAACAAATTACGTTTGATACAGGACCAATCAATTAATTAGTTACTACTGCTTGCTAACTAGTACGTAGTTGTTATGATTTAAGATAGTTGAAGGTTTGGGATAATTCTATCATCCATGAAAAAAATAAATTAAGATGGTGGTTTGGACCAAAAGGTTCCTGGGAAGAAAATGAATAATCCATTAATTTGAGAAATGCGAGTAGAGTGTTGAACTAGTATTACCTCCCAATATAGTTTGAGGGGTGATAATGCTATTTTTTAAAAACTGTATGTACATCCCTTTCGCAATCACGTCTATTAATTTTTTAAAAATTTTAAAATTTGTAAATAAACCTCACTTAATACTAAAAATATCCTTTTATAAATTATATTGTATTAATTTTTATAATTACACACCACTTTCATCTATTATTATGTTATTTAATCAATTTTACTATTATTTAAAATTTTATTATTATCTTTGATTGTTCTGTCTCTTCACTCACTTTTTCGTTTCTATATTTTCATTCCACAAAATCATACTCTATTTTTCTCTTTTCATGTCAAACTACTTTTTCTGTTTCTTATTGATTGTTTTATGTCCAAAATATCACTACGATTAGAGGTTTTCCGGTTGAAGATTCATTATCTGTTTGTAAAAGTGGTAGAGATGCAAAGTTTGTGCCATTTCCCAATTAATTTGCTAGTAGAAAAGTTTTTGATGAAATTGAAGAACATCCGATATTGATAATAATAAAAAAAGTCTAAAGAGATTTTGATTTTGAAACTAATAATAATTAATTTAAAACTTTCACAATCAATTTTGTATGATTTTGATTCATTCTCTATACTTAACAATCAATTTGTATTTACTTAAAAGAATTTGAAAATATATTTGAAATTAATATTTAAAAAAGAATCTATGGTATACAAAAATGTAAAGAATTTTTAATGATATATGTTAAAAATGGTTCTTATTGGCATACCTATTGCACTTCTTAAATTATTTAATATTCGTTTTTTTTTTCCTTTATGAAATTAATTAAAGAGATATACAATTTTTATTAAAAATATACTGTACAAAATAAAACTAATAAAACCTCCAAATTTTCTCTGGTAAACATATAACTGTGAGCATACTTGTAGCACACTTATACACCTCATTACTTTTTACCATGTAAGCATTATTTGACCCAATTGCATTGCTTTTTTTTTTTATAGTAAAAATGATGAGATTAATAAGTGTGTTATAAGTATGCTCACAGTTATATGCATACTAGAGAAAAACTCATAAAACCCCCACTTTTCTTATTTCAAATCATTGAATGTTTACTATTTTTGTTTATATTTTCTTTCAGATCTCTATCCCATGTTTCCCCTGTTTAATTTTTTATTTATTTTATTGTTTCACATGTGTGTTGTTTTTCTTTTCAAATTCCAGATTTACTTTTGTTATTTTTTTTCTCGGTTTATTTTCTTTCAGATCTTTTATGCATTCTATGATTTGTATCAATTCTTTTGTAGATTTTATTCCGGAACTTCAAAAGTTAGTTTGATGTTATTTATAAAAAAAAAATCGCATCAAGAGTCGCAATCAAGAAAACCTAATCTCTGATGAAACGAAACCACACCAGAACCCTAAGAGCATCTCCCACCCATCTCTTCATTCATGTCTCCAAGACCATTTAGAGATGGAGTTACTCCCACCTATCTCTAAATTGTTGCCTCCAACATAATTTTTTAGAGTTTCTATTCCATCTCTAAATTTAGAGAAGCACTATTCCATCTTTAAATTCACTTTTCAATATTTTTTATTCCATTTATATCCTTTTACATTTTCCATTAAATTCAATTAATGTATAATAAATTTTAATTTATACATTATATTAACATAAAAATTATACCATTAGAAAAGTCTCATCTAGATCTTTAAAATGAGTCCAATATTGAATATTAATGAATAATTTTTTTATTTACCATACTTTATCATTTGTTCTTCATATTATTATTTTGTTATAATTTTCTCTAAAAAAATTATTGTATGTTATTAAAATAAATCTATTATTACATATTGATAATTATAAGTTAGTAATACAATAAAAACCGAAACATAGTATCGAAATAATAAATATTAATATTAAAAATTACAATAATATAAAAATATTAAAATAAGGATAAAAAAAATAAAAAACTTAAATAATAACAACATAACATATGATAATGTTCAAAAACATTAATATTTTGGAAAGCCATCCAAATGAATTTCATATCCACCCTGAATTGTGTGTGTTTTTTTTCATATCCACTAAATTTTTATAAAATGTGAAGTAGATGGTGAAGTGGATGGTGAAGTAACCAGAGTAGCTATTTATAAAAAAAAAAAAATTGATGGGTGGTGTATTTAATTGGTTGAGAAAGTTTGATACAACAACAAATTAGTAACAAATGCTCCAAATAAATTGATTGGTGGTGTATTTATTTATTAGTAAGATATTTATAAATTCATATACTAATAAAACATTATATTTTTTTTAAAAAAGTAAAAAACAATACAAATGTTATTATAAATAATATTTGTTAAAATTTAGTTGAACAATAATTTATTAAAGAAACTAAAAAATAATAATGAAAATATAAGTTATTTGAGGATATAAATAGAAATAGGGATAGAGATAGAGATGAGAATAGAGAGTGTGGTGGGAGTAAATTTTTTTAGAGATGGAATATGAGAGGAATATTCCATTTTCAAACTCTATTTTAGAGATAGAGATAGAGATAGAGATGGGTGGGAGATGCTCTAACTCAATCGCTCAAAAAAATCATGAGACAATCAATATTACAATCACAATCTACCACCAACAATCCAATCGATTACATAAAAAAAAAAACAGTATCTAATAAGGATGGTTTAACTATGAAATAAGAAAAAAAAACAAGTCCTGCGAATGGATGTGAAAAAATTGGATATAGAGATTAGAGATGAAACGTATTTTTATTTTATTTTTTTTGAAAAAGATATAGGGTGTATTAAGTTTGAAAAATATGTAAAAGGGTAATCATGGAAATAAATCAAAAAAATTAATAAAATCATTTAATTTTATATAATTAAATCAAAAATTTAAAAAGTAGAGTATAAATAGTTTGGTAGTGGGGGTGCCAATAGCACCACTCATAAGTTAATATCTAATCATTAATAGGAAAAAAAAATTACCACAAAAGATTAAAAAAGGAAACTAATTAATAATTATTAGTGGGTGTACTTAAAAACTATTTAGTTTTTTTGGTAATTTTATTTAAGGATATTATTGGATTTTTAAAAACATATTAATTTGAAGTAGACATACAGTTTTTGATAGGTACAAAAGTTGTTATTCTATAATTTAGTGGTAAAAACGTTCATTCATATAGATAATATCTTAGATTCGAATCACCGCACAAATAAGTGACGTATATAAAAGAAAGTGTTGAGATAGTGGGCCTTGGAATCCATGGTGTATGACACACCCTCTTGCTCACTCTGGGACAAAGATTATAGGTCTAGCCTT
The DNA here is from genome assembly GCA_033220585.1 of Dipteronia sinensis. Taxonomy (NCBI): domain Eukaryota; kingdom Viridiplantae; phylum Streptophyta; class Magnoliopsida; order Sapindales; family Sapindaceae; genus Dipteronia; species Dipteronia sinensis. The sequence goes on from CM065643.1 coordinate 37,115,451, forward strand.
GATGATGCAGCGGATCAAACTGTCCAAAAGCATCAACCATGCGAGAAAAAAATAGAATGTGATCTTTTTCAACTCTTTTTCTCTTCACAAAGTTGATCTCCCAGGACCCAGAATCCTAACCCTTTCACATCAACCGCCTTGTTCTTTCTATGACAAAAAACTAGTAAACACACAATTCAGAATTTACCCATTTTACCACCATCTCCAAAAGAGATCCTCCACTCATTATATATCTCCACTCTTTTCATTATTCCAAGATGAATTTTTTTCTTTCTGACAAAATAAATTTGTCAGATACTCTGTATCTTTTCATTTTACATATTGACTTTACCTAGTCGAGTGCATGATATTGTCGATCAACAAGAACACTGTACACCCAACACATTTTAGGGTTAGTAATCAACCACTGTACTTTTATATATTGCGTCAAATGGAAATCCAATGAAGATTCTTTTTTTCTTCTTTTTGAATAAAAGCTTATTATATCTATTCTTTTTTTAAGATCAAATACATATTTATTTATGTTTTTTAAAAGTAAATAATAATTTTGGAAAGACATGTTAAATCAGACAAGTAGATAGGTACAAGACCTACTTGAAACATCTTATGATATGAGTACTATAATTTCTTAACCTTTCATACAAATTACATTATCAATGTTATCAATCTCTGATAACATATTAACATTGTTACGAGACTATATGTTTTTTTAGTAAACAATCCATAATCACTCTTATAAAAATTATCTACTTAGACATCCTTCATGAGATGCTATTTAAAAGAAGGCAACAGTAACACTACCAATACCAAAACCAAAACGAAGCTCATATATACAAATGCACTAAAAAACATCCAAAATTTTGAATTGATAGTCCGGTCCCTTCCCGCCAAGTGAAAAAAAACACATGACATGAGCATAACTCAGGCCTTATTCGTGTTTATGTTCTCCATAACAAATAATTTGCATAATTGGTACTCCTTATAGTCAATCATACTCATTACACTTGCATGTTCAATATAGGCAATAGCAGCGGTCCAAATATTTAATATTATCCTGAAAATTTCAACTTAGACAACTTGCATAAATAGCCAACAGAATGACTCATTAAACAGAAACTTCATACCTTACAAAACCTTTAAATTGAAACAATGAGTATCTGAGCATCAAAGCTAGGAAAATGTAGTTGTACCTTGTCAGTGACGTGAAGCTGTAAGGATTTATCTCCAGCTCCAGCCTCACGAGGCAAAAATATATATATTTATATATACAGATTTTATCTTGAGAATGCCAAAAAGGTTGGTGTGTGCAAAATTGCGTGGACCTAGAGAGAACCAACCATTTATTGAAGTTCCAGCAACAGCAAAACAACAGTTGATCACCAGCCAAGTTCCACTACTACCCTCAAGTATTCTTTCTAGCAGCATAGGCACGATAAGCTGCCAGCCCAACAATAGTGACAGCAGCCCCAACTATAAATTTGAAGCAGAGGCCCAGTCATAAACATGCAACAAATGAAAATGAATGCTGTAGAACTTGATGCATATTTGGTATTTGCCCAAGAGATGGAGGTCCAAACATACCAGAAACAAACATAAGTGAGCTATTAACAAGATGGCGGTAGTGCTTCCTGTTCCTCCCAGTCTCAGTTTCAGGAATGAACAAATGAGGATGTTCAGCTGCCCTTACGATTCTGCCAAATATATCATTAGGATCTCTTATTTTCATGCTGATAGGAATAGCTGCTTCTATTCCCAACTCCAGAGTGACCTAAGAACGAAAACTGAAATTGTTAATATATGTTCTCCATGAGAATAATCCGTCAATGATGCATAATAGTATGTATGAAAAGGCCAGGTAAGCAGCAGAATATCGTGTACCCTTGCTGCATCTTGTACTGTTAATGACTTTGAATCCAAATCATCCTTGGCTGCAATGAGTAGGCAAGGCACCCCATAACCACTGTCTTCCCCTTGCCTGGCAAATCCTATTAGCAGTTCCTTTGTTTTTTTCCATGAATAATCATCTGAACTGGAAATTATAATAACACGCATCATGATATCTAAATATTTAATAAAACTTATAAATCAAGATACAAAAACAATTCGCCCATAATAAATAAAGTGAAAAAAAAAATATTTACTTAAGAGGTGTTGAGCATTCAAGATTTTGACGAACCACCAAATGCCAAAACACTAATTATTATTGTAAAAGCACCACAGGAGGGGGAGGAGAGGCAACAAGCCCACTAATACTGCGAGAGTTCATAAATAAACCATCACAACCATTAATTCGATAGAACATGGTACAACAGAAGCTATCATCTTTCTACCATGAGCAGAGGCGAAACCAACTTCATCAAATTTGGACAGTCTGAGGGGCCATGACAAAAAATTTAAAAGAAAAATGTAAATAACAATACTTGTTTTGTTTTGTTTTTTGTTTTTATTTTTTGTAGTCTACAATGAGTTGTGGACATCTTGTTCACCTTTGTTTCTTCTTTCTTTAATGAATTCATTCTAGTTTCCTATCAAAAAAATAGAATAATAAATAAATATAAAAACTTTGGGGTAAAAATTAAATAAAATCTAACTATATTTTTATATATATATAAAAAAAAATTAGCCTGGAAGGCCGTGGCTTCACCACTGAGCACGAGAATTGTCTAGTTACTAATTCTAATAAATACATTAGAGTGTTAAACTCACCTGTCATATACAAACACAGCCACATCACAGGCTGCCAAAGATTCTTTATTAGACAGCAATTTTTGTACCCCCTCTTCTGGTATTTCTTGCAAAATAAGAGTCTTCTTAGTTCCCTGTAAAGTGAAGTATACAACAAAGTTAACAATCCAATCAGCAACACCTCTTATTTGCATTAATGATGAACATGTATACTTCCAGGAAAAAAAAATTCTGTTCACTTTTCAACAGGACGTCCAAGAAAATGTGAGTGGGGGCTAGGCAGCAGGAGGGAGGGGATAAGACACATTGTGTTTCTACTCAGAACTCACCCCAAGCTGATCAACAACATTCGTTGCATATCGCTCTCTAGTAGTTGGAGTATAATTTTCTGAAAATGGCCTGTAAAAAATATAATTGTTTAGCGGAAAGAATTTAGTAAAATGATATTTACAATGAATGGATTAAGTCAACAAATAAAAAAAAGCTGCTAGATGGAAGTAGCAAGACAAATAACCGACTTCTACATTAATATCCGTAATCGGGTTCACACCTTCCCAAAAATGAATTCAACAGGGAAGACTTTCCGGCCTTTTTAGGACCAAAAACAAAACAGCGAAAAACATTTCTTTCTGTTCGTTGCTTCTTACGATCTGTCAATCTTCTCCTAGTAACACGGAGCGTTGAAGCAGGATCACCACCATACCCAATGTAAATCAAATTAGCCAAACTCCGTCGCGGATCAACTAGTGTCATTAGGGCCCACTGCAACCATATGTTTAACAGTAGTACAATTAACAAATAGTTGAACTAGGTTAAAACTTAAAACTGATGATTCAAAATGTTACCAAATTTTTTTGCGAAGACTGTAATATAAGTAGGACAATCCCTTCTGTTTTGTAAACTCAAAGGGAAGAAATGAGAATAACAGTGCATAAAGAAAGCAGCAAAACATTAAATACTGTCAAAAGCTATGCTAGAGCGGAATAGCGGACTGCACATGAAAGGAACCAAATACAAGAAATTAAGCAACTTACAAACTCACAGAAGGTTAGATGCTTTAATGAAGAACAAAGCTGAATATAGAAACTCATATCCATACATATACATACACAATTTTGATTAAAAATAACAATTATTGAAATAATACATTGATTTCTAGCCCTTCAATGAAAAAAAATATGTACTTTTGCTTGTTAAAGAAGATATAAAGCTATTACTCAGATCATGTGGACAACAATGATACGATGGTTAAGTGTATTTCAGTAAACAAAATGGGAATGTACAAGGATAAATCGCTATGATATCAAGGCAAGAATAGATAATAAGTTTCCAATTCAAAAATATATCTCACCGGCAATTTTCCTTAAAACAGCATCTTCAAGGATAATGCTTACTACAGTATAATTTTGTTAAAGCTGACTTCCAACTACTGAACATTTCTCGTTTCACCATTATAGATGCATAGGAAAATAGCATATAGAATTGTGTTGATTCCAAACCGTAATTTGTATGCATCATTAAAGTGTAAACAGTACTCTTCTTGAAAAATGAAGTTCTGTGCAGTGCTAGCCATATCTAAGCACTCTGACCACTAATCTAACCCACACAGAGACAGAACAATACAGAAAAAACACCTTAGAATAGAAACAAAAAAAAAAGCAAAAAAGCAAAGCAAAAAATAAGCCCATGAAAAAAGGTTGCAGCATGGAAAAGAAGAAAAAACAAGCATACAAACCTCAGATAGAAACCCATTAAGGGTTAAATTGCCCATTGCTGTAGTCTCTGCAGAATCCTTGTAAGGAGCTTCTCCCCATGGACTGGATTAAGATATGCACAACATATTAAGAAATTATATTCAAGGCATTAAATAGACACCGGGAGAGGGTCACCTGCAATATCCTTTGCAAAAAAATTTTTTTTAAAGAAAATTGGTGAAAACTAGCAACAAGCCATCAATTCAAATTGACATGCAGGTAACGAATGTTGTTAAAGTACTTATAGAACTAGTAAGATGTCAGCATCGAAACAAGTTAACCACAAGAAGCACATTCAAAAGGAAAAATATATTGATTTAAAAAAATGTTTCTGTGCAATAGCGGATACGCATCCTCATCTTCTAGAAGAGAACCCGTTAGCTAGCTTGGGATTTACCACCACCAGACTTGACCATCTAAGTTTGGTGGCACACCAGTCATATAAACTAAGTTCGGTCTTATGTAAGCTTAGTTGGACATGAAAATTTATTTAACAGCCAAACAAAACATAGGGCAGCAAAGGTTTCCTGAAACAGTGATGAAGATTACTATTTCTCAATTCTCACAATCATCACATTCCCTGACATTACCAGACTGGGAGAAGATCATAGGGTTTTAACTTTTAACGACAAGTGGAGATTGTAATTAATCATTTTTCATAAATTCCATAGTTAGACATTAAACATTAGAAATTGTGCAACAAATTTTAGTTATTATTAAAAAAAAAAAAAAAAAAAGAAGAAGAATGAGCAATGGTTCTCTTAAATGAAAGAAAGTACGTGGCAGAATAAAAGGTGAAGCATCTCTTGCTTGTGAAGAGCAGTGTTGAACATGAGCCATAAAGAGAGTTTATCAGCTTTGAAGTGCAGACGTTTATGGCTGCCATTTAGGGCTTCTCACTTGCCATAAATTAGGATCCTTTATTAGAAAAAGAAAACCCTTAATAATTGGTGAAAATTAGGGTTTATGAAAACCCTAGAATTACTATCGTGTTGACATGTTATTGGACCATGTGGTAATTGCTATTTTTTGGCTAGTTTAGCTAAAGAGAAATACAAGAAGTTTCAAAGCGCATAGGAGGCATACTCTGTTTTATAAGATAAAGTAAGATTATGGGCATTTCTTTATGCTTCTATTTCCCCTGAATTTTGAAATTTTGCAGTTCCTCTTCATTCTTCAGAATAGGGAAGCAGTTGTTTTATAAATTGGGGAGTGTTTTTATTTTGTCTATAATTTGTTTCTGTTTTTTTTTTTTTTTTTTGGTTTTTTTTTGGTAAGGAATGATGGGTAGCTTGTTCACCTTCTTTCTAACGACTCCTTTGTAACACATTTCATAAGTAATGAAAGTTACTTTGTTTCTTACCCTAAAAAAAATAACAAGAAAAAGAGAAAAAACAAAAAAGAAAGAAAGAAAGAAAAAATTGATACTTGAGCACCAGTGAGGCTAATTATACTTTGTTGTGCTAGGTTCATATCCATTAGCCAAGTCCAAATAACTTCATGCACCAAAGCCTATTTTTAGTGATTACTGTCCATAAATCTAACTATTAGTGAGTTAAATATTTTTTACCTATCTATCCTGATAAAGGCATAGATGAATCTTTTTATGCCTACAATGATTATAAACAGTAAAATGAGAGAAGTAGTAGAGGAATATCATTTATTTCGTAGGATTAAACAAGGTAACAGAAATATGCATACATTACAAAGCATACAACATAATTTAAATAAAGCAGTGAATGGAGGAGCAATGTCCTAAAACCAGATTCACCTTTCTGGTGCAGTCAAAAATAGATCTTCAAGTTCAGCCGGTCTGATAGCTCCATCCTGATAAACACCCCGGTAAAGCATTCAGAGATTCAGTGCAAGGTATAAGACCATTTCATAAGAATACAGCCTAAATATAAGGCATGCAGTGGTATAAGACCATATCACAAAAACTATAGCAGAGAATAAAACTTACATTATTAATGTCATACAATCCAAAGACACCACGAAGAAATTCCACTGCTTCACTTGTCAGCTCCACACTCTGTGAGATGGCATCTAAGGGTAAATATCTGAAGTAGTTTCAAGAATGGTTATAATTGAAAATTAGGCATAACTATTGAATGAAGGGTTGGATTTTATAAGTTTGACAGGATGGATTTTCATAAATTCTACCACTAATATTCTGCCAGAATGTAAATCTTAAGTATTTGGAGATGCAACACAAGACAAAGCCTCATGCTTCCAAAAACATTATCCATTTTTTCCCATATATGTTTCATCCACCATTCCATATTTGGAAATCCCAATTTTGTCCACTTCAAAAGTCAAGGATAAATTTGCAGATCATGAAGATCCTTAACTTTCTTAGTTCCCTTTGTTTCTTAAGATTTTTTATAAAGATGTATTTGGATTTTGGAAAGTAAAAAGCTTTTAAAAGCTTCATCATAATAAAATGTGAGGAGTCAAAACACGGAAATTGCAACCAGCAACTAGATCACTACATTTAACTCTCAACTTGAAATACGTAATCACAACAATTATCTGAAATGGATCCCTTTATAACCCGTACAAGCAACTGCAAAGAAACCAAACAACAAATATCGCACATTCAATTATTAATCACTAACAAACCTAATCAACAATTAAAAAAAAAAACTAAAACAAAGAGTATTCCCGTAAAATTGAAAGGTTCAGTGCATGCACCGCCTAAATGCTATGCATGAGGACAGATAATCATAAAATTTCATAATAAATAAATATATAAAATAAAAAGAGACATGATTGCACATCAAGTAACCAAACACAGCAAGTTTGTAACCTCTTCTACAAATGATAATCACGATAGGATAGATCACAATACAACTTTGTCACAAGACCAAAAAAGTGAGATTGCAATAATTTTCCTACAAAGAGATACCTGATCAGGAGCATGCTTAGTTGGAACTGGAAGAAAATCATCCTTTAGTTCTAAATCATCTCCATAACCAAATTTTCTCAGGACAGCCCAAGTAGTTTCAAGACGGCCCTTTTCAATGAAAAGAGCATGGAGAAAAAGGAACCCACTAAGGGTAAGACCCAGGTCACTGACTCCATCTGGTTGTTTTTCTTGTACAACCCTTTGAACACCCACTATTTCGGCAGGCTGCAGAGGAGCATTGAAACATTTAACCTGTTTTCCATCAATAAAACATGTCAGCTCCCAGAGAAGAATGAAAATCTGTCACGGTAAGAAAGGGTCACAGAGAAAGAATATTTACCTGAAATTCATTCAACTCTGCATCACTGAGGGCACCATCCATATCATGGTCACAAAGAGTAAATATCCTTTTCAATGCCCTCACACATCGAGGTTTTAAAGTTTGTTCATCATGATCAAACAATGGAGTTGTAGGATGAAGTACTGCTTTTTGAGCATAATAGAAAACATCAGGTACCTACAAAAAGGAAATCAATTCATCTTAAACCTATGATTAGGAACTCGAAAGCAAAAATGGCAAGATTATAGATTTGAAAAAAAAATACGTAAACAAAATCATGATGTGAAACCATTCATCATCCAGTATAAATCATTCAAAAGTATACCTTCCAAAGCAAGATGATCAGATTAAGCAAGCCTGCTCAGAAACTTATCCCAACAAAATGACTTCTCAACTTATGTACTTCCTTTCTCATCAATAAACTTTTTATCATTTCCTATAAAAAAAATTATACAAAAAGAATTCTAGCTAGAGATGTCCCCTCAGTTTCCTTTTTCTCAAGTATGGATACCGCACTTTGCTTCAGCCTCTTTATCCTTCCTAATTTTGTTAGTATGCAATGGTCTAATTAGTGCACTTTTTTATTTGTTGCAAAGAAGAATTTGTTATCTTTTACCTTATTTGTGGCATAAAATCTTTTTAGTATTCTTTCTGTTAGATCTTGTATCATCATTACTATTGTTACAAATGGTAAGGCGTTGATTCAAGCCTACAGTTATAAGTAAACTAGTATTGATAAAACACCTCAACTAAAAAAGAACCAGATACACAATCTAAATACATAAACTTGTGATGTAAAAAGGAAAAAAAAAATCCCCAAGAAAGAAGAAGATAAGACAACTTATATACCTGAATCATGGTAGAAGCAGAACATTCAACACAAGTCTCGATTTCCCTGAACTGTTGCATGATTGGTCCCATAATTTCCTCCAGGCTAGTCGTGTGATGTTCACCCCGCAAATCTAGCTTACAGCCAGCCACAATAATAGGCACCTTAACCTATCCATTTATAACAATATAAAAGGAAAAATAAAATAAAATAAAGTGTCATTTTTACAATGAGTAAATGCCTATTCCGATAAAAAAAAAAAGTATCCATGTAAGAAAACTGGGTACAATATTGGACCTCTAAACGACGAAGCTCAGGAAGCCAATAAGAACTCAAACGAGAAAGAGTCATTGGCTGATTACACGCGTATGTCAACACCACTGCATCAGCTCGCTTCAATTCTTCATTAAGCTTACCTCTACTCTCCAAGCTAGAATTGACAAAGTTGTAATACAGATATATCAGAGTAATTTATAATGTTCTTTCACAGATTAAGAAAATAAAACCAAAACCACTACGGCAAAGTAAAAATATACATAGCAAGGCAAATAAATTTCTACGAAGTACTAAGCTAATTTTATTAGAAATAGTTTCTAATCAAATTTCAAAGCATCGACGAGCATATATGTAATTCAGATAACATATGAAAATAGAATACGCATATGCATTACTTCGTATCATCTTATGTGTACCTGGAAGAGGTGTCGATGATTGTGACGGGGACGCGATCCGGGTAGAAATCGGAAGGGAGGCGCGTGGGCGGGTGCACCGGTGGAACCTTCTCCGGGACCGACTCGGAGGCCGCAGCTGCTATGAGGCTGGATTTTCCGGCGCCCTTGTCACCAACCACCACCACTCTCACGCCGGTTCGGGCGCTGGAGCCTGAACCACCTGCCATTTGATTCGAGCTTTGCTTTTTCTGCTTTCTTTGAATATTTGAAGAGAGTGAGAGTGAGAGTGAGAGTGGTTTTTTTAGTTTCGATGAGATCAGAATTAATTAACAGAGTTCAGTGAAGGGAATTTTCGTGGGAGACAAGTACGTATATGCGTGCCGAGGAAGTCCGAAAGCTTGGAGATAAATTGCCCTGCGTTGTTTGCGTGTACAGAAAACCGGTACTCGCTTTCAGTGCTTGACAGGTGTCTTACAATGGTTTTGGATCCGCAACGAAGTTGGGCTTTGATTCGAGCCCATTTCAATATTTGATGGAAAAGGGCAAATAATAATTTCACCGAAACTGTGATACAGCTTAAGCAAAAATGTTGCTCCGCTCAATCCGCGCATCACTCGCCGCCACCCGCCTTTTATCAACTAAAGCGGCGGCAGCGGTACCAACTAGCGGCGGCGGCGCCACCGAGAAAAGTGGAGGCGGCGGTCGAGACACGCTTGGCCGAAGACTTCTAAGCATGGTGTACCCAAAACGCAGCGCAGTGATTACCATACGGAAATGGAAAGAAGAAGGCCACGTGGTCCGCAAGTACGAGCTCAATCGCATTGTCAGGGAGCTGCGAAAGCTCAAGCGCTACAAACACGCTCTCGAGGTGTGTATGATTTCTACTACTGTTTTGCAAATCAAGATTGGCTATATTAATTGAACTAGTTCCATTATCTGTATTAATTTCGAAATAATTGCTGAATATATGTAGTCTTATTACTGGTCATGGGGAGCAGGAATGTATTCTTAGGGTTCCTGAGTGCTTATTTGCAATTTATATATGGCCACGATGTTGACCCATCAACGTTGGAATTGAAATGCTGCTTTAAAATCACTTCAAATCTTCAATAGAACTTGTCAAAACCATAAATAAGTAGTCTTGTCATAATTACTTTAGTAATGCATTCAAAATCTCTCTTAAATAAGTGATTTAGTGGATTAATCTATGTTAAATAGAAGACTTTGCTCTGTTTTCTTAGTAAATGTAGTCCTAGTATGAAGTTCTGTTTCTACTTTTACAATACCAATCGTCCTGACTGATGAAACTGGTTATGAATAATAAGTATATCAACTTTGAATTTGTGAGACATTGTATCCTTAATGATGGACATTATGCTGTTTCAATAATATGAATATGATTATTTATGCAGATATGTGAGTGGATGACATTACAGCGGGACCTCAAGCTGTTACCAGGTGACTATGCTGTCCACTTAGACTTGATAGCAAAAGTTCGGGGTTTAACAAGTGCAGAAAAGTTTTTTGAGGATCTTCCCGAAAAAATGAGAGGACAAGCCACCTGTTCATCTCTTCTCCACACCTATGTCCAGAACAAGTTGCCTGCCAAGGCCGAGGCTCTGATGGAGAAAATGTCAGAATGTGGGTTCTTGAATAATGTTCTTCCTTATAACCACATGTTAAACTTGTATATATCCAGCGGGCAACTAGAAAAGGTTCCAGGAATGATTAAGGAATTGAAGAAAAACACTTCCCCTGATGTTGTTACTTACAATTTATGGTTAACTGTATGCGCCTCGCTAAATGACGTTGAAACTGCAGAAAAGGTCTTTCTTCAGCTGAAAAAGGCAAAATTAGATCCTGACTGGGTGACATATAGTACATTAACCAATTTGTACATAAAAATGAAGCTCCCTGAAAAAGCAGCATCTACTTTGAAGGAGATGGAGAAAAGGACTTCTCGGAAAAATCGAGTTTCTTATTCATCTCTCCTTAGTTTGCACACCAACATGGGGAATAAGGATGAGGTTCATCGAACCTGGAAAAAGATGAAATCATGCTTTCAAAAATTAAACGACACTGAGTATACTTGCATGATTTCTTCGCTTGTGAAACTTGGGCAGTTTCAAGTAGCTGAGAATCTCTACAATGAATGGGAGACTGTTACGGGGACGCGTGATGCTAGGGTTCCAAATATACTTCTTGCAGCTTATATTAATAGAGACCAAATGGAAATGGCTGAAAATTTTTACAATCAGATGGTGCAAAAAGACATCAAGCCCTGTTACACTACCTGGGAAATTCTTACGTGGGGTTATTTGAAACAGATGCAGATGCAGAAGGTTCTTGATTGTTTTAAGAAAGCTATTGGTAGTGTGAAAAAATGGGATCCTGACGCAAGGTTGGTTAAAGAAGTATTCAAGAAACTTGAAGAGCAAGGAAATATTGAGGGGGCAGAGCAGATGTTGGTTGTTCTTCGGAATGCTGGCCATGTCACTACTGAGATATATAATTTATTACTAAGAACTTATGCGAACGCTGGTAAAATGCCCCCTATAATTGCAGAGCGTATGAAGAAAGATGACGTTGAGTTGGACGCAGATACGCATAATCTTATAGAAAGAACAAGCCAAATGTGTGTTAGTGAAGTTTCAAGGCTTGGAGAACTTTTTCTTAAGTAGAACTCCAACAGAATTTCTTTGAGGTGAGTGGAAGCTATACTTGATACTTCAACATTAAGCATAAGAGTTTTTGACATTTCAGGTGTTCAATTTAATTGCACAAGAAATGTTGGCATCCATTTTGATTTCGATTGCTCTGTGTTCGACCTCTACAGAATAGTTGTTCAAAATTATGCTTGTTTAAACCAGTTATGAAAAATTGACCAAGGCTACAGAGAAATTGTAGAAAATAGTGAGATGCCCTCTTATTGCTGCATGCTATCTGTAATATTTCAAATGAGCAATTAATGAAATTTCCTTGTAGTTGCTACTCGATTCTGTTCCGTAAATTATCTTACCGTTAAAAGTTGGTCCATCTGGGTTGTTTACTACTGCTTGCAAAACAAAAGGATTGTTCCAAAATAGCAAAGATCTTATTTGACTTGCCGATTTGCACTGAAAATCCGAAATATGAAATTTTGTTGACCAATTTGATTTTGACAATTTGCTGTAGGGCTGGCAATTCGGGTGGGTTGCGATTATTTTTGGGTACAAACCCAACATGACAAATCCGTATATTGTATTTAGTTTTTATACATTGAATTTTAATTTAAAGGTCTATAAAAATAAAAATTAAAAAATATTAAAACTAAAAGAAACTAATTTTCTCATCAATAAAAATATGAAATATGATTAATTAATCAAATCATTTAAATTTAATTTGTGTTTGCGTGGTTGTCATTGTCATTTAGTATCAAATTACCATCCTTAAATTTTAATCCAACGAGGGTTGACCAACCAATAAACTGATATATTCATCAACTCTGAACCAAATAGTACCGTATTTTGTTAATTGCATAACACAAAGCAGATTGATGACCACAAATCTCTTGTGGAATATTAGTTCTTTTCTCGAACAAAACCAATATCGACATATCATGAATTAGTGGTTCACCAACATCATTATCATTACTCGATAAATAAAAAACTCGTGCCTCATCGAAGCCTAATCTTATAACCATAAATAACCTTGTAACACATTACACATGTATGATACCATTTTCCAATTTCCTAATCCAAACTTTCCAGGATGTTGGTGGGTTGGTGAGGTGGTTAAGAAGAATTAGCAACAAGCCGCTGCATACATAGATAGAGATCGTGAGTCATCGCTTTGTATCCTCTTCAACCGATCAACCATATAGCAATACAAAAATTCCAACCACAAAACAAAGAAAAAATATACAAATATATACAGGCATACGAAAAGTAGAGGAAAAAAAAATTAAAGTTATGGAGTAGCAGAGTGCAACTACTAAATAGAAAGAGGGGTTTACCCAACCCAACCCAACCCACTTCAGTCTTGTGTCTGTTTTTTAAGTTTTAACTAACTAGAGTTATATCAAACTGAAAGACTGAGATGCCCCTTGTTTTTTCTCTAAATCACTAGAATACTGATTAGGTTTTTTTCTGCATAAAATGACGGAATCAATAATTGACGATCCATTAAATTAGCTTCAAAGTTGAATAAAATTTAATTCTATTTTCGATTAGTTTTTCTTTTCCGAATACATACTTAGGTTTTGTTTGGTAGGATTTTTGAAAAACCAATATCAGTAAAAGATCTATTTGTAGTACATTTATTAGAAATAAAGTTTTTGAAATAAAAAAAATATAATTGTTTAGTTGGTAGACTTTTTTAAAAAAAGGTCTATTTAAAGAAGCATTTCCTCATGAGTTTTTGTCTAGTAGAGATTTAAACTCTACTGACATCTACTCAATTTAAAATAGACAATCAAATAACTCTAAAAAACTCAAATAGACGTTTGCAGATTCTTTGAGGTAGTAGAAAGCTCAACCAAACGAGCACTTAGGGTATGTTTGATATGGCTTTTCAAGTAGAATTTCTAGAGTAAATATTTTTGTAGTTGAGTTTCTAATAAGTAGAACTTCTAACAAAAAAAGGCTTTTGGTTGTGTAAATTACAAAAAAAATGTTGACAATATATTTTTAGAAATAGCTTTTGGTTAAGTGAATTACAAAAAATGTGTTGACAATGTATTTATAATGAAAGAGTTATGGTGAAATATTTAAATTTTATAAATGGTAGTTGAGACAATTCGTATGTTTTAAAAAATCTCAAAAAAAGTTTTTTGGAAAAGTCCAAACTTTGGGTTGACATAAAATGATTTTTATAAAGGGTAATTAAAACAATTCATATATTAAAAAAAAGTTTTGTGTAAACAACTAAAAAAACCTTCAAAATAGCTTATAACATTAAAAAAACGCTTTTGATCATTTTAAAAGTCATACCAAACATGCACTTAACTCCATTTGTATTGAGCAGTGATAAATCATTAACCCAATTAAAGGAAGATAAATCGGTAAATTGTAATTTGATTACAAATATACATTTTTAAGTTCAGAAATTTAAGTAACTTCAACAAAAAAAATTACAGAAATGAAAATAACGTGGTTTTATGCGTAAATATAGTGGCAAAAGAAGGTCAATTAACTAGTCAACAGTCGTTGACATTAAAAGTTTAACGACACGTGGACACAATTATGCTTGTCAAAACTAAACAGTCATGACTCACGCGCTAGAGAAGAAGCGCAATGATATATAAAATAAAACAGAAATTGTGAAGCCAGATTTCCAAACGTGTAAACTGTATATATTTAGTTGAGTTGCAGGTTAGAAGTTGGAGGTTGAAACAGTCTCTCTCTCTCTCTCTCTCTCTCTCTCTCTCATCAAATATCAATGGCGGGTGTTGAAGATCATGTTCATGGGGAGGTTGGTTTTGAAGAAGGAATGTCTTGGCTACCTTCTCACGTTCTACATGAAGCTTTGTTTTCTGTTGATACCACCAAGCAGGTCTCTCTTTCATTTTCATCATCATCATCTTCTTCTTCTTCTTTTCTTATTATATAACTTCAATGCATATATATATATATATATATATATATATATGCTTCTACCTATTTTTCTACACAAATTTAATTATCATGAGTTTGTTTTTCTTTCAGAGAAAACCCAAGCATTTCCATTGTCCCAAATTTCCAGCTGATCAACCATTTTTACAGGTACATGATCAAGTTATTCCCACTTATAGAATATATATGCATTTGAAAATTTCCAATGGAGTAACAAAACTTTATTATAGTAACGTTTATCAGGGAATTAATCAACTGTAATTAAAGTTGCCAAATGAGTTACAAATTATTCACAGGACCGTGCTTTAATTACCTATGATAGTGCATTATTTGTAGCATAATTAATACTGTTTATGTTGAAAAGAAAAAGGATTGGTGTTTCCTATTTTAATTTTATTTTGTGGGTTTAATTTGCTTGGCAGTGGCAAAATTCTATTTCATATACATATACTGACTTTTGCATCTAATATGTGTAATAATGATCAGCAATCGAAAAGCATTTCAAGACCACACCATCATGTTCATAGGTCAAAAAACCAGAGTAATTGGACATCAACTAGAGGATCGGGAATGCAAGCTGTTTTTCTAGATTCTGGCAAGAGATCCTGTGGGACTGGAGTTTTCTTACCACAAAGAGTCGGCACCAACTTCCAACCAAGCAAGAAGCCAGGTGAGTCGTCAAACATATCTAATTATGTACACCAATCCCATGATTGTTCATTATAAAATCATGTAATTAGGTAGAGTCAAATTAATTGATGTTGCCATGTTTGTACATACAGCTTGCTCTCCTGTCCTCCTTCCTTCCCGGGTTGTTCAAGCTCTCAACATAAACGTGCATGCCATAGGCTTACAGATTTCACCTCCACAAGGTTCTTTTTAGACCCTTTTTCTATATATATAAAATAATTCGTTTCAGGTGCAGACAGGTGACATTGATTTTTTGGTTCATTAACTTGTTGCATGAATGTAATAGCAAAATTCTCAATTCTTGTTTGATGACTAACTGCAGATTCAAAAAATAAGTTAAAAGGTGGAGAGTGCATTAATTCAGTGAAGAATAAAAGTGGGAATGATGTATCAGCAAAACGTTGTGTTATCTCCCAGAATCAGAGTTCTTCTCCGGACATATTTCTTCCCAAAGAATGGACCTACTAGATTTCCCAGAGATTTACCATACAAATTCTTTCATAAAACGCAATAGCTCGATATCGGTTTTTCTAGTGCTGTTATTTTATTACTATTGTTTACTCGTGTAATGTAATTTGAATAATAACAGCACAAAATATCATTGTATTGATGCTTATTCAAATATAAAATTCTTGCTGTACAAACCAAATTTCTCAACTAAAATTTTCTCTTACCCTCTCCCAAAAAAGATTAAAAATTAAAGGAAAAAACAAGAGGGCAAAGAGAGAATTGTGAATAACCCCCTACTTTTTGTAAAAAATCAAATCAAATCCTCTAATTTGAGAAAGAGCAATGCTATGTTTTCTAAATTTTTTCCCAAATTTTTTCCCAAATTTTTTCCAAATGATGTTAGCATGTGACGTGTCAATATCTTATAAATCGTAAGATTATGTGGTGAGTAATGTGATGTTGACACGTCACGTGCCAACACAATTTGAGAAAAAATTTGGGAAGCCTAGCATTACTTTTTTCTAAATTTTTTTCCCAAATGGTGTTGGCACGTGACGTGTCAATATCTTATAAATCGTGAGATTATGTGGTGAGTAATGTAATGTTGACACGTCACATACCAATACCATTTGGAAAAAAAATTGGGAAGTCTAGTTGGCACGTGACGTGTGGTGAGTAATGTGATGTTGACACGTCACGTGCCAACACCATTTGAGAAATATTTGGGAAGCCTAGCATTACTCTTTGAGAAATCAGAAAAAAAAACCCTTAATATTAGTTGACCATTAATTAATTTATTTAAATCTAACAAAGTATGACTATTTATAAATTCTTAATTATATAACTGAATAAAAATTGGGAAATAAAAAATAAATAAATTCTTAAAAAATTATAAAGTACATTATAATAAAAAAATCTATAGAACTTAAAAAAAATAAAAACCAAATAATATTAATTTATAATAAAAACAAAAACTACAAAAAAGACATGCAGATTATCGATATGGATTTGAGCACCTTTTTCATATATTGTTTAAGGGTGTCGATATTGTCATCCATAAATATGATTTACACACATATAAGTATATAAATTTCTAAAATTTAAAATTTAAATTATTATTATAAGCAAATATTCTAATACCAATAGTACCCTTATTGAAATTAATATATTTATTTTAATGCTGAAATTCATTTTTGTCTTTTTAGTTTAACCTAATAGCCAATTGGTCTCCCGGTTTTTAGAATTATCTTGTTTATTCCTCCTGTTACTAGGGGTGGGCAAAAAACCAATAAACCGAACCGAACAGATGAACCGAACCGATCCAATCGGTTTTTTTTTTCCGGTTTTCTTATGTTGACCGGTTCGGTTCGATTCATTTTTTTGAAAACTGATTGGATCGGTTTTTTTTCCGGTTCGTTATCCCAAACCGGAAAACCGAACCGAGATCCAAATATATATATGTATATATATATATATACATACATATATATATATATATAACCTTAGTTTTAATGTTTAATAGTCCATGAAACTATAAAACTATGAAAGTGTGTCACATCATAGTTTTTTCTTAGTTTTTTATTATGAATATTATTTTAAACTAGTATTATAATTTGTTCAAACCCATAATTTAATTTGGTCAAAGGCCCAAAAAGATTAAAATATGAAAATATGTGTACTAATTAAAACCCAAAAATTTGGTCCAATTGGCCCAAAACCAAAAAAACCGAACCGAACCGAACCGGTCAAATTTAATCGGTTTTTGATCGGTTCATAATTGTTAAGTTGATCGGATCGGTTCACTTTTTCAAAAACCGAACATTATCGGTTTTTTATCAGTTCACTCCAAAAGTGAACCGATCCATTAAACGCCCACCCCTACCTGTTACGATTGCCACTGAAAAAGTGAAACTTGATAGGTACAAAGGGTCAAAGACCCTGCTGCCCCTTAAAGTGGGTCAGATTGCTTAAAGGACATTTACCCTCCATCTCTTTTTTTAATTAAATAAAAAAAACAAAAACATTTTTTTTTGTTAAAACAAAAAAATTAATTAAAAAAATTCATCTTCCACACTCATACTAAAAAAAAATCATCTTAAATAAATTAATTAAAAAAAATAAACTTTCATCTTCTTTAAATTGACTCTATTAAATCAAAAGGTTTAAATGTACGATTTTATCCTCTAACCTTATAAAATTTGATGGTTTAACTTGGCTTGTAATCCAATAAAAATTTAACAAGTGTCATCCAAATTTTAAAGTAAAAATTAAAAATTAACAAAATGGTTAAATAATAATAAAATTATGAATTTTTTTATAAAGAAAATAAATTTTAAATTAAGTTTGTTTTAAAAGGAAAATAAGAATAGTTTCATTTAGGTTGTGGCTTCATGGTGGTGGATCTGAAATGAGCTGGCCCAAATTCCGAAATGAAGTGGGGGAGTTTGGACTCAAATTTCAAGTGTTTTGGTCTACAACATATATGGGCTGACCGAAATTCTGAAATTAAGTTGGACAATGACTCATACCCAAATATTAAAAACCCTAAGAGGTGCTTAGGGTTTTAGGTTTTGTAAGTGTTCTTGGGTGACTGCTATAGGAACGGACAATGACGATGTTTTTGTTATACGATGATCCATTGACTCTATATAAAATGATGATTTTATTGAAAGAGAATTTAATATGTGTCGATATTGGATCCACATCGACGAGTATTTGCGTTCTAAATTCTGGAGATGGTTCTGCTCTTGCTATAACGAAGCTATAGAATTTACCAATGACACTATTGGAGAAGGCCTGTATTTATGAATATTTGGAGAAGGCCCGTATTGCTGGAAATCCTCATCCGAGTCTTCCAGATTCCATAAAAAACCGGTTATTTACTTTCTATTCAATATATTCTTTTAGGGATCGACTTAAATTGCGAAATGAAGTGGGGCAATTTCGACTTGTTACCAAAATTGCAAGTGTTTTGATCTAAAATATATATTTTCTACAAATGGGTTGACCCAAATTCCGAAACAAAAAAATTAATTAAAAAAATTCATCTTCCACACTCATACAAAAAAAAATTATCTTAAATAAATTAATTAAAAAAAATAAAGTTTCATCTTCTTTAAATTGACTCTATTAAATCAAAAGGTTTAAATGTACGATTTTATCCTCTAACCTTATAAAATTTGATGGTTTAACTTGGCTTGTAATCCAATAAAAATTTAACAAGTGTCATCCAAATTTTAAATCCAATAAAAATTTAACAAGTGTCATCCAAATTTTAAGGTAAAAATTAAAATTAACAAAATGGTTAAATAATAATAAAATTTTGAATTTTTTTATAAAGAAAATAAATTTTAAATTAAGTTTGTTTTGAAAAGAAAATAAGAATAGTTTCATTTAGGTTGTGGTTTCATGGTGGTGGATCTGAAATGGGCTGGCCCAAATTCCGAAATGAAATGGGGTAGTTTGGACTCAAATTTCAAGTGTTTTGGTCTACAACATATATGGGCTGACCGAAATTCTGAAATTAAGTTGGGCAATGACTCATATCCAAATATTAAAAACCCTAAGAGGTGCTTATGGTTTTAGGTTTTGTAAGTATTCTTGAGTGATTGCTATAGGAACGGACAATGACGATGTTTTTGTTATACGATGATCCACCGACTCTATACAAAATGACGATTTTATTGAAAGAGAATTTAATATGTGTTGATATTGGATCCACATCGACGGGTATTTGCGTTCTAAATTCTGGAGATGGTTCTGCTCTTGCTATAATGAAGCTGTAAAATTTACCAATGACACTATTGGAGAAGGCATGTATTTATGAATATCTGGAAAATGCCCGTATTGCTAGAAATCCTCATCCGAGTCTTCCAGATTCCATAAAAAACTGGTTATTTACTTTCTATTCAATATATTCTTTTAGGGATCGACTTAAATTGCGAAATGAAGTGGGGCAATTTCGACTTGTTACCAAAATTGCAAGTGTTTTGGTCTACAACATATATTATCTACAAATGGGTTGGCCCAAATTCCGAAATAAAGATGGGCAATTTGGACTCATTCCTAAAATTGTAATTTTTTTGGTCTATAACATAAATAGGCTGACCAAAAATCCGAAATGAAGTCGGGCAATTTGGACTCAAATTTCAAGTGTTTTGGTCTACATCATATATGACTGGTCAAAATTCTGAAATTAAGCAGAGCAAGGACTCATACCCAAATGTTTAAAACCCTAAGAGGTGCTTACGGTTTAGGTTTCGTAAATGTTCTGGGGTAACCGCTATGAAACGGACGATGGCGATGTTTTTGCTATATGATGATCCACTTACTCTTTACAAAATGAGGGTTTTATTGAAAAAGAATTTAATATGTATCGATGTTGGATCCACATCGATGAGTATTTGCGTTCTAAATCTTGGAGATGGTTCTGGTCTTGTTATAACGAAGCTGTAAAATTTACCGAAGACACCATTGGAGAAGGCCCTAATTGATGAATATCTGAAGGAGTCCTATATTGTTGGAAATCCACATTCGAGTCTTCCAGATTCCATAAAATCTGATGTTTTACTTTTTATTTAATAGATTCTATCTAGGATCGGCTTAAATTGAGAAATGAAGTGAGGCAATTTGGACTCATTCCAAAATTGCAATTGTTTTGATCTACAACATATATTCACTACAAATAGGCTCGCCAAAATTCTGAAATGAAGTTGGACAATTGTTTTGGTCTATAACATATATTTTCTACAAATTGGCTGGCCTAGAATCCGAAATGAAGTTTGGCAATTTGGATTCATTATCATAATTGCAATTGTTTTTGTCTATAACATAAAAGGGCATACCCAAATTCCGAAATGAAGTCGGCCAATTTGGACTCAAATCTCAAGTGTTTCAGTCTACAACATATATGAGCTGGTCGATATTCTGAAATTAAGTTGGGTAAGGACTTATACCCAAGTGCTTAGGTTTTCAGGTTTTGTAAGTGTTATGGGCTGACTGCTATAGAAACAGACGATGTCGACGTTTTTGTTATACGATGATCCACTAACTCTTTACAAAATGACGGTTTTGTTGAAAGAGAATTTAATATGTGTCGATGTTGGATCTATATCGACGGGTATTTACGTTCTAAATCCTTGAGATGGTTCTGGTTTTGCTATAACGAAGCTGTAAAATTTTTCGATGACACCATTGGAGAATGCCCTTATTGATGAATATCTAGAGGAGTCCCGTATTACTGGAAATCCTCATCCGAGTCTTCCAGATTCCACAAAACCTAGTGATTTACTTCCTATTTAATATATTCTATCGGGGACCAGTTTAAATTGTGACATAAAATGGGGCAATTTGAAATCATTCTAAAATTGCAATTGTTTTGGTCTACAACATATATTCTCTACAAATGGGTTGGCCAAAATTCTGAAATAAAGTTGAGCAAGTGTTTTGGTCTATAATATATATTTTCTACAAATGAGCTGGCCCAAATTCTGAGATGAAGTTGGACTGTTTGGACTTATTCCCAAAATTGCAATTGTTTTTGTGTATAACATAAATGGGCCAACCCGAATTTCGAAATGATGTTGGGCAATTTAGAGTTTTAGACTCAAATTTCAAGTGTTTTGGTCTACAACATATATGGGCTGGCCGAAATTTTGAAATTAAATTGGATAAGGACTCATATCCCAAATGTTAAAAACCCTAAGAGATGTTTAGGGTTTTAGGTTTTGTAAGAGTTCTTGGCTGACTGTTATAGAAATAGATGATGACGACACTTTTGCTATACGATGATTTACTGACTCTATAAAAATGATGGTTTTATTGAAAGGGAATTTAATATGTGTTGATGTTGGATCCACATCAACAGGTATTTATGTTCAAAATCCTATAGATGGTTTTGGTTTTGTTATAACAAAGCTGTAAAATTTACCGATGACACCATTTGAGAAGACTCTTATTGATAAATATCTGGAAGAGTCCCGTATTGTTGGAAATCCTGATCCTAGTCTTCCCGATTCCATAAAAGCTGATGATTTACTTCCTGTTAACAGGGTTTTTTGGCAAGGGACCAAAGGAGAATTTCTTCAGCAGGTACCTACCCAGTGGCGACCAACCTCGGTTCCCATGTACCTAGCAGGTTCGACATTGCAACCTAGAAAGAATCACTACCTAGCGAGGCCAGGACCTCGGCTACCTAGATAAAGCACCAGAAATATGAACCAGGAAGAACATGTACCATACTATGTATCCACCTCGACAACTGACGATGGAAGTACCACGATATCATACTCCAAGTACCTCACAGGTACCCGGCATTTCCTACCTGATTCCCTGGTACCGCGACGTGCACTCAGTATCCTAGATAGCTACTACGTCAACCCAGAATCCAACCAAGACAGGTAACCTGCTTATCAAGTAGGGTGAGGACCGCCACCAAGTCACGAACATGATGGAACAAGCGCCAAGCCAGTAAGTCAGACCAGTACGCCACTGTACTACGCCACCAGGTCTTAAAATCAGTGTACCTCTCCAAGCAACACAAAACAGGAAAGTTGACTCCTTCGCCAGTTGAAGCGCCAGAAATGAGACCAAATGGTCAACTAAATCAGAGTTTAAATACAATAAAGATTAACGGGATCAAATCCCGCACCTTTAGCCTCACTCAATTCCTTTCAACACCTAAAAAAGGACTCCAAATAATCCTCATTAATACGACCGGATCCTGAGGATATTGGAGATCTATATATACGGCATCGAAGGACAAAGTGAGGGACAAAATAATTTTTTTATCGCCAAAGAGAGATTTTCATATCCAGAGAGATTTCTCTAAGTTTCTCTGAAGCCAGTGAGAGTGCATAAACAACCACTAGGAGGATAATATCTATTTATCGACACAAACGACATTCCTCATCTCCATTTTTTGTGTTAGAGAGAGTAAAGAATGAGTGTTGTAACAATTATCCAAGTTTTTATTCAATAATAAGATATTCCTTACACCTCATTGGTTCTTCTATACTTGTCTGTATCAGTTTTCTACATGGGAAGGAACCCCGGTACCGAAGATACCTATCCCGCTACCATATACCGGTAGGGGACGAGGGTGTTAATTGAAATTTTGTTCCCTGAACAGATTTTCTGTTAACACTTTTTTGGCGCCGTCTGTGGGAAGTATTTCACACCCTTAGAAGAAAGCATGTGTGTGTCATTTTCTTACTGCACTATCAGAATGAAACTTCAACCTGAAGGGGTCATAAGCCAAAGAAAGGGGAAAAGGGTCGCAAACCTGCCTCGAAGCCATCAGCTACCGCGCGGGTTGCCTCCCAGGTACCTACCACCCCAACAATTAACCTAGCTACTCTGGACCAACAAGTCGCAGCCTTCATAGAAAGCATCCACCTCTGAATGGTTCCGAAAGTTAAAGTCGGCCAGCTTGCGATACCAGACACCAGGGGAGAGGCAAGTCGCCAAGGTACTCGGATACTTCCCTTCGATAGATTATGATCACCACCTCTTATATCGGTCCACAATAGACTCGAGCCCGTGCCCCCAACTCCGGGGTAACCTGAAGGATATCAACCTCGACTAGTGAGATTCGCCATCGACCTCCCCCCTAGGGAGCGCCATCACCCGGTTCAACCGGAAGCTGCTTCTAGACGACCTCAACAAGAAGCGGCCAGGAGGCAGCGTCGGTAGGCGCTAGAAGGTACCGTTAGAAGCACCCGAAAAGATCTTCCCTAGGGAGATAACGAGGATGAAACTTCAGTAGCATCAGAGAAGTCTGGTGATAGAGATTCTGAAGTAGAATCTTGGAATGATGGCAACAAACGTCTCAGGGACCAGGCTGCCAGAATGGCGAAAGAGATCCAGAAGTTAAAAAAGGGCAAACACTGGGAAAACTAAAAAGACCCCTTGGGAGAGATGAATGCTTCTTTCTCTAGGAAGATCAAGGATGCAGAACTACCTCCCAAGTTCAAGATGCCAACTGATAAATATTCAGGGATTGAAAATCCCTTGAGCCACCTAGAGAGCTTTGTTCATCAGATGGAGGTCCAAAATGCTACTAGGGCCGCCATGTGCAGGATGTTCCCTACCACGCTAACGGACTATGCTAAGACATGGTTTATGAAGCTACTAGTAGGGAGTGTCGACTTATTCACCAAGTTGACTACCGACTTCTGTGCCCAATTCTAGGTCATCAAACATCGCCCTAAGGATCCCATCTACCTTCTATACATGATCTAGGAACGGGGTGAGTTGCTCAGACCCTATGCGGAGAGATTCCACAAGGAAGTGATCCAGATGGGGGTCTTCGCAGAGAATGAGACCTTGGCAAATTTCAGAAGGAATCTATGGGCAGGCAAGCTGTTCAGATCCTTCGCCAAACATCCTCCAAAGATATACCATGAGGCTTATGACAGAGCCTTAGAAAAGATAGAGATAGACGAGCAGCTTTGAGTCAAGATGAAGCATGACGATATGAGATCCTCTAAGCGCCAAAAGAAGGAGGTGCCTAAGCCCGCACCAGTTCAGAAGAATCATAACAAACCTTCCAACAAGTCCACGTACCGGTCGCCACCTTACCAGCCTCCGCGGAACCGGTACCCAGTTAGGCGAACCCCTCCTAGAGCTACGCCTCATCCCAAAGAAATAGCGAGGATAGATAGAGAAGAAAGGAGGTACACTCACTACACCCCTCTGATTGCATCCCGCGAAACTATCTATCTCGCTATCCGTGACAAGGGACTACTCAAGAAGCCCGACTCTATAAAAGTACCAGCCGATCAGCGAAATCGCTATAAGTATTGTGATTTCCACGAGGATGTGGGTCATAATACCTCAGAATGCTACGGTTTGCGTAACCAGATTGAGGCATTAGTAAGAGGAGGATGCCTGGTCGAATTCCTCCAATAGGTGGGGGTTAACATTCGCACCGGAAAGGAGTTACAAGCAGAAATTAGAGCAACAGAGGAAGGGAGGAAAGTAAAAGGAAAGGATCTGATGGAGCAAATCCAAGTAGTCAACACCATCAACGGAGGTCCCACCCTGGCGGAAACCTCTAACAATTTCAGAAAGAACCACGCCTGGAAAGTGCCCAGGATAGATTCGGGCCAAAATGTCTTCAAGGTTACCAGAGAATTCCCCGAATCTTCTCCTTCAGCACAGATCAACTTTACAGAAGAGGATGTGTACAACACCGTGTAGCCCTACGATGACCCCATGGTCTTCACTGTGCAAATTGCCAATAATTTGATCCATCGTGTCCTAATTGACACTGGTAGCAACGTCGACATTCTCTTCAAGGGCGTTTTGGAACAGTTTAATTTAAAGAATCTTTGTTACAATAGTTGCACTACCCCACTGTATGGATTCACTAGGGACTCAATAGTTCCCACTGTGTCCATGATCCTACCAGTGATAGTAGGAACAGCCTCGCTCCAGCAGAATCTCATGACAGATTTCATCGTGGTAGACACTTCATCTGCCTATAACGTCATCCTCAAGAGATCGTACTTATCTGCTCTCAAGGGCGTCCTATCAATATACCATAACGTCCTGAAATTCCCGACAGGGGACAAGGTAGGCGAGGTATGGGGAGACCAGCAGGCAACACGCAAGTGTTACGCAGTGTCGATCAACCCCGCAGCGCTTGCCAAGTAGTGTGCACAGGTAACTATCGTGCAAGACTAAACCTTACTGGAGGAAGACCTTGAAGATGAGATGGATGTAGTGGAACTCAAGGTAGGGGCTCCAGAGAAAGAAGAGAGGAAAGAAGAAGATAGAGGATGGGCCAGTGGCCATCCTATAGATGATTTGGAAGAAGTATCTATCAGAAAGGACGACCCTTCCAAGGTTGTCAGGATAGGTTCAAAGTTGGAAACGAGAGTGAATGAGGATCTAGTGAAACTCTTACAAGAATACAGTGACATCTTCGCCTGGAGTCATGAAGAGATGTCGGGGATACCAGTTACCTTGGCAGCTCACAGATTGGCTGTAGATCCTACCTTTAAACCGGTTAAACAGAAGAGAAGGCATTTCAACCCAGAAAGGAATACCGCGGTACAAGAAGAGGTAAACAAACTACTTAAGGCAAAGTTCATCAGGGAGTCCCGGTACTCGAATGGATTGCCAACGTAGTCACGGTGACCAAAGCAAACGGGAAATGGCATATGTGCGTTGACTACACTGATCTCAACCGCGCCTGCCCGAAAGATAGTTTCCCGTTACCAAAAATTGACCAGCTGGTAGATTCGACCGCGGGTAACAAGCTCATAAGCTTTATGGACGCCTTCTCGGGGTACAACCAAATTATGATGCACCTCGCTGATCAGGATAAAACCAGTTTCGTAACCGGACACGGCCTATATTGTTACAAAGTCATGCCCTTCGGGCTCAAGAATGCAGGGGCTACCTATCAGTGCCTGGTCAACCGTTTGTTCAAAGATCTGATAGGAAAGTCAATGGAGGTATAAATCGATGCCATGATCACGAAGTCCCAGGTAGCCAAGCTGCACCAGGATCACCTTCGTCAGATTTTTCAGATTATCTAAGAGAATCAGATGCGGTTAAACCCTGCTAAGTGTGCCTTCGGGGTTACAGCCGGGAAATTCCTTGGGTTTATGGTCCATGAAAGAGGGATCGAAGCAAACCCGGAGAAGATCAAGGCCATCCTGGACCTCGAATCGCCTACCTCGCTCAAGCAGGTGCTAGGTCTGAACGGACGAAGAGCAGCCTTGAACCACTTCATATCACGAACGACTGATAAGTGCATTCCCTTATTCAAAGCCATCAAGCAAAGGAAGAATATGAAGTGGGACCAAAACAGTGAGCTAGCTTTCCAATCATTGAAGATGTATCTTGCTAGCCCACTATTGCTAGCTAACCCAGTACCGGGAGAGGAGCTACAGCTATACCTGGCGGTATCCGAGACAACTGTTAGCGGAGCCTTGATAAAAGAATGTGGAAACGGAATTTAGTGGCCTGTCTACTATGTCAGCCGCGCTCTAATAAAATCAGAAAAGAATTACACTCTCCTAGAGAAGCTCGCCTTCCCATTAATAATTGCTGCCAGGAAGCTCCGCCTTTATTTCCTAGCTCTCACCATCACATTGGATCACTAATCAACCTCTGCGTCAATTTCTCCAAAGGCCAGACGTATCAGGAAGACTTGTACTGTGGGCCCTCGAGCTCACCCAGTTCGATATCAAGTATAAAGCCAGAAGGCCCAAGCTCTAGTAGACTTCATGACAGAATTCAGTGTAATGCCAGATCGTGATGCTACCGCAACTCTGGATCAAGCTCTTCAGAAAGAGCAAGAGCATGCAGATTGGCCCACCAATCGGGAAACCTGGATCTTTGTATACTGATAGGGTATCCAGTCAAGCAGGAAGCGGGGGGTGGAATCATTCTAACCGACCCGGAGAAAGTCGAATGCTGTCACTGTTTCAAGTTCGAGTTCCGCGCCACCAACAACGAGGCAGAGTATGAGGCCTTGTTAGCAGGAATGAAGGTGGCGGCAGAACTTGGGGCAAGTTACCTCCATGTCAAATGTGATTCACAGCTGGTAGTCATACAAAGTAACAAGTGTATACCAGGCCAAAGGAGATAACATGGCAGATTACCTTACAAAAGTCCAAGAACTCATATCGCGTTTCACGGGGTTCAAGATCGAGCAGATACCTGGGCATCAGAATCATCGGGCCAATGTCCTAGCCAAGATAGCTGCAAACGGAGGACAGACACTGCCAAAAGGGGTACCTCTCCAGATAATCTCTAGATCTAGTATAGCCGAAGGAAAAGAGGCCAAACCTGTGGATCGACTTCCGTGCTGGATAAATCTCATTGTAGATTACCTTCAAGAAGAAAAGCTCCTTGAAGATCTTAATCAAGCTCACAAGATCAAGAGGACCTCAGTCCAGTCCTGCTTGGTGGAGGGACACCTTTACCGTAGAGGAAAATCTCTCCCCTTACTCAGATGTCTACATCCCGATGATGCAAGCTGGCCACTCAGAGAGGTACACTCAGGGGACTGTGGGAATCATATAGGAGGAGAAGCACTAGCTTACCAGGTACTACGCATGGGATACTACTGGCCAACCTTGCACTGTGATGCGAGGCAATTCATGCAATCTTGCGAACCTATGCCAGAAAGCGGCCAGTCTACATCATTTACCTCCGGAACGACTATCTTCTATCAGCTCTCCATATCCGTTTTCTTTCTGGGGAGTAGATTTAATTGGACCTCTCCCGACCGGGCCTGCTAAGCAGAAGCACGCGATTGTGGCCATTGATTATTTTACCATGTGGGTGGAGGCGGAGCCCCTCACCAAAATTACCGAAGCAAACACGACATAATTCATCAAGAAGAATGTAGTTTGCCAGTTCGATACACCGATGGTTATCATCAGAGATTTGGGTAAGCAATTTGATAATGCTAAGTTCCAGGATTTCTGTGAGAACCTGGGAATCGATCTTCGTTTTGCATCAGTAGCACACCCTCAGAATAATGGCTTGGTAAAAGCCACAAACAAGACTATCAAGAGACTCTTGAAGAGGAAGCTCCAACAGAGAAAGAGCAGATGGGCAGATGAACTCCCAGATGTATTGTGGGCCTACCGCACCATCAAAATGACAGCTATTGGAGAGACCCCATATTCACTAGTTTTCGGGGTAGAAGCCGTCCTTCCTATCGAGCATAAACTCACCTCTTTCCGGGTTCAACACTTTGAACCAGAAGGAAACGAAGACAAGTTGAGAGCCAACTTAGACCTCTTGGAAGAGAAACAGGGAAGGATTGCAGAAAAGGTAGCAGCCTACCAAAGCAGGATTGCTCGATACTTCAACAAGAAAGTCAAAAATTGAAGTTTCAAAGAAGGGGACCTGGTCCTTAGTAAAGTAACCCAGAACACCCAGAAAAGGTCTAACGGGGTACTATCACCTAATTGGGAAGGTCTTTACCTGATTAAAATGGTGCCTACAAGCTAGAGGACTTGGACGGGCGTCCGATAGACCACACCTGGAATGCAGATCACCTGAAGAGATTCTACCTGTGAAACCTACAATGAGGATCGACCGGTTTTTCACCCCGGATAGATATGGATAGATGCCTATATTCATGAATATTTATACTGCCTCTTGATTCATTAATAAAGAAGATTTTTTCTCTGTCTACGTTATATTGCCACAACTCGACATGGATCGCCTAAAGACCAGGACGGCTACATAGCTGTTATGGTGCCCTGGACTGGTTTAATCCCTCTAGGAGGATCTCCTCGAAGACCAGGATAAGCCACTCGGTAATCCTAATACCCTAGCCGGGCACCACCCCCCGCTAGGAAGGATTCGGTACGTAAAAGCATAGTTGCCCGACGGATCAAACCTCGGCCGGGCACCACCCCCGTTGAGAAGAGTCTGGATAGTAAGAGCATAGTTGCTTGCCAGGTTAAGGCCCTGGCCGGGTACCATCCCCCGCTAAGAAAGATCTGGTGCTAAAATGACCTTAGTTGCCTACCAGGGTCCTGTTGCCAGTATGATCGCCTTATTTTTGCTAATGATTGCCTTAAGATCAGGTACTACCCCTGCTAATAAGAGCCGGGTGCCATCCTCTGCTAGGAAGGGTCTAGATAATAAGAGCATAGTCGCTTGCCAGATTGAGGCCTTGCCCGGGGTACTACCCCTCGCTAAGAAAGACTTGGTGCTAAAGTGGCCTTAGTCGCCTACCAAGATCTTGCTGCCAACATGCTCTCCATCGTATTCACCATGGTATCGGGGTTCCTAGAACAGGAATGCGAGGTACCTAAATTGGCCAGATTGTCCGCCAGGATACCAAAATTCCTAGAACAGGAATGCAGGGTACCTAAATTTACCAGGTATATTCGCCAGCACTGTAAACCATGCACCTAGATTCCCTCAAACAGGGAGCCTAGGTACCATAATTCACCAGCGTTATCGATTACGTACCACGATTCTTGAAGCAAGAATGTCTGGTACCCAGATGTTCCCCAAATAAGGTTAATTGTTGTATGTTAAGAGATCCTTGTACTGGTTATGAGCCACGATACACCATCGGGTCTCACCAACTCTCACTGATTTTTATATTACCAGATATCAGTTAAGTCACATTTATGCTGGGGACTATTACTCGAGTTTGTACTACATTTAGAAGCAAGCAGGGGAATTCAATCCGCAGATTAAAAAAAAGGAGAAGGCTTCTTCATTGATCAAATCAGGGAGCCCAACCCTTATTTCATGCTACATACAAGAAACAAGAGGGAAAAATAACAGGAAATAAATTAGAGTCTCAGACATGTCGGCTTCCTTCTCAACTTCCTGTTTACTTTCTTGAACTGCTCACTTGGCGACATCGATCTCGACCAAGACAGATGTTGACAATACTACCGCGATCCCCGGAGGCAGGAACAAAGGCTGTGTCAGAATCATTGAACATTGGAGGATAACCTTGAAACCCTTTATATTCAAGATTGAACTGGATACGAAGCTGTAGCTTGCCCAGGTAGTGTCTACACCATTGGCAATGGTAGAACACCATGATCCACCATACCTTTTGATCCAGGGAATCACAACCAGTTGTGGTTCCCTGGTAACTAAGTCAATCTCGTATCGTCCTCTCCACAATACCAAGCATCTTGCCAATCAGAGAAATCGTGTCTCCTCCCCTCACAGTGTTAGCCATCATGACGATCATCGGTCGATCTATTAAGATTTGCTACTTCAAAGAAGATTGAAAGAATAATGCGAAGAAATTGCTAAGCAGGTCGGGTTATTTATAGAAGGGAGATGTGAGTATCGGGAACAAAAGGATAAGGTTATTAATGAAGCACAACACTCGACGTATGAGAAAGGATAACTCGTGAAGCGTGTGCCACTAAGGATTAATGTTTGAAGTAAACAAGCCTATCCTGAGCTGACACGGAGGAAAAAGGAATTGTATACAATGTCCAAATCAAAAATTCCTACCCAGAAATTCCAAGAAGAGGTTTTTTTCTCCACCAAGGTAACCTCGAATGAGGCATGAATCAGGACAATCTCGGCTACCAAGTACTGTGATCCATGATCGGTTGGTACCCTGGTACCACTCCTTGACCAATCAAGTTATCCACTGCATTAGATCAGGGTTCAATGGAAGGTCGAGCCCTAAGCCTACACCTAAGTACCAGGATTCCACCAAAGAAAAGTACACGTGGTACCCGGACTCTTTCAACTGCAATCTCACTTGAATACCAGGGTCCCCTGAACAAGGATGCTTGGTACCCAACCTTCTCCCCCAAGTGAGACCGATTGATTAGTGCCAGCGGATCCTCGCGCCAGCAACAAACTATGCTACAAAATTTGATCTCGCCAGATTTCAGAGCTCTTTATGTTACCGGGAATTGGTCAAGTCAAGTTTACACTAGGACTGAGTCATTAGATCAAGACAAGATTCAACCAGTTTACTAATAAACGAGACATGCATATCTAAGAAAAGAAAATGGGGCAAATTTCATTACTAAAAACTGGGGAGCCCATTCCCCGATCAAGGGCTACAAAATCAGACAAAAGTAAAATTGACTAGGCAAAAGATCAAGCTTGGTCATGCATCCCTCTGCTCTTGATTGGCCGTCTCTTCTCCAGGTCCTACGATTTGAGCTCCCCCTTCGGGTCCGATCGAAAATGCATCGGTTACTTGCACCACCACCTCGGCTGGAGTCTCGTTTGCTACTTGGACTCCTACTAAGACCTCCACTTGAGCAGGTCCAGCCTAGGGCTCCTCCATTACCATACAAGATGTCTCCCCCACTTCCTTGGTTGAGGTAGCTTGATCCTCCACCTTCTTGTCAGGGCTTGGTAGGGGGATTGGTACATCAGACCCGCCATCCTTAGTAGTAGGCTGGTCCACTATTTCCTTAATAGATTTGGGCTAACAGAAGAGTGGATTAGGAACCCTACCTTTAACTTGAGCCACTCCAGAGTCGGAATCCGTCAGTGTAAGGTCTGATCCAACATTGCCTGGTGGAGGAAGGATAGGACTCTGGTCTTCAACACCCGCTACTCCACTTACCCCAGCAACTTGAGAGGTCACAGCTATATCAGATGGGGCAACCTCGGCTAGCTCGGCTGCTTTAGCCATGATCTCCTCCCTGCTCCATCCCTTAATAACCCTCATGTCGAATGGAGGAAGGAAAGCCAAAGCCACCTGATAGACAACAAAGAAGTAGCCATCCCTGAAGGCAATGTCTACTTGAGCATCCAGGCTAGCCACACTATCACGAAGAGATCGAACTTCTTTCTCCAGTTCTGCTACTTTCCCCTTCGCAATCTCCCTCTCTTCCTTGTGGCAGATGGATTTGAGCAACTCGGTATCCAAAGCATGCTGCATCCACTCCCTATCGACCTTCGCTTTATCTGATTCTTCCTTGGCATGGTTCAGAGACTGGTTCAGAACTGCCATGCCCCCATCAGCCTTATCAAGATCCTTTTTACCTTTTTCCAGCTCGACGTTAGCCTCCTTAACCTGGTTCCAGAGGGATCTAACCTGATGATTCATAGCTACATTGAATTTGAAGGCCTGCCAAGCACAAAACATGAGTGGAAATGTCGCCAGATATGAAATCGAGATAGAAAACTAAACAGGATAGCTCACCTCGGTCAGAAGAACGGATCCTTTAGAGATTAAGAAATTGACAGGCGTGGAAGTCATAGCCTCCAGACCCCCACCCGGGTAGAAAGCTGCAAACTTGGCCAAGACTTCATCATGGCTAGTATCTTTCGACCTTGACTGTGACTTGTCACGAGGCACAACCCGATTAGTAGCAGCAGGATCAGAACCACTTTCGGTCTGAGTAGATCGATCAGTTGCCACAGCAGAAGAAGCAGATGGAGCTGGTGGATAAGCAGCAGCAATAGTGGCAGTAACTGGACTGATGGGTGACGCGTCTTGCACCCGACTAGGAGTACCTCGGTACCTTCCCACTCTGGCAATAAAGGTTTCCAGCGATCTAGCTAGGAGATGAGTGGAAGCTCTACGTACGTCGACCAAAGTCCCACTAGGTCCAGCAAGATTACCTACCCCTCCACCGAGGTCAGAACTTGCTGGAATAGGAAGCCTGACAGGGGAAGTCGGTGGAGAATCATTTATACCACCAGCAGGGTGGATTTCCACCTTTGGAACTGATGGGGACACTGCAGAGACTACCAAGATAGCTAAAAATTAATGCCTACATAGTTAAATAAACAATATAGTGAAAGCAAAGTCGGAGATGTGTTTACCTGGAAATGCACTGGAGACTCGGAGATAGTATTCTACCCTCTCTGCATCGAAAGAATCCGAGCTAGGATACTTCAGATTAACATAATTTCAAGCCATGATGGCCTTCAAGATTTTCTCTGACTCAGCGGAGAGTTTGTTCTTCTCCAACGTTGGCTTCCCGCTAAAGCAAGTAGGAACCTTGAACTCAGTTCCTCCAATATGAACCGAGCTGCCCCATTCGCCTTTGATGACATCCCATTCCTCCTTCCAGAAGATATCCTTCTTCGTGGCCCATGGCACCACGAATTTCAAATTATTCTTGGCTCGAGCATAAAGTTGCCCCTTCGGGGCCGGGAGAATTGGTAGCAATCTGGAACACGTATCCGAGCTCGTCTGGCCCCGGTTCACAATCAATGTTATCTCTCTTGCACTGTTCTCTCCATAGTACCAGGAACCCTACCAGTTGCCTCCAGAACCCTAGTGTTCGCTGAAGGGGAGTGAGCTGTATGGCGTGCAACGCCCTATGCAATGTAGGACGGAGAGGTAGCCTGACTCCACTGTCAAAGGCTGCCGTATGAATCGAAAGCTCGCCAAGATTGGAAGTATACATATCATACCCACGTGGGGGTATGGAGATTGTAATATCCTTAGGGATCCTAAAATCTCTCCGTAAACGCTTGATAGTGTCTTTGGTAACAACAAAATCGGGGATACACTGATATTCGTAAGGAAAGGCGAGCACCCTTCACATAGTATCCGTGACTTCACAGGTACGATCTCCACTGGCCCTGATAGCTCCTGATTCCCCACTTGATTCCCAGTCTACATCAACTGGAGCGCTAGGGTCGTTTGTAAAACCTGTCCCGATTGTAACGTTCCTATTCAACCGGTGGCGTTGTTGAAGAGGGACATCGTCCCCTCTATCATCATCGACACATGTCCTCTTCCTATGGGCGAGGTTCCCGCTGGTAGACACGTCACCGGTGAAAAATTGTTCCATACTGTAAATATCGGGAGAAGACATTATATCCGAACCAAAGCAAGAACTTTTTTTGACAATAGAAGAAATTGGGAATGAGGGATGAAGAGAAAAAAGACTAGGGTTAGCACATGTTTGAGAAGATGCTCGGAGAAAGAATGAGTACACCGTGGAGAAGCAATGTTTAAATAGGGATGGAAGTGGTTACTTGTAACGGGCAGAAAAGGTCATCAATGTCGCAGGATAATAGGTAACCTGTGGAAAACGGTTTCGAGAAATACGCGCCTCGGGGATATTGCCTATTTTGAATTCGGCCTACCCCAACCAGCCACGTGGAAGGTCCCTTTAAGTTAGCATGCAAGAGGAAGATTCCATTCCACGAGACGTTTACAAAAATTCTCCATGTGTATTAAATCCTGACTTCAACCCCAACCTGACACCGGTGTTCAAGTCAGGGGGGACTTCTGTTAACAGGGTTTTTTGGCAAGGGACCAAAAGAGAATTTCTTCAACAAGTACCTACCCGGTGGGGACCAACCTCAGTTTCCATAAACCTAGTAGGTTCGACATTACATCCTAGAAGGAATCACTACCTAGCGAGGCCAGGACCTCGGCTATCTAGACAAAGCACCAGAAATACGAATCAGGAAGAATAGGTACCATAATACGCATCTACCTCGACAACTGATGAATGGAAGTACCGCGACATCATACTCCCAGTACCTCGTAGGTATCCGGCATTTCCTACCTGATCCCCGGTACCGCAACGTGCACCCAGTATCCCAGATCGCTGCGACATCAACCCAGAATCCAACCAAGACAGGTAACCTGCTTATCCAGTAGAGTGAGGACCGCCAACAAGTCACAAACGTGATGGAACAAGCGCCACGCCAGTAGGTCAGACCAGTACACCATTGTACTACGCCACCAGGTCTTAAAATTAGTGTACCTCTCCAAGCAACGCAAGACAGGAAAGTTGACTCCTTCGCCAGTTGAAGCGCCATAAATGAGACCAAATGGTCAACTAAATCAGAGTTTAAATACAATAAAGATTAACGGAATCAAATCTCGCGCCTTAAGCCTCACTCAATTCCTTTCAACGCCTAAAAAAGGACTCTAAATAATCCTCATTAATACGATCGGATTCTGAGGATATTAGAGATCTATATATACAGCCTCGAAGGACAAAGTGAGGGGCGGAATCATTTTTATATCGCCAAAGAGAGATTTTCAGATCCAGAGAGATTTCTCTAAGTTTCTCTAAAGCCAGTGAGAGTGCATAAATAACCACTGGGAGGATAATA
Organism: Dipteronia sinensis; assembly: GCA_033220585.1. Lineage (NCBI taxonomy): Eukaryota > Viridiplantae > Streptophyta > Magnoliopsida > Sapindales > Sapindaceae > Dipteronia > Dipteronia sinensis. The sequence goes on from CM065643.1 coordinate 37,150,893, forward strand.
TCCATTTATCGATACAAACGACATTCCCCATCTCCATTTTTTGTGTTAGAGAGAGTAAAGAATGAGTGTTGTAACCATGATGCAAGTTTTTATTCAATAATACAATATTCCCTATACCTCATTGGTTCCTCTATACTTGTCTGTATCAGTTTTCTGTATAAGAAGGAATCCCGGTATCGAAGGTACCTATCCTGCTACAACATACTGGTAAGGGACGAGGGTGTTAATTGAAATTTCGTTCCCTGAACAGATTTTCCGTTAACACTTCATATTCAATATATTCTGTTGGGGACCAACTTAAATTGCGAAATGAAGTAGGGTAATTTGGACTCATTCCCGAAATTGCAATTGTTTTGGTCTACAACATAAATGGGTTGGCCCAAATTCCGAAATGAAGTCAGACAATTTGAACTTAAATTTCAAGTGTTTTGGTCTACAACATATATGGGTTTGCCTAAAATGGGAATATATGGAAATGACCATCCTCAAGTTTCAAAAACCAAAAATAACCGTGATGGAAAATTTTGTTTTAATAGTCATTCTTGGATTTCACGTTCTCCCAAATAACCTATCGAAGACTAATTTACCCTTTCCACTTAAAACAAGTGAAATGACCAAATTGCCCTTTAAAATTTCTAATGGACCAATCTACCCTTCCACACTTACAAGCCAATTCATTTCCAAACCACTACAGAAAAGGGATTTTTTTCTGAAACCTGATACCATCTTCTTCGACCTTCATCTTCATCAACCTTCATCTTCCACTTCCATAACCACCCTCCACCTTCAATCTTCAACTTCATCGTCGGCTCCGGTTGATATTATTACAAAACAGGCAAGAAAAGACTCGCATTGCCAAGTACTATGTCCCTCTCGAGGATTCCGAGAAGCACAAGGTCGAATACGAGGCAAGATTTGCTTGTCTTTTTTTTTCTTTTTCTATTTATTGTTCTATTTTTTTTTGGTTTGGTTCCCTTTTATGGTTTTTGAATTTGTTTGTTTTTCTCATTTGTAGGTTCATCAGTTGGTGGTGAACAGAGATCCCAAATTAACAAATTTCCTCGAGGTTGGTGGTTCTTGATCAATTTTTCTTTAATCGAAATTTAATCTTTATAGTTCTAGTAATTTTTGACATAGTTATCAACTTAATCTTCATTTACTTATGGCAGATTAGTTGACCTAGAAAAATGTTCAATGTCAATCCTTTTAAATGACATACGGTGTGCCAAGGTTTATCGAAAAGTTATGTTAGTTTAGACCTGACCTTTGTAGCTAGATTTTGAGTCAATTATTTGGCTGGCCAGTTGAATAGAGTTCTTATGTAACAAATATACGTGCCCTTTCTTTGATGTTTGTTTATCCTTGTAAACATGTTTTTTTTCAAAAATCTACATTGAATTTACCAATTAATTCTTTAGATTTTGTTCAATTTTTTGAAATAATTTGTTTAGTTTTAAGAGCTTATTTGGTTGTCACTTGGAGAAATTGAATGGTGTATGGCTTTGTTTACATATTTATTTAAACAATTCAATTTATTAATTTGGTTGTCATTCTTTTCTTCGGTTCTCTTAAATACATATGTGTTTGCATTATGTTGTTAAAGCTACATTAAGCTAAATTAATTTATTTATTAATTTGCTGTGACTTGAAAGTTGCCCTTGTCGGTTGCCATCTTATGATGGTTCCTACATCTAGAAAATAAGAACTCATTTCATCAGGACCACTTCATGAATTGTGTTGTACAGCTAGATACTAAAAATTTAGAATTCTCTAAGTGAGTTTAAATGAAAGCAATACTAGATGTCCTAACTTTGTATTTCATTTGTATCCCTACCAATGATGTGGCTCTTGGTAAGTGGATACATGTGTTAAGTGAAATATGTATCCTCTTACCAATTGCTACATCATTGGTTGTGATGCAAGTGAGACATAAAAGATGGGATAATAGCAATATTGTTTAAATTGTTGTAATATGTGTGTGGCTTTCCACACTTACTTCCCACACATGTGACTTCATTTACTTACTCAAAGCATCATCACCACCCTTCCACTCACCACCCTTCCACTGCCTTTTATTTTATTGATTGTAAATCAACTCAAGTGGTGCAATTGGGTGTGATGCAAGCCGTGATGTAATAGGAAAGTGGGTGGCAAATTGATCAGATTAAATTCTCTCTCTATATATATATATGCACTGTCCCTTCATTTGTGAGGTTAGGTAGCTGAAGCTTCTCTCCTTAATATCAATACAACTCTCTCTCATATCATCTCACTGTCTCGCGTCTCTCTTAGTTCTCTCCCTACAAATCTCATCTTTTAATTACTTTATTATTTGATTATTTACAATACGTTATCAGCACGATTGATAATTATAGACTAGACAAAGAAAATGAGCAACAAATTGGTATGAATATTTGGTTTTCGAAAAATAACCTAGAAAATCCAAAATGCTTGAATCGATTTTCAGAGGATACCATTGTGTTCCTCCCGTAAATACGATTCTGATACCGCTGACCGCATCTCAAACGGTGCTCTAACGAACCCTCTAGCTCGGGTCAAAGTTTGGTCAAACCTGGAAAAAAATTCCAATTTTTTCTGCAGTTTTTCCAAGGAAGAAGACGACCACGTTAGCCGCCACATCATTGCCTAGCCATCGCCAAGTCAGCACCATATCGTGCCACATAAACACCCAGATAGTGACACGTCAGCACCACGTCAGCAGTGGGCTGTCACGTCAACCTAGGAAGTCTGCCACATCAGCGCCACATCAGCATTGAGCTGCCACGTCAGTGCCATGTCAGCACCATGCGCACTACATCAGCCAGAAATGTTTTTTGTCCGTCTTAATGCAATTTTCACCCGTTTTCGACCGAGTCGGACCTGTTTCCATCTATTTCGACCGTTCTGAACACAATTGTGCCATCCATTTTAGTTAATTCTGCTTGTAAGTATTGTTTCGACTTATTTAAGCTTTATTAACTCTATTTTAGGACCCGATGGAATATTCAGAACCTGGAGATTTGGATCCAGTATTATATCCATGCTTGATGCTCGTGAAGAGCAATATTCAGAGAAATATACACATCCAATCAGATGTTGTAAGCATCATAAAAATAATCTAAGATCCTAACGTATAATGAAATTGGAATAATATTTTATCCATTTCATACACATCTAACATGATGTTCTGAATATCATAAAAATGATTTAAGATCCTAACGTACAAGATAGTTTATGTCGTCAACGGAACTTATATATTATAGTTCTGGATTTATTTTTATGCACATATCAGGTGATCTCATGACCCTGTAAGGTGATCTTATGACCCCGAAACCATTTATTTTTATGCACATATTAGGTGATGTCATGACCCTGTAAGGTGATCTTATAACCCTGAAACCATTTATTTTTATGTACATATCAGGTGATCTCATAACCCTGTAAGGTGATCTTATGACCCTGAAATCATTTATTTTTATGCACATATCAGGTGATCTCATGACCCTGAAATGTGATCTTATGACTCTGAAAGCATTTATTTTTAATGTAATATATGAGATTGGCTTATGCTGTGTCTTGAGATTGGCTTATGTTGTGTCTCCAGACTGGTTTATATTGTGTCTTCAGATAAATTGTTTAAATATTCAGTATTTATTTATATGCAATATATGAGATCGGCTAGACTGACTAACCAGATAAATTGTTTAAATATTCAGTATTTATTTATATGCAATATATGAGATCGGCTAGACCGACTAACCAGAACTTAAAGTTCCTGGAATTATGATATTTAAGTTGGTACGGTTTTAAAAACCATTGAGAACCTGGAGTTCTGGATCCAGTGTTATATACATAAATGTCATACTTCATTATTTGGAACTTGGGGTTTTCAAACCCGTTCAGAATCTGTAGGTATCTCATATATATCTAGTAATATATTTACATGTCATTTATTTAAGAGAATGATCTACACATCCAACAGGATGTTGTGGGTATCATAAAAAGAGATTTAAGCTCCTAACGAATAATGAAATTAGAAATAATATTTTATCCATTTCATACACATCCAGCAGGATGCTACGAGTATCATAAAAGGGATTTAAAATCCTAACGTATCATTCATTTGAGAAAAAAAAAAGGAAGGGGGATCTATACATCCAGTAGGATGTTATGAGTATCATAAAAGGATTTAAGATCCTAATATCACATATAATGAGATTGTAAATGATATTTTATCCATTTTATACTTGCTCCTGAAGGAGCACTATCAAGAGAGTAAATTTGGATATATTTAGATTCACGATATATCAAAACATACCCCAAGAGTGGATGTTTGTAAATGACAAGAGAAAAGGTTTATAGAATAAACCAATTGAAAAAGATTATATTATCATTTCAGATGAGATATAAAACGGCATTATACATAATGTCCATAAAATTCCCAGAAGGGGAATATGTGTCTTATCGAAAGTGCAACGACTCATACATTTCTGCGGAGTCAGATATATTTTATGAATTTGACTTTGCTCTGAGCAAATGATAATATTGTATCAGGTCCAACGGATTTGATAGAAAGCTCTGGAAGAGCTATAATTGAAAGCTCTGAAAGAGCTATAATTGAAAGCTCTGAAAGAGCTATGATATTGTTATTAAACAATACTAAATCATGTATCAGTGATACTTGATATTATTCAAGCAGAACATAAAGGAATATAATCAATTCAAATGCATATAAATTTAATACCATATCAGATCCAGTGGATCTGATTAAAGGCTCTAGAAGAGCCACAATCTTATTATCAGATGATATTAAATTATGTATTAATGATACTTTATATCATTCAAGCAGAACATAAAGAAATCTGCTCAGACCAAAGATATATAACTTTATTAATGTTATATTGAGTGTTGAATATCTGTGCATGATTCAGGCCAGAAACTCATTATAGAAAAGCTTTGTGCTTTATCATTTGGATAATGTATCAGAAAAAGGGATATATGTAGATATATTCATCCACCAAAATGAACCATTTCATTATTTTATGGTACTGGTTGATGCATCTACGAGATGATCACATGTTTGTTGATTATCAAACATCTCCACATTACTTGCACTGTTTATTAGTTTTTTCAGATATACTCATAATCAAAATGGATAAGAGGAATCACTTATCAAACGTTTCCAGTTTCTCTAGAAGAGAAAAGTAAATGAAAAATTAATTATATACAAAATAGAGATATCAGTTCGGTTCTCTATATATATATGTGTGTCTCATTTCAATCTTCGTATCTCTCAAAGAAGAAAGATAATCAGATGATTATTAATCTGTTACCTGATATATTAAAGGTAACAAGATTTTATAAATTGTTATCTCAAAAACCCCGGCCGGGTGATTGTTCTTGAAGAACGATCAGAGAAAAATGCAACAAATAAATAATCTGATGTATATCATAAGCTTATGAACCTTTTTAAAAGGTATTGTTATTGGGATCCCAAAAGTAAACAAAACTCGAGTTATAAATAAATCAACTTTCTCTAAATCAAATCTATAAGAGTCTGATATATCTAAAGAGACACAAGTCTATGAAATGACTAAATCCATTAAAATGGAAGAAATCTCAACAGAGATACAATAATATAGAAATTGAGAGAAATTCTATAAATCATACATAGTCTATGAAATGACTAAATTTATTAAAATGGAAGTAATCTCAACAGAAATACAAGAGTATATAAATTGAGAAATTTTATATAAGTCATATGAGAGAAATGTGGAATCATAAGGAAACAAATCATTGATAATGTATTTTTATACACAGTAGCGCTACTAAAATTATAAATGATAATTATGATATGTTGGTTGCCATGTTTTGGATTGCACAGCGGAATGGGGTTTTAAATTTTTTTTTTATGTAATCATCAAGTAAACCTATCAGTATAGTAATAATCGAAAACAATAAGAAGGAGATGAAACTATTTCATACTAGCGTTTGAAGGCTCCTTCTTTCTTTTTCGATCTGCTTCCTGATTTGAACCACAAGATCTTCCCGGCTATGTCATGCAATTAGCAACAGCGTGTGGGCACGTCATGGGTTTCAGGAACTTAAGTGGAGGTAGAAGAAACTAACGAAAACAACTCTTGTTTTCTAGGTGTGGAATTCAGCCACTCTCAGATTAAAAAAAATCCTAAAAACTATATATCTATATATATATATATATATATATATATATATATATTTGGCCGCACACCTCTCGGTTTCCTTCTATTAATTTCACGCAATAACTATTCAATGCAATTGAATTTAGTGAACTGATTCATTCTCTTTTATTTTGTTTCACACACCAACACCATTCAATGCAATTGAATATAATATATTTTTGTTCTATGCGTGTATCAGTTTTCAAAAGCAATAAATATCTCATATCTATTACCTTTTGTTTTATTTTCTTAAACTGATTACTTCATTAATCAATCCTTTCAGATGTCTAATATTTATAAGGAAAATTAATGGTTTTGAATTTAAACATTTTAAATTCAAATTTGATAACACCCTCAAACTAATGATTAATCACATAATTAAATAATCTAATTATTTAATTAACATAATCATTAATATTCTTTAATTAAATAATCTCATTATTCAATTAATTCCTAAATAGATAAGTGTCACTTTCGTAACACAATTAATTGGACAATCAAATTAATCAACCGTGATTCTTGTTACCTTTAATCAATCGGGCTAGCAAGGGGACCTAATGGACCCACAGTATTTCGAGCTCCAATAATCCTTAGAAATAATTAATTAAACTCTTTAATTAATATTTCATGATTATTAGCTTCGATGTTATTCCACTAGAAACCCGAATCTGCATTCTCTCAACTGTAGATATTTTTACACAAATCAATAACTTTTGGTGTCCATCGATATAGCTATTACATATGGTATAATCCTCCACAAGCAGTTCATAATTAGAGCTGGGTCATAATAACCGTTATACCCCTCTAATTACATCTTTTCCATTAAGTACCATTGATTCTCTAATGAATAATAAATCCTACATTCCTCACAGAATTATGAGAGCGCTCATATTGTTCAAGCCCCGAATCACCCTTAAGAGAACTACTATCTACTTCTCGTAAGAAGGAGCGGATTCCACTATTGTGTACAAACCTTCCCAGGTACAAGCCAAACTGCGATCCCAACATACGGAGCATCTTGATTGAGAATGTAACTCCGATCTCACACATAGTATATCAAAAACCACGATCTAACCTGAAGGGGTCGATAAGACACTCAAGATTAAGATCATCCATATATAGCCATCATTTGTCGATATATATAAATCTTATTATGTAACGGATCTTATTGAGAGATTCATATAGATCGTGGCACAGTCCTATATGATCACATCATACAAGGTGCCTCCATTCTCATATCACCATATGAATGATCTAGGATAAGATCATCGTACATTACGAAATGGACCGCAGCTGTAGATTAACCACAAATAAAGTACCCAGCTTTATTTGCTATCTACAGACTCTTTAGATGTTAAGTATACATGTTTTATATAAATGTATGAGGCAATTTGAATGAATAAACTACTTCTATTATTTATGTTCAATTCACATTTACAAATTACAAGCTTTAGGGCAAAACCCCCAACATGATATTCATAATATCAAATGATTGTAGATAAAAGGCATGATTGACCAAGATGAAAGAAGCAGTTAAAGAAGAATTGACTTTATAAGCCAAAAAATAAAGTGTTTAGATTAATAGTAGTCTAGACACCTGGAAATATCAAACTAGTTGGATACTAATAGATCTTTATACAGAAACGTAATGAGAAAAACTAGATCGTGAGATATAAGGTATGACTTGTAGTGCGAGGTTTCTTACAGAAACTTGGTATTCACTACTGATGAATACAATTACATTGTTGATAAATTTGGCTGCTTTTAAGAGGTTTGAAATACGTCTTCTAGACGTAGTAATCATTTATCTATATGATTTACTCAATGCAGATATTTATAAATCCTGAAGGATTCAAAATGCTAGAAGCATGTAAATCGAGATCTCGTAATCTATATTCGATGAACATACAAAAATCATAATATGGATTAAAAACAATATGAACGGATGTGGTATAACCGTCCCAATTAATATCCGATAAAGATAAGGATATAATAATCATATTATATACTCATGTGTCTTCATTAGGGATGAGCATTTCCCCCACGGGGCCCCATCCCCATTTGCCCCCCATCCCCATTTGGGGGCAAATTTTGCCTCCAAATGGGGTTTGGGGGTGGGGGTGGGGATGGGGGGACCTACCCCCACCCCCATTTCCCCATTTCTTTAAATGGGGGTGGGCTCCATTCCCCCATTTCCCCATATGTATATATATATATATATTTATTTATTTATTTATATATATTTATATATTTTTAATATTATTTAAAAAAAACTTTAACTTTATTATTCATGGTTCCACCACTAATTGACTACCTGATAGTTGAATGTACTTAGTTTTTTTTATAAATTTGTTTAGACTTTTATGTGTAATACTAAATTACTATAGTTATTTCTATTAATTTTGGACAATTATATGGATTGGATATCGAAACATGGTGATTGGAATGATTGAATTTCGAATCCAGAATTATAAATTTCGGATTTCGGATTGAAAAATATTAGGATTAGAAATGGAGGAAATGAGGGAAATGGGGGACGGGGGTGGGGGCAGGGGAAGCTCACCCCAAACACCCACATCCCCACTTTCCCCAAATGGGGTTTGGGGGCGGGGATGAGGGGAGGTTTCAGAAATGGGGATGGGGGTGGGGGGACCCTCCCCCGCCCCAATGGGCCCCCACGCCCATCCCTAGTCTTCATAAAGAAATGAGAAAGAAAACATTACCTCAACCTGAAGGTCGAGCATAGCTCAAATAGAATGCGTATCCATCAATCAAAATATGTTGAAAATATTCTGAAAATATTCCATATGGATATTACTCCATAAATCAAGTCTTTGCCGCTACTCCCTCCAATCATTTATGATGTTATTGTATTTCATGAGATAAACATCAGTGTGTTTCGGTTCAGCAATCAAGAAGATTACTTCAAAATAACTTTTATCAGGGGGAGCGTCCCATCAGGGGAAGCATATCAAATGAAGTATATTAATTATATTGGGGTATATGTACATTGTGCTATTTTTCCTTTTAATCAGGTTTTCATCCCATTGAGTTTTCCTGATAAGGTTTTAATGAGACAATTCTATTACCACACCCAAAAATCATTTGATCCATAAGAATCATTATAAATATTACATTTATCCAGTTGATTATCGTATATATGTTGTCTTGATCAATACAGATCATTGTAAATATTACTTTGATCTTGTTAATCATCGTATATATGTTATCTTGATCCAGAAGATCATTATAAATAATACTTTGATCTGACAGATCAATGAATATCTTTGCTCAGGTTTTTATCTCACTCGGTTTTCCCTAGCAAAATATAAATGTGAGAAGTGTTTTGAAGAAAACAATAAATCTGGACATATGTACACTACACTCTTTTTCCCTTCGATCATGTTTAATCCCACTAGGTTTCCTGACAAGGTTTTTAACGAGATAGTTTTGAGAACTTCCAACACTACAAGATCCAGAAGATAAATGTATATATTATTTGCCGAGATTTTTGTCCCATTGAGTTTTCCCTGACAAATTAAATACAAGTGGTGGAAATCTAAGGGGGAGTGTTGTAATGTGTGTGGCTTTCCACACTCACTTCCCACTAGTGGTGTAAATATGGGCCGGGCCTGGAGGGCCCGGCATGGCCCCCATTCTTGGCACGTGCCGGGTCAGTGTTCCAGGCATGGCGTGCCAGGCCCAACGGTCGGCACGGCGTGCCGACCGTTGGGCCCGCGGAATTTTTTTTTTATAATTTTAAATATAAGTATATAACGGTTGTTTTTTTTTTTAAAAATAACCGTTGGCTGACGTCAGCCAACGGTTATGTTTTTAAAAAAACTATAAAAATTACAATTTGCCTCCTCAACTCTTGTCTTTTATATTTTTACCCACTTTTCTAATTTTTCTATAAATACTCCCACACATTCCACTTTTCATTCACTTTCTCTAATTCTCTCAATCTCTCCATTCTCAAACTCTCTAAACAATTTCAATTATTCTTAATTTCATTCTTACTCTCTCTCTACTATTCTACACTACTAATATACTATTATAATATTTTATTAGTAATTTACTATTATATAACTATTATTCTCTAATCTCTCCACCAAGACACCAAAGTTCAAACCTCAAAGGTACATTTTTATTTAAGTGTTATATTTTAAATTTAATATGTTTGTTTAGTTAGTAAATTTATCATTTTATGTTTATATCAGTTATTAATTTTATTTATTTAGTAAATTTATCATTTTTATGTGTAGGGGTTAATTTTAATTTTTGTTTTTAGTAAATTAAACAATTTATTTTTAGTAGTTAATTTTAATATATTTTGTTAGTAAAATAATCATTTTATGTGTAGGAGTTAATTTTAATATATTGTTTTAGTAAAAAAAATCATTTTTATGTGTAGGAGTTAATTTTAATATATTGTTTTAGTAAAATAATCATTTTATGTGTAGGAGTTAATTTTAATATATATTTTTAGTAAAATAATCATTTTATGTGTAGGAGTTAATTTTAATATATTGTTTTAGTAAAATAATCATTTTATGTGTAGGAGTTAATTTTAATATATATTTTTAGTAAAATAATCATTTTATGTGTATGAGTTAATTTTAATGTATTATTTTAGTAAAATAATCATTTTTATGTGTAGGAGTTAATTTTAATATATTGTTTTAGTAAAATAATCATTTTATGTGTAGGAGTTAATTTTAATATATTATTTTAGTAAAATAATCATTTTATTTTTAGTAGTTAATTTTAATATATTTTGTTAGTAAAAAAATCATTTTTATGTGTATGAGTTAATTTTAATATATATTTTTAGTAAAATAATCATTTTATGTGTAGGAGTTAATTTTAATATATTTTGTTAGCCAAATGTAAGTTATGTGTAGGAGTTAATTTTAATATATTGTTTTAGTAAAAAAAAATTCATTTTTATGTGTAGGAGTTAATTTTAATATATTTTTTTAGTAAAATAATCATTTTATGTGTAGGAGTTAATTTTAATATATATTTTTAGTAAAATAATCATTGTATGTGTATGAGTTAATTTTAATGACCTGAACTTTTTTTTTTCTAGGAAATGGATCCTACCCATCCTTATTTTCCAGATGGTCTAAACATGCTGAATGATGATTTTGATCTCTTCGGACCGCAGAAACCGTAGTGGGACCTTCTGGTTCCGGCGCCACACCGACATCACGTAACAAATCTAAGAGGTTAACATCAGACGTATGGCAGTGTTTTGACGTAGTAGAAATGACACTTCCAGACGGTACGGTCGGCCCCAAAGCCAAATGTAAGTTTTGTCCTAAGAACTATACCACTACTAGGGGTGGAACCGGTCATTTGAGAAGGCATATGCTAAAATGCATGCCCAAACACGTACATGTACCCAATACAACCCAGACACAACTGAAACGGCACTCAGACGGGTCGGTTACGACGTGGCATTACGACGCCGCGCATGCTAGAGAATGTTTGGCACGGTACATTGCACAAACTGATCAACCTATTAATTTCGGTGACTGTGTTTTTTTCAAGAATTTATCACATCTGCATTTTGCCCCCAAATGCAAATTGTTTCTAGAACCACCACTAGGAACGATTTGATAAAAATGTTTAAAACCCAACGAGATGACTTGACGGCTGAATTACAGCATCTAACTGTCTCAATTGCATTAACTTCCGATATTTGGAACGCATGTTCCAAACAGGACTATTTATGTGTCACAGGACACTATTTAGACTCTGAATGTAGGATACAAAAAAAAATTCTTGGTTTTCGTCCTATGGATTTTGCACATACCACAGATAATATTTTTGCTGTCATTCTTTCTGTTTTAGAAACTTATGACATAACTCATCGCATCCTCTATATCACATTAGATAATGCATCGGCAAATACTAAGTCTATTGCATTGTTTACTGAAAGAAACATCCCGCAAGCTGGGGGTTATTTCTTCCACTAGCGTTGTGCATGTCATATCATAAATTTAGTTGTACAGTCTGGTTTGAAGGAAGTAAGCAATCGTATAGAATGCATCAGAGATGCCATTTCTTGGATCGGTAGCTCTAATCCAAGATTTCAAGAATTTGGCAGACACTGCACATTAAACGGTCTACGACCCCGACGATTCCAAACTAATATGCCGGTAAAGTGGAACTCTACTTACTTAATGCTAAAAAATTGTTTGGAATATGATACAACTATTTCAGGTTTTTATAACATGAAATTGGCCGAAAGTGGCTGTCCACCTGCTCAATCACTGACACCAGACGATTGGTATGTGGCAAAGATTTTTGTTGAATTTTTACAGGTTTTTTACAATGCCACTGTAACTCTTTCTGGGGTCTACTACCCCACATCTTCTCAGGCAATCCATCAGATTGTGGAAATGTCTGACATGTTAAACACTTATAGGGAAGATGACTTGCTTAGCGATGCAGTTGTTGCCATGGAGACCAAGTTTAAAAAATACTGGTCTGAAATGCCTTTCCTTTATGCCTTAGAAGTTATAGTAGATCCTAGAATTAAATTAGCTGGTTTAGAATATTTGCTTGAGTTTACTGGTAATAAATTGTCAATAGATTATTCCGACCAGATTACTGACATTCGAAACAAGTTGTTCGAAGTTTTTAGTATTTATGAGCGCAGGTTTGGCGGCGTTCACACGGAACCATCACCAGAACCGGACACACAACCGTTGCCGACAAGTTGGAGCATTCTCAAACGCCGGAAAAAAGACAAATCAGTAAGTTCTTCTTCTTCAACTACAGGATCTGCTGCATCTTCTGGTGCCGAACTGAATAGGTTCCTTGAAGCACAGTTTGATGCCGACGAAAACACGGAGAATTTTGATCTGTTGTTATGGTGGAAGACCTATAGCTACAGGTATCCGGTCTTGTCACACTTAGCACGTGACATACTGGTTATCCCCGTGTCCACTGTGTCTTCAGAACAGGCATTCAGCACGAGTGGACGAATTATTGAACCAATAAGAAATTGTTTGACTCCAGAAATGGTGGAGGTATTAATATGCGTTCGGGATTGGGAGCATGCTCGAAAGAGGATGCAAAATGAAACGGTAGACGAACAATTTATTCAAAATTTCTCCAATTTATATGTCGATGAGGGTTCCGGCAGTAACCAGGTCCAGAACTAGGTTGTACATGTACATTTACTTGTAATACGATTGCACTCTTTTTCCCTTACCAAGTTTTTATCCCACTGGGTTTTCTTGGTAAGGTTTTTAATGAGGCAATCATGTAAATATGTAATACTGAAAGTCCGAAATAAATAAAGAATTCTTCATTTCATATTTTTATCTACTTTTTTTTCTTTCATGTTTTATCTTTATTTATTCTTTGAATTAATTCATTAAATAAAATAAAAAATGTATCTATAATCTATTATTAATTTATTATAATTTTTTTTTATTATACTAAAATAATAATATGTAAAAAAAAAATTATAGGCCGGCCCATTTGGCCCGCCAAAATGGCCCACGTGCCGGCACGGCACGACACGGAAGGGACGTGCCGGCACGGCACGGAAGGGCCGTGCCGGCACGGCACGGAAGGGCCGTGCCGGGCCCCTATTTAGGAAAACGAGCCGTGCCAAGCACGGCTCGTTTTCCTAAACGGACCAGGGGGCCGTGCTGATGGGGGCCGTGCTGATGGGGGCCGGGCCGGCCCCCTTTTACAGCAGTAGGCACGGCTCGTTTTCCTAAACGGACCAGGGGGCCGTGCTGATGGGGGCCGTGCTGATGGGGGCCGGGCCGGCCCCCTTTTACAGCACTACTTCCCACACATGTGACTTCATTTACTTACTTAAAGCATCATCACCAGCCTTCCACCACCTCTTCTCTTATTGATTGTAAATCAACTCAAGTGGTGCAATTGGGTGTGATGCAAGCCGTGATGTAATAGGCAAGTGGGTGGCAAATTGATCAAATTAATTTCTCTATATATATGCACTGTCCCTTCATTTGTGAGGTTAGCTAGCTGAAGCTTCTCTCTTTAATATCAATACAACTCTCTCTGTCTCTCATACCATCTCACTGTCTCACGTCTTTCTTAGTTCTCTCCCTACAAATCTCATCTTTTAATTACTTTATTCTTTGATTATTTACAACATAAATGATATAATATACATGCAGCACTTGCCTCACTGTAGTGTTGTTCCTGCATCTCATATTCTTAGAGAAGCATAGCTAATGAGTTGTAAATTATAGTTGGATACAGAAAACTTCATTTCCTTATCTTTTATTTTGTGCGAAGCAACATGATGTGTTGGGTCCATAAGGAAGACTCATCAATTTAGTTTGGTTTATTCTTGCATATAGTATAGGTTAGTTTGGCTATGCTGGTTCTACTTAAAGTTGAATTTATGCATGCAGATGACCCAAAATGGAAAATCTATAAATAGTTTCTGAAGCTGAAGCATGCCATTTTGGTGGTTTAAATGGCCTTTTAGTTCCTTACCTAATCTTAATGATACAAATGAATTAGGTTCAATAAATGTAAAGGCATGTATTGGGATTTGAATTGGCCGGACCATACACTTGAACTATGAAATGAAACAAACAGAGCACTTGAACTATGAAATGAAATAAATCTTTTCTTCTAATATTTCATTGTAAAAACAATTCCTAATCTCAGTACTATCTATAACTTGTTACACCACTTTCAAAACATCAAAATTATTATCATAATTCCTTTTGAGAAAGAATTATGAACAAAAACAAAGATATATTATATTATATGAAGACGTTACTATATCTAACTACTAATGCACAAATTATCTTCTCATTAACTTTCTTCCCTATTTTTAATTATTCAATTGCATTGCAACACATTTTCAGGAGGTAGAACTGTTACAGGAGCACTTGAGTTGGGAAGGACCTAACTGATCAGGCCCAAAAGTAAACAAGCTACTGTGGTTTGGTTTCGTGGCCTTGGTGATAATGGTTCAAGTTAAAATCAATTATTAATTGCTTTGTTGAGCAGGTTCTTCCAAGTATTTTTATAGTGAATTTAAGTTAATTGTTATTATATTTTACTAGTTTCCATCTCTTATTTTCTTATTTCTGCTAGGTTGCTTAGGTGAAGTGAAAAAAGAAAGTGTAGATGATATAGATAATAGTATAATAGTATAAATGTTTCGTTTAGTTTAGTTATATACTTATATCCAATCTGGTATCTACCTGGATATCATGGTTTTTTTCATTAAGTGTGTGAAGACACAGTGTTGTTATCGCACCATAGTAGACCTCACTCCCTCATATTTTATCCTCTAAAGTATAGAAACAGTTAATTTACTTATTTGCTTGCTCTAGGTTTATGACCTTTGGTTACTAGACGAATTTTTAAGAAGTCATGTCTTGATGCTGCTTTTAATCTTCTTCTCTCTTTCAAGTTTTCCACTGTAAGGATAAAGATTTTTTGTATGGTTAAACCTGAAACTGATATTGTTGCATCCTTTACAGGAGAATGCACATAAATTTGCTGAGTTCTTTGCTTCTCATCCACAAGTGAAGAAAGTTAACCACGCTTGTCTCCCTGATCATCTTGGACGACAGCTACACTCGTCTCAGGTGCTGTTAAATAGGTGGACTTTTATGGTTATGACTACAAATTTATAAACAAATCATATTATTAATGCCTTGTGCTTGCTTTTGCAGTCAAAAGGGGCAGGATCATTGGCACTGTCATAGCATATCTTTGAGAATACAAAGTACTTTAGCATTACAGTCAGTTCTGGTAAGTTTCCTTTCTATTCAAATAACATACGTGGCTGCATATTTTTTCATTTGAAAATTTTTGGATAAAATTTGCGAGATATCCAGAGTCAACTGTCAAATCTGATGATAATATAGTTCTGTACCATCTATGTTTTTGCTAGGCTTCTCTGTATGTCATTTGTGTGTTTGTATGTCCTTTGTAATTTCAATAATAAAAAGACAAAAACCTTTAAATTTTTTGAAGGAATATAATAGTGATTTCTAATTAATTAATTAGATTCCATGCTAACCTGGACTAAACTGTTATCCTTTTACAAGATCCACTGCTTTGTATTCATAGCAAAGCCCTACACAGTCACTGTAACAAAAAAAAATATTATTATTTTCAAACAAATTTTTTCACAATAATGCAGGATTCCTAAAAAGAAACAACCACTACAGAGTAGCGAATTTCGCAAAACAAAAGAATCAATAAGCATCTCATCTCTCTCATTCAAAAGTTGGACCACAGAATGACAGAAATCACTTTGTCTTGAATGGTAGCTAGATACATGTTAGATGCTAACTGCTAAGTAAGAAGTTTTAGAACAAATTTGGAGTAAATTTTGGTAGGTGAAAATCTTCTACTGCTGGCAAATTTTAAACAAATTTGGAATAAGATAACTTAAACCGAACATATAACTCAAAAACAAAAAATTGAACCATAAATGTGATTTGATAAGCCAAAACAAGGGCCACAAGAGAAGACAAGAAACATAAGTCACTGCACCCAGAAGCAGGGCAGGAAAAACCTGAGTATCATTGAAATACATCAGTGGGTTTATGCATTTGTCAATTACATTTTCATTCTTTTTCAATACATAAAACACCGAATAAAAGTACAACAAAAAATTCCAATTTACTTGAGAAACTATATTTCTTAAAAGATATTCAGAAGCACAAGAGGCATGTATATCCACCTAGACGGGTTTATCAAGAATGAGCTTTACAATACCTATTGAGCAAAAACAGCCCCACCATATGGTATTGCTTGCTGCAAGAGAATCAATAACCAATATAGCTTGGATCCCCAATATACTCTACAATCTGTTCAAGCTTCACATTAAGCAACTCATGGCTATCGGCATCACGAACAACACCAGTCTCTCTATCTAAATCCCTCTCCACTAAATTCCCATTAACACCCTTATACCTTCCATTCAACACAAGTACAGAACCAAATTCTATCTCATTTTAAATAAAGAGTCATTTTAAATACTTCAAATACACACTTACATAGATATAATAGGTCTATTTCAAATCCATACACTAAAATATGGTATGAGTTCCATCCAACAACACACACATATCTCCGTTAACCAAAGCAAAATGGGGCATCAGAAAAAGTAAATGTTTTTGCAGGATATTGAAAAGCCTCTCTCAACTACATTTGGAAGAAAATATACTCACACAAACTCGCACTACTACTATCAGAAAAAGCTGATGTTTTTACCTGTAGATGTCTTCTTGATACAGTAAGGTGCATACTGTATTGCCACTAGAACGATTTCTTTGTGGCTCTGGAACGATTTCTTCGCCGGACTTGAAAAGTGGTCCGTCTTCTCTCTGGAAGATTTCTTTAGTTTTTTTTTTTCTCTTTGATTTGGTCTTTTCATTTTTTGAGTAATTTTGTCTTTTTAATTTTGGGAAATTTGTAAGAAGGGTGATTTCGTAATATCACATTAAATAAGGTAAATAATAGAAAAGAAATTTAAAGGACAATCCAGTAAGATCAACCTGTAAAATGAACAAAAACATAAAATTTTCAATCATGGGCTATTTTTTGGTTTTTGAAAATTGAGGATGAGCATTTATGCAAGTCCCCATTGTCTAAATTCTAAAATCACGTTGGGGAGTGACTCACACCAAAATGTTAAAAAATCTAAGAGGTGTTTAGGGTTGTAAGTTTTGTAAGTGTTCTGGGTTGACTGCTACAGAAACGGATGATGACGATGCTTTTGGTATACGATGATCCGCTGACTCTATATAAAATGATGGTTTTATTGAAAAAGTATTTATTATGTGTTGATGTTGGTTCAATATCGACGGATATTTACATTCTAAATCCTAGAGATGGTTCTACTCTTATTATAACGAAGCTATAAAATTTGTCGATGACACCATTGGAGAAGGCCCTTATTGATGAATATCTGGAGGATGCCCGTATTGCTGAAAATTCTCATTGGAGTCTTCCAGATTTTTGATAAAAGCTGGTGATTTACTTCCTATTCAATATATTCTGCCAATGATCGACTTAAATTATGAAATGAAGTGGGTCAATTTGGACTTATTCCCAAAATTATAAGTGTTTTGGTCTATAACATATGTTCTCTACAAATGGGGTCGCCCAAATTTTGAAATGAAATTAGGCAAATGTTTTGGTCTATAACATATATTCTCTACAAAATGTGCTAGCCCAAATTCCGAAATGAAGTTGGGCAATTTGGATTCATTCCCAAAATTGTAATTGTTTTGGTCTATAACATAAATAAGCTGGCACAAATTCTGAAATAAAGTCGGACAATTTGGACTCAAATTTCAAGTGTTTTGGTTTACAACATATATGGGCTGACCCAAATTCTGAAATGAAGTTGGGTAAAGATTCATACTCAAATCTTAAAAACCCTAAGGGGTGCTTAGGGTTTTAGGTCTTGTAAGTGTTCTGGTGTGACTGCTACAGAAACTGACGATAACGGCATTTTTGCTATACGATGATCCATTAACTATATACAAAATGGCGGTATTATTGAAATAGAATTTAATATGTGTCGATGTTGGATCGACATGTATTTACGTTATAAATCATGGAGATGGTTCTGCTCTTGCTTTAACGAAGCTGCAAAATTCGCCGATGACACCATTTGAGAACGCCCATATTGCTTCATCCTAGTCTTCCAGATTCCATAAAAATGGGTAATTTACTTCCTATTCAATATATTCTGCGCCGGGGATGAGCCTATCTTTAATGACTTCCATTCTGAATTCAGTGGTAAGTTATGTTAAGTTTTATTTATGTATTGTCTTTTTCTGATTTCATTATATTGATTTTGATGTTCTTTATTTGCAGTCGAAACAACAACATAATTCATATGGTTATGTGTTTGGTTACTCATGTGAATTTGACCATTGAGATGATCCTCCCGAGGTAATTTTTAATTTTTGTAAATTTTCTTTTTTATTGTTGTACCGCAATTTTTAAATTTTCATGTTGTTATTTTGTGTTTTTAGTATTGTTCTTAACAAAATCAAAGGATTGTCTCAAACGTTATTCACACTTGTAGATGAATATCGCTCAACTGAAATAACTGCATCGAGACTTAAAAGGTCACTTCCAAAGTTGTTTGATTTTCATAGGTTTTTGTAATCAATATCGTGTGCAATATCAGAATGATCAAGTACTTAGCGATGAGATTTCGAATTTACATAAGGGATATATAAACTGTTACTATGCAGTGTTTTTCGGCGCAGTGAGTATTTCTAGTTTTTGATTTTCTTAATAATTTTTTAAAATTGCTCTGTTTTTTTTAATAATTTTTTTACTCTTAAAACAATATCTCTATTCTACTTGTTACTCGAATCTTCTTTTGGGTCGATTCAATCGTGAAAAGCAATATCATATAGATAAATACACTGTGATTACTCTTGGGTAAGTTAAATTCCTTAATCTTACAAATTCTTGTTATATTTATGTTATGTTTAATTTTACAAAGGAGTAGAAAAAATAGAAGAGTAGTGGAGAGGAAAAAGAATTAGAGGAGTTAGAAAGAGATATTAGAAATAGAGAGAATAAGAGGAATATAGGATGAATGATAATTCGTTTAACTTCTTGATGATTCATTTAATCAATAACATGGCCATTTATAGGCCATACAATTACAACAATTTATATTGCTAATAATGCAACAAACAAATAACAATTCAAAAACTCAAGGAATTAATCGGAAGTGGTGCTTGAACTATTATAAATAGAGAGAATGAGAGGAACATAGGATGAATGATAATTTGTATAACTTATCGATGATTCATTTAATCAATAACATAGCCATTTGTAGGCCATTACAACATGTTATATTGCTAATAATGCTACAAACAAATAACAATTCAGAAAATCAAGGGATTAATGGGAAATGGTGTTTGAACTGTTACAACCCAATAACCAGACACAACTAAGCCACTAAGACACTACTTTAACAAACTGACTTATTCAACCTAATCAACTAACTAATAATCTGACCAAGTACACATGTTTTGTACATATCAATTACTTTTACAAATTCTTGTTATTCTGTGAAATTAACAACCTTGGGGTACTTTTTCCATGCATTGTCTTGCGTTTTTGCTTTGATTTATAGTTCTGGGATGTATAGTTTTTATCATTTTGTACTTATTTCTATTGAGACATCATTTATTTTGTGTTACGCAACTATCATCAAAAACACAGAACGCGAGAAGAGAAGACTGGATTAGGAAGAATATATTTGTTCTCAATTTTGCTAATAATAGATACTTATCATGTTTTTTGTCCTATAAAATTTTAAAACTCTTGCTTTTCAACATGTTTGGTTGAATTATTTCCATCCCTGTCAATTTTAAGCTTACTAGTCTTAAAACGTTAAATTTTGAATCCAATCGATATAGTTTGGATTGTGTGCGATGCTTGTCTAGTGTTCCTCCTTACGGACGAATGGGTCACGCCGCTCACTTCTGATCCACCTTGAATAAAGTTAATAATTCGGTCGTGTCGAGGTGGCTTTGGTGGACTTTCATCTCGACTGGTTTGTTGTTTCTCATCGCATTGAGCGAGTGTTTCTTTTCCTTTGTCGGTTAGGAACTCTAACAAGTGACCTCGCTTCAAGAGTTCGGCTATTTCCAATTTGAGTGCAATGCAATCCTCTATTTGATGACCATGATCTCCATGGAACTCGTATCGAAACCTAGTGTTTCGATGTTCTGGGAGAGCATTTATCTTTTTCAGCCACTTGACTATGTTTCTCATCTCTTTCATGACTGTTACGAGATTGACTGGTTCGATGTTAAGGTGATACTCTGGGAATGGTGCGTGCGATTAACCCGATCAGGGCTAATTAGGTCCCTATGATTGTTTGTTGTCTAACCTGTCATAGCGAGGTTAGTTACTACGTCGATCTCTTATTGGGTAGGGTTCGACACGTTTGTCAGTTGATTTGAGATCGAAATGATCATTCCATCTGTTGCCGTTGTTGTTCTGATGCGTGACGCTTCATCCTCCTCCCATTTAATCTAAGTCCATGCATTTGCCAACACATCCACCATTGTCTTACACAGGTACTTGGTGAGCGATTTGTAAAGATCAGAGTCGAACCTGAGTCCTTTCCTGAATGCGAAAATGACGGTCGAGTGGTTACAATAAGGGATCTGTACATATTCCCCACTGAAGCTTTTGGCAAAGCTCATCAGTTTCTCACCACATTGCGGGCTTATGGTGTAGAGGTCATGCAACTGCTTTTTCAGCTTTCTACTACTCGCGAATTACTCTATGAACGTATCAGTAAGCTATACAAAAAAAGTTATCGAATTATTGGACAAGTTAGTATACCATTGTAGAGTTGGATCACTGAGGCTGGATCCGAAAGCCGTGCACATGCAATCTTCTCTAAGGTCGCGTGGGATTGCTGCGGTGAACATGCATTGCTTGTACTATGCGATATAGTCGTTTGGATCTGCCAAGCCATCAAACTGCTTCATGTTTGGAAAACTGAATTTCTAAGGCATCTTGACCAAAGTGATAGCATCGACGAACGGAGAGTCCACGAAGCTACTTGTAGCAATCTTCTTGATAGGGGTTGGGACTCTTGGAATCCTTTCGATGAGCGTTTCCATTTCTGCAAATTTGCAAGAGAGCTCGGGGTTAGCAAAAATAGGTAGGGTTGGAGTGGATTTTACCAACTATGGAATCAATTGAAAGGACACAGGGGTCCTAAAGAAGTTCTCCGACTATGGGTCGCTATTCTAGTTTGGTTCACGTGGTATTCCCTGAGGGGCCGACATGTTGAACGAGTTTGCTTTGATTTGAACTGTTTGGGTCGTATCCTAGGGATTCTCTCTTGTTGAAACCCTTCGTTAGCATTAAACTGCTCTAGTGTTTGGGAATTTGCTTCGAGCGTAACTAGAGTTGTTTGTCAACGTTCTATGTGGTGTCGACCGTCTGGACCGAAGGTGCAGTGGCACGTTGTTAGGCGCTCCTTCTATCTTAGCTCGTAGTTCTGCATTACGGGTTCATACCGTGACATTTTTGGCTTCAAGCTCTCGTAGTTTCTCAGCATTCACGGTCATTTAAGTAGTCAGCATGACAATCAACTCCTTAATAGTTGGTGAATTTTCATCTTTTGACATCTTAAACGAGTCTTTGTCGTGATTCGATTGGCTCGTGAAAAAGCTGTAAAGGTCCACACGGTGGGCGCTAAACTGTAGGGGGTCTCTCTATAGTTGTCGTGGACTACGCTCTTGTAACTTGTAGTTAGGGTATGGTCAAACCAAACTTGTCGACCGCTCTGAGAACCTGAAAAAAGACAGAAAATAAACTAGAGAGGGATGTCCCTGGGGGGGGAACTTTAACTCTCAAGTTAGGCATTTAATCGACAAGTGAGATAATTCTAATTATTAAGCAAATTGAACAAAATCTAATGCAAACCATGAACAAGGTTGATCGTGCCCTAGGTTATGTTGTCTTTTGGCTTTATTTTGCTTGGGTTGATCGTAGAGAGAGATTGAAATTAAAAGACTTCAAAGATTAAGTTGATTGATAGCTGATTGAAATAAATGGGTTTAGCAGTGATTTTCTGGTGATCAAAGACTATTTTAACAGAGTTTTAGCACACAAATGAACTTTTTCCATTTAGAGAATTCAGAATTCCCTCAATATGAAGAAAATGTCTTATTTATAGGCCTCATCGGACTCAATTACGTGGTTCGTAGATGATCAAACATTTCTGATCATATCCAGATTTTTAAGGATATAAGGTTTAAATCTCAATCAAACTATTCCTTCAGTTGTTACCTAATAACAACTAAAGTCTGATTGTATCAAAAGGAAGTTATCCCATTTAGCGGGCTCTTGGATCGACCCGTAGCATATGTGCTTAACCCATATAAACTATAGAACCAATAGTGGGCCTGAAGGTTGGGCCCAGAGCCTGTTTTTGACCACCACAATTATTTGGTTTATTTAATGTGATTATACTTACAAGTATGCTGTGTGAAGAGACAGAGCTAGGAATTTCATTTAGAGGGGGCACCATTAAATAATAATAAAAATGATAATATTCTTTTTGAACAATTTAAAGTGCATTAATCGAAAATGAAACATCAAGTTTACAAGGGGTATGCATCAGGCTAAACAAAAATTTGACTAAACAAAAAGTTGGAACATATAGATTCATATAATTCTTCAAACATGTTTACAACTGTCCTCGACGTGGTTTCATCTTTTGAAAATATTGCACGACAGTCTCATTATCAATGCCATCAGATATGTCCTTTTCTATATAAACAACCAAGTTATCATTCATCTATTGATCTCCTATCTATTACGCAGTCGAGTTTTTATAATATTCATAGTTGAAAATGATCTCTCAACAGTAGCAGTAGCAGTGGCACCCGGTAGAATCGATGCTAATGTCAAAAGTAAGTAAACCAATGGAAATACCTTGTCTCTTTTATAGGTAACTATCATTTTTGCAAGTTCAGTATTTCCATTCAATTTTGAAAACTCAACACTAGAGCGCATATCCATAATATAAGTCTCGAGCTGACAATCATGTATCATAAGATCCGCAAGAGAAAAATCCTTTGGGTAAAAATGAGCAAGGCGTATCAATAGTTTCTTATCAAAAGTAGAAAGGATTCACTTGGACTTAAACACGCCAAACAAACAAGCAACTCTGTATTTGTCTAATTGAAACGACTATTTAGCTCTTGACGTTGCATATCTAAAATAGCATAAAATAGCTTAACTTGATAGTGATGTAAATTTGTAATTTCTTAAGCTTTACACCACTTTCGCCCTCGAGCTACAAATATTTCATCCATGCTAGGCATTTCAATATTATATTTGAGACAAAAAGAGGATACCTGGTTAAGTAAGAATCATATCCACTCTCTCTCGTAATTTATAACCGGTGCTTATATAAACCAACCAACTTCATAGCATTTACTATATCTTGATCTTTTCTTTGTAAGGCTTGAGATAATTCATTTGTAATTCCAAGTACATCTTTCATCAGATGTAAGCAAAAGACAAAATTAAATGATTGCATCAACTCTACTAGATTGTTTGTTTCACATATTTGCTTAGAAGTTGATCCATCGTCTCTAATTATCTTAAGTACATCAATTAAAGATGGAAACATAGTGATTATGCTTATTAAAGTACCATAATGTGAACCCCATCGTGTATCATCGGAACGTTTCAAATTAGTGTCTTGATTAAGACCTCTCCCATTTGAAGTTCATCACTTTTGAGTGCTTCAAAAACTACCATGGCTTGCTTCTCCCGAAGAATATCACGACGTTTAGGTGAAGCTCCAACAATATTCTCTACATTGGCAACTATGATGAATAAAGATTGAACATTTACATGATTCTTTGCTAAAGAAACAAGAGCCAATTGAAGTTAATGAGCAAAACAATGAATATAATAAGTACACTCATTTTCCTTCATAATTAATGATTTAAGACCATTAAACTCTCCTTGCATATTACTTACCCCTTCATAACCTTGTCCGCACAATCCAGATATGCTCAATCTATACCTAGAAAATACTTTATCAATTGTGGCTTTGAGTAAGAGGGCGATAGTGCTACCAACATGTTTGATACCAATAAATCGTTCAATTACTTGTCCATTAGGATTTACATAACGCAATACCATAAACATTTGCTCCTTTGTTGATATATCATGAGATTCATCAATCAAGATTGAAAACAATGCATCACCCATTTCTCGAATAATAGTATTGGTAGTTTCAACTGTAAGAGCATATACACTGTCTTTTTGAATATCATGTGATGTAAACTTGAGGTTTTCTGGAGCGTTTTGTAGAGTAGTATCTTTAATATTTTCATTATGGCTTGTAAGAAATCAATAAAGTTCAAGAATGTTTTCGCGGTTACTTGACTCTTCATATTCTTTGTCACCACGGTATGCTAGTCCTTGTCGCAAAATAAATCGAGCACAATCAACAGATGCATTCAAGAGAATCCAATATTGAATTCGGGTTTCATCAGAATGTTTAGAAAAAATAGTCTAGCTTGATTTAACAAAGCTTCACAACATCGTCGGGCATGTTGGTGGGTACTACATTTTTCTGTATGATATGTCAACGTATCTTTCTTCCTCAATTTAAAAATCCTTGACCAACAAATGAATCACCACCCCCTTGTTGACCATTCACCGGTTTGAAGAGATAACAATAAAGGTAAAATACAGCGTTCTTTGCAATGCTATATTCTAACTAAGTTTTATATTCATCAAACCAAGATTGGATGAATCTTCGACTTGCTGGCTTAAAAGGAAATTCATGCCTTTTAGGTTGACAATGACCTTTTTGCAAATAACCTCTACGAATTTTGTCTCGAACATCATGACTATAATCTAATATACAAAGTCGTAAACCAGAATCTGTGGGAAGACTAGATAAATCGAATTCTGAACTTTTTTGTTTAAAACCATCACTCTTCTCCAAAGGGGTAGACAACATTGATATTTTTTTATAATAGTTCTCCTCACTGTTTCCAAATAGAGTCTAATGAGTAAAATGATTACAAATTTTTAAACAATAAACCTACAATTAAATTAGTTTTTTTTTTTTGCAATATAACACATAATTAGTATTGAAATTCATACTGCATCACATAATAAACCCAACTTTTATGTAATATAACACCTAATTTGTATCTGCAATTTGTAATAAATAATTATTGAATTTCATAACTCACAAGTTATAAACCCAATTTTATACACCACATACTAAATAATTCATTAACACTTATAACGGTTTCAAGCAATTATATAATAATATATGATTAGTGGCCTAATAAGAGTAAACATTACATTTTTCTACTCTTCACTTTGAACTTTTACTTATCATATTCTCAGGCTTTCATGGCCCATAGTGATGCCCACGGTTCGGTTAAACTAACGGTTCTGAACTGGAACCGTACTGTCAAAACCGTAACCGAAACTGTGACTGTAACCGACGGTTACAAAACCGGTTAGAAACCAGTTGTAACACGGTTTGGTTACGGTTACATGTCCCAAAAAACCGCTTGTTTTTATTAAAAAAAATAGCCAATCAAAAACTGCCACGTGGCATAGTAATTTTTTTTATAAAAAAAACAGTCCCAAACCAGAACCGTAATCGAACCACTTAACTAGCGGTTGAAAACAGTAAACCAAACCAACTAGACTGTTATGTTACGGTTTTACCTTCCCACAGAACCGAAACAGAACCGTGGACACCACTAATAGGAAAAAAATGATGAAAGAGAAAAATAATTAAGAATTATGATTAGTTGATTACCATTTACTTGTTAAGAGAATATATAAAACATCCCAAATTTATGAGGGTTTGATCTTGGATTTTAGAATTGAAGCTCCATTTTTTGTGCTTAAATTTGGCTTGGCTTGAAGTCGATTTGTGCTTAAATTTGGCTTGAATTCGATTTGCAGCACGCAGCTAATGTTGAGAGAGTGTTGGCAAGATTTTTAAATTATTTTTAAAGAGTAAAAGTTGAAAAAGAGTAAAGAGTAAAACGAAATTTATTTATTACGTAGAAAAAAAAAGGTTTTTTTATTTATTACATAGAGAGAAAAAGAAAAAGAAAAACCGTGGATTTTGAGTGGGTTTTGAATGAATATGTAAAATGAATAGTGAGACCGTCTCTTTGTTTAATAAAAGATTTGTGTGGGCTACTTTGTTGATTTTAATAGTTTTTTTTATACAATTTATTAATTGTTTGAAATCTTAATTGTTTGAAATCTCAATCCGTGTGAAGTTCTTCTACATCAAGATTTAAAAAGATAAAAATCTTAAATTTTTTTGGTTGAAACTAAAATTTGAGGGAAGCAGCTGCCCTTGCTCCCTCAGTTGCCTCCGTCCCTGACTGTGTGGTTGCTGTTAGGGAACAACCACATCAAAAAAATAAGTGCAATTTCAATATTATTTGGTGTGTTGCATTTTATTTCAATGCTCTTTATTTTGATTGAAAACTCAAATTTCGAATTTTATCTTTATTAAACTAGAACTCTAGAAGTTTTTATTCCAAACATGATTCTTAGAACAGAAACTTACGGATTGAAAATTTAATGCATGTGATGTTTTTGGATCCAATTATCTTTCATGGGATATTGGGATTGATGCATAATTGCATTCGAGATCTAAAGTCTCCTAAAATGATCTAAGAGATAAATTTGACCACTATAAGAAAATGACTCTTCCCAATGCCCGATAAGAGTGACAACATTTACGATTTCAAGATTATAAATTGATTTTTGAATACAATTCTACATTTACGATTTCAAGATTATAAATTGATTTTTGAATACAATTCTACTTTGTTTCAATTCAAAACACAATTGAGATTGTGCGGTGAAGAAATAATTGAGAAAGACATGTTAGAAAAAACACTCACTGCTTTTCATACCTTGAATATGACCATCAACAGTAACATCGAGAGCAACGATTTATAAAATATTCAGAACTGTTCATGTATTATAATAGACGAAAAAAATAATGAATTACTATCAACTATTTGTCCAAAAATGGAATGTTGCGGAACTAACCGATCCAACGTAATTCATGATTTTGAATCATCAAAAGTTGATTACTTTGCATTACTTTTATCGACAACCAAACATAGATAAAAGTAATGGTGTAAAAGGGGGCCGGCCCGGCCCACATCGGCAAGGCCCCCCGGCCCGTTTAGGAAAACGGGCCGTGCCTGGCACGGCCCGTTTTCCTAAATGGGGGCCCGGCACGGCACGTGGGCCAATTTGGCGGGCCAAATGGGCCGGCCCATATTTTTTTTTAATTTTTTTTTATATATTATTATTTTAATATAATAAAAAAAATGTTTATAATAAATTAATAATAGATTATAGATACATTTTTTATTTTATTTAATGAATTAATTCAAAAAATAAATAAAGATAAAACATGAAAGAAAAAAAAAAGTAGATAAAAATATGAAATGAAGAATTTTTTATTTATTTCGGACTTTCAGTATTACATATTTACATGATTGCCCCATTAAAAACCTTACCAAGAAAACCCAGTGGGATAAAAACTTGGTAAGGGAAAAAGAGTGCAATCGTATTACAAGTAAATGTACATGTACAACCTAGTTCTGGACCTGGTTACTGCCGGAACCCTCATCGACATATAAATTGGAGAAATTTTGAATAAATTGTTCATCTACCGTTGAGAGAGTTTGAGAATGGAGAGATTGAGAGAATTAGAGAAAGTGAATGAAAAGTGGAATGTGTGGGAGTATTTATAGAAAAAATAGATAACTGGGTAAAAATATAAAACACAAGAGTTAAGGGGGCAAATTGTAATTTTTATAGTTTTTTTAAAAACATAACCGTTGGCTGACGTCAGCCAACGGTTATTTTTTTTTTAAAAACCGTTATACACTTAAATTAAAAAATAAAAAAAAATAAAAAAATAAAAAAATTCCGGGGGCCCAACGGTCGGCACGCGTGCCGGCCCGGCGTGCCGACCGTTGGGCCTGGCACGCCGTGCTGGCGTGCCGTGCCGGGCCGGCACGCCGTGCCTCAAACCTTTACCCGGCACGTGCCAAGGATGGGGGCCGTGCCTGGCACGGCCCGGTACAGTTGCGGGCAGTGCCAGGCACGGCCCGCCATCCTTGGCAGGCCGGCCGGACTGGGCCCTCCAGGCCCGGCCCATATTTACACCACTAGATAAAAGCAGTAAAAGATGACATAAACCGTAAAAGTAAAATCAAACATATTTTCGGATGCATCATTCACATCCCTTTGGAGGGGTATTTATAGCTTACAAAAATGGTGTACATGCAACATATAATTTCACCGATAAGTGACACATATGTATTAATGTGTCAACTATATGTGCAAACATTGCCACTTCAAGACATGTGTATCGGTGTATGCTTCCACATGTGTTGTACAACAACTATGGCGTATCTAATTTTTGTTTCCTCTATCCGAATTTGTATATTACTTATCCAAAACTACCTCGTTTCTAAAGTTCCAAGTGTTCAAATAACAAAAATCATCGTAGCGATTTAAAGCAAGCACAAAAGTATAGGATTAATATTAAAACCTACTATGGGTCCATGACCTTTCAATTGGATTGATTAGTAAAAGTGTATTTATTTGAAAATATCTGATGGAATTGTAACACCATTAAATGTTCCGTTAGGATACAGATCCATGACAAGAAAATATAAAATACAAAAGATAAACATAAAAAATAAAAACTAAAAAACAAAAACAAATAAATCTCAATTGGTCTCCTCTCTCTCTCCGACTCTTTCCCTTGTCTTTGATGTGCCATTTCACTACTCTTTGTTGTTGTATTTTGAGTAGGATTGGAGGTTTGATGTTGGTGAAATCAAATGGTAGAGACCGGGGACAGCTGACAGGGGAAGGATCTCCATTTTTTTTTTCCTTTTTTATTTAGATTTTTCTTTCAAAGGAAAATCAATCAGGTTAAAATTAGATTTTTTTTTTTCAAAGGAAAATCAATCAGGTTTTTTTTAATGGAAAATCTAATAATAAGATATATTAAATATTAAAGTTAGATTTTAAGAATATAATCTAAGGGTAAATCTAAGGGTATTATAGTCTTTTCATATGGTTAATACAAGTCGATTTAATGGAGCGGTTAACGGTGTTACAGTCCAGGGATGTTTTTGAATAAATGCATCTTTGTCTACCCATCCAACAATAGTTACTAGTTCAGCGGAGGTTTTTAATATTAACACAAAATCATAAGATCCTAGCCGTATCGGATGAGCAGTCAAGTCTTAAAATAGAAATGTTATTTACAACACAACATAACCCTTGAATTCGGAGTTTTGCCGCTACGTAGAGCCGAAGTGTGGCCATGGAAGCTACTCTTCTTACTTCTCGACACTTCACTCCTCAACTCTTCACAACAACTAAGCCCTTAAAGATTGGAGGTATGTTCTCTGATGTTTGGTTTCCCAGAAAACTATTGAAATTCTAGTAAGAAAATTAAAAATAAAATAAAATTAAAAGAAACTCTGGAAAGCGAAAGTCTCTTCTTAAACTTACTGAATTTCGATTCATTTTATTCCAATTTAAGCATTACTTGCTTCATTGTACTTTTTTCTTAGTTTTTATTTATGGTTCATGTATTAACTTGTGTGTTTATTCTTCTTTTTCGAATCAATCTTATCTTTATTGCTTCTTTTATGCAAATTTGCTGTTGTGAATGACCTAACTTAAAATTTGCTCTATGATTTTTATGGATATAATGATATATATGCTGTTTAATGCTATTGCATGTGAACTTAATCGTTTAAAACTGCCCACTTGGGCTGTTTGGGACTCTAGACATCACATATATCGGTCTCAGAGTAAATGGTTAACGCTGAATATATTTCAGTTGTTGTTTGCTTTGATGCTTCATACTTTTAGTTATGCAATTAACTTTTGATGCAATTTGATTTTAGCTTTACCTAGATAGTACTTGCTGTCTATTGATTTTAACGTTGAAAATGAAACAAACATGCTTTTGGAGGTGTTTGGATGATTCGGAAGGCAATTAGAAGTCAGATTATGACTTTATGGAGATGGAGTTTTCACTTAAATTGTCTGTTTGTACAGTATATTGCCATTCACTTATACACATATGTTATCTCTATTGCGTTAGTTTTTCTTGAGTTAAATGTTGGTTATGAATTGGGAATTGAATATTCTAACTAGAGCTCTTTCATTATTCTAATTTATGATTGGTATTCTGGACTCTGACATTGTTATAATTTATGAGTGGTGTTCACTAAATACAAATTTACCTTTGCCCTTATTTTACATTCAGGTGGACATCTGAAATGTGATTCTCCATATTATTGCCCACTCCATGTGAATAACTGTGCTTCTGTCAAGATGTGTGTATTAGAATCCAGCCAAACACATATGCTGTCAAAGAGACCTCTCTTGTCAAGAACGAATAGAAAAGTTCATGTCAATTCGTCAGATCGGCTTCAAAGTGACTATATGAATGTTGAGCCATCATCCGAGTCTATAAACCCCAAAGTTGTTTCACCAAGATTGGATGATGGGGCAGATATTCTTAGTTCACATGATGTCAATAACTATGAGAGTTTGCAGTCAAAACCTACGATGTTTAGAAATAGGTTTCTAAATTTTGTGCGCCTAAGTTCTGTCCTCAATAGTGCCACAGAATCATTTTTTTAGAGTGAGATACGTCGAAGATTATTTGTGACAGGTGTACTAATTGTACTCAGTCGTGTTGGATATTTCATTCCTCTACCTGGATTTGATAGAAGGTTGATACCTCAAGATTACCTTAGCTTTGCCTCAGGATCTGTTGGTAAGCAACATACATAAACACATTCTTTGCACCTAGAAATTTAGTAATTATTATATGCATGATTTTCCATGCTTTTTTCTGGGTTCCTACTATATTTTTCCTACTACAAGCATACATGTAGTAATCCATGTTGATTTTGGCAGATGATCTTGGTGATTTTACAGCACTGCTCAAATTGTCCTTCTTTCAGCTTGGCATCAGTCCTCAGATCATATCATCCATAATAATGTAGGTTTATGGCTTTCTTCAGCTACTTCACATACATTTTACTTGCATGATTATGTGACTTGATATTCCATTCTCCTTTGATGTTGTTGCTTATACAATTTAACTGCCATGTATCTCTTAAAGCTATATTTAGAGTCCGAAGAAGGCTTTCCTTGTTTCAAAGAAGAGGACATTATTAAAAAAATTTAGTACTGATTTTTATGTGGACCATTAAGTCATGTTTGATATAATTTGTGCCTTGATATTACTTGGTCCAACTATTTTTCTGGGCTTGCATTATTACCTTTGGGAGCTGTCAAATGCTTGTTATTTGTGGTGTTTTAGGTCTACATTGTTACATTTTTGGAGCTGCTAAATGCTTTATCATCGTTTACTTCGAGGTAAATATGCAGATAGTAAGAGAATCTCTTTATATTTTGTTATATATTTTGATGGTTTTAGAGATTCTTATACATTTGAAAAATTGGCAAGTGATATCTAATGAATTTTATAGATGCAACACGATTCAAGGTGTTAATTGGTTAACAGAAGTTTTGTACTTGATGATAAAGGATGCATGCTGCAAGAAAATAGTATATCAATGTTTACATGAAGTATTGTCTTCCATGCATAATTTGTGTTTCCTGCTGCTGTTTTTATTCATTCTGTTGTCACAATGCGCACTGGCATGTGAGACGCACACGGAATAATTAATTCCATTTTTTTTCTGCATATTTGTATTGGCTAACAATTGTGTCCAACTTTTATGAATTGAATGTGCAGTTACTCTGTCATGTTGTTCCATCTTTGGTTAAGCTGCGAAAGGAAGGCTTAGATGGCTTCGAGAAGTTTAAGAGTTATATGTGTGCCTAGTTATTCATCTCAAGCAGTGAGATGAGTCCTTGCTACATAATTTTGTATTGAGCATTAATTTCAGTCAATATGTATTGGAGGTTACAAACTCTAATACATTTTTCTACTTACTTCAGATGGTGGATGTCACTGGGTTTTGCAATATTGGAAGCCATTATAGTTTCTTGTTATTCACTTCCATATTCAATTTATGCTGCCAGTAACAGGTAATGTAGTGAGAGGAATTTCATTTCGACAATATTCTTTGATTTTATATATCTCATGAGTAAATTAAATGAGGGTTCATCTTCCTGTGAGAAGCTCAAATGAAAAATCACATTAGCAAGAATTTACCTATACTTTTCTTCTTAGAATTGATGTTTTGATCATCTTTTCTGCTGCTTCTCAAAAACTTGTGTTGTCTTTTATTGTTGCTTTACGGACCATATACATGTAAATCCTACTTCAAGTGGCTAGTCAATGATCCCTATCAAACTAATTTAAAGTGTTTCAACTTGATTTGGAAAGCTAAAGTGCCTCCTAAAATTCAATGTTTTTTTCTTGGGTTTTGGCTATGGGAAAGGTTAATACATGGAAGATTATTTAAAGGGAGTTCTCACGTATGAGCCTCTCTCCATCTTTTTGCATCATGTGCAAACACAAAATCATGATCATCTTTTCCTTCATTTTGATGCCTCCTTTAATCTTTGAAGTAAATTGTTAAAAGATGCAAAAATATGCTGGCTGGCTCCCCGCTTCTTGTCATCAAGTTTTTGTGGAACATTTTGTGCTTTTGTTAGGGGAAAGAAAGCCAAAACCCTATGGAATGCGCCGTCGTAGCCTTACTTGTAGCCTTACTTGGGTTATTTGGGAAGGAAAAAAATAATAAATTTTTTGAAAGGAAGATTGAGGAGAACATTGATGGTTTGTGGGATCGAGTTCGCTACCTTACTTATGGGATTCAATCTCTAATGAATTTAGGGATTATACCTTTTTCTTTATTCACTTAAATTGGGAAGCTGTTGTGGGATAATTAGTTTTACACTTTTGCTTTGAGTTCTCTTTTGTTTTGTAGGCGTTGTTTTTGTGTTGAAGGTCTTTTTGTCACCCTAGGTGGTTTTTTGTCAGCCTTTGTGGACTGCTTGTTCACTCTGTATAGAATTGTGATTTCCATCTATAATGAATTTTAGGGATTATACCCTTTTGGCTTTTTCTTTATCTACTTAAATTCGGAAGTTGTTGTGGGATTATTAGTTACTCTTTGAGTTCCCTTTTGTTTTGTAGTCCTTGTTTTTGTCTTGAAGGCTCTTTTTGTTACCTTAGGTGGTTCTTTGTAAGCCTTGGTGGACTGATTGTTCACTTTGGTATAGGCTGTGTTGCTACTATTTATGATTTTTGTATAGGGCTCTATTTTATATTCCTTCTTTACAATGATATTCTGTTTCCTATCAAAAAAAAAAAAAAAATTAAAATAATGAGTTAGTTGTGTTCCTCCCTCTCCATCTAGGTGAGGGAGGTTCGAGTCTCATCTTGCTCTAATTCATAAAAAAACAATTGTGGGGAGACCCTTCTCAAGTTCTGCCCTAAAAAAATAAAAAATGATAGTACGAACACTGTTTTTGGAAGGGATATGTTATGTTACAGTTTCTGTGGCTTTTGCAGGGTTAAGCATGTGATGGTGACAAGTATGTTGCTGGTTTGTGGTGCAATGACAATGACATGGATATGTGATACAATATCAGAATCTGGATTTGGTAATTTCTTTGTTTGGTTTTCCATTTTTTTTAATCTCGTTTTACTTAGTTTCATGTTGGTTCCTTTGTTACCATAGCCCATAGTTTATGGATGGAGCCTTGTTTTCGTAGCAAGGACTCTATGAGAAAATCAGTTGAAAGTTGTTTAGTTGTTCTCAATACCTTTTGGTAGATGTGATGCCAGTGAAATACCATCTTCAAATACAAGGGCCGAACCATATGAATCTTAAGATACTGGTTTTATTGATCATATGTGTTTATCTCGCTGTCCACTCTATTTTCTTTCCAAAATAAGTAAATAGAAATAGTATAAAATACATTAAAGATGTCTGCTCTTTAAGATTTTAAAAGAGTAACAAAACTAAATCTGTGCATGCATTCTTTTACCCTTTCATGTATGGCATAATCTTCTTTTAAACTATTTATACAACTTCAGGCCAAGGTTATCTCTCATAATATGCGTGGGGATATTGACGGGCTACACTGAGACATTGTACAAGATGTTGTCTCAGCTCTTGGGTATGTGATAACAATCTTACTGCTGTTTAATTTGTGGAATTTTTCTTTCCTTTTTATCCCCAATCTTTGACTGCTTCAAAGTATTGATTCTAATAAAATAGTGGTAAGAGTTGTTAAAATTAACCTGCATTACAATATCTGGAAATTAATGAAGCTTTGACCTTTGAAGGTGCATGTTATGCTGACTTCTCTCTCATGAGTTTAGTTGGTGCCTTTGTTGTCAGTTATGCAAGATACAGAAATTTATCAGTTAATTGAATGATTTAGTATTTGCTTTTTAGGTTTTTTTTGGGCGCTCTTCTAGATATGACATTTCAGCATGCATATTTCTGTCCTTAAGCATGACTATTACATTTTTAATCTACTTAAGGTGTGAAAGGGCTTGAAAGGTCCCTCAAAAAGGGAGAATTTTGATCTTTCCACATTTGCTCATACCTTGCTTTCTCTTGCATTGTCGCAAGTGGAAAATATATTATCTAGATTTTAATAAATTGTGAATGAAATTTACTGTTACAATAAACGCTAAACCCATATAATTAGAAGTGCAAACTAATCCTACAAAAGATTATCCTGCCTTGAATTAATTGATTCAAATAGTTGTTTTAAGTCCATACATAAAAATTCGAGCCGTTGAAAAATAATCGAAGCGCGAAGATTATAGGGTACATTGTTATGATGAACTTAGAATTATTGGTAATTACATGTGTAGGGTAAATGACGGGGAAGAGGATGTTGCACAAAATCTTACCTCTTAACTACTCTGCTAGAGATTGTTGTTGCTATAACAATGTAGAAATTGCTAAAAATTACTGTAAATTTTGAGTATAAACAGAAACTATATTAGTTGTTCAAGGATTTCTTAATTATAAAAAATTTATACGGGACATCTTAAGTCATAACCATTGCGATTTGGTTTGAACTATTCTATACTACTACCATATTTCTTTAGTTTTAGTGTTAGGTAACAATAACAATTTCAAGGTTTGCAATATACAGGAAGTGCTGTGAGTTGGTGGCCTTTTGCAGTGTTGGGTGTTTTTACTATTGTCGCTATGTGGGCAGTTGTTGTTACTGAAGGTTGCAGGAAAATAAAACTGCAATATTATGGATTTAAGCTTGCTTCAGCTGCAAGGCAGTACCATTTTTGTTATCCAGATGTATAAATGTCTTTTTTTTGTGTGTGTAAGAAAGTATATCCATTTTTATGTTTTTATCTTTTCTCTGTCAGTGAAGGGCAGTTCTGTTGTTGGAGGGTGTTACTAATAATTTATTCTATGACTTTAACAATTGCTGATCATTTGCATTAATAGTTTATTATTATTATTATTATTATTATTATTTTTATTTTTTTTAAGTCCTGCAAGATACCATAGGTTCTCTTGCTCATGCAGTTAACCTCTAAACCTGGTAAAAGTTCTCGTTCATTCTTCTTTTTGTTGGTTTTGCTTGTAAACAGAGAAGATTCCCAGATTACAGAAGTGGAGCCCTATATCCCTTTTAATATTAATCCATCAGGAATGCAGCCTGTTCTGACGACAACTTATCTCCTGGCATTTCCCAGTATTCTTGCAAGGTATTTTCAGCCAAAACTGACTTGGTTGTTTATCTTAATTTCATCTGTTGGTCTTGTGTCTGGAGGATGAAAACTTATTAGGTTTCTTTAATGTATCATCAAATTCCTTTTATATTAGGGTTGTTTTTTTGTATTCAATGCATAAATACATATAACTTTCCTGTTAAAACTTGTTTTGATAAAGGATTTACAACTAGTCTTATACAGATCATTATTTGCAGTATCCTTGGTTCCCCATTTTGGGAGCATGTTAAGCAGATATTGAACCCTGAGACTTCTGTTGGTGCAGCGCCTTGGGTGTACTATTCTATATATGCATTTTTCGTTTTCCTATTCAATATATTTGACATTGTAAGTATCCTTTCAACCTGACTATTGATTATTATAGAACCATACATGCTACTTGACAAAAACTTTCTGAATATATGTTTGCTGTCATCATGATTCTTTGCTTGTGCATTATAGTTTTCTTGCAGTTATAATTTTTTGATTGCAAAATCATTAAAAAAAAATTTAGTAGAAGATGATCTAGTTTTCAATTTATGCTCTTTTTTCTCTCTCGTGATATTGTACTCACAAGTATTCAAATACACCAAAGTGAATGTAAAGAAAAGTTACAGAAATTATATCTATAAGACTATAACTGCACTTATATATGAAATACATATTTTGCTGACAATCACTTTATATGGTGATGCAAATATACAATGATATTGAATTGGCAGACAGATGCAAATGCTAAGAAACCTTGTGAAAATGCTTAACTGTCTTTTTTCCTGCTTATAATGATAAACCATTATGTATGTCTTGTATGGGACATCATAAAGCCAGAGTTGTCATATGGGAAAGGTAACAACTTATAATAATTATAATAATGATGCTTCAACTCTAACGTCATTCCACTGTCCCAGGAGTTTTTTATTATTCATTCTGTGGAAACACAAATTAAACATAAAATTTGCATTGAACATGAATGTGCTTACATGTCATTCATCTGGTACTATAAATGTGTCAAAATGATTTCTCTTTTATAGATCTCATCTTAACTGGAATCTCAATGCAGGCAAACTTGCCTAAGGAAATTGCAGATTACTTAAACAAGATGGGTGCTAGGATACCAAATCTAAAGCATGGGAAGGCCTACTATTGAATATCTCACAAAGATTCAGGCATCAACACGTTTTTGGGGTGATTTTCTATCAGGACATTGCTAAAACAAATATACCCTCCCATTTTAAGTTGTTCCGATAATAATAGCAAGCATTTGAACCGTTTCTGTTTGTTTGCTGCTTTCTATAGCTTTTCTTTGTGGTGGAATTTGCAGGGGGTCCATTGTTAAGTTTGTTGGCAACTACATCAACCATGATCGTTATCTACGCAGTATCAATGAGGGATTTTCCATTGGGTTTACATCAGTTTTAATCATTGTAAGTGCTGTTCTGAGCTAGGTCCTGCCATTATGTATGCTATCACTTTTATACATTGTCTATAATGATCATTGATAGAATGATGCTACCTTAGTTTTGGAGCTTTGGTAATAAAGTCAAATATGGGTTAACCAGCAACAAATATAGCTACGAGCATGATGTTATTATACTAAATCATCTGTTGCATGTTAGAAGTTATGATTTACCAAATATATATAGGACTGTTACCCTTTCAACAGTGCTCTTAATTAAAATAGTTTGTAAACAGTGCTCTTAATTAAAATAGTTTTAAGACTGCTTACGATTCATAATCCACCATGGCCTAAAAAAAAAATAAATCATGTTTCTGCATTTTCTGATGAGTCTGACTTGTGTTGGTCCATGTGGGTTCCATTATCGAACTTAGAAGATCCTATCAAGCATACAACGTAATGCCAAGTTTAAGCGAAGCTCTAAAGCGGTATGGTGTATGATATCTGAAAGGCGACGCTCATCTAGTCTCCTCCTTTTAAGGTATGACATGATATGTTCTTAAACTTCAATGTAAATTCTGTCTATACAGAGCACTGGTTAATAAGAAGGGAAAATCTTTTCTGTGGTGCAGAGATTCTCAAAATGGTGATTGTTAATCGCTATAGATTGTTGAAACAATACTTTCCAGAAGCACATTGCTCACTATCTAGTTTACAAGAAGTGGAAGTTTAGAGAAGCTGCAGCTGTTGCAAGTTCAAAGATTATAGATTTTCCTGAAGTGTGTTATTGTTTGGATGCAAGAGTGGGTTCTGACTTCATAATCCACATTGTAAGATGATGTTGCTCCTTTTGTTCTTCGGAACAGGTTTTGGTTAGAGTTACATGGTCTCGGATTGGTTTAGTACATAGTAGAGGGAAAAGGTACTGGCTGGTGGCGACTCAGATTTCATGCAAATGCCAGTTATAGTTCTGGTCTAAGATGAAGTTTAGTGTAGAATAGATAAGGCTAGTAAGTAGGTGCAATATTAAATAGTGTATTCATTAGTTAAAACAGCTCTTTATACTTGTCACTTGATAATGTTACTTTTATTACGTTTATTCCAAGCAAATCGTTTCCCTTTAACTATTCAATATCTTTATAAAAAATTATTAACATCGCAGCGTTTCTGTGGTTGAATCCATTTTGAATTTGATAAATGTATTGCTTGTGAAGTTTGTGTTCGTGTATATCCTATAGATCTGTCGGTTATTGATTGGAAATTGGAAACCGATGTTCGAAAGAATCGATTGCTTAATTACAGTATATAAGTCCCTGCCATGCAAACAAACATTGAAGTTTAGCTTGGAGCAGCTCGGTTACAAGCAAAATTTAAAATTTTGAAAAACCATGTAATCAATTCAGATGTTGAAAAAAATAGAATCGAATAAAAGTGAAATTAATTGTAAAAAAGGGATGAAACAATGAAAGTTGGTAGATGATGTTATTTTGTAAAAAAGAGATGAAAGTGGATGAATAATTTACTAAGTTTTGTAAAAAAGAGATGAAAGTGGGTGAATAATTTACTAAGTTGATGTACGTCACATCAAAGTTTCATATCAGGTTTCTTAGCTTCTGTCACATCAAAGTCTCAAATTATGTTTATTAGCTTTTATGAAAGTGAATTATTTAATCGATTGATGCTTTGATGTGATGTTCATTGAACTATAATTAAATAAAAGAACAATACTTAGATACTGATCGGTATTTGGATGTTGATCGATCAATATCTAAAATACTGACCTTATTAATGGGATTGTA
The DNA here is from genome assembly GCA_033220585.1 of Dipteronia sinensis. NCBI lineage: Eukaryota > Viridiplantae > Streptophyta > Magnoliopsida > Sapindales > Sapindaceae > Dipteronia > Dipteronia sinensis. Next base: position 37,190,595 of record CM065643.1, read on the forward strand.
ATACGTAATATTTTTTATTTTACTTTTTATATTTATCTTATAAATTGGATCACGTGTTGCACTTTTATTGGTGAAGTTAATATTTTGAGTACTGACTGATCTGTACCCAAACATTCTTCTTTGTCTGAACATTGTTCATTAAAAAAAAACAATACTTAAGTACTGATTAGTCAATATCCAAAATACTGATCTCATCCATGAAAGTACATTACGTGACTCTCTCTCTCTACTTACAGGTTATAGCTAGCTAGTACTTTTTTTGACAGTAGGTTACAGCTTAGTATTATTCTAAACTTTTTAGTTTTTGTAAAAATTAGATAATTTTACATTCTAGTCACGAGCAAATTTATATGAGCAAAGTTAAATTCTAGTATTTTTACTAGTATAGAGTCAGAGAGAATGAAAGGGTAGTTTGGTCAAAATAAAATGTTTGCATAATATAAATATGGGTAAAGGGGAAGGGTGTAAATGCACACACTTACTTACAAGCATTTGTTCCATATCCTATTTCCTATTCTTGTTTTTTGATAATCTTGTTTTCTCAAAAACATGAATCTTTTCAAACTTATTTTTATAATCATGCTTGTAGCAAACATGATTAGAAGCATGATTATAAAAATAAGTTTGAAAAGATTCATGTTTTTTGAGAAAACAAGATTATCAAAAACAAGAACAGAAATAGGATATGGAACTAACAGCATGATTATGTGCCGAAGCAGCCATCTGCAACAGACCCCGAAGCAACCACCATGCTGCCCAGCCAACCCTAAGTGTTGCCGCTTCCCTGCTGCAGCCCAGGGCCTAAAACCGTGATTGTGGTAGTGTACATCAAGTTATCTTCACCACCTAATAATGTTGTCTGTGTTTGTTTAATTTGCGTTTACAGTTTTATTAGCATGTTTAAGTGTTGTGTTGTACTGTTTTATTTTTATGTTTAAGAGTCAAGACTATAAGTGTTTCTGCACTCTCTAGTGGGTGCAATGTATAACTTGATAATCTTATTAAATTATTAATTATGATTTTGTGTGTATAATCGGCCTTCTTAATCTCATATTCTCTTCTCTCTTTCTTGTTAAATTTAGTTAATTTGCTAAATTATAAGGCATTGTTGATGTTCTCAGGGAATTTCAGAAAACATGCTTATTATATGATTCGGATGGGGCTTCAAGTTGAATAAAGGTTATTGAAGTAGCTAATTTTTTTTAAAAAAAGCTGAAAGCTAAAAGAAAGAAATTTTTTGATATTATGGTTGTACCTTTTTTCGTAATTAGTTGAAAAAATATTTTTAAAGCAATTTTATCATGATTCATGGCTTCATGCACATTCATTGTCTGTATTTTTTTTAAAAAAAACTGGCATATTCATCATTTTGTCGTTTTTAGTTATTTTTACCAAATATGATTTCATTTTTTTTTTTTCAAAATATAAGTTTTAGAAAATGATACCAGAAGTGTCTTAAGATGGTGAAAATAACAGATCAAAAACATCATTTTCAATTTTTTTTTGAACTTTTTACATCCTATTCAATTTCAAAATGGTTATCGCAAACGAAACAACTTCTAGCCACACCGGTATTTTATTAAAAAAAAATTTAATTACTTATATACCTATGAAAAATTACTAAAATGGGCTAACATAAATAAAATAAATAAATTTTCTAAGCATAACAGCACCCATTCTACAAAACCCTAATTAGTGGAAAGAGTGGAAAGATTAAATCAGAAAGAAAGGGTGGAACTGGTGGGTTCAGTGTATGTTAATGGAAGTTGTTGCTAGGAGGTTGGTGGTTAATTAATGATCCTGCAGATATCACTGATGCTCTAGCTATAATCTATGGCGTTAATTTGGTTCATCCATTATCAGCGGTGATTGTTGAAGTCTGTTGCTACTAGCCTGCTAAATTACTCTGTCAATTATAAATAGTCAATTATAAAGATCACACATAAATCGTCTTTACACCACTTTTTTTTTTTTTGATTGAGAGAACATTCATTAATAAAGATAAGAAAGATTACATCTGGTTTGGGCAATCGCCCAGTATAGCCGAAGCCACACAATAAGATATTCTAAAAGCATCTCCAATGTAACAATGACTTGCATATTAATAATTATTGATATGACAATAATGTTAAGAGATTTGCTTTTTACTATGGCTTAAATATGGATTTGATAGACAATCAACTTAAAATTTGGTCCTCAGTGCTTATATTTAAAACACATTTTGTTTTAATGACGTGTCCAATTTTATTTTCCATTTTTTTTTATTTTATTTCTTTACTAAAAATAAATGAAAAATTAATGTCAATTTTAAATGTTTGCTGAGTCAACCTAAAAAGAGTTGTGCAATAGACCGTCTGAAAGTAAACGGTCATGTTAACAATATCTAATATTTTTTTTACCACGTCATTTTGATGTTGAATATACAAGGCTGTATTGGAGACACAATTATTAACAGAACATTTATTTATCATACGTGACATTTTTTTTTCCACAAGCCACGCTTGTATCGGAGATACTTTAATAAAACCATTTTTCCCACATCAATAACTTCTCTCAGCTGACCTGGCCAAATGATTTCCTGTCCATATTTTTAGGAAAATATTTACTAGTGAAGGTACGTTCATGTACGATGTATCACCAATAAAACGTGTTTTCAATTTTGGACAATCTGACAAAGGCTTGGACAATGAAGCAGAAATACGTTTGAGCAATAAAACATGTTTTCTTCTTATGTTTCATGTAAAAAATGAAAACACACATGTATAAAACATGCAAGTGATATTTTCTGTATTTTCTTGGAAATATATATCTTTATGTGAAAGCAATGAATGGTCTCAGAACCTTTCAATATCAACCACAAAAAATTCTTCATGGTCATTTATTTATTTAAACAAAATATTGTTCACAATTTATTAAACGATGTAAAGAGTTGCTTCAACCCTTGGTTCAATGGTGTACACATAAAAGGCAAAACATAATTGATTACTGTACATATAATTTGATGATAAAAATGTATAGAAGTTGAAAAAAACAAGAGTTACAATTAACAAGAAAAAGATATCACATATTCTTTGGAAATTTTTTCTTGCTTTTGATCAGATTGGACAAGTAATCAATTTCTTTGAAAACTTTATTGATTTGAATCATTTCCACCCATATGATGTGAAACAGAATTATTCGTGAAGATTTTAAAAACATCTCCGTCATAGTTTAGCCTCGAATCCATGAACAAAGACTTTTATTTCCAAATTATTTTTATTGTGGACTTGTTTGGATTCTTTACCCCTAAACAATCCTGAAATTTTTATAATAATTATCATAATAGTCTTGCATGTTAATATAATAGTTAATGCTTATCAAGAATTTTTATTTTATTTTTTCAATAAAATCTATTTGTAAACAAGATTTGAAATTTTTTCAAGAACTACAATTATTTTTCCTGATTTTATTAAAAAATAAAGCATCACGAAACGAAAAATAAAAAATAGTTGTAGTACTTAAAAAATTTTCAAAATTTGTTTACAAGTAGATTTTATGGAAATTATCATATACACAAAAAACCGTATCAAAATTCATTAAAATCGATAGATTTCAAATCATCTTAAGGTTTCATTTAGTAGATGACAAACCATAGATTTTGATTCAACTCTAGATCAAGAGGAAATTAAAGTTAAATTTGATGGTTTATTTCCTAGTAATAACATGGCTACCCTCTCCGAACATATTTAATTTTAATAGATTGGAGAGGGAGAACATTATCCTCCAAATTACTTCTCCCTCTACCATCTTTTTTACGGTCAAGAAATGAATTAAAATCATCAAATATGTGATGACAATCTGTCATGTCTAAAATTTATAAAAAATTAACAAGTTTTCATTTATTTATTACATGTACGAAATTCGAGTCAAAACGAGATCAGTCATATTAAGATTAGGATTTTAAGTTATCTTTATTTTAAAATCTCGAACTCAGTGCATTAGAAAAAAATTAAAATTAAAAGATAACAAGATACAATTATTCCGGAAAAAAGTGACTTTAACAAAGCTTTAATTGTGTATTGAGTTGAGACCTATCAACTCATGACTTATCACTGACATTTAATAAAATAACCTTAATATATTAGCTTGTTGTTTCTATTCGCTTTGAGGCTAAACTGATTTTTTTCTACTTTACTCCGTGAGATACTTAATTAATCAACTCAGTTTTTAAAAATGAAAATTGAATGTATAAAAGTAAAAAATAATAAATTGAAAACCGTTTTTGAAATTGAAATTGAAATTGGCAGCAAATAATAATCATAATAGAACAAATTACACTAAACTCCCCTAAGATTTACTCTTTTACATACAGAAATAATTTACCTTTAATTGACACTCACTTGCCCCGCCGTTAGGGTTTGACCGTTAAGTGTGAGAGTTGACCGTTAAAAAATAATAAAAGACATAAATACCTCTGATTCACTAAAAATCTAAAATAACTAATTACACTAAACTCCCCTAAGGTTTTCTATTTTACATACAGAAACAACTTTATTGATAATTGACATTCACATCCCCTATCGTTAGTTAAGTTGGTCAAATTAAACTGTAGACCAATTTTGACTATCAAAACTAAGGATAATTTAGTCATTTGAAACATTTTAATTATATATATAATTGAATAAATATTCCAAAATGAAGATTAAGTGAAAAAAAATTGTTTTTGAAATTAAGATTTTTTTTTTGGAAAGAAAAATAAGATTAATCAAAAATTAAGAATAAAAAACGGAAATTTTCATTAAAAAACGGATAGTCCAATCAAATTTAAAAGAAATTCAAATTAATTTTTTTAAAATTTTAATGCCTTAAACGGTTCGCTAGTTCCACTAACAACATAAATTACAATCTCTTCCTAATTTGTTCAATCTCCTCCATGAGAGATTGAGCCAGTTCGCCAATTCCACCAACAACACAAATCACAATTCCTTCATAATTTATTTTTATTTATATTTTTTTTGTTTTTTTAAATTTTGTTCTATTTATTAAATAATTAAAATTTTAAATTCTATTTCTTTGGAAAAAAATATTTTTTTTCTTATTTATAAATAGATTTTGAGTTTTTTTCCTTTTAATTTTTTTTGAACAAATTGCACCATATTAGGAAGCGATTGTGATTTGTGTTGTTTGTGGAACTGGCTAACTGACTTCATTTTAGGAAGAAATCTGGCTCAATCTCTCATGGAGGAGATCGAACAAATTAGAAAGGGATTGTGATTTGTGTTGTTAGTGGAACTGGCAAACTTTTAAAAGCATTAAGATTTTTTTTAATTCTTTTTTTTTAATTTGAATTTCTTTTAAATTAGATTGAACTGTTCGTTTTTTCTAATGAAAAATCCCGTTCTTTTTTTAAAATCTTAATTTTCAATTAATCTTATTTATCTTTCCAAAAAAAAATCTTAATTTTAAAAAAAGTTGTTTTTTTCACTTAATCTTCATTTTAAAATACTTTTAAAAAAATTCATTTAAAAATATTTATTCAATTTTTAAATATATATATTTAAAATGCTTCAAATGACTAAACCATCCTTAATTTTCACAGTTAAAACTGACATACAGTTTAATTTAACCAACTTTGACTAACGGTAAGGGAGGTGAGTGTCATTTATCAATAAAGTTGTTTCTGTGTGTAAAAAAGTAAACCTCAAGGGAGTTTGATGCAATTAGTTCTTTTAGATTTTTAGTGAATCATGAGTATTTCTGTCTTTTATCATTGTAACGGTCAACTCTCATACTTAACGGTCAATCCCTAACTGCAGGAGATATGAGTGTCAATTAACGGTAAAGTTATTTCCATGTGTAAAAGACTAAACCTCAAGGGGTTTGGTGTAATTTGTTCATAATAATAATAATAATAATAATAATAATAATAATAATAATAATAATAGGTGATTCTGCATAGGAGAAGAAATACACAAACTACACGCAACACGATAAATCCATGTTTTTACTGATTTTGTGTATGAAAGAAAGAGCGTACCATTTTATGATATTTTCAATTATAAAGAGTGGCATCATCACCGTTCATCATTCTTTTTCAATTAATTTTTTTTAAGGGAGTTCTTTTTCATTTATGATCAACCATTATCATTGCACTCAAAATTACATTTTATTTTCCACTTCAGAATTCAGACTGCTTTATTTTAAAAAAATGGATGCATAAACAGGTTTGACACCCATAAAATAAATAATGCAAAGAAAATTCTCTGGGATTTGATTTGTGATTTGTCATATCAATTGTCCTAAACCAAGGTTCACAGTGGAATGATTAAATCAGAAAGAAGGGGTGGTACTGGTGGGTTCAGTGCCTGTTAATGGAAGTTGTTGCTAAGAGGTTGGTGATTAATTAATAATCCTGCTGATATTGATGATGCTCTAGCTATAATCCATGTCATTAATTTGACTCATGCATTATCGGTGGTGATTGGTGAAGTCTATTGCTACTAGCCTGCTAAATTACTCTGTCAATTATAAATAGTCAAATATAAAGATTACACAAAAATTGTCTTTACACCACATTTTCGATTCCTGCTTATCTATGTATTTCCACTAAAATTGACAATGAATTTTAGTAAAAATGCTCTTTTGGTGTTATAATATTAGGTGGATTACAATCATTGCCTCTAAATTATGTGTGGCAGTACAAGTATAGTAAATTATGCCTCGTATTATAAGTATAGTCTAGTGATATTCATACCTCTCACAACCAATATTAAGGTCCCAACTATATATATTTCTCCTGTAAATCAAAAAATAATTATAAACCCAAATGAATAGAACGGTTCACAAAATCCATAATTATATACAAAAGATTATTCAGCAGCATCCTAAATTAAACGGTCGATTCCACCATGGTTCGAATCTAGTAGATTTAAAAAAAAAAAAAAAACATTAAACAGTAGGACAACCTTCCACAGATACACCTGGAGCTGTAGGGCACTGTGCAAGGGGACAATGATCTCCCACATCTAAACCCCACCAATTAACTCCATAAATATCATTTATCTGTAGAGTTGCACTTGTTAACAGAGATTGAAAGGCAACTCCAAGGTCTAGCTCATTTGCCAATACATAATTGTACTTGGTCCACCAATTTTTATACTTGTTATATATAATGACATTGAAGAGGACCCCCACAGTTATCCAAGACCAGTAATTCACTGCTCCGGCTATTAGCAACAATGACGCACCTCCCAGTATATTTGGAATGTTAATGCTTTTGATCCACTTTTTTTCAGGAAAATACTGACACAGCCCAAACCAACAATGGTGCAAACCCACCAATTAAAAAGAAATACAAGAGCTTTGAGTACAGACCGTCAGGATAATACATATGCATTGGACCTACCACGCCCCAAATCACCGAGTTATCATAGGTTACAGTCATTCCAGGACAAGTCCATGGACTGCCCTTTGGTAACTTTTTCGGAACACATATATTCTCCACAGCTGAAAGTAACCACCATGATGTAGCGACACTGACAATAGATGAGATTGTTGTTACAGTTACTTGCGCTACAAACATTGATCTAGGAGAAATCTTCATGTAGTGAGCTAATTTAAATTCACTGAAAAATGAAATAGCATGAAACTGTGTGGATATAGTAAGTGCTTTGAAGACCAGGTTGGCTATTGGTCTGCCAGGATAGATGTATCCCATCAACAATTCTGAAATAACTACCAGGTTCATATTCTGCACAAAAAATCGGTCATATTATTGTGCCGGGTCCCGACAGACTTTAAATCCGACTATTCGTGATCAGAAATTATTACGGTACTTCAAATAAAATAAATAAATAACTTACGTGGCCAGTGGTAGTTTGAAGTACACCAAGTGGAAGAAGAAAAATCATTACTAAGAGGCACGCTAACAGGATTCCCCAATACGGAAGTTGTAGTTGATTCCCAAATCCTTCGCTAGACAAAATTCCCATAAAGATTCCCAAAACTACAATTGAAAAGAACCACCACTGAGGAACAGGATCATACTTCTTCATTAGCCGATTATGTATATCTTCAATGTTGGAATTGTTGTTACGATAGGCTTGCTTAAATTGTCCCCAGACATCCCTATACATTGTAATGTTCTCAATGCAAAAACTCCTTAAATTGTCCCCAGACATCCCTATACATTGTAATGTTCTCAATGCAAAAACTCAAATTAAATAGCATAACAGGCAGGTACAACATATGAAAAAAAAAAAAAGCTGATCAGAGATTGCATTACCTTGCATGAAAAGCTACAAAATGAGAAAGAGTGGCTGTGATAGAGGCAAAATAAAACCCGGTCAAAAATAGATACAAAGGAGAGTAGTTTTCATAACCTTTTTTGTTGAATGTAAGATCACTATCATTAAGAACCTTTGAAACATCATAATGGTGACCACTTTTATCAAAAAGCTCTAGGGAGGAAAATGGAAAATGCCTTGCATTATTTGAATTAGTCCAATAGGCAATTGGACATATGATGTAGAGTAAGAGTATGAATCCAATTGCATTATTGATTATGGTAGACATTGGGAAACCTAATGGATTTAATAGATAGCTTGATATGACATTCCAGTCGAAGGAGAAGGAACCAATTCCAAAGCCACTAAGACCGGAGCCAATAATTTGTGCTGTGACTGAATTTTTCCAGAACAAGCAAACAATAGAAAGAGCACCTATATATGGAAGGAAAGAAATAGCCTGGTACTACAGCATAGGCAAAGCTCGCGACCACTGCTATTAGAAAAAACTGAAATTTCGATATCCCTCTTTTAGGCCTCACTTCGACTTCGTGCAATGACCTATATATAAAAAGCTTTGGTTAGCTTTCAGTCACGCATATGTTGAAACACACATAAAGAAATACATACCTGTAGAAAGATACTTCAAGTAAGATGAAGGGGTACCACATGTAGGGATTATATACCAGGAATTTCATAAAGATTCCCGCAAAGCCATTACCAAGAACCTGTGGAGTAGATGGAGTTTTCTTAGGATTTAAAGTAGATTAACTTCGTAAAGAATAATAATTCTTTGTCAGACCGTCCTGAATTTTTTTTTTCAGGACCAACCTGACTATAAAGATCCTAAAAAAGAAAATGTAGAAAAGTACCTGAGTTGTTAGAACCATGAGTAACCCTGGCCAGAAATTTAAATATTTCTTGTAATAGATCTTTTTCACCGACAGAATTGTTACACCATAAGGGCTATCTAACCCTGAGGTAGCCAAAAAAGTGAGCAATACATTTTCCTTAATGTTGAAAGGACCCGGATTCATTGAGAAGGTCCATCTTGTTCATGGAACTTTCACCGGTTTAGATGGAAGTGTTGCCGCTATTAATTTTCCAAGGGCAATAAGCAGCATCTGGACACAAATAGCAGGTATACTGATGGTGTTTTGACGATATAAGAAGAACTGAGACACAAAAGCTAGAATGGCATTTGTAGTGGGACCTAAAACCCATGTTCGAAATGTTAAGGTCGGCAATGTGGGATCGTCCGTGATTGAAACCATAAGCCTTACTTGTTCTATCGGAGAATCGTTGCTGATTTCATCACCATCTGTGCATACCAACATACATGACAATTTATCACAAGTTATCTAAGCAGAACTAATAAATCATATCACAGTCAATACATAGAATTAAGAATCTTACAAGAATATGTTGGGGCATTATCCTCCCGTTATGATGAAAGTGATAATATTCGTACTGTGCATATAAGACTTTCTTAAAGATCTGTCAGGTGTATTTAAGAAAAACATTGAATTAAAAAAAAATTTGTACCCTTAGAGTAACCACAATATTCAAAAACCCAGGAATCAATCATTCCTCTAAAATCAATAGTCAAAAAAATTTCAACTGCACTAATTCTCATTTATAGATATAGATAAAAGGTAATCTAAACCTGCGGACAACATTCTAATTCGGATTTTTTTTTCCAGCATATTTTCATACAAACATATATATATATATATATATATATATATATATATATATATATGATCTCTTGTTCTCCATAGTTAATTAAATAGAAGAAACATCGATTCAGTTTCTCTCCAAATCTATATATTGAGTCTTAATTTCTTTATCGTTTTATATCAATGATAGGTTTCAAACTGTAGTATTATTTAACTTATACGTCATAATTTGAGATAAATTTATTTTAATTTTGCAGAAAAATAACATCAAGATTAGACACACACATATGTATATAGATAAATTAAAGGAAAAGAACATTGGAAAAATATATTTGAATTGATCATGGATTCTAGGGATGGCAATGGGGCGGGTTCAGGGCGGGGTGGCCTTCCCCACACCCCACCCCATTTATTTTTTGAAAACCCATCCCCTCATAAAACCCCACCATAGATGGAGCGGGTTGGGGCGGGGCGGGGTACAACGGGGAGTGATTTCCCTATTCCCACCCATTAACCCCATTTATAATTTTTTTTATTAAAATAACAAATATATAATCATTGAATATGATATAAAATATAAAGTAATAAATAATTCCAAGAAACTAATAAAAAACATCTTATAAAATTCAATCATTTTCAAACATAAACATAAAGTATGAAGTCAAAAATATTCGAAATTTATAATTGTTAAGAGATGTAAAATAAGGGTTAATGTATTCATATATTTTCTTTTTTAGATATATTTATTTTCTTTAAAACTACGTAGTTTAACTATGGTAACTATGTACCATTTTAAACGGGGTGGGGCGGGGCGGGGTGGGGAGTATAAAACTCATCCCCGCCCTATACCCATTACGGGTTAGACTATATATCCCCATCTCCGCCCCATTCCCACCAAATTGAAACCCATCCCCACCCCAAAAGTGCGGGTCCCCGCGGGGAATTTTGCCATCCCTAATGGATTCTTGGTGATGATATATAGTATTCAAAACTTTTATCTCTGTTATAATTTTAGATTCAACTTGTAGCAACCACAAAGTTTATATCATGATCCGTATAAAAAAATAATAATCATATTAATTATATTCGACTGAATTAAAACTGTCAGTCGATTAATAAATCATATCATGCTAGCTAGATAAATGATCAGTGCATAATGTGACATTGATAATGATTTAATATATAGAACATACCTTCGTTTATTTGAATTTTCGAGTTTTGATCCATAGGTAAATAGCTATGAAGATTCACCTTCTCTCAACTGAAATATAAAGATGATGAAATAATTAATTTATTTGCTGGTTAGCCTTCAATATCATATAGAATCAAACACAATTATAATTTATTTGCTGGTTAGCCTTCAATATCATATAGAATCAAGCAAAATTATAGCCTTCAATTATAGAATCAAACACAATTATATCAAACCTGCCATATATGTTCAATTTATTGATGATATTATAATAAAAACAAAATTTACATATATATATATATATATATATATATAAACTGATTTTTAATTTATACTGAATTCATTTTTGTTTCTTTTTTGATAGAAGTTCATTTTTTTCTTCGAATTCATGAAATTAATAAATTAATCATGAATATCTTATTGAATAATATCTTATATAGCATGCCATTTATCAATAATTGCTAATCAAAATGCAAATTAAGAAAACAATAAAATCAGCAAATCGAGTAATAATGCAAAAAAGAAAGAAAATATTTGCATAATCTGTGAATCCAATCATAAGTACTGTTAAACAATAATGTTACTTTATCCAAATTTGGTGCTCAAATGATGTATTATCATTGTAATTCATTCATTTAAATTGTAATAGATTTGTATGATTTAAATGATTAGATCACAGATTTGTTATTGGCCAAATGGGTATGGAGGTTTGGACGAGAGGAGTCTTCTCTTTGGAAAAAGGTGTTGTGCATTAAGTACGACGTCAAAGGGTGTGAGATTCTTTGGACTTGGCAAAGTGATGTAGCAGCTTCTTTCTTTGTGAAGACGGTCTCAAATTTGTTCAAACCTAGAACAAAATCTGCCATTCTTCTTAAAAAAGGTTTAAAAGTTGTCCTTGGTTGTGGTGATAAGACTGACTTCTGGAATGATATTAAGGTGGGCATAAGGCCCTTAAAAGAAGCTTTACCAAAAATGTTTGCCCTAGCGGAAGCAAAAAAGGGGAAGTTATGAAGTTTGGTCACTGGTTCGGTTATCTTTGGAGGTGGGAAATCAAGTTGAGAAGACCTCCTTTTGATTGGAAAAAAGAGCAGTGGGACAGCCTTATCTCTTTCCTGAGTGGCATCATGATTCGTAACTCTGTTAAGGATTCCATTGCTTGGAAGTCCAGTTCCAACGGCCTCTTCAGTGTTGGGTCCTTTCGAAAAAGGATTGATGAGCTTGATTGGGTCCTCTACAAGAAAAAAACGCATTTTGTAACTAATTTTTTAGTCGCGCAAGGTATGTTTTTAGTTATTAAATATTTTTTGCAACTATTTTTGATACATCCACACATCACCCATGCCCATCAATTACTTAATTCAATTTAAATTAAACTTTTACATTTTACAAGTGTTGAACCATGGACCTTAGAAATATATAATGTTACTATTAACATTCTGCTACAACTTTATATCTGGTACATTTTGCATACTTTATATATATAAACTATTGATATTATGTACTATTTTGACTGAATATTTTTTTTGTATACCGTTAAGATATTGTTTTTGAGATTAAAATAGTTTATTAACAAATTCTCATTATATCAAAAATAAATAAATTGCATATTTTGCTTCAATTTCATCTTCAATAAAAAATGCATACTAATAAATCGATTGTTATTTTTCATTTTTTTTATAGAAAATCCTATTGATTATTTTTTATAATTAACATTTTATTGAAAAATTAATAATTTAAAGTCATTTCAGTAAAATTTAAATTACTCATCGGAAAATGATGAATTAACGATAGCAATTGTCCTTATCGAAAATAGTTCGCCAGTAAACATATAGTTATTAATTCTTTATAGTTGGTATCATAAGGTATACTTTGGAGGGAAAGAAATAACCATAAATTATTTTTGTTTATGTCAACTAAAAATAATAGTCATAGAATGAATTATTGGTCGACTAAAATTATAGTAACTAAAAATAAATACTAGTCTCAACAAATATGCAGTTGGAGGGAAATGTTGGCGCAAAAAAATTAATCACCAATTCATGACTAAATTGGACATAGTCACCAAACATAATTTTTCTTGAATATATCTTTAGTCACAAATCACAAAAAATTAGTAGTTAAATTAATTGGATCTATGATTTATCTTTCTTGTCACTATCATGCTACAATGGTTGTAGAAAATAACATTCTACAACCATTTATGATATTGTCATTGAAAGTCAGTTACAGAATATATATTTTTACGACTAAATTAGACATAGTCGACAAATGAGTTATTTAATGACTAAATCTTTAGTAATAAATCCTAAAAATTCGGTAGCAGAAGAAATTGTATCCATAAAGTGTATGTTTGCGACTAACGTCTTATTTTGGTTGCCGAAAGTGACATTCAGAGACCATTTATTATATTGTCGTAAAAAGTTAGTCACCAAATATCAATTTTCTTGCAGTGGCTCTATCAAGGATTAGTGGGAGAGCTGGATTGGATTGATCCCTGGAAAAAAAAAAGACGGCTTTGGGGACGCTTTTCTTCGAAGTGATTTGAATGACGTGGGAACTCAGAAACCCCATGTGGTGTTTAAGAACAAATGTGTTTTTGTTGACTAAGCTAAAGATAATGTGAAATTTAGACCGGTATGGTGGTTCAAACACCATGCAAATGGTCCCAAGGATACTATCACGACGATGTTTTGAATATTAAAGACCTGTGTATAGACGTTAAATCAGTTATTCTTAGAAGTAGTATTGAGTGGTCTCCTCCAGCTTTCAACAGGTTGAAATTCAACATGGATGGCTCGGCTTTAGGTAAACCGGGCTCTGTTGGTATTGGGTGGAGTTCTAAGGGATTACAAAGGCAATATGTTGTGCAGTTTCTCCTTGTTTATAGGTATTCAGGAGTTGAATACGGCGGAGATCATGGGGTTTCAAAAGGCTTGTGCTCTTTGTGTGTCTAAATCATTTCTTTTAGGTCGCAATATCGAGGTTGTTAGTGATTCCAAGGTGGTGGTATCGTGGGTTAACAACGGTGGTTTTGGTAGCATTAATCATGTAGACACCATTTATGATATTCGCAGCAATTTGGCCACCATTGCTGCCACGGTTGTTTCTTTCAGCTCAAGAGATTCTAATCACATGGCTGATGGTTTGGCGAATATGGGATTGAGTAAAGCCAGCGATTTTGTTCTTTGGGGTGGTGACTTGTCTTGATGTTTTTTGTTTTGGTTTGTGGGTGTTGGGTAGTGTTTTGTGTTGTCTATACTCTTTGATCTATTTTGCTGTCTTCGTTGTGGGGTGTATTCTGCTTGGCTTGTGTTGACGGATTCGCTCTTTGTGCCTTGTGTTGCTTGTCTTGTGTTTGTGGGTTGTGCCTGCCTTGCTTCTTTTAATAAAGAATTGTAGTTAAAAAAAATGATTGGATCACGGTGTTGCTACATCATTTGGACATTAAATTTGGATAAAGTATAATTACTCATTGTTAAATGAAATACAAAACATGAAATCTGATTACAATGTAAAATCGATGAAAGGCTGTAAATCTATTGATTAGTCAAAATTACTAATATATCAAGTAAAAATGGAAATACATAACCTTTACAACAACAAAAAATGGAAATACAATTCTTATATTTACTTAACTGTAAATTTATATAGCAAATCAATTCATTTTTTTTCTTCATGATATCAATTCATAATTTTTAATTATAACACAATTCTTTCCAAAAATAACATGATAACGTGTATCAGTATATCACCTTTCAAAACATGTCACCCAAAATTTAATAAAAAAAGGTGTCAATATTGACATCCATAAAACTTATTAGTACATCCATATTATATTAAAAAATTTAATTACAAAAATATCTCATTACCAAAAGGACAAATTATTTAATTAAAAATAAATCAAATGCTATATACACTCATTAATTACACTCATATCTTCATATATATTTCTTTATTAAAAAAACTTACCTTTAAAAAAAACTTATGATAAACTCTAATTTTTGTGATAAACCCTAATTAAATTCTAATTTTATTTCGAGTATTAAACTTTCTCATCATCAGATGATTATCATATTGTTTTTGTCTTTCTTTTATGTATAGTTATGAATTCTATCAATAAACAATTTTCTTTTTTAACGATATTTGTAGATATCAACAAGTTTTTTTTTAAGATAGCCGTAAATATCAATAAGTTTTTTTAAGATAACTGTATAAATAAGAGAATTCCAGATTAAAAATCTCTTGACTGCATATACGGTTTCACATTTTCCCTTTTATAAGGCTTCTATATGAATTTGATTCCAAAAATAATATGATTTTTTTATATAAATTGGGTGTGATAATAATTTAAGAGTGTTTATAAATAATATGTATTAAAATGAATATATTTATTCAATGAGGGTATTATTGGTATTAGGATGAATGCTTATAGTAATATTTATTTTTAAAATTTTAAACATTGACGTACTTATAAAAACGGATGTACCGATAAGTTTTATGTGTGTCAATATCTGCACCCATAAAAAAAAAATTATTCGTAAATATCCGCAAGTGAAACAATAACTAAATCAAAATTTCCCAGCAACTATTCAACACCTTTTTTTTCCTTACCTTTATAACCACACTTTATCATCATCTCTCATTAATAGATCATTAGATCGTCATTCCTCATTCCTCACTAGGCTTTTTAAGAGCAGCTTGAATTTCACTAAGTTGTATATCAATGCAACACGCACGCTGAGAAAATGATGTCACTGAATAGTTGCATTGAGAGAAATCTATATTTATGTTGGCTTAAAAAATGAAAATAAAAAGAGGAGCTTTCAAGCTGTGTACCACCGTCCAATGTAGTTTGGTGTAAGAGCACTACAATGTCCTAAATTCGAGTCGTCGCCACCGTATTAGGTATTTTAAAAAAATCCAAACTGTGTGAAATAATGTTTGAAAGAAAAGGCAAAGTGTTCAAGAAATGACTAAAAGAGCTGACTAAAATCAGAGAGCTTGAGAGCTCTCTTTGATTGTGGAAGTGGAAGATGATTGTTCTCATTAAAATTCTAAATTTGTTTGCAAGGTATCCTATATTTATATACATCTAAGAATCTCAATCGAACTGACATTCCAACAATTACCGGAGTTCTCTTAAATCAAGGACTGACATTCCAATTCAATACTGTTAACTAACTGAGTTTGATCAAATCGTTCTCTCTTCATCACAAAAAACTGGTTCGGCACACGATCATAATGTGCTGGTGCCTGAGCTAACTCAACAAACTGTTAAGACTTGGGTGAAAACTACATATAAAATAGAAGGAATGGGTGACAATAGCACCTTTTCAACTTGGAAGAGTGACAATAGCACAACCTTAATAAGTCTTGTTTTATTGGCACCTAAATAGGTGGTGAGACCATAATGACCCCACTTATTATTAAAATATATTTTAAACTTTTATTTTCTGCATATTTCTCTCTCAAACGATTTCTCTCCCTTCACATTCTCTCGTACAATCTCTCCTCTCATTCATCTTCTACCTCTGATATCACCGTCGGATTATGGACGTCATCGTGAGGCTCCGATCGAGAACTCTTGACTCCGCCATGCACGGACATCACCGCCGCCTGAATTTGGGACTTGAGAGATCCAATATATCTCCAATTTTTTTTAATTATCTCTTTTAAAAAATCTCGGTTTTTAATTTGAGTTTTCAATTTAGTATTTATTGTGAATTTGTTATCAATTTGATGTGAATGGTAAGTTTGTTGAATCTAAATGGGGGTTTGTTTGAGTCTTGAACTGGTAGGTTTAGGTGTGGGTTTGTCGAATCTGAGAAGATGAACAGTAGCCAATGTTGAGATATTTTTTTAATTTCGAAACTTAATTGTTCCATTTTGAGACTTATTTATGAATACCCGAGACTTATTACGCTTAGTCAAGACTTAATTTATGAATACCCAAGACTTATTACGATTATTCGAGACTTATTAACGAATTTTTGAGACTTATTCATACGTTTTTTAGACTTATTTATGAATACTCGAGACTTATTTATGTTTATTTGAGACTTAATTTATGAATACCCGAGACTTATTACAATTATTCGAGACTTATTTATCAATTTTCGAGACTTAATTTATGAATATTCGAGACTTATTTATGCGTTTTCTAGAAATTGTTCAATTTTCGAAGCTGAGGTATGAGTGAACTTAAAGGAGCGAAAATGGTTTGGACATTTTGGAAGAGGAGGAAACAAGATTTTGAGAGGATCAAGAGACAGAGATCGTTTGGGAGAATGGGAAGAAAGAGAGAGAAAAAAGTAAAAATTTAAAAAGTTGAAAAAAAAGATAAAAAATAAGTGGGAGTATTTTGGTCTCACCACCTACTTTAATGCTATTTAAACAAGAGTTATTAATGTTGTGCTACTTGTGTAAGATCCATACCAAAAAGTGTTATTTAAGATGATGCGGCTCATTTTGTTCTTCAGAACAGATTTTGGTTATAGTTACATGGTCTCGTATTGGTTTAGTACATTGTAAAGGGTAAAGGTACTGGCGAGTGGCACTCAGATTTCATGTAAATGCTAGCTGAAGTATTGGTTAAAGATGAAGTTTAGTGTAGAATAGAGAAGGCTAGTTAGTAGCAGGTGCAATATTAATGAGTGTATTCATTAGTTAAAACAGCTCTATTTATACTTGCTAATGTTACTTTTATTACACGGGGCCTAAAAATCCCTGCCATGCAAACAACCATTAAAGTTTCACTTGGAACAGACGGTTACAAGCAAAAGTTTGAAAAACCCATGAAATAGTACCAAAACAGTATAATCAATTTAGATCCGTAATAGTTGTCGAAAAAATAAAATTGAATAAAAGTGAGATTAATTCTAAAAAAGAGATGAAAGAGGGTAAATGATGTTATTTTGTTTACAAAGTGACCGGTTGAATAAATATTTTCACCTTTTCTTTTTCTAATAAGAATTTTAAATTATCAATTAATAAAAGCCATTGGATCCATTTTAAAATGATCCTATGGACCTAATGGCTTACTATTCACACTGTATGATAAAGGGCCTGCATAGTAGTTAATCCTTTAGCTCTTGTGTGTGTTTGAAGATGCTGGTTCTTGGCTCATCCCTTGAAACTTGAAAGAGTGGTTCTATGCCCCATAACAGGACCAACATAAAGCTTCATTTTGGATCAAGTTATTAAAAATTCTGCTATATAGGTTGCAAAGTTATCTTTGAATAGAGTCAATTTGTTTTCAAATTTACAAAGCATTTTGTTGCCTCTAAATTTGAAAGTGGAACATAAAGGTGTTAATCGGAGCCAGGACATGCTTGCCGTGCCCGGCCCGTTAAGGCCCATCAATGAAGTGCACCGTGCGTGGCCAAAGATGCCGACTTGCCGTGCTGGCAAGACACGGCATGCCAGACCCAATGGTCGGTACGGCGGACTGGCAAGGAGGGCCGGCCATAGGCCCGCCAGAATATGTTTTTTATTTTTTACGTAAATGTTAGGTTTCTTTTATTTTTTGTAAAAAAAAATTTGACCGTTTGCTTCAAACTTTTGAAAAACAATTACAAAAAGCCCCCCTTATCTCTTCTATTTTATATTTTTACCCATATTTCATATTTTTCTATAAATACCTCCACTCATTCCAATTTTCATATACTTTCAACTATCTCTCAGATCTCTAGACATGGAACCGGTTCGGGTCGAACCAGCGAACTGAACCGGAACCCCCGGAGGAAAACTAGAACCGGTTCCGGTTCTGGTTCAGGTTCTCTTTTTGGAGGAACCCCCGATTCAAACCGGACCAGAACCGGCGGTTCGGTCGAATCCCGCAGTTCCAAATTTATTTATTTTTTTAATTTTTTTTATTAAACCAATAAAATGCATTTATTTATTTTATTTTATTTTGCGGATGACCCAATAAAATGCTTTTACAAATTACAAATTTACATGGCTATTTTTTTTTTATGAAATAAGATTAAATAAAAATTTTTAAAAAAAGTGAACCGGAACCTCCCTTGGGAGGTTCCGGTTTTGGTTCTAGTTCCCCTGGAATCGGAACCACCGGAACCAAACTGGAACTGGAACCGGCATCATGTCTACGACGATCTCCATTACTCTCTCTAATCTCTATTCTCTACACCATTTCATTCTTATTCTCACTCTCTCTATTCTTACTCTTTCTCTCTCTATACTCTACACTACTAACTACTTACTAATGAGTAATAATATTATTCTCTAATCTCTCCACCAAGGCACCAAAGCACCAAAGTACAAAGGTAATTTTTTTTCTTTAAATTTTATTATTTAATTTTATGCTTATTTTTTAAATTTTATATTTATACTTAATATGTTTATGCTTAGTTTTTTATTTTAATTTTTAATTTAAAATTTTATTCCCAATTTATAAATTTATATTTTTATGCTCAATTTTTAAATTTATATTTTTATGCTTCATAAATCTTAAAATTATGTATTTTATTTTATTTTATATATTTATGCTCAAAATTCGAAAATCAAAATGGTAAATTTTTTATACTTATAGTTAATTTCAATTACACCATTATTATTTAATAATTAATATTTATGCTTATTTATTAATTTTAATATTTATTCTTAGGTTTTACTTTATATTTAAGAGTAATGCTAGACTTTCCAAAAAATTTCCTAAATTCCTTTCTAAATGGTGTTGGCACGTGAGGTGTCAATATCACATCACTCACCACTAGGGATGGGCATTTCCCCCACAGGGCCCCATCCCCATTTGGGGGCAAATTTTGCCCCCATATGGGGTTTGGGGGCGGGGGTGGGGGCAAATTTTACCCCCAAAACCTAAATGGGGATGGGGGTGGGGGACCTACCCCCACCCCCATTTCCCCATTTCTTTAAATGGGGGTGGGGCCCCATTCCCCCATTTCCCCATATGTATAATATATATATTTAAATATTTTTAATATTTAAAAAAAAAGTAACTTTAACTTTATTATTTTTGGTTCCACCACTAATTGACTATCTGACAGTTGAATGTACTTAGTTTTTTTGTGAATTTGTTTTGGCTTTTATGTGTAATACTAAATTACTATAGTTATTTCTATTAATTTTGAACAATTATATGGATTGGATATCGAAACATGGTGATTTGTAGGATTGTAATCATCGAATTTCGAATTCAGAATTATAAATTTTAGATTTCGAATTTCGGATTGCAAAATATTATGATTAAAAATGGGGGAAATGGGGGACGGGGGTGGGGGCAGGGGAACCTCCACCCAAACACCCCCATCCCCACTTCCCCCAAATGGGGTTTGGGGGCAGGGATAGAGGGAGGTTTCATAAATGGGGATGGGGGTGGGGGTACCCTCCCCCGCCCCAATGGGGCCCCACGCCCATCCCTACTCACCACATAAGCTCATGATTTATAAGATGTTGATACCTTACGTGTCAATACTATTTGGGAAGAAATTTGAAAAATATATTTGGAAAGCCGAGTATTATTCTATATTTAATGTTTAATGCTTAGTATATTTATGAGTTTATATTTTTATTCTTTGTTATAAATTTTAATATTTATTCTTAGAATATTAGGTTTTAGTTGTTTACTTTATAGTTAATATTTGCGCTTAGTTATTAATTTTAATATTTTTACTTAGTATATTAGCATATTTATGATTTTATACTTAGTTATTAGTGTTAATATTTATTCTTAAGTTTTAATGTTTTACTTTATACTCAATGTTTAATGCTTAGTATATTTATGAGTTTATATTTTTATGTTTTGTTATAAATTTTAATATTTATTCTTAAAATCTTAGGTTTTAGTTTTTTACTTTATATTTAATATTTGTGCTTAGTTATTAATTTTAATATTTTTACTTAGTATATTAGTATATTTATGATTTTATGTTTAGTTATTTATTTAAATACTTTTACTTAATTAATAATTTTAATATTTGTGCTTAGTAATTTAGCATAAGCTCATGATTTATAAGATATTGACACCTCACGTGCCAACACTATTTGAGAAGAAATTTGGAAATATATTTGGGAAGCCTAGTATTACTCTATATTTAATGTTTAATGCTTAGTATATTTATGAGTTTATATTTTTATGCTTTGTTATAAAGTTTAATAGTTATTCTTAGAATATTATGTTTTAGTTTTTTTACTTTATAGTTAATATTTGCACTTAGTTATTAATTTTAATATTGTTACTTAGTATATTAGCATATTTATGATTTTATGCTTAGTTTTTAGTGTTAATATTTATTCTTAAGTTTTAGTGTTTTACTCTATACTTAATGTTTAATGCTTAGTATATTTATGAGTTTATATTGTTATGCTTTGTTATAAATCTTAATATTTATTCTTAAAATCTTAGGTTTTAGTTTTTTACTTAATATTTAATATTTGTTCTTAGTTATTAATTTTAATATTTTTCCTTAGTATATTAGTATATTTAAGATTTTATGTTTAGTTATTTATTTAAATACTTTTGCTTAATTAATAATTTTAATATTTATACTTAGTAATTCAGTATAAGCTCATGATTTATAAGATGTTGACACGTCACGTGCAAACCCCATTTGGGAAGAAATTTGGGAAAATATTTAGGAAGCCTATCATTACTCTATATTTAATGTTGAGTAATACTAGGTTTCCTAATTTTTTTTCCAAATTTCTTCCCAAATGGTGTTGGGACGTGACGTGTCTACATCGCATCACTCAGTACATAATCTCATGATTTATAAGATGTTGACACGTCACGTGCCAACACCATTTGGGAAGAAATTTGAAAAAATTTTGGAAAAAACTAGCATTACTCTTTAATGCTGAATGCTTAGTATATTTATGAGTTTATATTTTTATGCTTTGTTATAAATTTTAATATTTATTCTTAGAATATTCGGTTTTAGCTTTTTACTTTATAGTTAATATTTGTTCTTAGTTATTAATTTTAATATTTTTACTTAGTATATTAATATATTTATGATTTTATACTTAGTTTTTAGTGTTAATATTTATTCTTAGGTTTTAGTGTTTTACTTTATACTTAATGTTTAAAGCTTAATATATTTATGAGTTTATATTTTTATGCTTTGTTATAAATTTTAATATTTATTCTTAAAATCTTAGGTTTTAGTTTTTTACTTTATATTTAATATTTGTGCTTAGTTATTAATTTTAATATTTTTACTTAATTTATTAGTATATTTATGATTTTATGTTTAGTTATTTATTTAAATATTTTTGCTTAATTAATAATTTTAATATTTGTGCTTAGTAATTTAGCATAAGTTTTTGATTTATAAGATGTTGACACTTCACATACCAACACTATTTAGGAAGAAATTTGAAAAAATATTTGGGAAGCCGGCATTACTCTAAAGTTAATGTTTAATGCTTAGTATATTTATGAGTTTATATTTTATGTTTTGTTATAAATTTTAATATTTATTCTTAAAATATTAGGTTTTAGTTTTTTACTTTAGAGTTAATATTTGCACTTAATTATTAATTTTAATATTTTTACTTAGTATATTAGCATATTTATGATTTTATTCTTAGTTTTTATTGTTAATATTTATTCTTAGGTTTAAGTGTTTTACTTTATACTTAATGTTTAATACTTAGATTTATGAGTTTATATTTTTATGCTTTGTTATAAATTTTAATATTTATTCCTAAAATCTTAGGTTTTAGTTTTTTACCTTATATTTAATATTTGTGCTTAGTATATTAGTATATTTATGATTTTATGTTTATTTATTTATTTAAATATTTTTGCTTAATTAATAATTTTAATATTTGTGCTTAGTAATTTAGCATATTAGTATATTTATGATTTTGTGTTTAGTTATTTACTGACTAATGACTAATGAATTAATATTTGTATTGTAGAAAATGGATCTTAATCATCCTTATTTTCCGGACGGTTTAAATATGGACAACGATGATTTTGACCTTTCCGAACCGGCCCAAACAACAGTGGGACCTTTCGCCTCTACACCGACACCACGTCCCAAATCTAGAAAGTTGACATCTGCTGTATGGCAGTGTTTTGACAAAGTAGAAGTATCGAACCTAGATGGTACGGTCATATCAAAATCTTGCTGTAACTTTTGTAAAGCCTTTTTTGCAACTTTTAGGTCGGGAACCTGTTATTTGAAAAAGCATATGGATAAATGCATGACTAAATACGGATAGGTAGACACTACAACCCAGACACAACTAAAACGGAACCCAGACCGGCCCGTTACGACATGGAGTTACGACTCCGCGTATGCTAGAGATTGCATGGCACTTTACATTGTACAAACTGATCAACCGATTAATTTCGGTGACAATGTTTTTTATAAAGAATTTATCAGAAAAGCATACAGCCACCAATTTAAAGTTGTTTCTAGAAACATCTCTAAGAGCGATTTGTTAAAATATTTTAAGACCCAACGAGATAACTTGATAGTTGTATTACAGCATCTAAATGTTTATATTGCACTAACTTTCGATATATGGAATGCATGTTCCAAACATGACTATTTATATGTCATAGGACACTATTTGGACTCTGATTGGAAGTTACAAAAAAGAATTATTGGTTTTCGTCCTATGGATTTTCAACATACCGTAGAAAATATTTATAATGTCATTGTTTTTGTTTTACAAACTTATGAAATAACTCAACACATCATTTCTATCACAATAGATAATGTATCGGCACATACTAGCTATATTGCCTTATTTTTTGAAAACAATATCCCCCTAGATGGGGGTTATTTCTTTCACCAACGGTGTGCATGTCATATCATAAATTTAGTTGTACAATCTGGAATGATGAAACTCCCTTTTCTTGGATCAGCAGCTCTAATCCAAGGACCAAGATTGCGAGATTTCGGCAGGTACTGTCAAGCTAATTCTCTACGACCCCGACAATTCCAAATAGATATGCTGGTAAGGTGAAACTCTACTTACTTAATGCTGTAAAATTGTTTGGATTATGTTGCAACTATTTCAGGTTTTTATAATATGAAAATGACCGAAATTGGCCGTCTCGTACTAACCACAGACGATTGGTATGTGGTAAAAATTTTTGTTCAATTTTTATAGGTTTTTTACGATTTCACTTTAACTCTTTCTAGGGTCTAGTAGCCCATATCTTCTCAGGCAATCCATCAGATTGTGGAAATATCTGAAATGTTAAACATGTACAGAGAAGACGATATCTTAGGCACTGCAGTTGTTACCATGGAAAACAAGTTTAAAAAATGCTGGTCTAAAATTCCTTTCCGTTATGCCTTAGGTGTTATAGTAGATCCTAGGGTTAAATTATCTGGTTTAGAAACTTTTCTTGATTATATTGGTTCTAAATTGGATATAGATTTTTTTTTTTTGCATGGGTTACTGACATTCGAACCAAGTTATTCAAAATTTTTAGTATTTATGAGTACAGGTTTGACGGCGTTAACACCCGTAACCATCGGAAAAACGAGACACACTCATGTTGAAGAGAAGTTGGAGCATTCTCAATCACCGAAAAAACGGCGGCTCATCAAGTTCTTCTTCATCATCCCAAGGTCCACAAGCTACTGCAATTGGAGGTGCCGAACTCAATAGGTTCTTTGTGGCTCAATTCGATTCAAGCAAAAACACGAAGGAATTTGATCTTCTGTTATGGTGGAAGACCTATAGCTACAAATATCTGATTCTGTCACATCTAGCACGTGATGTACTTGTTATCCATGTGTCCATCGTTTCTTCAGAACATGCATTCAGCACTAGTGGACATATAATTGAATAAAGAAGAACTTTTTTGTCTTCTGAGATGGTAGAGGTATTAACATGTTTTCAGGATTGGGAACATGCTCGAAAGAGGATGCAACATCAAATGGAAGACCAATAACTTGTTCA
Organism: Dipteronia sinensis; assembly: GCA_033220585.1. Classification (NCBI taxonomy): domain Eukaryota; kingdom Viridiplantae; phylum Streptophyta; class Magnoliopsida; order Sapindales; family Sapindaceae; genus Dipteronia; species Dipteronia sinensis. Next base: position 37,215,641 of record CM065643.1, read on the forward strand.
AAATTTCGCTAATTTATATGTCGATGAGGGTTCCGGCAGTAACCAGGTCCAGGACTAGGAGTGAAGACTGAAGACTGAAGAGTTATTGATTGCACTCTTTTTTTTTAATTTTAATTTTTAATTATACATGTACATTTATTTGACTACTTGTTATTCGATTGCACTATTTTTCCCTTACCAAGTTTTTATTCCACTGAATTTTTCTTAGTAAGGTTTTTAATGAGACAATCATGTAACACTTAATTCTACATATGTAAATAAAATTCATTTCTTTACCTATATTTTTTTATCTGACTTACACTTACACAATTTTTATTAAATAAATAACTAATTCATCATTTCATATTTTCATCTATTTTTTATTTTCTTACATCTTTAATCTTTATTTATTCTTTGAATTATTTTATTAAATAAATCTATGTATTTTTTACATTTTATTTATTAGACGGAAATAATAAATAAGATAAATAAATTACAATTAAAAATACATATGTTAAATTGTAAAAATAATATTATAAGTTTATAACAAATAAAATTAATACTTTCTTAAATTAAACAAAAAAACTTTAAAAAAAGAAGTGGGTCGGCTTGTTAATGCCCATCATGTTGGTCGGGCATGCCGGCACGGCACTACCCTTTGGGGTCGTGTCGTGCCACCCGTTTCCTTAACGGGCCGTGCCTGGAATGGCACGGTTCCTTCGCGTGCCGATATGACACTACACGCTTAGGCGGCCAGGCCCTAAGGAGTCGGGCATCAGAAGGCACGTTTTGACAGCTTTAGTTGAACCTTACCAAATGTATATCATTGAAATGGTGGTAAAAAAAAATTAGGTCTAACCAATTAGTTTTGAACATATTCGGTCGCCATCTTAGAGGTAATAATAGTTTATTGGGTGGTTAAACATCAACATCAAAGTAAATATTAGGCCCGAATAGGCCATCTTGAAGAAAATAAATGTGCATTGTTAAACATCAACATTAAAATAAATATTAGGCTTATATTAGGTCTCACAGCTTCAGAGGACTTGTGAGTTTAACTTCTTTTTTTGTGTATATCACGTTCTTCTGAAATATTATTGAATCATTTGATGTGATGTTCATTCAACAACAATAAAATAATTTTGTTATTATTATTATTAGGACAAATTGCATTAAAGTATCCTGAAATTTGCTACAACTGCAACCATATCGCACTTTTGTTAAAATGGCAGATTAGTACCCTTGACTAATTAGTTGACCGTTAAAAGGTTGACTGATCAAATTTTACAAAATGTCTACATTATCCGTAGGAAACATATTTTATCAATTATTATAATAATTTGAAATAAATAAATAAAAACAGAATCAGAAAAAAATAAATGATAAAACAACTTTTTTAAAAACTTGCATTTCATAATTTTCATTCGCTAAACTTCTTTATTTATTTATTTTTTAATTCAAAAGTGAAATTTGCATCCATTAAATTTAGATAAATGATACAGGTTTCTAAATCAACTAGCTCATAGGCAAAAACAATTAATTATATACACATTTGAATCCTCTAATCGATATCTTCAAGTTCTCTTTTATTCTTAATTATATATTTGATTCTTTCCTACAAGTGATCAGCAGGTTCCCCAACAAACATTAATACCAATTTTCCTGGTATGCTACACATCTTACATGCATCCAGTTCTTCTTCCCTCTCTTTCACTTCTCGCTCAAATCATCAAACATCTTGTAGGTACCCAGGCACAAGGTTACTCTACAGACCCACACAAACCCACATAAGTCGCTTAAATTTAGACACATAACTGATATAAACATTTCAACACCAATCTGGTATAATACATGTTTCCTCCACCATAGTTGTTTTTCTTCCACCAAAGAGAAAGTCCCAAAAACACCTACAACCGTTGGATTCAACCCCTCCTCGTAGTCTTTAAAATTGTTGCCTTCTTCTCGTAACGATGACATTTCGCTTAGATTTATTGATTCTCTTGTGGGTTGCCATGGATGAGAGAGAACAAAGAAAAAAAAAGACTGAAAGTTGTAGAAAAAGAATTAGAGAAACTAATGTAGAGAGAGAGAGATTTGGTTCCCAAAAATATTAGTGAACCGGATTCTGTTTTTTTTTTAATTTTTCTTATTTTTACTTCTTACCTAGAATATTTTTTAAACATTTTTATTTCTTTATTTTATTTTACTATTAAAACGACCTTATTACCAATGTCAAAATAAAATGACCTTATTACCCTTTTTGATAAAAACCCAAATTAACTCTAACTATCAATGTTTGGTCAAGGGTATTAATTTGTCATTTAGATAAAAAGTACAATCTAGTTGCAATTTTGGAAAAAGTCGGGGTCTTTATTGTAATTTGAAAGGGCAATTTTGTCAAAATAACAGTTTATATAATATAAATAGGGGGTAAAGGGATGTAAATGCACACTTGCAAGCATATTTTGTTCATTCTTGTTTTTGATCTTTTTTTAAAATGGCTAGATTCTCTTCTCACATTTCCTCTCTTCACATTGTTATCACCTTTATAATCTATTGACACGTGTCTAATATAGCAAATCACTGGTCTGGATTATTTCTATTAAATTTTTTTTTGTTTTATTCAACCAAAAGATAGAATTCATTTGTACCATATATTTAGGTGAAGACAATGTGAGGTAGGGAGGGGGTCCAAATCTTTTTCTCCAACATTGTGAAATTTTTATTAATAATAATGTTATCTTTCATCAGCATTGTTATGTGCACCAATAGCAGCCACAAAGAGATTAAATCGGGCTTTGCTCCAATCATGGAACTATGCCGCCCACGAAGCCTTGTATGTTGCTGCCCATAAGTCCCTGAATGCTGCCCACGAGTTTCCAGACCCTAAATACTTCGTTGCTGCAACCCGTGCGCCTATAGTCATGTTCGATGTACATTATCAAGTTATCTCCACCCTTTCTTAAATGTTATGTAATAATGTTGTCTGTGTTGTCTTTTAATTTGTTGTATTTTATTGTATCAGTAATATGATTAAGTATTTGTTGTGTTTGTTTTGTTAGTATTTTTAAGTGTTTTTAGTATGTTTAAGTGTTTCTCTGGTTGGGATGTATAACTTGGTATCCATGTTATTAATTATGCTTATGTGATGAGCCTTCTTGATCTCCTATTCTCTTCTCGCTCACTTTTTATTTTTGAAAAATTCTCTTTTCATTTTTAGGTATGTACAAAGCATCGGTTAATAATAAGGGAAAATCTTTTCAGTAGTATAGATATTCTCAAAATTATGATTGATAATCGCTATAATTGTTGAAATAGGACTTTCAAGAAGCACATTGCTCACTATCTAGTAAAGCTGTAAAAATATGTAGGCACGGCCCCCTGAGGCCCGGCCCGTGATGCCTTAGCGTGCCGTGCCGGCATGCGAAGAAGCTGTGCCGTGCAAGGCACGACCCGTTAAGTAAATGGGTGGTACAGAAAGGCACGGCCCCTAGGCACGGTCCCAATGGGCCGTGCCGTGTCGATACGCCGGGCCGTCCTAACAGGTCTTAACAGGCCGGATTAAAATTAATTACTAAACATCAAATGATAAATTTACTAAAAAAAATATTAAAATTAATAACTAAACATAAAATCATAAATTTACGAACCGAAAATACTAAAATTAATTACTAAACATAAAATGATATATTTACTAACCGAAAATATTAAAATTAATTACCAAATATACAATGATAAATTTACCAACCAAAAATATTAAAATTAATAACTAAACATAAAATGATAAATTTAGTAAAAAAAATATTAAAATTAATAATTAAAAATAAAATGATAAATTTACTAACAAAAAATATTAAAATTAATTACTAAACATAAAATGATGTATTTACTGACCAAAAATATTAAAATTAATTACTAAACATAAAATGATAAATTTACTGACCAAAAATATTAAAATTAATTACTAAACATAAAATGATAAATTTACTAACCAAAAATATTAAAATTAATTACTAAAACTCTAAAATCTAAGATTCTAAGAATAATTATTAAAATTTATAACAAAGCATAAAAAGATAAACTCATAAATATACTAAGCATAATAAAGGCATAAATATTAAATATACATAAAACCTAAGACTAAATATCAAAATTAATAACTAAGCATAAATATATTGAGTATAAATATAACAATTTACAATTGAGCATAATATTAAATAATAAAATTTAAAGAGAAAAATTACTTTTGTACTTTGGTGTCTTTGTGCTTTGGTGGAGATATTAGAGAATAATAATTAGATAATAGTAATTAGTAAATAGAGATTAGATAGTGTGATAGTAATATAGTATTAGTATTTATTATTTAGTAGTAACTATGACTAGCAAATAGTTAGTAGAATTGGAATAGTAGATTAGTAGTATAGAGAACAAAGAGAGAGTAAGAATGAAAATATGAAATGGTGTAGAGAATAGAGATTAGAGAGAATAATGGTGAGATTGAGAGAAAGTGTATAAAAATTGGAAGGTAGGGGTATTTATAGAAAAAGGGTGCCGATATTGACACGCATAAAACTTATCAGTACACCCATATTTTATAAAAAAATTGATTACAAAAATATCTCAATAGAAATTTACCAATAAGGACAAATTACTTTAATTAAAATAAATCAAATACTATATACACTCATTAATTACGTATATCTTCAACTATATTTCTTTATTGAAAAAAACTTACCTTTCAAAAAAAAAACTTATGATAAACCCTAACTTATGATAAACCTTAATTAAACTCCAATTTTATTTCAAATATTAAACTTTCTCATTATCACATAATTATCATAATATTTTTATCTTTCTTTTATGTATAGTTATGAACTCTATCGATAAACAAAATATTTTTTAAACTATAGCTATAGATATCAATAAGTTTTTCTTTTGAGTGATGCTATTGTCACACCCCCTTCTGATCTATTCATGCCCCATTTTTTAATTATATAATATTCTTTTTTTTTCCTTTATCAAAATTATTTAAAGAGACATACAATTTAGGAAAGAAATCTTCTACAAAGTAAATCTATTAAAATCTCATATTCCTTTTCCAAAAAAAAAAAACCCAGTAATCCATTTCTTCAAAAAAAAATTAACTCTTAAACCCTAAAATCTGTTTCTTACATACATCTAAAATATTATGAAAGAGTTTGAGAACGATATCAAGAAAATTGAAGAATTGTCTAAGAACGATATCAAACATCTTGAAGAATTATCTGAGAATGACATAAAGCAAGAATTGTCTGACAATGTTAGTAAGCATTTGGAAACAATTCATTCTATGGAAATAAGTTTGAAGTTTATTTTTTCTTTAAAATGATATCAAGTTGTCGTTGTGTTGAACTACCATGTTATTTTTTATTTTTTTCGTTTCCGAAATAAGAAGAAAAAAAAACTAAAAATAAAGAAATAAGAAGAAAAAAATAAATCAATCAATGGAGGTGAGAGAGATGTATACAGATACAGAGATAAGAGATAGATAGATCATATATGGTATGTATTAAGTTTGAAAAATAAGTAAAATGGGTAGTTTTGGAAATAAACAAAAAAATTAAATAAAAACATTTAATTTTATTTAATTAAATCAAGATTTTAAAAAGTGGGGCATGAATAGATCAGTAGGGGGAGTACCAATAGCACCACTCTTTTCTTTTTTTAAGATATTCGTAGATATCAATAATGTGTTTTAAGATAGTTGTATAATAAGAGAATTCCATATTAAAAATCTCTTGACCCTATATACTGTTCCATATATTCCCTTTTATAAGGCTTATACATTCGGGATATTTCCAAAAGTAAATTGAATCATAATTAAAAGAGAATTTGATTTCAAAAATAATATGATTTTTTTTGTAAATCGGGTATGATAATAATTTAAGATCACTATTTATAAATAATATGTATTAAAATGAATATATTTATTTCAATGAGGGTACTATTGGCATTAGGATGGGTGCTTATAGTAATATTTATTTTTTAAATTTTAAACATGAGTGTACTAATAAGTTTTATGGGTGTCAATATCTGTACCCATAGAAAAATTTAAAATGTGAGCGAAAATATAAAATAGAAGAGATGAGAGGGGCATTTTGTAATTTTTTTCTAAAAATTTGAAATTCTACATCTTGGCTGCTGAGCCAACGGTCGAAATTTAAAAAAAAAATCAAAAAGAAAGAAAACCGTTGAAAATTAAAAATATATATGTATTATGGCGGGCCAACGGTCGGCCCGCCGTACTGACCATTGGCCATGGCAAGACGTGTCAGAACCCAAGGCCCAGTACGGCACGTGCCTTAGGGCCGTGCCATACCAGGCACGCCTCATAAGCATGTCGTGCCATGCACGGCCAACCTTCCTTGACGGGCCTAATAGGCCGGGCACGCCAGGCCCAGCCCCAATCGACAACATTACTATCTAGTTTATAAAAAGCAGAGGTTTAGAGAAGCTGTAGCTGTTGGCCGTTGCAAGTTAAAAGACTATGAGATTTTCATGCGTTATTGTTTTGATGCAAGAGGGGGTTCTACCTAATATCTATAAGTCAAAAAAGAAAAGTCAATTGTTAATTCCATTTGTTTTACTTATAATAAAACTTATATCAAAATGACCTGTGACTCACGAATCCAAAGTTGTTAAACGGGTTCAGGTTGTAAATGGGTCAACCTATTTAATCTGTCTATTATACAAGTTGTATCGGGTATTATTAAACAGGTTTGCAAGTGACCCGTTTAGCCAATTTATGATGGGGTACATTTATAATTTTAAATTATATAGGGATATAATTGAAATTTACATAAGAGTATAAAATAGAATTTATTAAACCCTAAAAGAAATTATAACTCATTCACACACTTAGGAACTCACAAGTTAAAGCCGCAAAACACCGTTCTCTCTCAACTCTCTAACACAGAAACTTCAAATGTCAGCTAGCTGTCAACTCTCTCATTTCCGGTCGTTGCTCTGCCACCATGTCCCATATTCGTGACAGTCGCCATCCTGCCTCATTTATTTAAAATGTTGGTTTTGGGGTATTTTTGCTAATGAATTCCAGCTTGGATGGTAGTACTACCGGCAAAATCAACTGGTCGTTTTCAAAACTTAAACTACATTCTTCATTTTCTTTAAAGTTTCTTGTATATCTTAGGATCTTGCTGTGGTTAAGTAAGATGTGGGGCACTGAACACTAAATGATTGCACTAAGCTTCAATTGATTTAACTTACGTTTTGTGGGTGCAAAACACTACAATAAAGCCACGGTCCACCTAAAAGGAGATTTGACACAAAAAGAAGAGACGCAAATACAATGAGTTTCTACATGCAGTTTCTTTGAGAAATAACTACAATACTTAAACGGGTGCAAATGAAATACAATACGAGACTGGTTTAGTTCACAATATCCCATTTCGGTCAACCATGTCATGAAGCTCCAGTTTTGAAGCTAGGAAACCAAATCTTAGGTACGACAATTTAAAACCTTGTATCTCTAAATAAAATGTGACATACCTATACTAAAATAATTATACAACACTCCATAAGAATTCACTTTATCTGGCAACTCTCCCTCAATCGCCAAGCCCTGCACACACCAGAAAGTTCTACAATGAAGAATGTAAAACTTTATATTATAAATCATTGCATCAAAATCATAGCGTCATAATATTTAAAGAACAAACTTTCAATCAACAATGAGATGCAAAATATATGCATCACAACGCCACCATTGTCATCTCTTGCATAAAATATTTCTAAATTTTATGTATGCACGGTTACCTGAAACCACTTTTACAGTTTTCCAGGTCCTTCTGTATGCCCAATTTTTTTCTTTTTCTTCTTTCTACTTCAAGAAAGAAACCACTAGTCTTTTCCAAAAAGGACTTGTTAATTCAATTCTTTTGCAGATAGGGCATGCAGATATAGTAAGAATAAAATGTTGGTCAACAGTTTGACAATAAAAACAGTGGCCCGCATGAGTAGCGTGGTATTATGATCCATTTGGCTAAGTTGAGTACATAGAATGAAGACTTGGTTAATAAAAACACATAAGGGTCAAAACAAAGTACACTTGTAGTAGTAGATTCATTTTGCTTTATATGTTAAATTTCAACATCATTGAAGTGTTTTCAAGAACTTGTAGAGATCAGTGCTAATACCAGAGGCCTCAAGAGAGAGAAAAGTATATGTTTTTCATATGATGTGACATTTAAGCTTATGATTAAGTTTCAATATAATCATGTTAAGTGGCCTCTCACAACAAGAGAAAGGCAAATCCTAATTCAGTACTTCCAAGGAACTCTTATTATCTCAATTCTGAAAGGCGATGAAAGCCTTAAGGTTATACATACAACTAGTGGTAATACTTATCAGTAAAAAGTATGGAAAAACGAATCCCTATCAATGTAACAAAATAGGTGATAATAAAAGTATAATGAGATTAAAGAGATCGATTGGTATAAAGAAGAATTTGCTCGGAGGAGGTTAAAAAAATGCACAAAATGTCAACAGATCTTAATGATAATCAGCAGCAATAGCAATGATATTAAATTGGAAATATGTTCCTTCTTAAGGAAATAAAAATAATGAGTATCTAGTGACAACTTTTGAAATTCCTATCAAGAAATGACAACTTTTGAAATGAAAATGATTTATCTTCAATGGTGATTATTTTTCATCAGTCATAAGAGAGCCATGTAGGTGCAGCATAGAGAAACGTTTGAAGCAGCAATTCACTACCTGATCAAGAGAACACTCTTCCGTAGCCTTCAGAGAATAGGGTGGATCCACAACCTCTCCGGATGGCACTTGCACTGTACTGTGCCAACTAAATCATCAAAGAAGCAATTATGAAAAAACAAAAACTACTAGTTATCGACATGCCAGTGTGCCACAACCAAATTAACCAAGAGCCATTAATGGATCTTATAACAACAAACAGATAAAATCAAACCATACAATTGTAATTTGTGGGACACCTAGGAAATATATACTCCACACTCATAATGAAACAATTATAAACAAAATAAATAAGCATCATTTATTCTATAAACATATACACAAGATATAGCCACTAAAAACGTTATACAAACACCATTTGCAAAACAACACTACACTCATACAAATTCAAGACCTAGCACCAAAGTGATAACTAATATGAATAGCAGCTACCTGTCCAGACGGCAAATTGGACCAGCACCAGCCTGTGGAGAGTTCTTTTGACGGCAGATTTACAGGCAAAAGGAAATGAACCACCCTGAAAAGTGCATTCCAAATTACAGTTCAACAAATCAAGACAAGATGATGGTTGAGAAAATTAAAGTTGAAAGAAGGAAAGGCTCACCCAACCAAAAATCCTTGCCGGGTCATTGCCTGTGGTCCTGTACCAAGTGGAATAATTCCTACTGGAGGCACTGGCTCCCTACCCTGTCTGTTAAGTTCTCCTAGACTTCCTAGTACCCAACCAAATGTGCCATCACCTCCTGCAACCTGCACAAACATCACAGAATTAACAATTTCACTCTTGAATGTTTTAGAGTATTCATAGAACACTATAAGTTCCCCATGTGAGGTATAAGATTCCAGTCATGATATTTTGCATTTAGGTAGAAGCAATGCAATTAAAATGCTTCCCTTTCACATGCCAAAATGAAGGTACCACAACTCTAAACTTTTCACGAGTCTCCTTGGCACATAGGTCTCCTACCCAACTTCTCTAGCGAACCCAATCCATACTTGACAAATTCATTATGCTTCACATCTGATAGGTCAAAAACCTGCGTTACAAATTATTGCCAATTCAAAGTACCAACTATCTTAACAACTATAAACAAGAAATTTCATAGGAAAAACAGGAAACTGTAATCTAAACAAAATCAAGATCACAATCTCAAGCAAGAGTCGCCAGTGCTATAACGATTTTCGTCTTGTTTATAACTTAAGGCATTATCATTGATTAGGAGAATGCATAATTTAGCAGATCAAATATACCAGCATATATACAAACTGACTTATCACCATGCTCCTCACACTAAAAGAAGAAATCTCAAGCAAATTCATTGCTGGAAATTACTCCGCTATAAAATTTTTCATTAAACAAAACAGCAGCCGGAGGATGAAGTCAAGAGTTTACATATTTTGTTATATTAAACTACCTCCATAAAGTTCACAGAAACCTTGATTGAATTCAAAAATAAATCTCTTTTTTCTCCAATAAACACGGTTAAAACTGATAAACTACAGCCAAACAATAATTCAACGGCAAAACGCACATGAACAAAACATTTGTAAACCATAAAAGAAAAGTTTTACCTGCTCCGGACCCATCAACTGCTGCAGCCTCAGCTTCAACTCCGGCCCGTACCGTCCGCCACTACGAGATTTGACGAAGACGACCAGCGTCGCATCGGGGAACCAAATGGCGCTGGCAGGCAGCGACGTCTTTCTGCTTGATGGAGTCAAGCATCGCCGTCCTCAGATACTCGGGTATCGAGACGGTCCTATTAACTCCAATAGATAATTTAAAAATTAAATTAAATTAAACAGCAGGACATTTCACAGATAACACCAGGAGCTGGACAATGATCTCCGTTACATGATTTAGTACGGTACATTAAATTATGATTTCAAAGATTTTTAATAACCTTTTTAAGGAGATGACTTTTAAAGTTTTATTGACTTTTAAAATTTGATGGACTTTTATAAACTTATGAAAAATTTTCATAAACTTTCATTTTTAAATTTTTTTATAGATTTTCATTTTAAAATGTTTTTAGAGACTTTCATTGACTTTCATTTTAGAAGATTATAGCCGTAAAGTATATCATCAAATTGAGCTATAAACTTATGAAAATTTTTCATAAACTTTCATTTTTAAAAACTTTCATAGATTTTCATTTTAAAATGTTTTCAGAGACTTTCATTTTAGAAGATTATAGCCGTAAAGTATATCATCAAATTGAGCTTTCAACGATGGGTAAATTGAGGGCTTCAATTTGAGTGGGAGTTGACACCAACAATCTATCGAAAATATTTATTTTTTTTATATAAAAATTCCAAAATTAAAAACTTGAAAATGAAATCTTCCTTCTAAATCTTCAATATGTTGTGATTGGGAATCTCAATTCTCATTTTGACCAAAAATGTTAAATTACTTGTATTAGATGTTACGAAAAGAAGAATTAATATACATTAATAAATTCAATACCTTTGTGAATAAATTCATACCTTACAAATTTCAATTAAGCATAACATACTCGGTCCCTTGGGTTGAATTAATAGCAGCATCAATGTTCAAATTGAAGACATCTTCAATGAGTTCATCCATGTTAGCATGATGTTCCTCAAAGAATTATGTATATATATATATATATATATATATATATATATAATTTATTTTATAAGAAATAAAATATTAATTAGTATATCAAAAGTTGCAAGAGATTACCTGATTACAAGAAAGTTGAAGACCTACTTTGAGATTTTTAGGGTTAGGGTTATAATATTGTATATATAATTAATTTATAGTTTTAGAGTTTTTAATTTAGAAATTGAAAAAAATTAGGAATTTTTCCTCTTTCAAAAAAAGAAAAACAATACAAATTTTTAAAAAATTAATTAGTAAAATATATTCTAACCATAATTATAGATATATTTTTTTATATAAATTCCATACCTTGATTATACAAAGATTCTTTTAATAACTTTCATAAACATATTTAAAAAAAATCTTTATATTAATAGGTTATCGAATTAACGGTTTTTTTTAATGGTGAACCCAAAACTGACCCATCACATTTCGTGTTTTAATGTGTTGACCCATTAACAACCCAATCCGATAAACTAGACCCATCAACCGTTATTTTCGAATGGATTTAGGTCATATTGGCGGCACTGCCGGCTGCCCATTGGCAGCAACGCTATCTGAGTATTATCGGGTTTGAGTGCTTGAAAGGGGCCGTGTTCCATACGGAAATAGGTCGTGTAAAATTTTGTTAGGTCTATCAGTTGATTTTAATTTCAATTTTTTACTAATGTACTTAGATCGAGATTTTAAAATAAAGATATAACTTAAAATCTCAATCTTAATGTAATCGATCTCGTTTTGACTTGAACCTCTTACATGTAAATAAATCAGATAATGATACATGCTCAAACCAAAACTCAAATGAAAACGTGTCAATTTTTTATAAATTTTGGAAATGACAGATTGTTATCACATATTTGATTATTTTAATTCATTTCTTGACCGTAAAAAAGATGGTAGAAGGGAGAAGTAATTTGGAGGACAATGCTCTCCCTCTCCAATCTATTAAAATTAAATATGTCCGGAGTGTAACCATTTTATTACTAGGAAATAAACCAACAAATTTGACTTTAATTTCCTCTTGATCTAGAGTTGAAACAAAATCTATGGATTGTCATCTACCAAATGGAACCTTAAGTTGATTTGAAATCTATCAATTTTAATGAATTTTGATATGGTTTTTTTTGTATGTATGATAAGTTCAAATCACTTGTAAACAAGTTATAAAAAAATTTCAAACACTACAACTATTTTTTTATTTTTCGTCTCATTTTCTGATGCTTTATTTTTTAATAAAATCAGGAAAAATAATTGTAGTTCTTGAAAAAAATTTAAATCTTTATAAGGCAATAATAGCATGATTATTGCCACAATTTGAATTTGAATTTGATTTGGTTGACTTGATTAATTGCCAAGATTTTAGCTAGACAAATTAGCATGGTTACTGCCTTATTGTTTGTACATAATTACAGCCAAATATTGTGTTTCCTTCTTAGTATTGTAAATATTACATTATAAATGAAATCAAATATGAGTCTTCTATATTCATTTAGAAGACACCAAAAATATCTATCTTTATTATTTTCAAAAGTTGCTCTGTTTTTCTCATGGTATCAGAGCTTTAAATCCATCATTTTTTTCTTCATCATGGCTCAAACCAATAATTCAACTACCATTGCTCAAACTTCTTCACAACCTTCATTGGATTCTGTTGAAACACAGATTTCACCCAATGATTATTTTTTTATTCACCACTCAGATAACCCAACAGTTGTGCTTGTCACGCCTGCTCTATCCGAGGATAACTACGGTACGTGGAGCCGATCCATTATGATGGCTCTTCGTGCTAAAAATAAATTGGGATTCGTTAATGGTACAATCAAGAAACCCACTTCGTCTACCGAGTTAACTCAGTGGGAGCGATGCAATGATCTTGTTAACTCATGGATTCTTAATTCTGTTGCGAGTGATATTCGTAGCAGTATCTTATATGCAAGCAGTGCACATGAAGTATGGGTGGATTTACAGGAGCGATTTTCTCAGTCAAATGCTCCTAAAATTTACCAATTGAAGCAATCAATTGCTTCACTTAAGCAAGAAGATACTTCTGTTTCAGCATATTATACAAAGCTGAAATCTCTTTGGGATGAACTCAATTCACTTGTTATTGTGAATCCTTGCACCTGTGGACATGCTCGCATTTTTGGTGAAAGAGTCCAACAAGATTGAGCCATGGAATTCCTTCAAGGCCTGCATGATCGTTTTCTGCTATTCGAAGCCAAATTCTTCTCATGGAGCCTTTTCCTAATGCAACCAAGATATATTCTCTTGTACGGCAAGAAGAAAAACAGCAGGAAATTCAATCCTTGTCTTCTCCGATGCCTGACGCGGCTGTTCTTAATGCTGCAAAGGTTGACAATCGTACAGCTGGTGCATCTAACCGTCAATTCAAGCCTGCAAATCGACAAGGAGGAACCAATTTTGATAATCGCCGAAAAACTAAGCCTCGTCCGCATTGTGATTATTGTGATCGTAATGGACATGTCAGAACAACTTGTTATAAACTACATGGTTTTCCACCTAAACAAGTTGAATCACCTGCTCATCAAGCCAATCAATCCATATCCCTTCCTAAGTCTGATGAAACATCCATGGTAACAGCTCATATGATCACCCAAGAGCAGTATAGCAAGCTTTTATCAATGCTCTCGCCAGGTAGTCTCAATTCAAATGCAAATCTGGCAGGTATATCTCTTAGTGCTTCCACACATTCAACTTGGATCATTGATACCGGAGCCACAAATCACTATTCTTTATCCTTATTTTCATTTTACAAGCTATTCTTTATCCTTATTTTCATCTTACAAGCCATGCTCTATTATTTCTCATGTTCAATTACCAGATGGATCAAATGCAGAAATTAAACATATAGGAACTATCACATTATCACCCACATTCCAACTTGAAAATGTTTTCCATATTCCATCTTTCAAATATAATTTATTGTCGGTCAGTCAACTTACCAAAAATCTTCAATGTTCAGTAACTTTCTTTCATGATCATTGTGTATTTCAGGACCTGTCATTGAAGAAGAAGATTGGTCTGAGTAATGTTCATGAAGGGCTTTACTATTTCCATTTACCATCAGCCTTCCTTGTTAACATGTCATCTAATATTGATCTATGGCATTGGCGACTTGGTCATTTATCGTCTACCCGGTTACAAAATTTGGCTAAAGATTCTGATTTCATTTCATGTTTGAATAATTATGTTTGTGAAACTTTTCCACAAGCAAAACAGAGTCGTTTATTATTTCCATCTAGTTTAATTCGTAGTATTAAACCTTTTCAGTTAATTCATTGTGATATTTGGGGTAGTTTTTCTCATCCATCTTTTACTGGAGCACGTTATTTTCTTACAATTGTTGATGATTTTACTCGTTGTACTTGGATTTATCTCATGCATGTCAAATCTGAAACCAAAATGTTTTTACAATCTTTCTTTTCAATGGTACAAACTCAATTTAATTGCCAAGTCCAAAATCTTCATTATGGAAATGGGGATATATTTTTCCCTCAAATTCAAACAATCCGTTCTGATAATGGATCTGAATTCCTTTCTCAAGACATGCAAATTTTTTTTACTCATCATGGTGTTATCCACCAACGAAGCTGTGTTGCTACTCCACGGCAAAATGGAGTAGTCGAGAGCAAACATAGGCACCTCCTTGAGGTTGCTCGTGCTCTTCGATTCCAAGCTAATTTGCCTTTAGAATTTTGGGGTGAATGTATTCTCACAGCAGCATATCTCATCAACAAAATGCCGACTCTCATATTATCACATAAATCTCCACATGAAATTTTATTTAAATCAAAACCAAATTATTCTCATTTACGTGTTTTCGGTTGTTTATGTTTTGCGCACAATCATAATGTCAAGCATAAATTTGATCAGCGTGCTAAACCTGGGATTTTTATTGGATATCCGTATGCTCAAAAAGGGTATCGCATCTATGATATTGCAACTAAAAAGATTTACACTTCACGCCATGGTATTTTTCATGAAACCATTTTTCCATTCAAAGATTTACTTAAATTAAATCCTCCCACCGATGTTATACCCATGCCCATTAATGATGACCCAAGTTTTTCATATTCTTTAAACCCACAAACTGACACAACTACACATGAAACATTAGCATCTGATTCCACTAAAATTCAACAAGACCAGGATAGTAGACCTTCTCATAGACCTTATCGCAATCGCCGGCCACCACCATATCTTCAAGATTATCATTGTGCTGGAGCTACTCATGACACGTTACCTACTCCATCTAATTCTTCAAAGGCAAGTACTTTACATTCTTTACATCAATACATTTCTTTTACTTGTTTCTCTGTTGCACATAGATCCTTTCTTTCTGCCATATCTTCTGCAGATGAGCCTAAAACTTTCTCTCGGGCAGTCAAAATACCTCATTGGCGAGATGCTATGGCTGCTGAAATTTCTGCTCTTGAGAAAAATAATACATGGAGCCTTACTTCTCTCCCTTCTAATAAGAAGCCTATTGGATGTAGATGGGTGTACAAAATCAAATTTCGGTCAGATGGCACTATTGAGCGCTACAAGGCTCGTTTAGTCGCAAAGGGTTATAATCAAGTAGAAGGAATCGATTATCATGACACTTTTGCACCAGTGGCAAAACTTGTAACGGTCCGTACTTTGCTTTCGATTGCTGCTATTAAAAATTGGTCTCTTCATCAATTAGATGTGAATAATGCTTTCTTACAAGGAGACCTTAATAAAGAAGTTTATATGACTCTTCCACCGGGATTTACTAGACAGGGGGAGCCACTTGTTTGCAAATTGAATAAATCTTTGTACGGTTTGAAACAGGCTTCACGGCAATGGTTTGCCAAATTTTCATCAACTCTAAAAAAGGCGGGTTTTTCTCAGTCACTTGCCGATTATTCTCTTTTCACTAAGGTTCGTGGTGACTCCTCAACATTTATTTTAGTTTATGTTGATGACATTATCATCACCGGTAATGATGAATCAGCCATCCAACGTCTCAAGCAATTTCTTGAACATCATTTCTTCATCAAAGATCTTGGAAGACTTAAATACTTCCTTGGTATAGAAGTTGCCAGGTCTCAAAAGGGCATTTTTTTTATCACAACAAAAATATGCTCTAGATATTCTCAAAGACACTGGTTTGAGTGGTGCTAGAGTCTCTGCATTTCCTATGGAACAAAATCTACATCTATCATCCACAGATGGGACATTGTTGCCTGATCCAACTTCTTATAGACGGCTTGTTGGACGGCTTATCTATCTTACCATCACCAGTCCAGATATTACATACAGTGTTCATATACTAAGCCAGTTTATGCAAGCACCTCGCAGCAATCATATGGATGCAGCTCATCGATTATTACGATATCTTAAAGGTTCACCAGGAAAAGGTATTTTCTTATCCTCTTCTAGTAGTTTTCATTTGAGTGGATTTTGTGATTCCGATTGGGTTGGCTGCCCTACTACTCGTCGCTCCACCACTGGTTACTAAACCATGCTTGGTTCTAATCCTATCTCTTGGAAGACAAAGAAACAACCTACAGTTTCTCGATCATCTGCTGAAGCGGAATACCGTGCAATGGCTAGTTTGACTTGTGAACTTCAATGGCTTAAATATTTGCTCAATGATCTTGGAATTGCTCATCTTGCACCCATTACGTTTTATTGTGATAATCAAGCTGCCATACATATCGCGAATAATCTGGTTTTCCATGAACGGACTAAACACATTGAGCTTGATTGTCATTTTGTTTGTGAAAAAATTCAGCGCAACTCATTGCACCTCGGTACATCCCTTCATCAATGCAAGTTGCTGATATCTTCACCAAAGCACTAGGAAAGGATCCTTTTCACCGTTTACTTACCAAGTTGGGTTTTACTTCCATACACGACCCAACTTGAGGGGGAGTAATAAGGCAATAATAGCATGACTATTGCCACAATTTGAATTTGAATTTGATTTGGTTGACTTGATTAATTGCCAAGATTTTAGCTAGACAAATTAGCATGCTTACTGCCTTATTGTTTGTACATAATTACAGCCAAATATTGTGTTTCCTTCTTAGTATTGTAAATATTACATTATAAATGAAATCAAATATGAGTCTTCTATATTCATTTAGAAGACACCAAAAATATCTATCTTTATTATTTTCAAAAGTTGTTCTGTTTTTTCTCAAATCTTGTTTACAAATAGATTTTATTGAAAAAATTAAAAAAATTCTGGATGAATAAAATAAGCACAATCATTAAATTATTGAGCATTACCTATTATATTAATATACAAGACTATTATGATAATTATTATAAATATTTCAAGATTGTTTAGGGGTAAAGAATCCAAACAAGTCCGCAATAAAAATAATTTTGATATAAATGTCTTTTTTCATGGATTCAAGGCCAAACTGTGATCGGGATGTTTTCAAAATCTTCACCAATAATTCTGTCTCACATCACATGGGTGGAAAAGATTCAAATCAATTAAGTCTTCAAAGAAATTGATTACTTGTCCAATCTGATCAAAGGCAAGAAAAAATTTCTAAAGAATATGTGATATCTTTTCTTGTTAATTGTAACTTTTTTTTCTTCAACTTATATACATTTTTATCATCAAATTATATGTACCGTAATCAATTATATTTCGTCTTTTATGTGCATTGAACCAAGGGTTGATGCAACTCTTTACATCGTTTAATAAATTGTGAAGAATATTTTGTTTAAATAAATAAATGGCCATGAAGAATTTTTTTGTGGTGGATATTAAAAGGGTCTGAGACACAGAAACATGGTCTTTATGCTTTCACATAAAGATATATATATTTCTAAGAAAATATGAAAACATCAGTTGCATATTTTATACACATGTGTTTTCATTTTTTACATGAAACATAAGAAGAAAACACTATTACACAAATGTATTTCTGCTTCATTGTCCAAGCCTTTGTCAGATTGCTCAAAATTGAAAGCACGTTTTATTGGTAATACATGAATGGACATCCACTAGTAAATATTTTCTTAAATATGTGGATAGGAAATCATTTGGCCATGTCAGGTGGGAGAAGTTATTGACATGGGAAAAATGGTTTTATTAGAGTATCTTTAGTGGTATAAGCAAATTTAGATCCTCAAAAATTGTCACCTTAGCATTTGAGGTAGTGATGTAAATATGGGCCGGGCCTAGAGGGCATGGCACGGCCGGCCTGCCAAGGATGGCGGGCCGTGTCTGGCACGGCCCCCATTCTTGGCACGTGCCGGGTCAGGGTTCCAGGCACGGCGTGCCAGGCCCAATGATCAGCAAGCTAAATTTATTTATTTATTTATTTAAATTTTTTTAAAATATAACGGTTATGTTTTTTTAAAAACTAAAACAATTGCATTTTGCCCCCTCAACTCTTGTCTTTTATATTTTTATCCACTTTTCTAATTTTTCTATAAATACTCTCACCCATTCCACTTTTCATTCACTTTCTCTAATTCTCTCAATCTCTCCATTCTCAAACTCTCTATACAATTTCAATTATTCTTAATTTCATTCTTACTCTCTCTCTCTCTACTATTCTACACTACTAATATACTATTATAATATTTTATTAGTAATTTACTATTATATAACTATTATTCTCTAATCTTTCCACCAAGACACCAAAGTTCAAACTTCAAAGGTACATTTTTATTTAAGTGTTATTATTTAATTTATATTTTAAATTTAATATGTTTGTTTAGTTAGTAAATTTATCATTTTATGTTCATACTTCAGTTATTAATTTTATTTAGTTATTAAATTTATCATTTTTATGTGTAGGGGTTAATTTTAATTTTTGTTTTTAGTAAATTAAACAATTTATTTTTAGTAGTTAATTTTAAAATTTTTTGTTAGTAAATTAAGCATTTTTATGTGTTGAAGTTAATTTTAATAATTAATATTAGTAAAATAATCATTTTATGTGTATGAGTTAATTTTAATATATTTTGTTAGTAAAATAATCATTTTATGTATAGGTGTTAATTTTAATAATTAATGTTAGTAAAATAATCATTTTATGTGTAGGAGTTAATTTTAATATATTTTTAATTTTATAGTAAAATAATCATTTTATGTGTAGGAGTTAATTTTAATATATTTTTAATTTTTGTTGTAAAATAATCATTTTATGTGTAGGAGTTAATTATAATATATTTTGTTAGTAAAATAATCATTTTATGTGTAGGAGTTAATTTTAATATATTTTTTTAGTAAAAAAATCATTTTTATGTGTAGGAGTTAATTTTAATAATTTTTGTTAGTAAATTAAGCATTTTTATGTGTTGGAGTTAATTTTAATAATTAATGTTAGTACAATAATCATTTTATGTGTAGGAGTTAATTTTAATATATTTTGTTAGTAAAATAATCATTTTTTGTGTAGGAGTTAATTTTAATATATATTTTTAGTAAAATAATCATTTTACGTGTAGGAGTTAATTTTAATAATTTTTGTTGGTAAAATAATCATTTTTATGTGTGTGAGTTAATTTTAATAATTAATGTTAGTAAAATAATCATTTTAATTTTAATATTTATTAATGACTAATAACTTGATATATTTTTTTCTAGGAAATGGATCCTACCCATCCTTATTTTCCAGACGGTCTAAACATGCTGAGCGATGATTTTGATCTCTCCGGACCGGCAGAAACCGTAGCGGGACCTTCTGGTTCCGGCGCCACACCGACATTACGTACCAAATCTAAGAGGTTAACATCAGACGTATGGCAGTGTTTTGATGTCGTAGAAATAACACTCCCAAACGGTACGGTCGGCCTCAGAGCCAAATTTAAGTTTTGTCCTAAGAACTATATTACTACTAGGGGTGGAACCGGTCATTTGAGAAGGCATATGCTAAAATGCATGCCCAAGAACGTACATGTACCCACTACAACCCAGACACAACTACAACGTCACCCAGACGGGTCGGTTACGACGTGGCATTACGACGCTGCGCATGCTAGAGAATGTTTGGCACGGTACACTGCACAAACTGATCAACCTATTAATTTCGGTGACTGTGTTTTTTTTCAAGAATTTATCACATCTGCATTTTTCCCCCAAATGCAAATTGTTTCTAGAACCACCACTATGAACGATTTGATAAGAATGTTTAAAACCCAACGAGATGACTTGACGGCTGAATTACAGCATCTAACTGTCTCAATTGCATTAACTTCCGATATTTGGAACGCATGTTCCAAACAGGATTATTTATGTGTCACATGACACTATTTAGACTCTGAATGTAGGATACAAAAAAAAATTCTTGGTTTTCGTCCTATGGATTTTGTACATACCGCAGACAATAATTTTGCTGTCATTCTTTCTATTTTAGAAACTTATGGCATAACTCATCGCATCATCTCTATCACATTAGATAATGCATCGGCAAATACTAAGTCTATTGCATTGTTTACTGAAAGAAACATTCCGCAAGCTGGGGGTTGTTTCTTCCACCGACGTTGTGCATGTCATATCATAAATTTAGTTGTACAGTCTGGTTTGAAAGAAGTAAGCGATCGTATAGAACGCATCAGAGATACCATTTCTTGGATCGGTAGCTCTAATCCAAGATTTCAAGAATTAAGCAGACACTGTACATTAAACGGTCTACGACCCCGACGATTCCAAACTGATATACCGGTAAGGTGGAACTCTACTTACTTAATGCTGAAAAATTGTTTGGAATATGATACAACTATTTCAGGTTTTTATAACATGAAATTGGCCGAAAGTGGCTGTCCACCTGCTCAATCAGTGACACCAGACGATTGGTATGTGACAAAGATTTTTGTTGAATTTTTAAAGGTTTTTTACAATGCCACTGTAACTCTTTCTGGGGTCTATTACCCCACATCTTCCCAGGCAATCCATCAGATTGTGGAAATGTCTGACCTTTTAAACACTTATAGGGAAGATGACATGCTTGGCCCTGCAGTTGTTGCCATGAAGACCAAGTTTAAAAAATAGTGGTCTGAAATGCCTTTCCTTTATGCCTTAGGTGTTATAGTAGATCCTAGAATTAAATTAGCTGGTTTAGAATATTTGCTTGAGTTTATTGGTAATAAATTGTCAGTAGATTATTCCGACCAGATTACTGATATTCGAAACAAGTTGTTCGAAGTTTTTAGTATTTATGAGCGCAGGTTTGGCTGCGTTGATACGGAACCATCACCAGAACCGGACACACAACCGTTGCCGACAAGTTGGAGCATTCTCAAACACCGGAAAAAAGACAAATCAGCAAGTTCTTCTTCTTCAACTACACGATCTGCTGCATCTTCTGGTGCCGAACTGAATAGGTTCCTTGAAGCACAATTTGATGCCGACGAAAACACGGAGAATTTTGATCTGTTGTTATGGTGGAAGACCTATAGCTACAGGTATCCAGTCTTGTCACACTTAGCACGTGACATACTGGTTATCCCTGTGTCCACTGTGTCTTCAGAACAGGTATTCAGCACGAGTGGACGAATTATTGAACCAAGAAGAAATTGTTTGACTCCAGAGATGGTGTAGGTATTAATATGTGTTCGGGATTGGGAGCATGCTCGAAAGAGGATGCAAAATGAAACGGTAGACGAACAATTTATTCAAAATTTCTCAAATTTATATGTCGATGAGGGTTCTGGCAGTAACCAGGTCCAGAACTAGGTTGTACATGTACAGTTACTTGTAATACGATTGCACTCTTTTTCCCTTACCAAGTTTTTATCCCACTGTGTTTTCTTGGTAAGGTTTTTAATGAGGCAATCATGTAAATATGTAGTACTGAAAGTCCGAAATAAATAAAGAATTCTTCATTTCATATTTTTATCTACTTTTATTTTCTTTCATGTTTTATCTTTATTTATTCTTTGAATTAATTAATTAAATAAAATAATAAATGTATCTATAATCTATTATTATAAACATTTTTTTATTATACTAAAATAATAATATGTAAAAAAATAAAAATAAAAAAAATAATAAAAAATTGGATATGGGCCGGCCCCTTTGGCCCACGGGTCGGCCCGGCACGGCACGCGGCACGGCACGGAGGGGCCGTGCCGGGCCCCCATTTAGGAAAACGGGCCGTGCTGATGTGGGTCGGGCCGGCCCCCTTTTACACCACTAATTTGAGGTCTGTTTTCATGGATTGTTAAAATTTTATCTAAATCAGAAATATACTCTTGCTACATATTTTTCACTGTTCCCGTTAATTTTTATTTCAATGTTTCCACATATTTTATTGTTTGACTATAAATTTTTTTATCATTGCTATGTTTTGAGAATTTTTATTTTTACTTTTTAATTTCACCGGAAAAAAGGAAACTAAGATCATATTGTTAGTACTAGCGAATTTTACTTTTATTTTTTAATTTCACCATTGTTACGTTTTGGGAATTTCACTTTCATTTTTCAATATCATTTTTTTTGGGAAAGAAAACTAAAGCATGAAGTGATAACATAATTCCTTTCATTTATACTAAGAATTCTCAATTGATACAATATTTTGCCTTAAAATCAACCATTGATTGTTGTTCCATAATCATATTAAAATTTTCTTTCAATTTATCATTAGCAAAACAAGGTAAAAAAGAAAAAAACCGAAAAAGACAAGAGAAAGTATATGATATGGGTATTGATCGATTCGTAATGAAGAGACGAATTTTACCTGATTAAAATTTTTGGAGTCGAAACGATGATGAGATATATAAGCGATCAGAGAAAAAAAAAAGTCACAGATGAGAGAAAACAAAATTGCAGCAGCAATTATTTTGGTTTAAGTTTGTATTTGGTGATTGAAAGTGATTCCATTAGAGGGTGTTTTTGGATAAATAATCAAATTTTGATTACTCTCATACTTTTAAAGATGCCGTTAAAGATACTCCTATTTAATGTAGAAATAAGCAAACTTTAGGGTGGGTTTAATTGTGAAAAAATGATTCTGACATTTGAAAATTGAACTAAAATTAGGGTTTTGTAAAATGGGTGCTCTTATGCTTAGAAAATTTATTATTTGTTTTATTTTATTTATGTTAGCCCATTTTAGTCATTTTTATAGGCATATTAGTAATTTTTTTTTATATAAAACACTGGTGTGGCTAGAAATTGTTTGGGTGGCAATAACCATTTTGAATTGAATTGGATGTAACAAGTTAAAACAAAATGAAAATGATGTTTTTGATTTGTTATTTTCATCATCTTAAAACACTTCCGGTATCATTTTCTAAAACTTATATTTTGAAAAAAAAAATGAAATCATATTTGGTAAAAATAACTAAAAACAACAAAATGATGAATATGCCAGTTTTTTTAAAAATACAAACAATGAATATGCATGCTAAAATTGCTTTAAAAATAATTTCGCTTTTCAACTATTATGAAAAAAAATAAAAATAAAGTACAACAATAATTACGAAGAGAATATGAGATTAAAAAGATCGATTATACACAAATTATGGGTTAACCTAAAACAACTTAAATTTATGATATAAAATTTTGACTTCAATATCTCAATCATCCATGTGCTTTTAATTTAAGAGTTATAAATGCAATCAAAGCTCAACCATTAGATCAAGAGCACATAAGTGGTTGAGATATTAAAGTTAAAATTTTAAGTCAAAATTTAAGTTGATTTAGTTTAACCCACTTAGAATTAATAATTTAATAAGATTATCAAGTTATACATCCCCACTAGAGATGCACATTTTCCCCCAGATCCCCAAATCCCCTAGATCCCCATCCCCATTTGGGGAAATTTTTTTAGGAAAAAATGGAGAATGGGGTGGGGATGGAGATGATTTTCATCCCCAAATTGAAATAGGGATGGGGATGGGGGGAGGTCCCCCCATCCCCATTTCTCCATTTCCCACATAAATATATTGAAATGGGGATGGGGATGGGGTGAGCCTCCCCCCATCCCCATTTCCCCATTTTCCCAAAACATATATAAATAAATAAATATTTTATGTAACACTTTATGATTTTATAATGTATTTGTAATGCACTAATGGATTTTAGTTTGTATTTGTAATGGAATTTACTTTTTTAATTTTTAATTTTTAATCAAACTGGAGAATGGGGAAATGGGTAAAAATGGGGAAAAATAGGGAAACGGAGAAAAATGAGGAAAACAGGGAACTGGGGTTGGGGATGGATATACCTCCCCCCAAAATTCTCCATCCCCATTTTCCCCAAATGGGGAAATGGGGGGGGGGGGGGGGGGGGGGGAGGATGGGGGAAGGGTCTGGGAAGTGGGGATAGGGATGGATGGACCTATATCCATCTTCATTCCCTAAATGTGCATCTCTAATCCCCACCCACCAGAGAACAGTACAACACAATACAACACTTAACATGCTAATAAAACAGTAAAACATAAATTACATACAACATAAACAACATTATTAGGCGGTGGAGATAACTTGATCAAGTACTGCCACAATCACGGGTTTAAGCTGTGGGCTGCAACATGGTAGACTGGGTAGTGGCAACACTTAGGGTTGCATGGGCAGCAAGGTGGTTGCTTTAGGGTCTGTTGCACATTGCTGCTACCACACATAATTATGCTGGTGAAAGCTAGCATAAAATGAGTTTCTCAAACAATACAACATTGTGAAACTTTTCCTTATAATCATGGTAGTGAAAACTCATAACCTTGTGTAACTTTTCCTCATAATTATGTTCACTAGTATGATTATGAGGAAAAGTTTCACAATATTGTTTGAGAAACTCATTTCGAATAACAGGAAGATTATAAAAAACAACTAAACAAGAACATAAGCAAGTGTGTGCGTTTCGAACAAATGCTTGCAAGTGTGTGCGTTTACACCCTTCCCCTTTACCCCTATTTATACTATGCAAACCTTTCCTTTCGACCAAACTACCTTTCATTCTCTATACTAGAAAGAAAATGAGAAATTAACTTTACTTGTGATTAACCTACTGTAAAAAAAATTGACTAAAAGCTCACTGTAAATAATAATGGGAATAATCAATAATGGGAGAGAGTACAAACTGTAAAGTAAATACTAATAATAATAATAAGAGAGTACAAGCTGTAAAGTAAATAATAATAATAAGATTGAACATCACATCAAGGAGAAAAACTTAAGTGCATCCAATGCACCACACTAGAATCTGATTATAGTGTATCGGATGTGCTTACTGAATGACATGTGTTATTATCATTTTTTTTTTCCTCCGGTGCCTCTTCAAAATGGGTAGGTTCCGATGGTCCGACCTTAATTTCCTTCGATAAAACGGCCTTTTCGATAACCAAAAAAAACTTATATATCTTACTCATCGCGGTATTAGCTACGGTAAGCAAGAAAAAGTGTTGGCATAATACCAACCACTTTTCAAGAACAATTCCATAGTTCACTCCCTCGTGAAACTAGATTTAACTATTAAAGTTGTTCCAAAATTAACTCAAAACTAACCTTGAGTTGTTCTCAAAAATCATTGCTATCATACTCATGTGGATATAATAGCCAAGTTCACTCATCATCCAAACAAACCTCAACCCAATCACTCTCATTCTACTCGTACCAAAGCTACAGCTGTATATGGGATGTCAAGTCAAAATCACCATTTACACACGCATGTTCAATAGTCAGAGATATGTACAATGTTACGAGAAAAACTTGGATGCATCCTATGCACCAAGCTAGAATCTAAGTTGGTGCATCGGATGTATTCACAAAGTGACACGTGTTGCCAACTTGAAAAGGTGACAACTGACATTGTTAAAAAAATTAATTTTACATCTCTCTCAGCGCTTGAAAAAGTGACAAGTGACATTGTTAAAAAAGTTAATTTTATATCTCTCTATGCTCTTCTTTTTCTGGGTTGGAGACCTTTCTCTCTCTATTTTTTTTTTTCATCATTGAACCATTAACTCCATGGTTACATGTGCCTGTCTGCCAACAATTTTAGTAGGCCTCCCCCAAAATTAATCCCTTCTCTCGAAGCTTAGAGCGACTCCAATGTTGGACATCAAACTCTATTTCAATTTGGAGTTGAATGAGAATTTTTTAGGAATATACTCACACCAAATTTTTTTTCCACCCCAATGTTTATTGAAAGAGAATTTAATATATGTTGATGTTGGATCCATATCAACGGGTATTTGCGTTCTAAATCCTAGAGATGGTTCTGGTCTTGCTATAACGAAGCTGTAAAATTTACCGATGACACCATTGGAGAAGACCCTTATTGATGAATATCTGTAGAAGTCCCTTATTGCTGAAAATCCTTATCAGGGTCTTTCAGATTCCATAAAAACCGGTGATTTACTTCTTATTCAATATATTATGTCGGGGACTGGCTTAAATTGTGAAATGAAGTGAGTGTGTGTGTGTGTGTGTGTGTGTGTGTGTGTGTGTGTGTATGGGGAGGGGGGGGGGGGGGCAATTTTGACTCATTCCAAAATTGCAATTGTTTTAGTCTACAACATATATTATCTATAAATGGGTTAACCCAAATTTTGAAATGAAGTTAGGCAAGTGTTTTGATCTATAACTAGAGATGCCCATGGTTTGGTTAAACCGTGTGTACCAAACCGAAACCAACCACCCAAAACCGAAACCGAAACTGTAACCGAAACCGGTTGGAAACCGGTTTCGAGCCGGTTCGGTTACGGTTAGGGATGTCCCAAAACCGCCTAAAACCGGCTATTTGGGGCGGTTTTGGCGGTTTATATATTAAAAAAAAATTAACCAATAATAAAGTGCCATGTGGACAAAAAAACAAAAAAAACAAAAAAAACACAAAAACCGAAACCGAAACCGAAACCGCCCAAAATCCAAACCGAAACCGCCCAAAACCGAAACATAAACAGCCCAAAACCGGCGGTTTTGGGTGGTTTTGGGCTGTTTATATATTAAAAAAAAATTCAACCAATAGAAAAGTGCCACGTGGACAAAAAAACAAATAAAAACCCAAAAACCGAAACCGAAACATAAACCGCCCCAAACCGCCGGTTTGGGCGGTTTATATATTAAAAAAAATAAAAAATTTCTAACCAATAGAAACGTGCCACGTGACCACAAAATTGAAAAAAAAAATAAAAACCGAAACCGAACTGCCTTTAACTAGAGGCGGCAATTTGGACTCATTCCAAAATTGCAATTGTTTTAGTCTACAACATATATTATCTATAAATGGGTTAACCTAAATTTTGAAATGAAGTTAGGCAAGTGTTTTGATCTATAACTAGAGGTGCCCACGGTTTGGTTAAACCGTGGGTACCAAACCGAAACCAACCACCCAAAACCGAAACCGAAACTGTAACCGAAACCGCCGGTTAAGAAACCGGTTGGAAACCGGTTTCGAGCCGGTTCGGTTCCGGTTAGGGATGTCCCAAAACCGCCTAAAACCGGCGATTTGGGGCGGTTTTGGCGGTTTATATATTAAAAAAAATTAACCAATAGAAAAGTGCCACGTGGACAAAAAAACAAAAAAAAACACAAAAACCGAAACCGAAACCGAAACCGTCCAAAACCGAAACCAAAACCGCCCAAAACCGAAACATAAACCGTCCAAAACCGGCGGTTTTGGGTGGTTTTGGGCTGTTTATATATTAAAAAAAAATCAACCAATAGAAAAGTGCCACGTGGACAAAAAAAAACAAAAGAAAACCCAAAAACCGAAACCGAAACAGCCCAAAACCGAAACATAAACTGCCCCAAACCGCCGGTTTGGGCGGTTTATATATTAAAAAAAATAAAAAATTTCCAACCAATAGAAACGTGCCACATGGCCACAAAATTGAAAAAAAAATAAAAACCGAAACCGAACCGCCTATAACTAGAGGCGGCAATTTGGACTCATTCCAAAATTGCAATTGTTTTAGTCTACAACATATATTATCTATAAATGGGTTAACCTAAATTTTGAAATGAAGTTAGGCAAATGTTTTGATCTATAACTAGAGGTGCCCACGGTTTGGTTAAACCGTGGGTACCAAACCGAAACCAACCACCCAAAACCGAAACCGAAACTGTAACCGAAACCGCCGGTTACGAAACCGGTTTCGAGCCGGTTCGGTTACGGTTAGGGATGTCCCAAAACCGCCTAAAACCGGCGATTTGGGGCGGTTTTGGCGGTTTTTGCGGTTTATATATTAAAAAAAAAAGACCAATAATAAAGTGCCACGTGGACAAAAAAACAAAAAAAAACAAAAAAAACTCAAAAACCGAAACCGAAACCATCCAAAACCGAAACCGAAACCGCCCAAAACCGAAACATAAACCGTCCAAAACCGGCGGTTTTGGGTGGTTTTGGGCTGTTTATATATTAAAAAAAATTCAACCAATAGAAAAGTGCCACGTGGACAAAAAAAAACAAAAGAAAACCCAAAAACCGAAACCGAAACCGCCCAAAACCGAAACATAAACCGCCCCAAACCGCTGGTTTTGTGCGGTTTATATATTAAAAAAAATAAAAATTTCCAACCAATAGAAACGTGCCATGTGGCCACAAAATTGAAAAAAAAAATAAAAACCGAAACCGAACCGCCTAACCGGCGGTTCGAAACCGAAAACCAAACCGGTTTTCTCGGTTCGGTTACCGTTTGGGTGGTCACGGAACCGAAACCGCCCCGAAACCGAACTGTGACCACCACTATCTATAACATATATTCTCTACAAATGGGCTGGCCCAACTTCCGAAATGAAGTTGGGCAGTTTGGACTTATTCCCAAAATTGGAATTGTTTTTGTTAATAACGTAAATAGGTTGACCCAAATTGCGAAATGAAGTCGGGCAATTTAGATTCAAATTTCAAGTATTTTGTTCTACAATATATATGGGCTAGCCAATGAAATTAACTTAAGCAAGGACTCATACCCAAATGTTAAAACCCTAAGAGGTGCATAGGGTTTTAGGTTTTTTAAGTGTTCTGGGTTGATTGCTATAGAAACGAACGATGACGACGTTTTTAATATACGATGACGGATGATCAACAGGCTTTATACAAAATGTCGGTTTTATTAAAAGAGAATTTAATATATGTCAATGTTGGATCTATATCGACATGTATTTGCGTTCTAAATCCTCGAGAATGTTCGGGTCTTGCTATAACGAAGCTGTAAAATTTACCGCTGACACCATTAGAGAAAACCCTTATTGATGAATATCTAGAGGTAGTGGTGCCCACGGTTCGGTTAAACTGTGGGTATCAAACAGAAATCGAAAACGAAACTGTTACCGTAACCGTCGGTTACGGTTAAGGTTGGCCAAAAACTGACCAAAATCGTCGGTTTAACTGCCGATTTTGGTCGGTTTTTGGCTGTTCAGATATTAAAAAAAACCTAACCTATGACAGAGCGCCACTTAGACCAAAGAAAAAAAACCGAAACCGAAACCGAAAACCAAACCGGTTTTCTCGGTTTTGGTTACGATTTGGGGTGCCATGGAACCGAAACTGGAGGTTTCGAAACCGAAACCGAAACCGTCTCGAAACCGAAACCGCCTCGAAATCGATCTGTGGCCACCATTATCTGGAGGAGTCTCGTATTGCTGGAAATCCTCATCCGAGTCTTGTAGATTCCATAAAAGCTGGTGATTTACTTCTTATTCAATATATTCTGTCGGAGACCAACTTAAATTGCGAAATGAAGTGGGGCGATTTGGATTCATTCCAAAATTACAATTGTTTTGGTCTACAACATATATTCTCTACAAATGAGTTGACCCAAATTCCAAAATGAAGTTGGGCAAGTGTTTTGGTCTATAATATATATTCTCTGCAAATGGACTGACCCAAATTTTGAAATGAAACCGGACAATTTGGACTCATTCCAAAAATTACAATTGTGTTTGTTTATAATATAAATGGAATGACCCAAATTTCGAAATGAAGTCGGACAATTTAGATTCAAATTTCAAGTGTTTTGGTCTACAATATATGTGGGCTGGCCGAAATTCTGAAATTAAATTGGGCAAGGACTCATACCCAAATGTTAAAAACCCTAAGAAATGGTTAGGGTTTTAGATTTCGTAAGTGTTCTGAACTGACTATTATAGAAACTAGAGGTGTGCACTTTCCGGCCGACTTGACCCAACCCGAAATGGCTGGTTGGGTCGGGTTTGCTGAGCCACAACGGGTTTGAAAATTTTGTCCCGATTTATTGATGGGTCGGGTCGATTTTTATGTGAACCCGTGACCCGACCAGAAATATAATGGTATAAAAATATTTTGGGTTTTTTTTTCTCATTTCTTCATATCTCTAAAACATAACTCTAAAACACAGCCGCAACTTTCTCATTTTCTCTCTATCAATCATCTATCCATCGATCCGCCGTTCGACGTTGTTTCCATTCGCCGGTGCCACTCTTTTTTTCTTCATGCCGACATTGCTTTCTGACTTTCAACCTGTTTCACGCGTTATCTCTTTTTTAGGTTTGAATCATTGGATTTTTTGTTCTTTTGTATTTTATTCTGTGAAAAAACTGAAAATACAGATAAGATGTTTGTACATGGATCTGTCAATCTTGTGAAAATCTAACAAAAGTAGGAATTGATGAGATGTTTGTACATGGATCTGTCGATTTCGATGTTTGTTTTTTAGAAAAAATACATAGGAGATGAGATGTGGACCGCGGAGTGCTTTGAAGAAATAATACTTAAAGGAAGTCTTCATTTTTTTTCTATATTGACTTGCATTGACTTGGAAGAGGAAGTTGGAAATATAAGTAAAAGTCTGAACAATAAAATTTGGATAGACAATATGTCACTGTTTTACAGGTTACTATTAAAAACCCCCCTCTAGTTTGAGTTTTTGGCTAAAACCCACCCTCTAGTTTTGTTTTTGGCTAAAACCCTCATGTCGTTACTTATATGTTATTAAAGTGAATTTTTGGCAGCAGCAAGTAGACATGATGCTGATTCCGGTTTCAGTTCTGGAAGAACCAGAATCGGAACGGGAACCTTTTTGAAACCTCTCTAAGGAAGGTTAGAAAGGTTCCGGTTCCATGGTTCCATGGTTCAGAACCGGTTTTTTTTTATAAAAAAAAACCAAAATGTCAAATACTCAATCAAACCCTACACCTGAAATACCCAATCAAATCCTACGCTTGAAATACCCAAATGACCCAAGCCTAAATTCTCAATCCCTAATCACCTTCATCAGTTCAAACACACACATACAATCACCACAAACCCAAAATCCAAAATCGCACAAAGTCACAAACCCAAAATCACACACACACACCACCACCACCACCATAAACCCAAAATCCATCATAAGGAAGAGATCGAAGAGAGAGAGAGAGAGAGAGAGAGAGAGAAAGAAGAGATCAGAAATCAGAGTCGATGAAGAGAAGATTGGCAACAGATAAAGAAGGGATCGG
The DNA here is from genome assembly GCA_033220585.1 of Dipteronia sinensis. Classification (NCBI taxonomy): domain Eukaryota; kingdom Viridiplantae; phylum Streptophyta; class Magnoliopsida; order Sapindales; family Sapindaceae; genus Dipteronia; species Dipteronia sinensis. The sequence goes on from CM065643.1 coordinate 37,247,403, forward strand.
CGTACCAGCGACGAGATCGGCGGCAGTCGGCGACGAGAAGAAAAGAAGGAAAGAGAGACAGAGAGAAAGAAAGAGAGAGAGAGAGAGAGAGAGAGAGAGAGAGAGAGAAAGTGGCGTGGGTGGGTACTGGGTAGGGTAGACTGGTAGGTAGAATGGGTTTTAAAATTAAAATAAAATTAAAAATTAAAATTAAAATATATATGTTGGAACCGTCGGTTCCAGTCCGGTTCAAACCGGATAGTATCCTCATGTTTAGAACAGGAACTGGAACCGGTACCAGAACTGATTTTTCCAGTTCCGGTTTTGGTTTTTTTCGGATGGTTCTGGTTCGATTCGCCGGTTCGAACCGAACCGGCTTCATGTCTAGTAGCAAGGTGTATAAAGACATATATGCTCCTGAAATCTTCAGAATAACTAGGAAGAAAATTTTACCTTTCCTATCTGACCATTGCACACATAACCGCACCAACATAACAACTTCTCACATTTTATCTTTATATTGTACTACAACAACCATTTTTTCACCTATATGTTTGTCAAAAATAATATACATTTGTTCTCCATATTACACAGCAGAATCCATATAATATGTATATATAACAGCTTTCATATAATATGTACATCAGCATCCATTAACAATGCACTGCTTGTAATTAAAATTAAATTGAAATTAGCATAGCTATTGTTCAACTGCAACATAAACATTGTTCCACCAAAGATAAACACTGCTAGCAACATAACACAAATAAAGAGAATCAAGTAAATCCAAATATAGCAAAATGAGTTCAAAGTGCTTAAAAGCATGAATCCAAAGCTTGATAAATGTGTTCATCATCCTACTATAATAAATAAATCCGTAATAAATATAAAAGAGTATCACCAAAACTCCAAAAACATAGCAAACTAAGTTGCTACCATCACCAAAAGCCATCATGTTTGCTACCATCAGCTCAGTTGCTGCGGTACTTGTGATGCAAGCTGAGTCTCTATCGGAGGCTGAGAAGAGGAGGCATCAATTGATGACCTTGGCTGGGAAGAGGACGCACCAATTTTTACGATCTGCATAATAAAAATAGCAAACACAATTTTAATGCAATTAGACCATGCAAACTAAACTTCAAAAATAGACCCAGATTTTTTATGAATCAATCATAAGACCCATCTTTTTTATGCAATTAGGAACCCATCTTTTTTTTTTCTTTTATTCTTTTTGTTTGCCTTTTACGTAAAGAAACTGTAAAATAAAAAAGCTACGCACTAACCACCAGCCACTAGGTGCAAACTATTCAACATGCATATTTTACCGGTATACAAACTTCCACACTTAAATACAAAAACATTACTTTAAATCAACATATTCAATCAAATCAAAACCCATTTTGACAAAAAGAACCATGATACAAAACCCGATTCATGTCAAACATTAAAAAAAACTAAAAAAAATTTGTCGAAAATTATTCAATCATTTCAGCTGAAACATAGTCACAACATATTATTACACACTATATTAACATATATCGCATTTTAATCACAAAATCCCCATTTTTGACTTACTGAATCCTTAAACATTTGAAGAAACTGAAATACAAAGAATCGAAACAATCTGCAGGTAGCAAACATCATTAACAAAGCAACAATAAGTGAAAACAAGCAAGAAATACCAACCTTCCTAGGTTTGTTTGTGGCGCGAAATGAAGATGAACGATTGAGACTTGGAGAGTTGGAAGGCAAAAGACAAAAACAGCTGGACTGCGGGAGGCAAACGACAAAAAATGAATTGGTTTGGGAATGACAGGGAGGCAGGGACCATGCATGTTTCACTTTTAAATCTTTGGACCACTAAAAGATGTAGTTTTTTTTTTAAAAGGTTGAATGTGGTCCACTTGCCTATTAAATTAATAATTAATTTTATCCCATAATTTTTATTCTTAATTCATTTACTCTTTTAACCTTTCACAATTTGATTTATTAATATCGCAGCTACACTTTTACCCTAACACCCTCAACTGTCTGACGGCCAATTCAAACTTTTAAACGGGACTAGTAACGGTATGGTGTATTTTGTTTATTAATGAAAACTAGATGGTGGTTTTTAGCCAAAAATGAAATTATATGGTGGTTTTTGACCAAAAACCCAAATTAAAGGGTTGTTTTAATAATATCCCTTGTTTTACAATAAAGTCTAGGTAACAGTAGATACACAAGAACAATTCATTTGTTCAATGGATTTTTTTATTTATTTGTTTATTGGATATATAAATATTAAATAAATTAAAGATATTGTTATATATATGAGATATTTTTTATGTGTTTAATTGTTTAAAGACCAGCACTATAACAAATACAGAAGATATTTTTTATTGAATTGCTATGCTACTCTGCTATGTTCTTTAATGTTACCTAATTAGTAATGCCTAATATTGGATTTACATATTTTGAAGTCTATAATAACTAATAAGAAAACTGGATTAGGGTAGGGTCACTTTAATTTTTTTTATTTATTTCAAAGTGCTGTGTGATCAAAACTATCTTTTATTTTGATAATCTTAATTGATTGTTTTGACTGATGTATTCCTACTTTAATTAAAATTGTATGTTTAGAAGTTGGAGCAGCCTAATTTACTTATAATTTTTTTAGGTATAATTTGTAAACATAAATTAAAAAATTACTTGTTAATGTAATGGTTGTGAAATTAAACCGTTTTATTGTGTTTCCTTATGTATTATTTTCCATCTACTACATTATTTTGATAATCTTTTTGTAGATAAATGGTTTTTTTTATCAATAGGAAAGAACTCTGATGAGAAAATACTTGGATGAGGCAGAAGAAAAAACGTTTCGACCATGCTCAAGAAGAAATTGGAAATTATGTGTTATTTTCCATGTTTTTTTTGTTTGTGTTGTTTAGATTAAACATATGAACTTATTTTATGTTAAATTTTATGTTAATGCATGAGATATTTGAATTATATTTGAAGATGTAATATTATTAGTATTGATATTGAATGGAATCTTTAAATTTTTTATTGATATGTGATATATAATTCGTACGGAATTGAATATTTTTTACGTCTGCCAAACCCGATCATCCCAACCACCCAACCCAACCCGACAAATATTAGGTTGAGTTGGATTGGGTTGAAAATAATGATGGGTTGGGTTGAATTTCTCCAACCCGAAATATGACCGGGTTGGAAAAACTCCAATCCAATCCAAACCGAACCCGAAAACACCCACCCCTAATAGAACGAATAATGATGATATTTTTGTTATACGATGATCCACCGACTCTACACAAAATGACGATTTTATTGAAAGAGAATTTAATGTGTCGATGTTGGATCAACATTGATAGATATTTGCATTCTAAATCTTGGAGACGGTTCTGGTCTTGCTATAACGAAGCTGTAAAATTTGCCGAAAACACCATTGAAGAAAGCCATTAATTATGAATATCATGAGGAGTCCCGTACTGTTGGAAATCCTCATCCGAGTCTTCCAAATTCCATAAAAGTTGGTGATTTACTTCATATTCAATATAATCTGTTAGGAACCGACTTAAATTGTGAAATGAAATGGGACAATTTGGACTCATTCCCAAAATTGCAAGTATTTTAGTCTAAACATATATTCTCTAGAAATGGGCTGATTCAAATTCCAAAATGAAGTTGGACAAATGTTTTGGTCTATAACATATATTCTCTACAAATGGGCTAGCTTAAATTCTGAAATGAAGTTGAACAATTTGGAATGATTCCTAAAATTGAAATTGTTTTGGTCTACAACATAACGGGTTGAACCAAATTATGAAATGAAGTCAGACTATTTGAACTCAAATTTCAAGTGTTTTGGTCTACAACATACATGAGTTTGTCTAAATTCTAAAATGAAGTTAAGCAAGAACTCATACCCAAATGTTAAAAACCCTAAGAGGTGTTTAGGGTTTTAGGTTTTGTAAGTGTTCTTGGCTGACTGCTACAGAAACAGACAATGACGACGATTTTGTTAAATGATGATCCATTGACTCTATACAAAATGGCGGATTTATTGAATTTTTTTATTATGTGTTGATGTTGGATCAACATCAACGAGTATTTGCATTCTAAATTCTGGAGATGGTTCTGGTCTTGCTATAACGAAGCTTTAAAATTTACCAATGATACCATTGGAGAATGCCCTTATTGATGAATATCTAGAGGAGGCTCGTATTGCTAATTTGCTGGAAATCCTCATCAGAGTCTTCCTGATTCCATAAAAGCTGGTGATTTACTTCCTATTCAAAATATTATGCTGGGGACCGATTTAAATTACAAAATGAAGTTGGGCAATTTGGACTCATTCCCAAACTTGCAAGTGTTTTGGTCTATATCATATATTATCTACAAATTGGTTGGTCCAAATTCCAAAATCAAGTTGGGCAAGTGTTTTGGTCTATAATATATATTTCTACAATTGGGTTGGCCCAAATTCCGAAATGAAGTTAGGCAATTTGGATTCATTCCCAAAATTATATTTGTTTTAGTATAAAACATAAATGGGCTGACACAAATTCCGAAATGAAGTCGGGTAATTTGGACTCAAATTTTAAGTGTTTTGGTCTACAACATCTATAGAATGACCTAGATTCTGAAATGAAGTTGGGCAATGACTCGTACCTAACTGTTAAAAACCCTAAGAGGTGTTCAGGGTTTTAAGTTTTGTAAGTATTCTGGTCTGACTGCTAAAGAAACTGTCGATGACAACGTTTTTACTATACGATGATCCATTGACTCTATTTAACATGGTGGTATTATTGAAAAAGAATTTAATATGTGTCGATGTTGGAAGGATTTAATATGTGTCCGATGTTGGATTGACGGGTATTTGCGTTCTAAATCCCGGAGATGGTTTTGCTCTTGCTATAACGATGCTGCAAAAATTTACCGATGACATCATTTGCGAAGGTTTTTATTGCTGGAAATCCTCATCCTAGTCTTCCAAATTCCATAAAAACGGGTGATTTACTTCCTATTCAATATATTCTGCCGGAGATGAGCCCATCTTTAATGACTTCCATTCTGAATGTAATGGTATGTTATGTTAAGTTTTGTTTAATTATTGTCTTTTTCTGATTTCATTCTACTGATTTTGATGTTCTTTATTTGCAGTTGAAACAATATAATTCATATGGTTATGTTTTTGATTACTCCTGTAAACCTGAACATTGGGATGATCCTTCCCATATAATTTTTAATTTTTATAATTTTTCTTTTTTATTGTTGTGCTGTAAGTTTTAAATTTTCATGTTGTTTCATTATGCATTTTTAGTATCATTCTTAACAAAATTAAGGGATTGTCCCAAAGGTTATTCACACTTACAGACAAATATCGCTCAAGTGAAATAGTTCACCGAGGCTTAAAAAGTCACTTCCAAAGTTGTTTGATCTTATAGGTTTTTTAATCAACACCGTGCGCAATATCAGAATGATCACGTACTTAGCGATGAGATTTTGAATTTACAAAAGGGATATATATAAACGGTTACTGTGTAGTGTTTTTCGACAAAGTGAGTATTTCTAGTTTTTGATTTTTTAATAATTTTTATAATTGCTCTTTTTTGTTTTTTTAATAATTTTTTTACTCTTGCAGCAATATCTCTATCCTGCTTGTTACTCGAATCTTCTTTTGGGTCGATTCAATCGTGAGAAGCAATATTATATGCATAAATATGCTGTGATTACTCTCGGATAAGTTAAATTCCTTAATCTTAAAAAATCTTGTTATATTTATGTTATGTGTTAATTTTAGAAATGAGCAGAAAAATAGAAGATTAGTGGAGAGGAGAAAGAATTAGAGAAGTTAGAAAGAGATATTAGAAATAGAGAGAATGAGAGGAACAGAGGATGAATAATAATTTGTATAACTTCTTGATGATTCATTTAATCAATAACATGGACATTTATAGGCAATACAATTACAACAAGTTATATTGCTAATAATGCAACAAACAAATAACAATTCAGAAAATCAAGGAATTAATGGGAAGTGGTGTTTGACCTATTACAACCCAGTAACCATACATAACTAAGCCACTAAGACACTACTTTAACAAACTGACTTATTCAACCTAATCAACTAACTAATAATTTGATCAAGCACACATGTTATGCACATGTTAATTTACTTTTACAAATTCTTGTTATTCTACGAAATTAACAACTTTAGGGTAATTTTTTCTTGAATTGTCTTACGTTTTTACTTTGATTTATTCTTATGGGATGTATAGTTTTTTTTTCATTATGTACATATTTCTATTGAGGCATCATTTATTTTGTGTTACGCAACTATCGTTGAAGACACAGAACATGAGAAGAGAAGACTAGATTAGGAAGAATATATTTGTTCTCCATTTTGCTTATAATAGATACTTGTCATGTTTTTTGTTCTATAAAATTTTAACACTCTTGCTTTTCGATATGTTTGGTTGAATCATTTCCATCGCAGTCCATTTTAAGCTTACTAGTCTTATAATATTAAATTTCAAATCCAATCGGTATAGTTTGGATTGTGTGCGATGCTGGTCTAGTGTGCCTCATAACGGCTGAATGAGTCACACCACTCACTTCTGATCCACCTGTAATAAAGTTAATAATTAGTCGTGTCAGAGAGGCTTTGGTGGACTTTTATCTCGACTGGTTTGTTGTTTCTCGTCTCGTCGATCGAGTGTTTCTTTTCCTTTATCAGTCAGGAACTCCAACAAGTGACCTCGCTTCAAGAGTTCGACTACCTCCAATTTGAATGCAATGCAGTCATCGGTTCGATGACGATGATCTCCATGGAACTCGTATCGAAACCTGGTGTTTCGACGTTTTGGGAGAGCATTTAACTTTTTTCTACCGCTTGACTGCGTTTCCCATCTCTTTCATGACTTCTACTAGACTAACTGGTTCGATGTTAGGGTGGTACTCTGGGAATGGTGCGCGTGATTGACCAGACCTGGGCTGATTAGGTCCGTATGATTGTCTGTTGTTTGACTTGTCGTAGCGAGGTTGATTACTACGTCGATCTCCTATTAGGTAGGGTTTGACATGCATGTCGGTTGATATGCGATTGACACGATCATTCCATATGTTGCCATAGTTGTTCTGTTGCACGACGTAGTTCACTTCATTATCCTCCCATTTAATTTGAGCCCACTCATTTGCCAACACATCCTCCATTGTCTTACATGGGTACTTTGGTTAGCTATTTGTAAGGATCGGAGTCGAATCTGAGTCCTTTCCTGAATGCGAAAATGGAGGTTGCCTGGTTGCAATGAGGGATCTGTACCTTTTCCCTATTGAAGCGTCCGACCAAAGCTCATCAGGTTCTCGCCACGTCTCTGGGTTATGGTATAGATGTTGTCTGACTGCTTCTCCAACATTCGACTACTTACGAATTGCTCCAAGAACATATCATTAAGCAGTACAAAAGAAGTTATCGAAATTATTGGACAAGTTAGTTTACCATTGTAGAGCTGGAACGCTGAGGTTGGATCTGAACGCCTTGCATATGCACACTTCCCTAAGGTCATACGTGGTTGCTATGGTGAACATGTGTTGCTTGTACTGTGCGATATATGGTCGTCTAGATTTGTCGAGCCCTTAAGCTGCTTCATGTTTGGGAAACTAAATTTCTTTGGCATCTTGACCAAAGTGATAGAATCGACGAATGGAAAGTCCATAAAGCTATTTGCCGCACTCTTATTGATAAAGGTTAGGACTCCTAGAATCCTTTGGATGAGTGCTTCTATTTCTGCAAACCTGTGAGAGAGCTCAGAGTAAGGTTGGAGTGGATTTTACCAACTATGGAATCGACTAAGGTATACTAGAATTCCTAAAGGCATTCTCCGGCTACGGATCGTCATTCTATTTTGGTTCTCGTGGTGTTCCCTAAGGGATTGACATGTTGACTTGGTTTGCTTCGGCTTGAACTTTCTAGGTTGTAACCTAGAGATTCTCTCTTCTCGAAGTCCATTCGCCAGCATTGAACTGCTCTAGTGTTTAGGAATTTGCTCCCTCTCAACTAGAGTTGTACTATCAACATTCTACGTGGTGTCGACCGCCTAGACCGGAGGTGCGATGGTACGTTGTTAAGCATGCCTTCAATCATAGCTCGTAGTTTTATGTCACAGGTTCAGACCGCGCCATTTTTGGCTTCGAGCTATCGTAACTTCTCAGCATTCGCGGTCATTTGAGTAGTCAATGTGACAATCTGCTCATCGATAGTTGGTGGATTTTCGTCTTCTGACATCTTAAGCGAGTTGTTGTCGTGATTCGATTGACTCGTGAAAAAGCTTCAAAGGGCCGTTAGGTGGGAGCCAAACTATAAAGGGTCACTCAACGGTTGTTGTAGACCGGACTCTTGTATTAGAGTTTGGTCGAACCAAACTTGTTGACAGCTCTAAGAACCTGAAAAAAGACAGAAAGGGATGTCCCTTAGGGAACTCTCTAACGCTCAAGTTAGGCATTTAATCGACAGGTGAGATAATCCTAATTATTAAGCAAACTAAACTAAATCTAATGCAAATCGTGAACAAGGTTGGTCGAGCCCTAGGTTATGTTGTCTTTTTGCCTTATTTTGCTTGGACTGAGCGTAGAGAGAGATTGAAATTAAAAGATTTCAAAGATTAAGTTGATTGAATGATATGGGTTAACAGTGATTTTCCGGTGATCATAGATTATTTTAACAGAGTTTTAGCGTGCAAATAAGCTTTTTCCATTCAAAGAATTCATAATTCCCTCTATGTGAAGAGAATGTCTTATTTATAGGCCTAATCAGACTCAATTACGTGGTTCGCGGAGGATCAAACCTGCCTGATCATATCCATATTTTAAGGGATATAAGGTTTGAATCACAGTCAAACTCTTCCTTCAGTTGTTACCTAATAACAACTAAAGCCTGACTATATCAAAAGGAAGTTATCCTATCTAACTGGCTCTTGGATAAACCCGTAGCATATGTTCTTAGCCTATATAAACTACAGAACCAACACTGGGCTTGAAGGTTGGGCCTAACCTGTTTTTGACTACCTCAATTATTTGGTTTATTTAATGTGATTATACTTACAAGTATGCTGTGTGTAGGGACGGAGCCATAATGATCATTTTCTCTACAACCAACTTCATAGCATTTACCATATCTTGATCTTTTCTCTGTAAGGCTTGAGATAATTCATTTGTAATTCCAAGTACATCTTTCAACAAATGTAAGCAAAAGACAAAATTAAATGATTGCATCAACTCAACTAGATTGTTTGCTTCAGATCTTTGCTTAGAAGTTGATCCATCATCTGCTGTTATCTCAAGTTCATCAATTAAAGATGGAAACATAGTGATTATGCTTATTAAAGTACCATAATGTGAACCCCATCGTGTATCACCGGAACGTTTCAAATTAGTCTCTTGATTGAGACCTCTCACATTTGAAAGTTCACCACTTTTGAGTGCTTCAAAAACTACCATGACTTGCTTCTCCCGAAGAATATCACGACGTTTGGGTGAAGCTCCAACAATATTCACTACATTGGCAACTATGTTGAATAAGGATTGAACATCTACATGATTCTTTGCTAAAGCAACAAGAGCCAATTGAAGTTGATGAACAAAACAATGAATATAATAAGCATACTCATTCTCCTTCATAATTAATCATTTAAGACCATTAAACTCCCCTTGCATATTACTTACCCCGTCACAACCTTGCTCACGCAATCTAGATATGCTCAATCCATGCCTAGAAAATACGTTATCAATTATGGCTTTGAGTGAGAGGGTGGTAGTACTAGCGACATATTTGATACCAATAAAGCGCTCAACTACTTGTCCATTAGGATGTACATAACGTAATAGTATAGTCATTTGCTCTTTTGTTGATACATCACGATATTCATCAATTAAGATTGAAAACAATGCATCACCCATTTCTCTAATAATAGTATTGGTAGTTTCAACTGCAAGAGCATGTACACTATCTTTTTGAATATCATGTGATGTTAACTTGAGATTTTCTGGAGCATTTAGTTTCTTTAATATTTTCATTATGGCCTGCAAGAAATCGATCAAGTTAAAGAAAGTTTCTGTAGTTGCTTGACTCTTCATATTCTTTGTCACCACAGAATGCAAGTCCTTGGAGTAAAAGAAATCGAGCACAATCAATGGATGCATTCAAGCGAATTTGATATTGAATTTGAGCTTCATCAGAATGTTTAGAAAAAATAGTCTCAATATGTTGCGCTTGATTTAACAAAGCTTCACAACTTCGTCGGGCATGTTGGTATGTACTACATTTTTCTGCATGATATGTCAACATAACTTTCTTCCTCCAATTTTAAAATCCTTTACCAACAAATGAATCACCACCCCCTTATTGACCATTCAAAGGTTTGAAGAGATAATAATAAAGGCAAAATGCAACGCTTTGTATTAAAATTTATATTGCATCACATAATAAACCCAACTTTTATGCAATATAACACGTAATTCGTATTTGAATTTGTAATAAATAATTATTGAATTTCATACCCACAAGTTACAAACCCAATTTTATGCACCACATACTAAATAATTTATTAACACCCTAGAATTAGGATTAGTTGATTACCATTTACTTGTCATGAGAATATATAAAATATTCCAAATTTTTGATGGTTTGATCTTTTTGATTTTATAATTGAAGCTCGGTTTTTTTAATTTGCTTGAATTTCGCTTGAATCCAATTTGCAGGATGCAGCTAATGTTGAAAGAGTATTGACAGGATTTCTAGGTTATTTTTAAGAAAGAGTAAAGAGTAAAATCAAGTTGATTTATTATGCAGAGGAGAGTAAAAAACGTGGCTTTTGACTTTTGAGTGAGAATAAAATGAATAGCGGGACTGTTTTATTTTAATAGTTTTTTATACAATTTATTAATGGTTTGAAAGCTCAAGATGTGTGAAGTACTTTTCCATCAACATTCTAAAAAGATAAAAATCATAAATTTTTTTAGTTGAGACTAAAATTTAAAAAATAAAATTGGTTGAAACTAAAATTTAAGGGAAGGAGTTTGCCCTGCTCGCCCTCAATTGCCTCAGTCGCTGGCTGTGTGGTTGCTGTTAGGGAACAACCACATCAGAAAATAAGTGCAGTTTCAATATTATTTGGTGTGTTGCATTTTATTTCAACGCTCTTTACTTTGAAAACTCAAATTTCGAATTTTATCTTATTAAGCTAGAACTCTGGAAGTTTTGATTCCAAACATGATTCTTAGAACAGAAACTTGCAGATTGAAAATTTAATGCATGTGATGTTTTTGGATCCAATTATCTTTCATGGGTCATTGATGCATAGTTGCATTCAAGATTTGAAGTCTCCTAAAAAGATCTAAGAGATAAATTTGACCACAATAAGGACATGACTCTTCCCAATGTTCGATAGGAGTGGCAATATTTACGATTTCAGAACTATAAATCAATTTCTTAATACAATTCTACTTTGTTTCAATTCAAAACACAATTGAGATTGTGTGGTGAAGAAATAATTGAGAAAGACATGTTAGAAAAAAACTCACTACTTTTCATACCTTGAATATGATCATCAACAGTAACGAGAGTAGTGATTTACAAAATATTCAGAACTGTTCATGTATTATAATAAACGAGAAAAATAAGGAACTTCTGATAAAAAAAATCATGAATTACTATCAACCATTTGTCCAGAAGTGGAATGCTACGGGATCAGTGCGATCAAACGTAATTCATGACTTTGAATCATCAAAAGTTAATTACTTTTCATTACTTTTCTCGACAACCAAACACAAATAAAAACAGTAAAATAGATAAAAGCAGTAAAAAATGACATAAACCGTAAAAGTGAAATCAAACATATTTTCGGATGCTTCATTCACATCCCTTTGGAGTTTGGAGGGGTATTTATAGCTTACAAAAATGGTGTACAGGCAACATATGATTTCACTAATAAGTGACACGTATGTATTAATGTGTCAACTATATGTGTAAGCATTGCCGCTTCAAGACATGTGTATCGGTGTATGCTTAGTGGATAGCAGTGGAAAGCCACACGTGTTGTACAACAACCAAGGGCGAATCCAGAATTTAATCTTAGAGTGAGTTAAATTAAATATAATTTTTTAAAATGGTCCTCCATAAATTAATTTTTTTTATTAATTTAAAAGTATACACTTAAATATAGAAAACATAACAAGTTTAATCTTAAAAAATTAAAATACTGACCAAATATGATTTATTGTAATAGTTTTTAATTGTTTTGATAAAATATATTTTTAATTGTTAATAAATTTTTTTTTTGGAAAAATATTAGCCTGGGCTTGAGCCCAGACTAAGTTGCATGTAGCTCCGCCCCTGAAAACAACTACGACGTTATGTAATTTTTGTTTTCTCTATCCGAATTTGTATATCAGAGCATTTCCTACCCAAACCCAATCTCTATATAATAGAATTTCAAAAATGAATATTCCTCCTAGATTCTATTTCTAAATCTTTTTCACTCCCACCATACTCTCTATCATCATCTCTATCCCTATTTCCATTTAGGGCAATTGCACTGAACTCCTTGAGGTATGGACAAGTTACACTTAGATGAAAAAGTTTCTTTATTATACATAAACACACCCAAAACTTAAATTTGGCTTTAAAAAATACCTAAAATGCCCCTAGTTATATTACTTTATTTTTTTTATCTTTTAACCAAAAACTTTATCAACTTCAATAAAAATCAAAAAATTAAATTAAAAATATGATTCATTAAATTAATAAATAGTTAAACAAATTAAATAAAAATATTTTTCAAAAATCAAATAAATAAATAGTTTAAAAAATCAAATAAATAAATAGTTTCAATAAATAAATGAAAAAAATAAAAAACATTAATTTTTTAAGAATATCCATTAATAGAGACAAGAAAAGCTCTGAATATCCAAACTTATTTATTTTTATTTTTTTAACTATTTATTTTTTTAGAATATTTATTTATTTTATTTTTTAAAACTATTTATTTATTTTTAAAATTATTTATTTATTAATTTTTTTGTAAATATTTATTTATTAAATTTTTTAAAAAATATTTATTTATTTATATTTTTCAAACTATTTATTTATTTAATTTTTTTAAACTATTTATTTATTTAATGAATCATATTTTTTATTTAATTTTTTTTATTTTATTAAAGTTTTTTAAATTTTTGGTTAAAAGGTAAAAAAAAGGATAAAATAATATAACTAGGGGCATTTTAGGTATTTTAAAGTCAAATTTAAGTCATAGGGGTGTTAGTGTATAATAATAAAACTGTTCCATCTAAGTGTAACTTGCCCAAACCTCAAGGGGTTCAGTGCAATTTGCTCTTCTAATTTTAACCTTTTTTTTACTTTCTTTAATTGATTATTATTCAACTAAATTTTAACGGATATTGTTTATAATAACATTTGTAATTTTTTTATTAATTTTTCAGGTTCTAACATTTTTCAACTAATTTTCTCAACCTACTTATTTTTTTTTCTAAGTGTTACAAGCTCAAAGTGAAGCAATAAAATTAGAGATTTTACATGAACGTGAAGCGATTCGATATGAACATGAAGAGAATAAAATAATGATGATAGATTTGGATTTCATTAAAAATCCCAACGAATGTGAATTCTTTGGAAGAAAAAGATGGAAATTTTAGAAGAAAAAAAAAACACTCACAATTTCCAAATCAAGGTGGATCATTTTTAGGTGGATATGAAATTCATTTGGATAGTTTTCCAAAAATATTAATGTATCCGGACATTATCATATGTTATGTTGTTATTATTTAAGTTTTTTGTTTTATTTTTCTATCCTTACTTAATATTTTTATGTTATTGTAATTTTTAATATTATTATATTTTTTTAATACTATGTTTTGGTTTTTATTTTATTACTAACTTATAATTATTAATATGTAATAAGAGATTTTTGTATAACATAATAATAATAAAATGAAAATGAGGAAAGCATAATAAAAAATTATTAATTAATATTCAATATTGAACTCATTTTAGATCTAGATAAGACATTTCTAATGGTACAATTTTTATGTTAATAAAATTTATTATACATTAATTGAATTTAATGAAAAAGGAAAAAATACATAAATGCAATATAAAATGTTGAAAAGTGAATTTAGAGTATGAGATTTGGTACTCTTAATTTAAAGTATCAATCTTAGAAACTCTAAGTTTTTTTTTTGGAGATAGAATTTTAGAGTATGGTTGGAGATGATCTTTTTTATCCAAAACTTCCTCTTTTCTATAGTTCCACCTGTTCAAATAAAATAAAAATCATCCCAGAGATTTAAAGCAAGCACTAAAGTATAGGATTAAAATTATAAGCCTACCATGGTTCATGACCTTTCAACTATTGTTGGATGAAAGGGTGGGCATGGATCGATTCAATTCGGTTTTGGTCAAAACCGTATTGAACTGAAATATATTCAGTTTTCAAAAATGTGAATCGGTTTGAACCGTTTTGAACCCGAAAACCAAATTGAACCATTTTGAACCCGAAAACCGAATTGAACCGAACACCTTTATCTCGGTTCGGTTCAATTCGGTCTATATATTCGATCAAAATATAAAATCTTCATAACTTCTATAAAATAGAAGTCAAAAAATGTAGTACATAGTGTAGTCCAACGTCAACAAATAGTTCATAGTAAAATTGAACTTTACAAAATAATTCATTAAGATAATTCGGTTTATTCGATTCGATTCGGTTTTGTATATTCAAAACCGAAACCGAACCATATTCAATTTGGTTTTTAAATCTCAAATCGGTTTGAACTGAATAAAAGCTATGAACCGAACTAAACACCCCTTTTCGGTTCGGTTCGATTCGGTTCGGTTCGGTTTAATTCGGTTTCGGTTTGTGCCCACTCCTAATTGGATGGGTAAATAAAGATGTATTTATTTTTTAAAAAAAATCCCATTGATTGTAACACTGTTAAATGTTCCGTTAGGGTGCGTTTGGTACGGGGACGTGACTGGACTGGACAGTTGTTCCGTGTTGTGTTTGGAATGTCTGGGACAGAACTGTGGATTGTACTATTATGCGTTTGGTATGGTTGGGACAGGACAGGGAAAGAGGTTCAAATGACCAGAGTGCCCTCCTTGTTCAGTCTAATGTTTGTTACCACATAATAGTGACATATTGGACATGACAAGCCAGTATTTATTTAATTTTATTAAATAAATATTTTTATATATAATATTTAACAATATTAAATAAATATTGTAATTGAAATATATTATAATATTTAACAAAAACATTATGATATTATATATATATATATATTATATTAAATAATAATATTAAAAAATATATTAAATAATATAGTTATTTACAATATTATATATACGTAATAATATTTAATATATTATATATTATTATATAATAATATTAAATCAGGTATATATGGATATATAAATATTAAATATTGGTACATATAAAAATATAATATATATTTAAAAATATTATAATGTATATAATATATATATATATTATATATATTATATATATAATAATATATATAGATATTAAATATTATATATATAGTATATATAAGATATATAATATATATATATATGATATATTAAATATTATTATTATATATATATATTAAATATTATTACAAGTAATATATTATTGTAACGTAATAATATTTAATATATTGTATATTATTATATAATAAAAAAATAAAAATGATAAATATATTATAATATATATATATTAATACATATATAAAATATAATATATATAGTATATAATTTTATATTTGTATTACATATATATTATAAATATAATATATTAATATATTGATGTATTAATATCATATATATATATATTATATATATGATATATTTAATATTATTATATATAGGATATATATTATTAAATATTATTATATATAATAATATATTTAATATATTATATATTATTATATATAATAATATAATATAAAATATTATATATGTAATTATTATATATATATAATATCAGACAAATTTGTAATTGTTTGAACATATGAAGGGTACATGTGTCTTTTTGACACTTGTCCCATGCCATGAGACTAATAGTCCGATTGTTTGAGGTGGGACAATTTTTCTTTATTTTTGTCCCACCTTGTCCCGTGTTGTCTCATACCAATGTTGTGCTAAACATGGGACAAGATGAAACTGTTTCACGTTGTCATGTCATGTACCACGTACCAAACGCACCCTTAGGATACATATCCATGACAAAAAAATACAAAACACAAAAGATAAAAATAAAAAATAAAAAATAAAAAGGTAAAAACAAAAAACAAAAAACTCTCAATCGGTCTTCTCTTTCTCTCCCTCTGACTCTCTTCCTTGTGCTCTCCTTTGTCCCTTCCCTTGTCTCTGATGTGCCATTTCACTACTCTTTGTTAGGGGTGAGCGTTTAAAGAATCGGTTCATTTTTCAATAGAACAAATTAAAAACCGATAAAGTTCGGTTCTTGAAAATATGAACCGATCCAATAAAATTTACAAATCTCAACCGATTAAAAACCGGCCGAATTGGACCGGTTCTATTCGGTTCGGTTTTTTTCGGTTTTGGTCCTACTGGACCAATTTATCGGGCTTTAATTATTACACATATTTTCATATTTTAATCTTTTTGAGCCTTCGACCAAATTAAATTATGGGCTTGAACAAATTGAAAATATTAGTTTAAAATAATATTTATAAAAAAAAACAAAGAAAAGAAATATGATGTGACACACTTTCATAGTTTTATAGTTTAATGGACTATTAAACATTAAACTAAGGTTTTTTTTATATATATGTTGGATCTCGGTTCGGTTTTTCGGTTTGGGATAACGAACCGGAAAAAAAAACCGATCCAATCGGTTTTCAAAAAACTGAACCGAACTGAACCGGTTAATAAAAGAAAACTGGAAAAAAACCGATTGGATCGGTTCGGTTTATTGGTTTTTTGCCCACCCCTACTATTTTGAGTTGGATTGGAAAATATCCATCTCCATTTTTTTTAATGTTTTCTAAATTTGTATTCGTATCTTCTTTTTATCAAAAACATTGCAAAATATATGTGATGGAGATTCATCACTGACCAATCTATATCTCCATCATTTTATTCTTCTTAGTTTTTTTTTTCCAGAATTCTTCTTTTTTTTTCTTCCAAAATTTCTTCAAAATTAGATGCGATGGATAATATATCTCTTTTTTTCAGATATTTTTTTTTTCCATAAACTTTCCAAAATCTGAAATTTAGATACGGTGGAGATTCAAATCTGATCACAAAAGGAAAAAGAAATCAATATTAAAGTTATATATTTTTTTAATGGAAAATCTGATAATAAGATATATAAAATATTAAAGTTAGATTTTAAGAATATAATCTAAGGGTATTATAGTCTTTTCATATGGTCAATACAAGTTGGTTTAACGGAACTGTTAACGGTGTTACAGATCAGGGATGTTTTTGAATAAATGCATCTCTGTATACCCATTCAACAATAGTTAAATGTTCAGGGGAGGTTTTTAATATTAACCCAAAAGTATAAGATCCTGGCCGTATCGGATGAGCAGTCTAGTGTTCAAATAGAAGTGTTATTTACAAATTACAACACATCATAACCCTTGAATTCGGAGTTTTGCCGCTACGTAGAGCCGAAGTGTGGCCATGGAAGCTACTCTTCTTACTTCTCAACACTTCACTCCTCAACTCTTCACAACAACTAAGCCCTTAAAGATTGGAGGTATGTTCTCTGATGTTTGGTTTCCCAGAAAACTATTGAAATTCTAGTAAGAAAATTAAAAATAAAATAAAATTAAAAGAAACTCTGGAAAGCGAAAGTCTCTTCTTAAACTTACTGAATTTCGATTCATTTTATTCCAATTTAAGCATTACTTGCTTCATTGTAATTTTTTCTTAGTTTTTATTTATGGTTCATGTATTAACTTGTGTGTTTATTCTTCTTTTTCGAATCAATCTTATCTTTATTGCTTCTTTTATGCAAATTTGCTGTTGTGAATGACCTAACTTAAAATTTGCTCTATGATTTTTATGGATATAATGATATATATGCTGTTTAATGCTATTGCATGTGAACTTAATTGTTTAAAACTGCCCACTTGGGCTGTTTGGGACTCTAGACATCACATATATCGGTCTCAGAGTAAATGGTTAACGCTGAATATATTTCAGTTGTTGTTTGCTTTGATGCTTCATACTTTTAGTTATGCAATTAACTTTTGATGCAGTTTGATTTTAGCTTTACCTAGATAGTACTTACTGTCTATTGATTTTAACGTTGAAAATGAAACAAACAAGCTTTTGGAGGTGTTTGGATGATTCGGAAGGCAATTAGAAGTCAGATTATGACTTTATGGAGATGGAGTTTTCACTTAAATGGTCTGTTTGTACAGTATATTGCCATTCACTTATACACATATGTTATCTCTATTGTGTTAGTTTTTCTTGAGTTAAATGTTGGTTATGAATTGGGAATTGAATATTCTAACTAGAGCTCTTTCATTATTCTAATTTATGATTGGTATTCTGGGCTCTGACATTGTTATAATTTATGAGTGGTGTTCACTTTATACAAATTTACCTTTGACCCTTATTTTACATTCAGGTGGACATCTGAAATGTGATTCTCCATATTATCGCCCACTCCATGTGAATAACTGTGCTTCTGTCAAGATGTGTGTATTAGAATCCAGCCAAACACATATGCTGTCAAAGAGACCTCTCTTGTCAAGAACGAATAGAAAAGTTCATGTCAATTCGTCAGATCGGCTTCAAAGTGACTATATGAATGTTGAGCCATCATCCGAGTCTATAAACCCCGAAGTTGTTTCACCAAGATTGGATGATGGGGCAGATATTCGTAGTTCACATGATGTCAATAACTATGAGAGTTTGCAGTCAAAACCTACGATGTTTAGAAATAGGTTTCTAAATTTTGTGCGCCTAAGTTCTGTCCTCAATAGTGCCACAGAATCATTTTTTAAGAGTGAGATACGTCGAAGATTATTTGTGACAGGTGTACTAATTGTACTCAGTCGTGTTGGATATTTCATTCCTCTACCTGGATTTGATAGAAGGTTGATACCTCAAGATTACCTTAGCTTTGCCTCAGGATCTGTTGGTAAGCAACATACATAAACACATTCTTTGCACCTAGAAATTTAGTAATTATTATATGCATGATTTTCCATGCTTTTTTCTGGGTTCCTACTATATTTTTCCTACTTCAAGCATACATGTAGTAATCCATGTTGATTTTGGCAGATGATCTTGGTGATTTTACAGCAGAGCTCAAATTGTCCTTCTTTCAGCTTGGCATCAGTCCCCAGATCATAGCATCCATAATAATGCAGGTTATGGCTTTCTTCAGATACTTCTCATACATTTTACTTGCATGATTATGTGACTTGATATTCCATTCTCTTTTGATGTTGTTGCTTAAACAATTTAACTGCCATGTATCTCTTAAAGCTATATTTAGAGTCTGAAGAAGGCTTTCCTTGTTTCAAAGAAGATGACATTATTAAAAACATTTAGTACTGATTTTTATGTGGACCATTAAGTCATGTTTGATATAATTTGTGCTTTGATATTACTTGGTCCAACTATTCTTCTGGGCTTGCATTATTACATTTGGGAGCTGTCAAATGCTTGTTATTGTGGTGTTTTAGGTCCATGTTGGTACATTTTTGGAGCTGCTAAATGCTTTATCATCGTTTACTTCTAGGTAAATATGCAGATAGTAAGAGAATCTCTTTATATTTTGTTATATATTTTGATGTTTACCTTTTGATGGTTTTAGAGATTCTTATACATTTGAAAAATTGGCAAGTGATATCTAATGAATTTTATAGATGCATCACGATTCAAGGTGTTAATTGGTTAATAGAAGTTTTGTACTTGATGATAAAGGATGCATGCTGCAAGAAAATAGTATATCAATGTTTACATGAAGTATTGTCTTCCATGCATAATTTGTGTTTCCTGCTGCTGTTTTTATTCATTCTGTTGTCACAATGCGTACTGGCGTGTGAGACACACACGGAATAATTAATTCCATATTTTTTTCTGCATATTTGTATTGGCTAACAATTGTGTCCAACTTTTATGAATTGAATGTGCAGTTACTCTGTCATGTTGTTCCATCTTTGGTAAAGCTGCGAAAGGAAGGCTTAGATGGCTTCGAGAAGATTAAGAGTTATATGTGTGTCTAGTTTTTCATCTCAAGCAGTGAGACGAGTCCTTGCTACATAATTTTGTATTGAGCATTAATTTCAGTCAATATGTATTGGAGGTTACAAACTCTAATACATTTTTCTACTTATTTCAGATGGTGGATGTCACTGGGTTTTGCAATATTGGAAGCCATTATAGTTTCTTGTTATTCACTTCCATATTCAATTTATGCTGCCAGCCACAGGTAATGTAGTGAGGAATTTCATTTCGACAATATTCTTTGATTTTATGTATCTCATGAGTAAATTAAATGAGGCTTCATCTTCCTGTGAGAAGCTCAAATGAAAAATCACATTAGCAAGAATTTACCTATATTTTTCTTCTTAGAATTGATGTTTTGATCATCTTCTCTGCTGCTTCTCAAAAACTTGTGTTGTCTTTTATTGTTGCTTTACGGACCATATACATGTAAATCCTACTTCAATTGGCTAGTCAATAATCCCTATCAAAGTAATTTAAAGTGTTTCAACTTGATTTGGAATGCTAAAGTGCCTCCTAAAATTCAATTTTTTTTTCTTGGGTTTTGGCTATGGGAAAGGTTAATACATGGAAGATTATTTGAAGGGAGTTCTCACATATGAGCCTCTCTCCATCTTTTTGCATCGTGTGCAAACACAATGAGGAAATCATTGATCATCTTTTCCTTCATTTTGATGTCTCCTTTAATCTTTGAAGTAAATTATTAAAAGGTGCATAAATTTGCTGGCTGGCTCCCTGCTTCTTGTCATCAAGTTTTTGTGGAACATTTTGTGCTTTTGTTAGGGGAAAGAAAGCCAAAACCCTATGGAATGCGCTGTCTTAGCCTTACTTGTAGCCTTGGGTTATTTGGGAAGGAAAAAAAAAAAAAATTTTTGAAAGGAAGATTGAGGAGAACATTGATGGCTTGTGGGATCGAGTTCGCTACCTTACTTATGGGATTCAATCTCTAATGAATTTAGGGATTATACCTATTTCTTTATTCACTTAAATTGGGAAGCTGTTGTGTGATAATTAGTTTTACACTTTTGCTTTGAGTTCTCTTTTGTTTTGTAGGCTTTGTTTTTGTGTTGAAGGCCTTTTTGTCACCCTACTTGGTTTTTTGTCAGCCTTGGTGGACTGCTTGTTCACTCTGTATAGAGTTGTGTTTTCCATCTCTAATGAATTTTAGGGATTATACCCTTTTTGCTTTTTCTTTATCTACTTAAATTCGGAAGTTGTGGGATAATTAGTTACGCTTTGAATTCCCTTTTGTTTTGTAGTCCTTGTTTTTGTCTTGAAGGCTCTTTTTGTTACCTTAGGTGGTTCTTTGTAAGCCTTGGTGGACTGATTGTTCACTTTTGTATAGGCTGTGTTGCTACTATTTATGATTTTTGTATAGGGCTCTACTTATATTTCCTTCTTTTACAATGATATTCTGTTTCCTATCAAAATAAAAAAAATAAAAATAATGAGTTAGTTGTGTTCCTCCCTCTCCATCTAGGTGAAGGAGGTTCGAGTCTCACCTTGCTCTAATTCATAAAAAAACAATTGTGGGGAGACCTTTCTCAAGTTCTGCCCAAAAAAAAAATGATACTACGAACACTGTTTTTGGAAGGGATATGTTATGTTACAGTTTTTTTGGTTTTTGCAGGGTTAAGCATGTGATGGTGACAAGTATGTTGCTGGTTTGTGGTGCAATGACAATGACATGGATATGCGATACAATAACAGAATCTGGATTTGGTAATTTCTTTGTTTGGTTTTCCATTTTTTTTAATCTCGTTTTACTTAGTTTCATGGTGGTTCCTTTGTTACCATAGCCCATAGTTTATGGATGGAGCCTTATTTTCGAAGCAAGGACTTTATGTGAAAATCAGTTGAAAGTTGTTTAGTTGTTCTCATTACCTTTTGGTAGATGTGATGCCAGTGAAATACCATCTTCAAATATAAAGGCCGAACCATATGAATCTTAAGATACTGGTTTTATTGATCATATGTGTTTATTTCGCTGTCCACTCTATTTTCTTTCCAAAATAAGTAAATAAAAATAGTATAAAATACATTAAAGATGTCTGCTCTTTAAGATTTTAAAAGAGTAACAAAACTAAATCTGTGCATGCATTCTTTTACCCTTTCATGTATGGCATAATCTTCTTTTAAACTATTTATACAACTTCAGGCCAAGGTTCATCTCTCATAATATGCGTGGGGATATTGACGGGCTACACTGAGACATTGTTCAAGATGTTGTCTCAGCTCTCGGGTATGTGATAACAATCTTACTGCTGTTTAATTTGTGGAATTTTCTTTCCTTTTTATCCCCAATCTTCGACCGCTTCAAAGTTTTGATACTAATAAAATAGTGGTAAGAGTTGTTAAAATTAACCTGCATTATAATTTCTGGAAATTAATGAAGCTTTGACCTTTGAAGCTGCATGTTATACTGACTTCTCTCTCATGAGTTTAGTGGGTGCCTTTGTTGTCAGTTATGCAAGTTATAGAAATTTATCAGTTGATTGAATGATTTAGTATTTGCTTTTTAGGTTTTTTTTGGGCGCTCTTCTAGATATGACATTTCAGCATGCATATGTCTGTCCTTAAGCATGACTATGACATTTTAAATCTACTTAAGGTGTGAAAGGGCTTGAAAGGTCCCTCTAAAAAGGAGAATTCTGATCTTTCCACATTTGCTCATACCTTGCTTTCTCTTGCATTTTCACAAGTGGAAAATATATTATCTAGATTTTCATAATTGTGAATGAAATTCAATGTTACAATAAACACTAAACCCATATAATTAGAAGTGCAAACTAATCTTACAAAAGATTATCCTGCCTTGAATTAATTGATTCAAATAGTTGTTTTAAATCCATACATAAAAATTCGAGCTGTTTAAAAATAATCGAAATGCTAGATTATAGGGTACATTTTTATGATGAACTTAGAATTATTAGTAATTACATGTGTAGGGTAAATGACGGGGAAGAGGATGTTGCACAAAATCTTACCTCTTAACTACGCTGCTAGCGATTGTTGTTGCTCTAGCAATGTAGAAATTGCTAAAAATTACTGTTAATTTTGAGTATAAACAGAAACAATATTAATCAAGGATTTCTTAATTATAAAAAATTTATATGAGGACGTCTTAAGTCATAACCATTGCGATTCGGTTTGAACTATTCTATAATACTACCAGATTTCTTTAGTTTTAGTGTTAGTAACAATAACAATCTCAAGGTTTGCAATATACAGGAAGCGCTGTGAGTTGGTGGCCTTTTGCTGTGTTGGGTGTTTTTACTATTGTCGCTATGTGGGCAGTTGTTGTTACTGAAGGTTGCAGGAAAATAAAACTGCAATATTATGGATTTAAGCTTGCTTCAGCTGCAAGGTAGTACCATTTTTGTTATCCAGATGTATAAATGTCTCTCTTTTTTTTTTTTGAGTAAGAAAGTATATCTTGCGTAAATTTGGTCCATTTTTATGTTTTTATCTTTTCTCTGTCAGTGAAGGGCAGTTCTGTTGTTGGAGGGTGTTACTAACAATTTATTCTATGACTTTAACAATTGCTGATCATTTGCATTAATAGCTTTATTTTTATTTTTATTATTATTTTTTATTTTATTTTTTTAAGTCCTGCAAGATACCATAGGTTCTCTTGCTCATGCAGTTAACCTCTAAACCTGGTAAAAGTTCTTGTTCATTCTTCCTTTTGTTGGTTTTGCTTGTAAACAGAGAAGAATCCCAGATTACAGAAGTGGAGCCCTATATCCCTTTCAATATTAATCCATCAGGAATGCAGCCTGTTCTGACGACAACTTATCTCCTGGCATTTCCCAGTATTCTTGCAAGGTATTTTCAGCCAAAACTGACTTAGTTGTTTATCTCAATTTCATCTGTTGGTCTTGTGTCTGGAGGATGAAAACTTATGAAGTTTCTTTAATGTTTCATCAAATTCCTTTTATATTAGGGTTGTTTTTTTGTATTCAATGCATAAATACATATAACTTTCCTGTTAAAATTTGTTTTGGTGAAGGATTTACAACTAGTCTAATACAGATCATTATTTGCAGTATCCTTGGTTCCCCATTTTGGGAGCATGTTAAGCAGATACTGAACCCTGAGACTTCTGTTGGTGCAGCGCCTTGGGTGTACTATTCTACATATGCATTTTTCGTTTTCCTATTCAATATATTTGACATTGTAAGTATCCTTTCAACCTAACTATTGATTATATTATAGAAACATGCATGTTACTTGACAAAAACTTTGTGAATATATGTTTGCTGTCATCATGATTCTTTGCTTGTGCATTATAGTTTTCTTGCCGTTATAATTTTTTGATTGCAAAATCATTAAAAAAAAATTTTAGTAGAAGATGATCTAGTTTTCTATTTATGCTCTTTTTTCTCTCTCTTGATATTGTACTCACAAGTATTCAAATACACCAAAGTGAATGTAAAGAAAAGTTACAGAAATTATATCTATAAGACTATAACTGCAGTTATATATGAAATACATATTTTGCTGTACAATCACTTTATATGGTGATACAAATATACAATGATATTGAATTGGCAGACAGATGCAAATGCTAAGAAACCTTGTGAAAATGCTTAACTGTTTTATTTTTCCTGTCATCATTTGAAATGGAAGCTTATAATGATAAACCATTATGTATGTCTTGTATGGGACATAATAAAGCCAGAGTTGTCATATGGGAAAGGTAACAACTTATAATAATGATGCTTCAACTCTAACCTCATTCCATTGTCCTAGGAGTTTTTTATTATTCATTCTGTGGAAACACAAATTAAACATAAATTTTGCATTGAACGTGAATGTGCTTGCATGTCATTCATCTGGTACTATAAATGTCTCAAAATGATATAAATCTGAGCTCTTGAGTTATGGTAGTTATAATTTTTCGTTTTCGTTTATAGATCTCATCTTAACTGGAATCTCAATGCAGGCAAACTTGCCTAAGGAAATTGCAGATTACTTAAACAAGATGGGTGCTAGGATACCAAATCTAAAGCCTGGGAAGGCCACTATTGAATATCTCACTAAGATTCAAGCATCAACACGTTTTTGGGGTGATTTTCCATCTGGACATTGCTAAAACAAATATCCCCTCCCATTTTAAGTTGTTCTTATATTAATAGCAAGCATTTGCACCGTTTCTGTTTGTGTGCTGTTTTCTATAGCTTTTCTTTGTGGTGGAATTTGTAGGGGGTCTATTATTAAGTTTGTTGGCAACTACATCAACCATACTTGATCGTTATCTACGCAGTATCAATGAGGGATTTTCCATTGGGTTTACATCAGTTTTAATCATTGTAAGTGCTTTTCTGAGCTAGGTCCTGCCATTATGTATGCTATCACTTTTATACATTGTCTATAATAATCATTGATAGAATGATGCTACCTTAGTTTTGGAGCTTTGGTACTAAAGTCAAATATGGGTTAACCAGCAACAAATATAGCAACGAGCATGATGTTATTATGCTAAATCATCCCTTGCATGTTAGCAGTTATGATTTACCAGATATATATAGGACTGTTACCCTTTCAACAGTGCTCTTAATTAAAATAGTATTAAGACTGCTTATGATTCATAATACACCATGGCCTAAAAAAAAGAAAGAAATCATGTCTGTGCATTGTCTGATGAGTATGACTTGTGTTGGTCCAGGTGGGTTCCATTATCGAACTTAGAAGATCCTATCAAGCATACAATGTAATGCCAAGTTTAAGCGAAGCTCTAAAGCGGTATGGTGTATGATATCTGAAGAGGCGACGCTCATTTAATCTCCTCCTTTTAAGGTATGACTTGATACATTCTTAAACTTCATTGTAAATTCTGTCTGTACAGAGCACTTAATCATAAGGGAAAATCTTTTCTGTGGTGCAGAGATTCTCAAAATGGTGATTGTTAACCGCTATAGATTGTTGAAACAACTATAGATTGTTGAAACAATACTTTCCAGAAGCACATTGCTCACTATCTAGTTTACAAGAAGTGGAAGTTTAGAGAAGCTGCAGCTGTTGCAAGTTCAAAGATTATAGATTTTCCTGAAGTGTGTTATTGTTTGGATGCAAGAGTGAGTTCTAACTTCTTAATCCACATTTTAAGATGATGTGGCTCCTTTTGTTCTTCGGAACAGGTTTTGGTTAGAGTTACATGGTCTCGGATTGGTTTAGTACATAGTAGAGGGAAAAGGTACAGGCTAGTGGCCGACTCAGATTTCATGCAAATGCCAGTTATAGTTCTGGTCTAAGATGAAGTTTAGTGTAGAATAGATAAGGCTAGTTAGTAGGTGCAATATTAATTAGTGTATTCATTAGTTAAAACAGCTCTTTATATTTGTCACTTGATAATGTTACTTTTACTACTATTATCCCAAGCAAATCGTCTCCCTGTAACTATTCAATATCCTTATTAAAAATTATTAACATCGCAGCGTTTCTGCGGTTGAATCCATTTTGAATTTGATAAATGTATTGCTTGTGAAGTTTGTGTTCGTGTATGTCTTATAGATCTGCGTGTTGTAGATTGGAAATTGGAAACTGACATTCAAGAGAAATGATTGCTTAATTACAGTATAGAAGTCCCCGCCATGCAACAAACATGAAAGTTTAGCTTGGCACAGCCCGGTTACAAGCAAAATTTACATTTTTGAAAAACCTATGTAATCAATGTAGATGTTGAGAAAAAGGGGGAATTGCACAAACAACACCCGTGGTTTGATAAAATTGCACGGATATGGCAGTTTTGGCCATATACGTACAACTTCTCTCAGCATTTGAAAATTGTTGTACAAGCCTCCCCTACCATTAGATGAATCTGTTAGTCAATGGTCAAATGTGTAAAAAGTTTAAAATACTCTATATTTTTATTTTAAATAAACTAAAAAATTTAAAAATAAGATTAAAAAAATATTAAAAAAATCTTTTAGAAAACATGAATGTATTTTAAATCTGAAACATAGAAAAAAAAAATTCATCTTCAAAAAGAAATTTAGTTTGTGCAATTCCCCCCACGATTTTAAATAAATTTAAAATTTAAAATTTATTTGTTATTAATTTGTTTAAAAAACTATTTTTTATATTTGTAAAGATGAATTTTTGTTCAGGTTTCAGATTTAAGATACATTCATGTTTTCTAAAATATTTTTTAAAATATTTTTTTATCTTATTTTTTAATTTTTTAGTTTACTTAAAATAAAAATAAAGGGTATTTTATACTTTTTACAGTTTTGACCATTGACTAACGGATCCATTTAACGGCAAGGGATGTTTGTCAATAATATTCAAATGTTAAGGGAAATTTGTGTGTATATGGCCAAAACTGCCACATTCGTTCAATTTTATCAAATCTCGAGGGATGTTTGTGTAATTAATAAAAGTGAAATTAATTGTAATTGTAAAAAAGAGATGAAACAATGAAAGTTGGAGGATGATGTTTTTTTGTTATTTTGTAAAATAGAGATGAAAGTGGGTGAATAATAGTTTATTAGGTTGTTGAACGTCATATCAAAAGCTCAGATTAGGTCTCTTAGCTTCTGTGAACGTGAATTATTTAATCAATTGATGCTTTGATATGGGCTAAAACTTGGATGCAGCATGATGAACAGTGCATCTCCCACCCTTATGCTGCCACGTCAGCAAAGTCGGATGCATCCAAGACCTTCTCCTTGATGTGAAATTCATTGAACCACAATTAAAAAAGCTTATATTATTATTATTACGGAAAATTGCATAAAAGACCTTGAAATTTGTTATAATTGCAACCATAACGTATTTTTGTTAAAAAGCTAAATTAGTACCCTTGACCAAATAATTGACCATTAAAAAGTGGTCAACGGTTGACTGATCAAATTTTACGAAATTTCCAAATTACCCTTAAGAAACATATTTGATCAATTATTATAATCATTTGAAATAAAAAAAATAAAATAAAATCCTAAAAAAATGATAAACCACTTCACCCATCAAACACATGCATTTCATAATTTTCATTTGCTAAACTTTCATTTTTTATTTTTTTAATTCAAAAGTAAAATTTGTATCCATTAAATTTGAAAAAATGATAAGAGAAATGTACAGTTTTCTAAATCTATTAACTCATACCAAAAGCAATCAATTATATCCACTTTTGAATCGTTTAGTTACTCATCTTCAAGTTCCCTTGTGTTCTTAATTATATATTTGATTCTTTTTTACAAGTAATCAGCATGTTCGTCAACAAACTTTAATACCAATTTTTCTTGGTATACTGCACATCTTATAGACATCCAGTTCTTCTTCCATCTCTTTCACTTTTCTCACCCAAATCATCAAACAACTTGAGTCTTTCTATAGACCCACACAAACCCACATACTTAGTTTAAATTTAGACACATAACTGATATAAACATTTCAACACCACTGATTCAATATCACCAAACACACATCACTAATACTATATAAAAAAAGATGGAGCGATGGAGCGAAATCATCCGGTCTAATGTTTGTTTCCTCAACCATAGTTGTTTTTCTTCCACCAAAGACCCAAAAAGAACCAACCGTTGCCATGGATGAGATAGAACAAGGAAAAAAAAGACTTGAATGTTGTGGAAAAAGAATTAGAGAAACTAATGGAGAGAGAGAGATTTGGTTCCTAAAATTATATGTGAACCGGGTTTTGGTTTTTAATTTTTTTTCTTCTTATTTTTACTTCTTACTTAGAATTTTTGTTGTTTTTATTTTTACTTCTTACATAGAATTTTTCTGAAACATTTTAATTTCTTCATTTTCTTTTAGGACTAAAATGACCTTATTATCCTATCTATGTTAAAACCCAAGTTAATTCTAAGCGGTCAACGTTTGGTAAAGGGTAGTAATTTATCATATTGATAAAAAGTACAATCTTAACAAAAGTCGAGGTAATTTAGTGTAATTTTACCCATTAATTACTTTACGAAGCTTGTACATCTCTCTCTCATTATTCCCATTATTTACTATTATGAGAGTCTGAGAACTTGCAATCTCTCTCCTCCATTAGGCCATCATTATTTACAGCTTGTTCTCTCTCTCTCTCTCTCTATATATATATCTGAACTTACTACAACTAACTTGGTCCTTTTTTTGACAGTAGGTTACGACTTAGTCTTATTCTAAATTTTTTAGTTTTGTAAAACTAGAGTAATTTTACATTCTAGTCATGAGCAAATTTGTATGAGCAAAGTTAAGCTCTAGTCTTTTTGCTAGTATAGAGTTAGAGAGAATGAAATGGTAGTTTGGTCAAGAGAAAAGGTTTGCATAATGTAAATAGTGGTAAAGAGGAAGGGTGTAAACGCAAGCACTTACTTGCAAACATTGGTTCGATATCCTACTTCTGTTTTTGTTTTTGATAATCTTATTTTCTCAGAAACATGAATCTTTTGAAACTTTTTCTTATAATCATGCTTGCTTTCACTAGTATGATTATGTGCAGTAGCAACAATGTGCAACAGACCCCGAAGCAACCACCATCCTGCCTAGACAACTCTACTTGTTGCCACTACCTTGCTGCAGCCCACAGCCTAAAACCGTGATCGTGGTAGCACTTGATCAAGTTATCTCCACCGTATAATAATGTTGTTTATGTTGTGTTTAATTTACGTTTTACTATTTTATTAGCATGTTAAGTGTTGTGTTGTGTTGGACTGATTCAACATCACCAAACACACATCACTGATATTAAAATAAAATAAAATAAAAGATGGAGCGATGGATAAGGGCGGCTGGTTCCTTAGGTAAATTAGGTGGTTGCCTAAGGCCAACTAAAATTAAGGTCCAAAAATAATATTACAATTAAAAAATATTAAATACTAAATAAACACTTAGTACAATACGTTAATGGTGTGTGTCATGTCGTGCCGTGCCGTGTCATGTCGTGCCGTGCCGTGGCCGTGCTTGTACGAAATCGTACTATATCGGAGTGTGCTTAGGCCGGCTCAACATAATTTACATATTTAATTAATGTTAGGCATATCTAGCAGAAAATATAAATCAGAATACCAAAAACTCGAAATTAAAAAATAATAATAATAAATACAAAAACTCAATCAACATTTTTGTATTTTACAAATAAGAATAATTTTTAAATAAATTATTTTAACTATTAAATATTTTTTACATTACACATTCATACCCTCATTTTAAATTTTCGGCTAAGGCGCCGGATACTCTTAAGCTGCCCCTGGCAATGGAGCGAAATCATCCGGTCTAATGCATGTTTCCTCAACCATAGTTGAGCACCAACCGTTGCCATGGATGAGAGAGAACAATAAAAAAAAGACTTGAATGTTGTGGAAAAAGAATTAGAGAAACTAATAGAGAGAGAGATTTGGTTCCTGAAAATATATATGAACCAGATTTTGGTTTTTTAATTTTTTTTCTTCTTATTATTACTTTCTACTTATAATTTTTGTTGTTATTTTTACTTCTTACTTAAAATTTTTTTTTTAATTTTTTATTTCTTCATTTTCTTTTAAGATTAAAATGACCTTATTACCCTTTCTATGTTAAAGCCCAAGTTAATTCTAACGATCAACGTTTGGTCAACGGTATTAATTTATCATTTTGATAAAAGTGCAATCTTAACAATAGTCGGGATGATTTAGTATAATTTTCCCCATTATTTACCTTACACAACTTGTACTTCTCTCTCCCAATATTCTCATTATTATTTACTATTCTGAGAGTCTGAGAGCTTGCACTCTCTCTCCCCCATTAGGCCAGTATTATTTACAGTTTGTTCTCTCTCTCTCTCTCTGAAATTACAAGTTACAGCTAGCTTACTCCTTTTTTTTTACTGTAGGTTACAATTTAGTTTTATTCTAAACTTTTTAGTTTTGTAAAAATAGTGTAATTTTACATTCTAGTCACGAGCAAAATTTGTATGAGCAAAGTCAAGTTCTAGGTTTTTTTGTTGTTGTTGCTAATATAGAGTTAGAGAGAAAGAAAGGGTAGTTTGCTCAAAAGAAAAGGCTTGCATAATATAAATAGGGGTAAAGGGGAAGGGTGTAAACACACACTTACTTGCAAGAATTTGTTCATGTTTTTGATAAACTTGTTTTCTCAAAAAACATGAATCTTTTCCTTTTAATCATGCTTGCTTTCACTAGCATGATTATGTGCAGCAGTAGCAATGTGCAACAGACCCCTGAAGCAACCACCATGCTGCCCAGACAACCTTAAATGTTGCTACTATCCTGTTGCAGCCCACGGCCTAAAACCAAACCGTGATCATGGTAGTACTTGATCAAGTTATCTCTACCTCCTAGTAATGTTGTTTATATTGTGTTTAATTTACGTTTTACTGTTTTATTACTGTTTTATTAGCATGTTAAGTATTGTGTTGTGTTGTATTGATTCAACATCACCAAACACACAACACTGATATTAAAAAAAAAAAAAAAGATGGAGCGATGGAGCGAAATCATCCGATCTAATGCATGTTTCCTCATCCATAGTTGTTTTTCTTCTACCAATGACCCAAGAGCACCAACCATTGCCATGGATGAGAGAGAACAAGAAAAAAAAAGATTTTAATGTTGTGGAAAAAGAATTAGAGAAACCAATGGAGAGAGAGAGAGATTTGGTTCCTAAAAGTGTATGCGAACTAGATTTTGGTTTTCTATATATATTTTTTCTTACATTTAATTCTTAGAATTTTTTTGTTATTTTTACTTCTTACTTAGAATTTTTTTTAAATATTTTATTTCTTCATTTTCTTTTAAGATTAAAATGACCTTATTACCCTGTCTATGTTAAAACTCAAGTTAGTTCTAACGGTTAACGTTTGCTCAAACGTATTAATTTATTATTTTGATAAAAGTAAAATCTTAACAAAACTCGGGGTAATTTAGAGTAATTTTCCCCATTATTTACTTTACAGAGCTTGTACATTTCTCTCCCATTATTCCCATTATTATTTACTATTCTGAGAGTCTTAGAGCTTGCTGTCTCTCTCCCCCATTAGGCTATTATTATTTACAGCTTGTTCTCTCTCTCTCTCTCTCTCTCTCTCTCTCTCTCTCTTTATCTCTCTCTGAACTTACGGGTTACATTTAGCTTAATCCGTTTTTTTACAATAGGTTATAGCTTAGTCTTATTCTAAACTTTTTTAGTTTTGTAAAAATAGAGTAATTTCACATTCTAGTCACGAGCAAATTTGTATGAGCAAAGTTAAGTTTTAGTCTTTTTGCTAGTATAGAGCCAGATTAAATGAGGGTAGTTTGGTCAAAAGAAAGGTTTTCATAATATAAATATGGGTAAATGGGAAGGGTGTAAATGCACACACTTACTTGCAAGCATTTGTTCGATATCCTACTTCTATTCTTATTTTTGAAAATCTTGTTTTCTTAATAAACATGAATCTTTCGAAACTTCTCCTTATAATCATGCTTGCTTTCACTAGCATGATTATGTGCAGCAGCTGCAATGTGCAACAGACCCCGAAGCAACCACCATGCTGCCCAGACAACCTTAAGTGTTGCCGCTACCCTGCTGCAACCGGTGTCCTAAAACCGTGATCGTGGTAGTACTTGATCAAGTCATCTCCACCTCCTAATAATGTTGTTTATGTTGTATTTAATTTACGTTTTACTATTTTTTTAGCATGTTAAGTGCTGTGTTGTGTTGTACCGATTAAACATCACCCAACACACAATTTTAACTTTTTAATATGAGTGTAGGAATCCATTGAAACCATAAAAAAGATTTCTCATATGCAATATGAGAGAGAATGTTATTGAGAGAAGCTTTCTCTTCGTATGGCATTGCAAGAAGAATCACGGTGATGATTATGGTCAAAGTGAGAGGGAGAGGGCGGTCGATAGGAAAGACTTTAGGATAACTTGCATTCCATCTTCATTGACAATCTTAACCCTATTGTGGATGTAGCATGCTTGTGGAAAATGTTTAAGGCTTTTGGAAGAGTTAGAGATGTGCTCCTTTCTTGGAAAAAAGCTTCTAGGAAAAGTCGCTTTGCATTCATACGTGCTGATACTCTGGAGATGGCAAGAAAAATGGCTGGTTTAGCAGATGGTATACATATTTATGCGTGGCCTATTTTTGTGAAATTGGCTGAACAGGGATGGAAGAATCGAAGATCGAAGGACATTAAGAGCCAGAGAAGAAAGGTAGGGACATGTTCGTAGAGAAGTGGAGGAAGATGATGTGAAGTTTTCGCTGAAGGGGTCTATCAGAATCATCGATCATTCACTGAGGTGTTAAGAGGAGGTTGGACGAAACTTGTCAAAGACAAATGAGACAGATGAAGAGTATATCAACATTTTCTGGAAGAGTCAAACAGATACTATGGAATGGCTATCTTGATGCCCGATATGAGTGTTGAAGGATTTTGCCTCAATAGCCAGTGTTGTTAGAAGGCTTTCAAGCATAGAATTTTCTTTTTACTCAAATATTTGGGTGACAAAAGCATCATATGGTATTTTGACACTGAGATAGAAAAGGAAGGCTTCATCAAGAACAAGTTTTTTTTTAGAAGATTGCTTTTCTTCCATGTCACCAGGGCTGTAAGTCTGGACTCCTAAAGGCAAATTAGCTTGGCTAAACGTCTATAAAGTGCCTTTATGCCGCTGGGAAAATCATTTTTC
Organism: Dipteronia sinensis; assembly: GCA_033220585.1. Lineage (NCBI taxonomy): Eukaryota > Viridiplantae > Streptophyta > Magnoliopsida > Sapindales > Sapindaceae > Dipteronia > Dipteronia sinensis. The sequence goes on from CM065643.1 coordinate 37,281,312, forward strand.
CAGGAAGTTGGTAGGAGATTGGGGGAACCCCTATGGATAGATGAAAAATCTGTTTTGAGGACTAATTTTGATAAAGGGAAGATATTGGCGTAGGTTCCTTTAGATTCAAAGAACTCGTTTAGTTGAAAAGTCACCATTAGTGGTGGCAATACGGGCCGGGCCGGCCCAGCCCATTAGGCCCGAGCCCGTTAGGCCCGTTTGTGAAACGGGCCGGGCCAGGCCATGACCGTTAGGGAAAACGGACCGGGCCGGCCCGGCCCGTTAAACAAAAAAAGGGGCCCGACCTAGGTCCAAGGCCCGTGTAGGGACAGACCGGCCGGGCTTGGGCCAGGCCTTAAACGGGCCGGCCCGACCCGTCACAGGCTCGTTAGAGCCTTAACAGGCCGGCCCGTCACAGGCATGTCGGGCTTCGAATTTTTTTTTAATACAATATTATTTTTTATACATTGTAATAATTTTGAGTAATTAATGTACTAATTTTAATATGAAATATAATATTATTCATTTCATACAACACTTAATTAGTTTTCGATGAATAATATTTTTATAATTTCGTATTAAATTTGTGGTGAGATATGGTGGAAAGAGTTGAAAGAGTGAGTGAGAGATGTTGGAGATTGTAGAGAATAGAGAGAATAAGAGAGTAGGGAAGTAGAGAAAATGTAGAGAATGAGGTGAGGGTTATGGGGTATTTATAGGAAAAAGTTAGGTAAGGGTATAATTGGAAAAAATTGTAAAAGATTTAAAAAAAATGTAATTTTTAAAAGTTTTGAATATTTTTCCCCCCTAACAGTCACCTGGCTAATTATAAAAGCCACCCCTCAATTCAAAATTAAAAAAAAAAAAGAAATTCAAAATTGAAAAATATTGAAACAAAGTTTCTGACAGGCCGCCCATGGGCCGAGCCCACGGGCAGCACGTAAGAACCTGCCAGAAAATTGAATTTTTTTTAGACTACGGGCTTTTACGGGCCTTATCGTGCCCGGCCCGGTATTTTTCAAAAGGGAGCCCGACCCGGCCCACCAACGAAACGTGCTTGGGCCTGTCCTGTTTCGCTAGCGGGCCGGGCAGCCCGTTTGGGCTCGGCCCAAATTGCCAGCACTAGTCACCATGGAGGAGAAGATTTTCTAGATTAAGGTGGACATTAAAGCTGAGCTGGTGTCTTCCACTTGGATCGCCCAGTTCTTAGGTCTAACAGACAATTCTACCGGACCAGCAAGGGCCACCTCCCATGACAAGGAGAGGGCCATCCCTGAGTTAGCTTCCCAAGGTGACAGAGACATGTATGGAAAAGCTGTCAGGGGACAACACTCTCTTAACAGACAAAGATCAAAAGGTCAAAAGGCAGATAATGGAAAGTCTGAGAAGTCAGACATAAAGGTAAATCGTAACTATCTTGAGTCAGGAAGGGCACAATTCTCGGAGCATGGGGAAGGAATAAAAGGTACTGTAAAATGTGCAGAAAAAGGCAAAGGCCATTGGGTTCGATCCTTGAAGCCATTGCGCTCCCCTCGTATTGTGTCAATGCCAAGTTGACAATTGACTACAAGAAGGGGCAGGATTACGACAGGCAGATTGGAGAAGAAACAACCTCGTTTTCCTCTGACTCTGACTCAAGGAAAGGTGGACTCAGACTATTAAAGGGTGACTGCTCTTTTAAGGAGATATCTAATGAGCTTGAGAGGATTGGGCCTATGTTTGATGGGTATGGTTCGAAGGCCTTTTCTCATAGTCTTGACTCAAATGAGGGTATCATTAAAAGCCCAATTCATCAATCAGATAGGTAGCTTCCTAGAGGGATGGAGGTGGAGTCGGAAGGTACAGCATGAGGGCTAATGACTTTTTAGAACGATGAGCTTTTTCAGGCCAGTGCATGTATTCTAAATAGTCGTTGTATCATTGTTGCGGGGGCCTTATGGTTAAGGAGGCGAATGAGATAGTATTCATCATTTTGTTGTTTTTAGTTATTTTTACCAAATATGATTTCATTTTTTTTTTCAAAATATAAGTTTTAGAAAATGATACCATAAGTGTTTTAGGATGATGAAAATAACAAATCAAAAATATCATTTTCAAAAAAACAATTTGAACTTGTTACGATTTCAAAATGGTTATTGCAAACGAAACAACTTCTAACCACACCAGTTTTTATTAAAAAAACTAATTACTGATATGCCTATGAAAAATTACTAAAATAGGCTAACATAAATAAAATAAATAAATTTTCTAAGCATAACAGCACCCATCCTACAAAACCCTAATTTTATTTCAATTTTCAAATGTCAGAATCAATTTTTTCACAATCAGTGGAAAGATTAAATCAGAAAGAATGGGTGGTACTGGTGGGTTCAGTGCCTGTTCATGGAAGTTGTTGCTAAGAGGTTGGTGGTTAATTAATGATCCTATCGCTGATGCTCTGACTATAATCAATGGTGTTAGTTTGGCTCATGCATTATCAGTGGTGATTGTTGAAGTCTTGCCACTAGCATGCTAAATTACTCGGTCAATTATAAATAGTCAAATATAAAGATTGCACATAAATTGTCTTTACACCACTTTTTGTGTTTTTTGAGAGAACATTCAATAATAAAGAAAAGAAATATTACATCTGGTTTGGGCAATCGCCGAGTATAGCCGAAGCCACACAATGAGATACTCTAATAAAACCATTTTTCCCACATCAATAACCTCTCCCAGTTGACCTGGCCAAATGGTTTCTTATCCATATTTTGGAAAATATTTACCAGTGGAGGTCCATTCATATATCACCAATAAAACGTGCTTTCAATTTTGGGCAATCTGACAAAGGCTTGGGCAATGAAACAGAAATACGTTAGTGTAATAAAACGTGTTTTCTTATGTTTCATGTAAAAAATGAAAACACATGTATAAAACATGCAAGTGATGTTTTCGGTATTTTTTTAGAAATATATATCTTTATGTGAAAGCATGAAGACCATGTTTCAGTGTCTCAGACCCTTTCAATATCCACCACAGAAAATTCTTCATGGCCATTTATTTATTTAAACAAAATATTCTTCACAATTTATTAAACGATGTAAAGAGTTGCATCAACCCTTGGTTCAATGGTGTACACATAAAACGTGAAACATAATTGATTACGGTACATATAATTTGATGATAAAAATGTACCTAAGTTGAAAAAAAAAGGTTACAATTAACAAGAAAAAGATATCAAATATTCTTTGGAAATTTTTTCTTGCCTTTGATCAGATTGGACAAGTAATCAATTTCTTTGAAGATTTTATTGATTTGAATCTTTTCCACCCATGTGATGTGAAACAAAACTATTGGTGAAGATTTTAAAAACATATCAGTCACAGTTTGGTCTCAAATCCATGAACAAAGACTTTTATATCAAAATTAATTTTATTGTGGACTTGTTTGGATTCTTTACCCCTAAACAATCTTGATATTTTTATAATAATTATCATAATAGTCTTGCATGTTAATATGGTAATGCGTAATAATTTAATGATTGCGCTAATTTTATTCATCTATAATTTTTTTTATTTTTCAATAAAATCTATTTGTAAACAAGATTTGAAATTTTTTCAAAAACTACAATTATTTTTCCTGATTTTATTAAAAAATAAAGCATCAGAAAACGAGGACGAAAAATTAAAAAAAAATAGTTGTAGTCTTGAAAAAATATTCAAAATTTGTTTACAAATAGATTTTACTGAACTTATCATATATACAAAAAAAATCATATCAAAATTCATTAAAATCGATAGATTTCAAATCAACTTAAGGTTCCATTTGGTAGATGACAATCCAAAGATTTTGTTTCAACTCTAGATCAAGAGAAAATTAAAGTCAAATTTGTTGGTTTATTTCCTAGTAATAAAATGGTTACCCTCCGAACATATGTAATTTTAATAGACAGGAGAGGGAGAGCATTGTCCTCCAAATTACTTCTCCCTTCTACCATCTTTTTTACTGCCAAGAAATGAATTAAAATCGTCAAATATGTGATAACAATCTGTCATGTCCAAAATTTGTAAAAAATTGATACGTCATCATTTGAGTTTTAGTTAAGCATGTATGATTATCTGATTTATTTACATGTATAGGATTCGAGTCAAAACAAGATCGGTCATATTAAGATTGTGGTTTTAAATTATATCTTTATTTTAAAATCTCGAACTCAATAAATTAGTAAAAAATTAAAATTAAAAGATAACAAGATTCAATTATTTCGGAAAAAAAAAGTGACTTTAACGAAGCTTTAATTGTGTATTGAGTTGAGACTGATCAACTCACGACTTATCAATGACATTTAATAAAATAACCTTAATATATTAGCTTCTTGTTTCTATTCGCTTTGAGGCTAAACTGAATTTTTTCTACTTTACTCCATGAGATAATTATAAACCAAGTTATTAAAAATGAAAATTGAATGTATAAAAGTAACAAATAATAAATTGAAAACCGTTTTTGAAATTGAAATTGGCAGCAAATAATAATAATGATATTAATAATATTAATAATAATAATAGTAGTAGTAGTAGGTGGTGTTGTTGCTGTCGATTGATTTTGCATAGAAGAAATATACAAACTGCACCCAACAAGATAAATCCATGTTTTTACTGATTTTATGTATGAAAGAGCGTAACGTTTTATGGTCTTTCCAATTATTCAGAGTGGCCTCATCACCGTTCATCATTCTTTTTCATTTATTATTTTTTTAGGGGAGTTCTTTTTCATTTATGATCAACCATCATCATTGCACTCAAAATTACATTTCTTACCACTTCAGAATTCAGACTGCTTTATTTTAAAAAATGGACGCATAAACAGATTTGGCACCCATAAAATAAATAATGCAGAGAAAATTCTCTGGGATTTGATTTGTGATTTGTCATATCAATTGTCCTAAACCAAAGTTCATAACTGTGGAAAGATTAAATCAGAAAAAAGGGGTGGTACTGGTGGGTTCAGTCCCTGTTAATGGAAGTTGTTGCTAAGAGGTTGATGGTTAATTAATGATCCTGCTGATATCACTGATGCTTATAATCCATGTTATTAATTTGGCTCATGCATTATCAGTGGTGATTGGTGAAGTCTATTGCTAGTTTGCTACTAGCCTGATAAATTACTCTGTCAATTATAAATAGTCAAATATAAAGATTGCACATTAATTGTCTGTACACCACATCTTCTTTTCCTGCTTATCTATGTATTTCCACTAAAATTGATAATGAATTTTAGAAAAAAAGTGATCTTTTGGTGTTATAATATTTGGTGGATTACAACCATTGGCACTAAATTATGTATGGCAGTACAAGTATAGTAAATTATGTATGGCAGTATAAGTATAGTCTAGTGATATTCATACCTCTCACAACCAGTATTGAGGTCCCAACTGTATATCTTTCTCCAGTAAATCAAAAAATAATTATAGATCAAAATGAATAGAACGGTTCACAAATTCCATAATTATATACAAAAGATTATTTAACAGCATCCTAAATTAAACGGTCGATTCCACCATGTTTCGAATCTCGGTAGATTTAAAAAAAAAATAACATTAAACAGTATGATAGCCTTCCACAGATACACCAGAAGCTGTAGAGCACCGTGCAAGGGGACAATGATCTCCCACATCTAAACCCCACCAATTAACTCTATAGATATCATTTATCTGCAGAGTTGCACTTGTTAACAGAGATTGAAAGGCAACTCCAAGGACCAGCCCATTTGCCAATACATAACTGTACTTGGTCCACCAATTTTTATACTTGTTATATATAATGGTGAAATTCATTTTCATCCCTCTAGTTTGACATAATAGCCAACTGGTCCCCCGGTTTTCAGAATTGCCTCTTTTAGTCCTTCTGTTACGATATCCGTTAAAATCAGACAAAATTACCCTACTGCCCCTTTTATTACCATTTCTATCTTATTTTAAAAAAAATTATAAAAAGAAATTAAAAATATATATATATAGATATATATTAAAATTAAAACTAAATTAAAACTAAACCCTAACCATCAAATCATCATCATCGACTATCACAACATCATCTATTCATCTTCATCATCAGCTCACAACCACACCATCATCCATCTCCAATCATCAAACCCAAACCCAAACCCAAACCCTCAAATCTTATCTCTCTCATCTCTGAATTTGATGAATAAATCCATGAAACCTTCAATCAAACTCATTTAATAATACAAGCTCATTAGCAACTGGTCTAGAAACTCAACACCAACTCTCTCTCTCACTCTCATACACACACACACACACAAATCTGGGTTCGACCTAACCTTGTTCTCACACACACACACACACACAGTCACACCAGCAACCAGTACACACCAGCACACCAATACACACACACACACACACACACACACACACACACACAGAGCTGTGTTCACACCAGCAAACCAATACACACACAGAGCTGGGTTCGACCCAACCCAGATCTGGAATCGAACCCAGTTCACACCAGCAAACCAATACAGCCCCACACCTAGAAAAGTGAGAAAACTAATCTCACTCAACTTCCCACCATCTCCCATACACCACCACCACCACCACCACCACCACCACTACAACTACCACTACCACTACCACAATTAGAAACCAAAACCGCCATAAAAACCGTTGAAAAACCCACCCTAATTGAGGACGAGAGATCGATACATAGTGGAGATTAGTAAGGGATTGAGAGACTGAAATCTTGGAGACCGAAATGGGATCGAGGGATCTTGAGAGAGAGGTTTTAGAGAGAGAGAGAGAGAGAGAGAGAGAGAGAGAGAGAGAATGGGGGATTCGTGAAATAGAGTGTGTGGATTCGAAACAGAGAGTGTGGATTGGAGAGGGAGATAGATCGCGAAGAGAGATAGAGAGAGACAGAGAGATATAGAGAATTCGTTTAGGATTTCTGGGTATTGTGTGTGTGTGTGTGTGTGTGTGTGTGTGTTGTTGGTGATGGAGATGAACCGTAGAGAGAGACAGATGATTATCCCAAATTTGCGTGTATGGTGGTGAAGATCGAAGATGGATGATATTAGTGGATGGCAATTGAGGGCTAGTGGTGAAGAACTAGAATAATTTTGGTGGTTTGAATCCGATGGAAAATGATGGGATTTTTTGAATTGAAATTTGTTGGGGATTATTTTGATTGTATCAGATCTCTTCCCAATTTTACTTATTTAATTCTTAAAACATAATAATAAATACAGTAGAACCCTGTAAATTAATCTCCTATAAATTAATATTCTTTCTAAATTAATAAAAAATTTCGGTCCCGACTAGAAGTCAGTGTAAAAAATTAATAAACCCCTCTAACGTAATAATTAATAATTTCTTTTTGAAACCTAATGTAAAATTTCGGTCTCGACTGTCGCATAAATTAATAATTTCATAAAAGTACAAAATATATTAATATTATTCAAGAACTAGAAAAGTATTTCAAGATGCTAGTCTGCACTAGGCCACTATGTTTGATATTTTTGATTTTATCCTTCATCGTTTGAATTGTCCTCAATAAGCTATTGTCATCACTTTCTTGTTGTAGAGTTTCAATTAACTTTAGTATTTCAACAGCCTTATTCGTAGAGATTTTAGGTATCTTATGACTATCGTCGTCGTCATCTATCTCAACCACATCATCATTATTCTTCCTTGTGATATCATTGATGATAACCTCTTTAGTTGGAGTGTAACACACTTCTTCTTCAAATTTGATGGCAGATAGTGCACTATGGTGTTCCTAAGTTAGATGTGATTAGATAACTCTATAAGTGGTACATGGGTAGTGCAATTGTTAAGGAGAAGCGAACCTTTCGATTTGCCATGAGCAGTGTCATTGCAATTAAGAATCTTGGAAAAAAAAGAACTTTCTCTGAAGAAGAAAACTGACTAAACAAGGAATCTCAAAAAGGAACCTTCCCTAAACAACAAAACCGACTTCCACACGTTTTTAAAGACAAAATAATACTTTACAATTTTACTTATTTAATTCTTAAAACAAAATAATAAATAAATTACAATTTATTTGTAATTAAATATTAAAATTAATTAAATGAATTTTATTTTATGTTTTAAAATTAATAATATCCCTGCTTTTACCATTATACCCTTAATAATCTGACGGAACCCTAATAGAATTGGACGGCAGAGACCAAAATACAGATTTTTGGTGACTAGAGGGACCCGTCAATATAATACTGAAAACCGGGGGACCAGTTTGGCTATTAGATCAAACTAGAGGGACGAAAATGAATTTCACCCTATATATAATGACATTAAGAGGACCCCCACAGTTATCCAAGACCAGTAATTCACTGCTCCGGCTATTAGCAACATTGACGAACTTCCCAGTATATTTGGAATGTTAATGCTTTTGATCCACTTTTTCTCAGGAAAATACTTTGACACAGCCCTAACCAACAATGGTGCAAACCCACAATTAGAAAGAAATACAAGAGCTTTGAGTACACATTGTCAGGATAATACATACGCATTGGACCTACCACGCCCCAAATCACCGAGTTATCATAGGTTAAAGTCAGTATGGGACATGTCTATAGACTGCTCTTTGGTAACTTTTCCGGAACACATATATTCTCCACAGTTGAGAGTAACCACCATGATGTAGCGATACTAACAATAGATGAGATTGTTGTTCCAGTTACTTGCGCTACAAACATTGATCTAGGAGTAATCTTCATGTAGTGAGCTAATTTAAATTCACTGAAAAATGAAATAGCATGAAACTGTGTGGATATAGTAAGTGCTTTGAAGACCAGGTTGGCTATTGACCTGCCAGGATAGATTTATCCCATCAACAATTCTGAAATAATTACCGGGTTCATATTTTGCACAAAAAATTGGTCATATTATTGTGTCGGGCTTTGACAGACTTTAAATCCGACTACACTATAAAAAAAATGTCTATTAGTGACGAACTATTTCCGACGGCACTAATTGCCGTCGGTAATGGTACCTTTTCCGACGGCCATATTAGTGCCGTCGGAAATGAGCAAAAATATAATACCACATTTCTGACGGCCCAATAACCGTCGAAAATAGTCCTTATGCTGTCGAAAATGAAGAAAAGTAATACAACGTTTCTGACGCCCTAAATGGCCGTCGGAAATAGTCTGTATTTCCGACGGCATATTTTACTTCGTTTGAAATAGTATGTATTTCCGACGGTATTTTTAGTGCCGTCGGAAATGGTAAAATTTAATTCGAATTAATTTTAAGGGCAATTACGCTATCGAAAATGCAGTATCATTTCCTACATTATCTGTTATGGCTTTGTCATGGAAAAAATAATTAATTTATTATTATAATAGTAATTAATAAATTATAATGGAATGTATGTGATAATTTATACACTACAAAAAAAAATGTGATTTGTTGGTCAATATTTTAAATGTATCACTATATGTGTTATTTTGGTATTTATCACTATTTTTTTTAGCGAAATCAGTCTGTTAAATTTTTCGCCAAATATTTTGAATTTAATTTTGAATTTTTCAAATAATATGTCATAGGTAATGTAAAAAAAAAATATAGCAATCACTGCAAGAAAATTAGACAATAGAGACCAAACTTTAGGGACAAAAAAATGGTACTAATAAGAAGTTTACTTTATGTGTACATCTGACTAAATTAAATAAATATAAAATATAGCAAAATTATTAGTAATTACTAAAATAAGTTTAAATTATTAATTAATAAAAATTATTAATTTTTTAGTAAAATGTTGATTATAAAAAATAAAATCAACAAGGATATAATATATGTATCCTATTTCAAGATAAAGTAGTAGTAAAATGTAATTTCCTATGAAATAAGGGAAATATTTTAATAAAATATATTTTTTAAAAACAATATCAATAGTTATATTTAAATATTATACAAAAAAATATATTTAATTAGATAGTATGTAAACATATCAATAGCTTATATATAATTAGTATGCAAAAGATATCAGATACAAAGTTTTAGCAAAATGGTAAAAGTAACTTTCAGAGTCGAAGGTGTGCCAATTTTTTTTTCAATGAACCTTTTCCGACGGCCATTTCCCGTCGGAAATACTAGTAATTTTGACTACCTTCAATTAATATTACTGACGGCATTTTTATTTTTTCCGACAGCCAGGGCCGTCGTAAATAGTAGTATTTTTTACGGCTCGTCGGTAAATGGTTATTTACGACAAGCGTATTTGTGACAGCCTCTGACGGCTTTTTCCTTCGAAAAAACGTATTTCCGACGGGAAAGCGTCTTTACCAGCGGCATTTAGCCGTCGGAAAAGACCATTTTTTTTGTAGTGATTCGTGGTCATAATTTATTACAGTACTTCAAATAAAATAAATAAATAAATAACTGACTTGGGCCAGTGGTAGCTTGAAGTACACCAAGTGGAAGAAGAAAAATCATCACTAAGAGACATGATAACAGGATTCGCCAATACGGAAGTTGTAGTTGATTCCCAAATCCTTCGCTAGACAAAATTCTCATGAAGATTCCCAAAACTACGATTGAAAAGCACGCATATGTTGAAACACACATAAAGAAATACATACCTGTAGAAAGATACTTCAAGTAAGATGAAAGGGCACCACATGTTATATCGGAGAATCGTTGCTGATTTCATCACCATCAGTGCATACCAACATACATGACAATTTATCACAAGTTATCTAAGCAGAACTAATAAATCATATCACAGTCAATACATAGAATTAAGCATTTTACAAAAAAATGTTGGGGCATTTTCCTCCCGTTATGATGAAAGTGATAATATTTGGACTCTGCATATAAGACTTTCTTAAAGATCCGTCAGGTGTATTTAAGAAAAACATTGAATTAAAAAAAAATAAAAATTGTACCCTCAGAGCAACCACAATATTTAAAAACCCAGGAATTAATCATTCCTCTAAAATCAATAGTCAAAAAATTTTCAACTGCACTAATTCTCATCTATAGATATAGATAAAAGGTAATCTAAACCTGAGGACAACATTCTAATTCGGATTATTTTTCCAGCATATTTTCATACAAACATATATATAGATATAGATATAGATATAATCTCTTGTTCTCCACAGTTAATTAAATAGAAGAAACAACGATTCAGTTTCTCTCCAAATCTATATATTGAGTCATAATTTCTTTATAACTGTAGTATTATTTAACTTATACGTCATAATTTGAGATAAATTTATTTTAATTTTTCAGAAAAATAACATCAAGAATTAGAAACACTCATATGTATATAGAAAAATTAAAGGAAAAGAACATTGAAAAAATATATTTGAATTTATCATGGATTCTTGGTGATGATATATAGTATTCAAAACTTTTATCTCTATTATAATTTTAGATTCAACTTGTAGCAACCACAAAGTTTATATCATGATCCGCATAAAAAAATAATAATCATATTAATTATATTCAACTGCATTAAAACTATCGATCGATTAGTAAATCAAATCATGCTAGCTAGATAAATGATCATTGCATACTGTGACATTGATAATGATTTAATATATAGAACATACCTTCGTTTATTTGAATTTTCGACTTCTGATCCATAGGTAAATAGCTATGAAGACTCACCTTCTCTCAACAGAAATGTAAAGATGATGAAATAATTAATTTATTTGCTGGTTAGCCTTCAATATCATGTAGAATCAAACACAATTATAATTTATTTGCTGGTTAGCCTTCAATATCATACAGAATCAAACACAATTATAGCCTTCAATTATAGAATCAAACCTCCATATATGTTCAATTTATTGATGATATTATAATAAAAACAAATTTTACATATATATATATATATATATATATATGGGTCAGGTTAGAACAACTTAAAATTGTGACTTAAAAGTTTGACTTCAACATCTCAACCATCCATGTTCTTTCAATCCAAAAGATATAAATGCATTCAAATCTCAACCATCGGATTGAAAGCATATGAATGGTTGAGATGTTGAAGTCAAACTTTTAAGTCACAATTTTAAGTTGTTCTAGTCTGACCCTATATATATAAACTGATTTTTAATTTATACTGAATTCATTTTTGTTTTTTTTTATAGAAGTTCATTTTTTTTCTTCAAATTCATGAAATTAATAAATTAATCATGAATATCTTATTGAATAATATCTTATATAACATGCCATTTATCAATAATTGCTAATCAAAATGCAAATTAAGAAAACAATAAAATCAGAAAATCGAGTAATAATGCAAAATAGACAGAAAATATTTTCATAATCGGTGAATCCAATCATAAGTATTGTTAAACAATAATGTTACTTTACTCAAATTTGGTGCTCAAATGATATGACATCATTGTAATCTATTCATTTAAAATGTATTAGATTTGTATGATTTAAATGATTGGATCACAGTGTTGCTATATCATTTGGACACCAGATTTGGATACCAAATTATTGCTCCTTGTTAAATGAAACACAAAACGTGAAATCTGATTACAATGTAAAATCGATGAAAGGCTGTAAAATATATTGAACAAATTAGTCAAAATTACTAATATATCAAGTAAAAATGGAAATACATAACCTTTTCAACAAAAAAAATGGAAATACAATTCTTATATTTACTTAACTGTAAATTATATAGCAAATCAATTCATTTTTTTCTTCATGATATCAATTCATAATTTTTAATTATAACACAATTCTTTCCAAAAATAACATGATAACGGGTATCACCTTTCAAAACATGTCACCCAAAATTTAATAAAAAAAAGATGTCGATATTGACATACATAAAACTTATTAGTGCATCCATATTATATTAAAAAATTTAATTACAAAATATCTCAATAAAAATTTACTAATAAGGACAAATTACTTTAATTAAAATAAATCAAATACTATATACACTCATTAATTATACTCATATCTTCATCAATATTTTTTTATTAAAAAAAAACTTACCTTTCAAAAAAAAAAACTTATGATAAACCCTAATTAAATTCTAATTTTATTTCAAGTATCAAATTTTCTCATCATCATACGATTATCATATTGTTTATCCTTCTTTTATGTATAGTTATGAACTCTATCAATAAACAAATTTTCTTTTTTAACGATATTTGTAGATATCAGCAAGTTTTTTTTTTTTAAAAATAGTTATAGATATCAATAAGTTTTTTATTAAAATAGTTGTATAAATAAGAGAATTTCAGATTGAAAATCTCTTGACCCCATATACGGTTCCACATATTCCCTTTTATAAGGCTCCTACATTCGAGATATGTCTAAAAGTAAATTGGACCATCATTAAAAGAGAATTTGATTCCAAAAATAATATGATTTTTTTTTTTATAAATTGGATGTGATAATAACTTAAGAGTGTTTATAAATAATATGTATTAAAATGTATATATTTATTCAATGAGAGTATTATTGGCATTATGATGGGTGCTTATAGAAATATTTATTTTTTAAATTTTGAAACATGGGTGTACTTAAAAAAAATGGGTGTACTAATAAGTTTTATGGGTGTGATTATCCGCACTCGTAAAAAATTTATTCTTAAATATCCGCAAGTGAAACAATAACTAAATCAAAATTTCCCAGCAATTATTCAACACCTTTTTTTTCCTTACCTTTATAACCACACTTTATCATCATCTCTCATTAATAGATCATTAGATCCTCATTCCTCACTAGGCTTTTTAAGAGCAGCTTGAATTTCACTAAGTTGTATATCAATGCAACACGAACGCTGAGAAAATGATGTCACTGAATTGTTGCATCGAGAGAAATTTATTTTTATGTTAGCTTAAAAAAAAAAAAAAAAAAAAAAAAAAAAAAAGAGGAGCTTGAATTTCAAACTATGTACCACCGTCCAATATAGCTTGGTGTAAGAGCAGTACAATGTCCTAAATTTGAGTCGTCACCAACGTATTTGGTATTTAAAAAAAAAATTCCAAACTATGTGTGAAATAATGTTTGAAAGAAAAGGCAAAGTAAGGGGTCGTTTGTTTTTTCCACTTAAAACTTAATGGGTCTGAATCATAATTATTAAGTTGTTTTGTTTGTTTTTATAAGTGGTCAAACAACTTAAAAATGGCAAAAAACATTTTAAAATAAAAAGTAAAAAACCCTAACTTTTCACTTAATTGCAAATCATTGAATTGCATTAAATGTAATCCAAAATCTTTTCTTCCGATACTATCCCATATATATAACTTATTTCCAATTTCATCTTAACTATATATGGTACAAAAATCTTTATTTTAATATATGTTTATTTTAAATAGCTTTAAAAATAAAAAAGAACCCTAATCACTTCTCATATTGGTGTTTAATATCAATACTTTATTATGATATTAGGGTGATGTATTTATATATTATTTCTTTAGAGTGTTTAGTATGAGTTTTCCTGCTGCCCCTTTCATTTTTTGAAGAAAAAAACCTTTCTTTTCTTAATAAAAATGAAATTTATTTGTAATTTAAGAAGAAGATCATGATCATATGTGTTCATATATAATTATTATTTTTGGATTGTTTTTATTCCTAAATTATATATATTATTGTTTAGCGTGAATATAAATGTAAAATTACTCAGTTTCAGACAATTTTACTTTTAAAAAACAAACAAGTTGACAATACATTCAGATGTGATGAAAAAAAATATGTCATTCAAGTTCAGATTTCAGTCCCTATTCAGTCTTCAGAAAAATTCAGGACTGTTCAGTCTTCAGACAAAAAAAAACAAACGACCCCTAAGTGTTCAAGAAATGACTAAAAGAGCTGACTAAAATCAGAGAGCTGGAGAGCTCTCTTTGATTGTGGAAGTGGAAGATGATTGTTCTCATTAAAATTCTAAATTTGTTTGCAATGTATCCTATATTTATATACATGTAAGAATCTCAATCGAACTGACATTCCAACAATTAACGGAATTCTCTTAAATCAAGGACTAACATTCCAATTCAATATTGTTAACTAACTGAGTTTGATCAAATCGATCTCTCTTCATCACAAAAAACTGGTTCGGCACACGATCATAATGTGCTGGTGCCAGAGCTAACTCAACAAACTGTTAAGACGGGTGAAAACTATATAAAAAATAGAAGGAATGGGTGACAATAGCGGTACATTTTCAACTTGGAAGAGGGACAATAGCACTGCTTTAATAAGTCTTGTTTTATTGGCACCTAAATAGGTGGTAAGACCAAAATACCCCCACTTATTATTAAAATATTTTTTAAACATTTATTTTCTGTATATTTATCTCTCAAACGATTTCTCTCTCTTCCCATTCTCTCATACAATCTCTCCTCTCATTCATCTTCTACCTCTGATCTCACCGTCGGATTCTGAACATCGTCGTGAGGCTCCGATTAAGAACTCCTGACTCCGCCACACACAAACATCACAGCCGTCTGAATTTGGGACTTGGGAGATCCAATATATCTCCAATTCTTTTTAATTATCTCTTTAAAAAAATCTAGGTTTTTAATTTGAGTTTTCAATTTGGTTTTTATTGTGAATTTGTTATCAATTTAATGTTAAAGATGAGTTTGTTGAATCTAAATGGGGGTTTGTTTGAATCTTGAATTGGTAGGTTTAGGTTTGTGTTTGTCGAATCTAAGAAGATGAACAGTAGTCGATGTTGAGATTTTTTTTTAATTTCGAGACTTATTTGTTTTATTTCGAGACTTGTTTATGAATACCTGATACTTATTACGCTTATTCGAGACTTAATTTATGAATACCCGAGATTTATTACGATTATTTGAGACTTACCCACAAATATTCGAGACTTATTCATACGTTTTCAAGACTTATTATGCTTATTTGAGACTTAATTTATGAATACCCGAGACTTATTATTATTATTCGAGACTTATTTAAGTGTTTTCGAGACTTAATTCACGAATATTCGAGACTTATTTATGCGTTTTCCGGAAATTGTTCAATTTTCAAAGCTGGGGTATGAGTGAATTTAAAGGAGTGAAAATGGTTTGGATATTTTGGGAGATGAAGAAACAAGAGTCTGAGAGGAGAGAAAGAGAGAGAGAGAGAGAGATCGTTTAGGAGAATGGGAAGAAAGAGAGAAAAAAGTAGAAATTTAAAAAGTTAGCAAAAAAAAAAGAAGACAAAAAATAAATGGAGGCATTTAGGTCTCATTACCTACTTTAATACTATTTAAACAAAAGTTATTAATGTGGTGTGCTATTTAAGCAAAACCCACACCAAAAAGTGATATTTACGATGATGTGGCTCTTTTTGTTTTTCAGAACAGATTTTGGTTAGAGTTACGTGGACTCGTATTGGTTTAGTACATTGTAGAGGGAAAAGGTACGGGCGAGTAGCACTCAGATTTCATGTAAATGCTAGCTAATGTGTTGGTTAAAGATGAAGTTTAATGTAGAATAGAGAAGGCTAGTTAGTAGCAGGTGCAATATTAATGAGTGTATTGATTAGTTAAAACAGCTCTATTTATACTTGATAATGTTACTTTTATTACACGGGGCTTAAAAGTCCCTGCCATGCAAACAACCATTAAAGTTTCACTTAGAACAGACGGTTACATGCAAAATTTTGAAAAACCCATGTAATAGTACCCGAACAATGCAATCAATTTAGATCCGTAATAGTTGTCGAAAAAAAAAATTGAATAGAAGCGAGATTAATGGTAAAAAAAAGAGATGAAAGAGGCCGAATGATGTTATTTTGTTTACAAAGTGACTGGTTGTTGAATAAGTATTTTCACCTTTTCTATTTCTAATAAGAATTTTAAATTATCAATTAATAAAAGCCATTGGATCCATTTTAAAATGATCCAATGGACCTAATGCCTTACTATTCACGCTGTATGATAAAGGGCCTGCATAGTAGTTAATCCTTTATCTCTTGTGTGTGTGAAGGTGCTGGGTCAATGGCTCATCCCTTGAAACTTGAAAGAGTGGTTCTATGCCCAATAACAGAACCAAGTTATTAAAAATTCAGCTATATAGGTTGCAAAGTTATCTTGGAACAGAGTCAATTTGTTTTCAAATTTACAAAGCATTTTGTTGCCTTTAAATTTGAAAGTTGAACATATAGGTGTCAATTGGGGCCGGGACGGGCCTGCCGTGCTTGACCCGTCAAGGAAGTGCGCCGTGCGGGGCCAAAGGTACCGGCCCACCGTGTCGGCAAGACAGCATGCCAAGCCCCCATGGCAAGCCCAATGGTCGGTACGGCGGCCAGCACTCGTGCCTGTATGGAGGGCCGGCCATTGGCCCGCCAGAATATGTTTTTTATTTTTTATGTAACCGTGAGGTTATTTTTTTTAATATATTTTGTAAAAAAAAAAATTTGACCGTTGGCTTCAAACTTTTGAAAAACAATTACAAATTCCCCCTCATCTCTTCTATTTTATATTTTTACTCATATTTCAAATTTTTCTATAAATAGCTCCATTCATTCCAACTTTCATACACTTTCAACTTTCTCTCCAATCTCCATTATTCTCTCTAATCTCTATTATCTACACCATTTCATTCTTACTGTCACTGTCTCCATTCTTACTCTCTATTCTCTACACTACTAACTCTTACTCTATATTCTCTACACTACTAACTACTTACTAATAAGTAATAATATTATTCTCTAATCTCTTCACCAAGGCACCAAAACACCAAATTACAAAGGTAATTTTTTTTCTTTAAATTTTATTATTTAATTTTATGCTTTGTTTTAAAATTTTATATTTATACTTAATATATTTATTCTTAGTTTTTAATTTTAATTTTTAATTTAAAATTTTATTCCCAATTTAAAATTTAAAATTTTTATGCTCAATTTTTAAATTTATATTTTTATGCTTCATAAATAATAAAATTATGTATTTTATTTTATTTTATATATTTATGCTCAAAATTCGAAAATCAAAATGGTAAATTTTTTATATTTATAGTCAATTTCAATTACACCATTATTATTTAATAATTAATATTTATGCTTACTTATTGATTTTAATATTTATTCTTAAGTTTTACTTTATAGTTAAGAGTAATGCTAGACTTCCCAATTCTTTTCCCAAATTCCTTCCCAAATGGTGCTGGCACGTAAGGTGTCAACATCACATCACTCACCGCATAAGCTCATGATTTATAAAATGTTGACATCTCACGTGCCAACACTATTTAGGAAGAAATTTGGGAAAATATTTGGGAAGCCTAGTATTACTCTATATTTAATGTTTAATGCTCAATATATTTACGAATTTATATTTTTATGCTTTGTTATAAATTTTAATATTTATTCTTAGAATATTAGGTTTTAGTTTTTTACTTATAGTTAATATTTGTGCTTAGTTATTAATTTTAATATTTTTGCTTAGAATATTAGCATATTTATGATTTTATGCTTATTTTTTATTGTTAATATTTATTCTTAAGTTTTAGTGTTTTACATTATACTTAATGTTTAATGATTAGTATATTTATAACTTTATATTTTTTTGCTTTGTTATAAATTTTAATATTTATTCTTAAAATCTTGAGTTTAGTTTTTTACTTTATATTTAATATTTGTGCTTAGTTATTAATTTTAATATTTTTACTTAGTATATTAGTATATTTATGATTTTATGTTTAGTTATTTATTTAAATACTTTTTGTTTAATTAATACTTTTAATATTTGTGTTTAGTAATTTAGCATAAGCTCATGATTTATAAGATGTTGACAAATCAAGTGCCAACACCATTTGGGAAGAAATTTGAGAAAATATTTGGGAAACCTAGCATTACTCTATATTTAATGTTCAACGCTTAGTATACTTATGAGTTTATATTTTTATGCTTTGTTATAAATTTTGATATTTATTCTCATAATATTAGGGTTTAGTTTTTTACTTTATAGTTAATACTTGCGCTTAGTTATTGATTTTAATATTTTTGCTTAGTATATTAGCATATTTATGATTTATGCTTAGTTTTTAGTGTTAATATTTATTCTTAGGTTTTAATATTTTACTTTATACTTAATGTTTAATGCTTAGTATATTTATGAGTTTATATTTTTATGCTTTGTTATAAATTTTAATATTTATTCTTAAAATCTTAGGTTCTATTTTTTTACTTTACATTTAATATTTGTGCTTAGTTATTAATTTTAATATTTTGGCTTAGTATATTAGTATATTTGTGATTTTATGTTTAGTTATTTATTTAAATATTTTTGCTTAATTAATAATTTTAATATTTGTGCTTAGTAATTTAGCATATTAGTATATTTATGATTACAAGTTTAGTTAACTCTCTACGACCTCGACGATTCCAAATAGATTTGTCGGTAAGGTGAAACTCTACTTACTTAATGCTGTAAAATTGTTTAGATTATGTTGCAACTATTTCAGGTTCTTATAACATGAAAATGACCTAAATTGGCTGTCCCGTACTAACCACAGACGATTGGCATGTGGCAAATATTTTTGTTGAATTTTTAAAGGATTTTTATGATTCCACTTTAACTCTTTCTAGGGTCTATTAGCCCACATCTTCTCAGGCAATCCATCAGATTGTGGAAATGTCTGAAATGTTAAACATACAGAGAAGACAATAACTTAGGCACTGCAGTTGTTGCCATGGAAAATAAGTTTAAAACATGTTGGTCTAAAATATATTTCCTTTATCTTAGGGTTAAATTATCTGGTTTAGAAACTTTTCTTGATTATATTGGTTTTCAATTGGATATAGATTTTTTTGCATAGGTAACTGACATTCGAACCAAGTTGTTCGAAGTTCATAGTATTTATGAGTACAGGTTTGACGGAGTTAACACCCGCAACCATCGGAAGAACGAGACACACTCCCGCTGAAGAGAAGTTGGAGCATTCTCAATCGCCGAAAAAATGGCGGCTCTTCAAGTTCTTCTTCGTCATCCCAAGGTCCACGAGCTACTGCAATTGGAGGTGGCGAACTCAACAGGTTCTTTGCGGCTCAGTTCGATTCAAGCGGAAACACAGTGGAATTTGATCTTATGTTATGGTGGAAGAACTATAGCTACAAATATATGATTATGTCACACCAAGCACGTGACGTACTCGTTATCCATGTATCCACTATTTCTTCAGAACATGCATTCTGCACGAGTGGACATATAATTGAACCAAGAAGAACTTTTTTATCTTCTGAGATGGTGGAGGTATCAATACAAAAAAAGGGCTATTGGGACGATTTTTTTTCGTCCCAATAGTCCAAAATTCATTCCTATTGACCTATTGGGACGAATAAAATTTGTCCCAAAATCCGTCACTTCAGGTGGGTCGCAATAGCTTCTTTGGGACGAAAATTAAAATCTGTCCCTAAAGACTACCTATAGGGACGATTTTGATTCGTCCCATTTGATAATATATAGGGACGAAATATTTCGTCCCTTGAAATAACATTTCGTCCCCACAAAATATCTATAGGGACGAAATTTGAAAGAAAAAAAAACGAAATTTTTTTAGAACCCACTACCCATCGACCCACCCACCTGCCAGCCACACCCACCAACCAGCTTCGACCCGAAGCCGACCCACCCACAGCTTCTAAATTAATATTTGGTTCTCAGCCAATGTTGAACTCGTGACCAACACCATCACTTGAAGTAAAGCTTATCCGTTTTGCTAAATGTTCAAATTTGCCAATAATAATATACTATTTATATAAAAAATCTATATGTTATTAACTTTTTATTGTAAATTAATTCCAATAATTTAAATTTTATTTTTATATAATAAACAAATTGATATTTAAAAACGTTTATTGTAGCATTTAATTAAACTTTTTTTTTGAAATATTACAAGAACTATCTACTCCTATAATGAGAGATAACTGGTACCCACAACTCGGAAAGAAAACTCCTTACACATGCTTGTAAAATACCGATAACTCGATATTCTGTCGTTAGGGAATTGCGGATCCCAAAAAGATATTTATAAAAAGTCCTACGCAATGTGCTCTATAGTTATGAAAACTAGTAAAGCGGCAAGCGAGGGTATCGTTCCACATGGAGGTGGGATTCATCGACCGTCTCTAGTTCTAGCTATACAACACGCCTAGCGAACTCGTGTGTTGCGTGTGCGGAAAAGTAAATAATAATATAACTAAATAAATTACATAGATAATATATACATGGATATGATGGAATGGAGAGATGCATAAAATATGGATACGCTAGGGAAATGACTTAACTGTGACAATCCTCCTAATTAAACACTAGACTCACTTAGTCCCTCAAATGTGCAAGTATATGTTATAAGCTCGTGTCCCTTAAATTGATCTCTAATCTCTCTCGATGTCTTAGAGATCACATCCACACAAAGCATGGATTCATTGAGTGCCGTTCCACACATAAAAGAGCCATGTACGCCAGCCTAGTGATACTCTCACTTTCTGATCATATACACAGGTTATTTCGTTGGGCATGTAAATACGCAACCGCGTGGGCCATACTACAGCCAATAATTCATCCACGATGCTAACCAAATACGGGATGTCAACCAAGTGAAAGCATTAAGAATACGAGATGCCCATACAACACGTATGTTATATGCTCGTGTCCCCTTAATTAATCTCTACCCTCTCTCGAGTGCATAGAGATTGCATCCATGCATAAGCATGAATCCATTAAGGATGGTGGGACACACACATGAGCTATACACACCAGCCTAGTGATCTCTCAACTTACTGGTAAAATGTAGAGGATACCACGATGAGCATGTTAATGCGAACCACGCGATGTATAACACACAGCCTAAATATCATTCACAATGTGGCTAATCGAGTGAAAGCATTAAGCAATGAAATACCCCTATAACTACACGAACACAAGAGGAATTCGGTTTGTCTTTACTACTAAGTCAAGGATTTGGTTTAGTCAACTCCTTAGGATGGCTAGACATGGAAAACAAGTTCACCATACAACAATGTGCAATAAGTTGGTTGATTAACATTAAGGACATTCAATATAAATTAAGGGTTCATCCTCCTGATTTGGGAATTTTTCCAAATCAATTCATCACCCAATCCGGCCAAGGATAGGCAAATGTGTCTTAAAAAGACTCATTAAGCACAAGGATATGAACCAAGGCCAATTTAGCAACTAAATGCCTGAACTGAAACATTTTCTACTCTTTGGGGCTAAAATCCCTAATACTTAAATTACTCAATACATGGTATTTTGGCAATTCATTAACATACAAACACTCATGGGAAGCTAAATTACTCTACTCCTACATTAAATTACTCTACACCTAATCTCAATCATGCATACATATCAATTTTGGCCCTCCACACACATGAATATCACAATAAGAGTTTAAATCATGAAATTGGCAAAGAGTAAAACATAACCCACATGAATTTAAACACAAACATACATATATAGCACATGTGAAGGTTTACAATATTCTCAAATCGGGGTTACACATCAAAGAAGCAAGAAATACAAAAACATTGAGTAAAAAGGAGACAACCTTTGAAGACAAACCCTCCAAAGAAGCTCCTAACCTTCCTAGCTCGAAATTGGACTCCCAATTCCTTACAATTTGCTCTAAGATGGATGGAGGAAGGGTAAAATGGTGTGGTGGATGTGTATGGTGAACTCTCATGGAGGAAAAACCTCCATGGGAGCTATTTCTCTCCTTATTTGATGGAGAAAATGAAGAAAAGAGAAGAAAATGGAATAGAGAAGAGAGAAAACGTGAGAGAGGGAGAGAGGTCTGTGAAAATCTTCAGAGATGAGAGAAAATGAGGGTATTTATAGAGTATGGAAGTTAGGGTATGAAATGGGGTGTGAAAGGACAAGTTTGCCCCTCAAAAACAAGCAAAAATTGGCTGAAAACAGATCCATCGCGGGTGGCGTCGTCCAGCTCTCCCACGACAGTGCAAAAACGACACCTACTGCCCCAAATTTCGCGGGTCAGTTTTCTGCTGCGCGCACCGTTACGAAAATGCCCATAACTTCATCCACAAGCCTCGGAATCGTGATTTGTAAGAACCGTTAGAAAGTAGACATCCGGGGCGTTCTGAAAATAGGTTATGGGAGACGTAATTCAATCCGAGGAGGGAGATATGGCCCCCGAAAGTTGACTGTACTGCATGAGCAATTCCAATTTCAGTCTTTCTAACTCCAAAACTCTTCAATTAAGCTCAACACCTTATTTTAAGGGATATAACCTACACAAAGCTCACAAAAGACATTATATACAAAATACGCTGAAAACGATAGCAAACAATAGGAAATGGGGACCTCAAAATGTGTATATTGCGATGTTATCAAATGCGCATAGTGAGATTTGAACCTCTCACCACTTATGTGGAAGGGAGGTGCACTGCCACCTCTACTAAGAAGTGATGTGCAATTAAACTATTTTTTAAAAACATATATTGTCAGATCAAAGGGTCTATCGTTAATCGAACATGGAAATAATATATATATATATATAATTTTGCTTAATTTTTTGAATTAATATAAAAGTGAAACAAATTTAATTATTAATCTCTTAGGAAAAAATTAAAAAAATAATGATAAAGAAAAAATAAAAATTAAATCCCGATAAGTCATTATCAGCAACAAATATTATGTTTGTCTTAATAAGTCCCCAAGTCTATAATTTTTTTTTTTTTTCAAAAAAAAATGTCAAACTTTTTAGGGACTAATAATTTTCATCCCAATAGGATTTCTATTGGGACGAATGATTTATTTCGTCCCTAAATGTCTGGTTATTTTTGCACTTTTTAGGGACGAATAATTATTTTCGTCCCAATAGACAATCCATTGGGACAAATATTTTTCGTCCCTAAAGGTCTCGTCAGGTTTATCCTTTTTAGGGACGGATTATTTGTTTCGTCCCAATTGACGTTCTATTTGGATGAATTTTTTCGTCCCTAAAGGTTTCTTTAGATTTGAATTTTTTAGGGACGAATATGATAATGCTTCCCAATAGACGTTCTATTGGGACGAATTTTATTCGTCCCAACAAAATTTCGTCCCTATAGCCCTATTTTCTTGTAGTGTATTAACATGCCTTCAGGATTGGGAGCATGCTCGAAAGAGAATGCAACATCAAATGGAAGACGAAGACCTTGTTCAAAATTTCGCTAATTTATTTGTCAATGAGGGTTCTGACAATAACCAGGTCTAGGATTAGGAGTGAAGACTGAAGACTGAAAAGTTATTGATTGCACTCTTTTTTTAATTTTTAATTATACATGTACATTTATTTGACTACTTGTTATTCGATTGCACTATTTTCCCCTTACCAAGTTTTTATCCCACTGAGTTTTTCTTAGTAAGGTTTTTAATGAGACAATCATGTAATAATGAATTCAACATTTGTAAATAAAATTCATTGCTTTACCTGTATTTTTTTTATCTGACTTACACTTACACACTTTTTATTAAATAAATAAATAATTCATCATTTCATATTTTCATCTATTTTTTATTTTCTTACATCTTTAATCTTTATTTATTATTTGAATTATTTTATTAAATAAACCTATCCATTTTTTACATTTTATTTTATTAGACGGAAATAATAAATAAGATAAACAAATTACAATTAAAAATCTATATGTTAAATTGTAAAAATAATATTATAAGTTTATAACAAATAAATTTAATACTTTCTTAATTTAAAAAAAAAACTTAAAAAAAAAGAAGTGGGTCGGCCTATTAAGGCCTGTTAGGCTGACCTGGCGTGCCGGCAAGGCACAGCATGACACGACCCTTTGGGGTCGTGCCGTGCCACCCATTTCCTTAATGGGTCCTGCTTGGAACGGCACGGTTCCTTGGCGTGCCGATACTGCACAGCACACTTAGGCGGTTAGGCCCTAAGGGATCGGGCCTTAAGAGGTCGTGCCAGCACGTTTTGACAGCTTTAGTTGAACCTTACCAAATGTATATCATTGAAGCGGTGGTAAAAAAAATAGGTCTAACCAATTAGTTTTGAACATATTCAGTGGCCATCTGCAAGGTAATAATAGTTTATTGGGTTGTTAAACATCAACATCAAAGTAAATATTAGGCCCAAATAGGCCACATTCAAGGAAATAATTGTGTATTGTTAAACATCAACATCGAAATAAATATTAGGCTTATATTAGGTCTCCCAGCTTCTGAGGACTTCTGAGTTTAACTTCTTTTTTTGTGTATATCACGTTTTTTTTTTTTGAAATATTATCGAATCATTTGATGTGATGTTCATTCAACAACAATAAAATGCTTTTTTAATTATTATTATTAGGACAAATTGCATTAAAGCACCCTGAAATTTGCTACAACTGTAACCATATCGTACTTTTGTTAAAATGACAGATTAGTACCCTTGACCAATTAGTTGACCGTTAAAACGGTCAAAGGTTGACTGATCAAATTTTACGAAATGTCCACATTATCCCTATGAAACATATTTTATCAATTATTATAATAATTTGAAATTAAAAATAAAAACAAAATCAGAAAAAATAAATGATAAAACAACTTCTTTAAACACTTACATTTCGTAATTTTCATTCGCTAAACTTCTTTATTTATTTATTTATTTAATTCAAAAGTGAAATTTGCATCCATTAAATTTGGAAAAATGATACATGTTTCTAAATCAACTAGCTCATAGCAAAAACAATTAATTATATACACCTTTGAATCCTCTAATCGCTATCTTCAAGTTCTCTTTTGTTCTTAATTATATATTTGATTCTTTCCTACAAGTGATCAGCATGTTCCTCAACAAACTTTAATACCAATTTTTCCTGGTATGCTGCACATCTTACAGGCATCCGGTTCTACTTCCCTCTCTTTCACTTCTCTCACTCAAATCATCAAACATCTTGTAGGCACCCTAGGCACAAGGTTACTCTACAGACCCACACAAACCCACATAATTCGCTTAAATTTAGACAAATAACTGATATATACATTTCAACACCAATCCGGTCTAGTACGTGTTTCCTCCACCATAGTTGTTTTTCTTCCACCAAAGACAAAGTCCCAAAAACACCTATAACTATTGGATTCAACCCCTTTTCGTAGTCTTCAAAATTGTTGCCTTCTTCTCGTAACGACGACATTTCGCTTAGATTTATTGATTCTTCTGTGGGTTGCCATGGATGAGAGAGAACAAGGAAAAAAAAGGACTGTGAATGTTGTGGAAAAAAGAATTAGAGAAACTAATATAGAGAGAAATATTAGTGAACCAGATTCTGTTTTTTTTTTAATTTTTCTTTTTTTACTTCTTACCCATAATTTTTTTTAAACATTTTTATTTCTTAATTTTCTTTTACGATTAATTACCAATGTCAAAATAAAATGACCTTATTACCCTTTCTGATAAAAACCCATGTTAACTATAACTATCAATGTTTGGTCAAGGGTATTAATTTGTCATTTAGATAAAAGTACAATCTAGTTGCAATTTTGGCAAAAGTCGGGGTCTTTAGTGTAATTTGAAAGGGCAGTTTTGTCAAAATAAAAGTTTATATAATATAAATAGGGGGTAAAGGGATGTAAATGCACACTTGCAAGCATCTTTTGTTCATTCGTGTTTTTGATCTTTTTTTCAAAATGGGTTTTTTCTTCGGGATCTAGAGCCTCTTCTCACCTTTCCTCTCTTCACCTTGTCATCACCTTCATAGTCTATTGACATGTGTTTAATATAGCAAATCAATGATCTGGATTATTTCTATTAATTTTTATGTTTTGTTCAACCAAAAGATAGAATTCATTCGTACCGTGAAGACAATATGAGGTGATGAGAGGATCCAAATCCTTTTCTCCAACATTGTGAAATTTTTATAAATAATAATGTTATCTTTCATCATCATTGTTATGTGCACCAATAGCAGCCACAATGGGATTAAACCGGGCTTTGCTCCAATCATGGAACTATGCCGCCCATGAAGCGTTGTATGCTATTGCCCACGAGTTCCCAGACCCTAAATACTGCGTTGTTGCAACCCGTGGCCTACAGTCATGTTAGATATACATTATCAAGTTATCTCCACCCTTTCTTAAATGTTATTTAATAATGTTGTATGCATTGTCTTTTAATTTGTTGTATTTTACTGTATTAGTAATATGATTAAGTGTTTGTTGTGTTTGTTTTGTTAGTATTTTTAAGTGTTTTTAGTATGTTTAAGTGTTTCTCTGGTTCAAATGTAAAACTTGGTATCCATGTTATTAATTATAATTATGTGTATGATGAGCCTTCTTGATCTCCTCTTCTCTTCTTGCTCACTTTTTTTTTGAAAAATTCTCTTTTCATTTTTATGTCTGTACAAAGCATCGGCTAATAATAAGGGAAAATCATTTTAGTAGTATAGAGATTCTCAAAATTATGATTAATAATCGCTATAAAATGTTGAAATAGAACTTTCAAGAAGCTCAATGCTCACTATCTAGTAAAGCTGTAAAAACGTGTCGGCACGGCCCCTTAAGGCCCGGCCAGTGACGCCTTAACGTGACGTGGCGTGCCGACATGCGAAGGAGCTGTGTCGTGCTAGGCATGACCGGTTAAGGAAACGAGTGGCACGGAACGACCCCTAGGCACGGTCCCAATGGGTCGTGCCGTGCCGGTACACCGGATCGTCCTAACGTGCCTTAATAGGCCGGATTAAAATTAATTACTAAACATAAAATGATAAATTTACTAACCAAAAAAATTAAAATTAATAACTAAACATAAAATCATAAATTTACTAACCGAAAATATTAAAATTAATTACTAAACATAAAATAATATATTTACTAACCAAAAATATTAAAATTAATTACCAAACATACAATGATAAATTTACTAACCAAAAATATTAAAATTAATAACTAAACATAAAAAGATAAATTTACTAACCAAAAATATTAAAATTAATTACTAAAACACTAAAATCTAAGATTCTAAGAATAAATATTAAATATAACGAAACATAAAAATATAAACTCATAAATATACTAAGCATAATAAAGCCATAAATAATAAATATACATAAAACCTAAGAATAAATATCAAAATTAATAACTACGCATAAATATATTAAGTATAAATATAACAATTTAAAAATGAGCATAAAATTAAATAATAAAATTTAAAGAGAAAAATTACCTTTGTACTTTGGTGTTTTTGTGCCTTGGTGGAGAGATTAGAGAATAATAGTTAGATAATAGCAATCAGTAAATAGAGATTAGAGAGTGTGATAGTAATATAGTATTAGTATTTACTATTTAGTAGTAACTATAACTAGCAAATAGTTAGTAGAATTAGAATAGTAGATTAGTAGTGTAGAGAATAGAGAGAGAGAGTAAAAATGAAAATATGAAATGGTGTATAGAATAGATATTAGAGAGAGTAATGGAGAGATTGAGAGAAAGTATATGAAAATTGGATTGGGTGGGGGTATTTATAGAAAAAGGGTGTAAATATTGACACTCATAAAACTTATTAGTACAACCATTTTTATTAAAAAAATTAATTACAAAAATATCCCAATAGAAATTTACCAATAAGGACAAATTAAATTACTTTAATTAAAAATAAACCAAATACTATACACACTCATTAATTATACTCATATCTTCAACTATATTTCTTTATTGGAAAAAACTTACCTTTCAAAAAAAAAACTTATGATAAACCTTAATTAAACTCCAATTTTATTTCAAATATCATACTTTCTCATCATCACATGATTATCATATTATTTTTGTTTTTCTATTATGTATAGTTATGAACTCTATCGATAAACAAAATATATATTTTTTTAACTATAGCTATATATATCAACAAGTTTTTTCTTTTTTTTAAGATATTCGTAGATATCAATATTTTTTTTAAGATAGTTGTATAAATAAGAGAATTCCATATTGAAAATCTATTAACCCCATATACTGTTCCATATATTCCTTTTTATAAGGCTCCTACATTTGGGATATTTCCGAAAGTAAATTAGATCATAATTAAAAGAGGATTTGATTCCAAAAATAATATGATTTTTTTTATAAATCGGGTATGATAATAATTTAAGTTCACTATTTATAAATAATATGTATTCAAATGAATATATTTATTTCAATAATGGTACTATTGGCATTAGGATGTGTGTTTATAGTAATATTTATTTTTAAAATTTTAGACATGGATGTACTAAT
The DNA here is from genome assembly GCA_033220585.1 of Dipteronia sinensis. Lineage (NCBI taxonomy): Eukaryota > Viridiplantae > Streptophyta > Magnoliopsida > Sapindales > Sapindaceae > Dipteronia > Dipteronia sinensis. The sequence continues at coordinate 37,310,477 of CM065643.1, forward strand.
AAGTTTTATAGGTAGCAATATCTGTACCCATAGAAAAATTTAAAATGTGGGTGAAAATATAAAATAGAAGATATGAGAGGGGCATTTTGTAACTTTTTTCTAAAAATTTGAAAATTCTACCGTGAGCCAACGGTCGAAATTTAAAAAAAATATAAAAAAAAATCAAAAAGAAAGAAAACCGTAGAAAATTAAATATATATATATATATATATATTATGGCGGGCCAACGGTCCGCCCGTCATACTAACCATTGGCCATGTTAAGACGGCCTAGCGTGTCGTGCCTTGTCAGCACGTCATGTCAGAACCCAAGGCTTAGTACGACACGTGCCTTGGGGCCATGCCATACCAGGAACGCCTCATAAGCATGTCATGCCAGGCATGGCCCGCCTTCCCTGGCGGGCACGCCAGATCCAACCCTAATTGACAACATTACTATCTAGTTTATAAGAAATGGAGGTTTAAAGGAGTTGCAGCTGTTGGCCGTTGCAAGTTCAAAGATTATGAGATTTTCAAACGCTATTGTTTTGATGCAAGAGGAGGTTTTACCTAATATCTATAAGTCAAAAAAGAAAAGCCAATTGTAAATTTCATTTGTTTTACTTATAATAAAAGTTATATCAAAATGACTCTTGACTCACGAATCCGAGGTTGTTAAACGGGTTTGGGTTGTAAACAGGTCAACCCGTTTGATCTATCTATTACACAAGTTGTATTGGGTATTATTAAACGGGTTTCTAGGTGACTCGTTTAACCCGTTTATTATGGGGTAAATTTATAATTTTAAATTATATATGGATATAATTGGAATTTTACAGAGTATAAAATAGAATTTATGAAACCCTAAAAGAAACTATAACTCATTCACACACTTACGAGCTCACAAGTTAACATCGTTCTCTCTTAACTCTCTAACACAGAAACTTCAAATGTCAGCTAGCTCTCACCTCTCTTATTTCCGGTCGTTGCTCTGCCACCATGTCCCATATCCGTGACCGTCGCCATCCTGCCTCATTTATTTAAAATGTTGGTTTAGGGGTATTTTTGCTAATGAATTCCAGTTTGGATGGTAGTTCTACCGGCATAATCAACTGGCCGTTTTCAAAACTTAAACTACATTCTTCATTTCTACTAAGTTTCTTGTATATCTTAGGATCTTGCTGTAGTTAAGTTAGAAGTGGGGCACTGAACACTAAATGATTGCACTAAGCTTCAATTGATTAACTTACGTTTTGTGGGTGCAAAACACTACAATAAAGCCACGGTCCACCTATAAGGAGATTTGACACACAAAAAAAGACACGCAAATAAAATGAGTTTCTACATGCAATTTCTTTGAGAAATAACTAGAATACTAAAACAGGTGCAAATGAAATACAATACGAGATTGGTTTAGTTCACAATATCCCATTTCGGTCAATCATGTCATGAAGCTCCAGTTTTGAAGCTAGGAAGCCAAATCTTAGGTACAACAATTTAAAACCTTGTATCTCTAAATAAAATGTGACATACCTATACTAAAATAATTATACAACACTCCTTCATAAGAATTCACTTTATCTAGCAAATCTCCCTCAATCACCAAGCCCTGCACACACCAGAAAGTTCTACAATGAAGAATGTAAAACTATAAATAATAAATCATTGCATCAAAATCATAACGTCATAATATTTAAAGAACAAACTTTCGATCAACAATGAGATGAAAAATATATGCATCACAATGCCACCATTGTCATCTCTTGTATAAAATATTTCTAAATTTTATGTATGCATGGTTACCTGAAACGACTTTTACAGTTTTCCAGGTCCTTCTGTATACCCAATTTTTTTCTTTTTCTTCTTTCTACTTCAAGAAAGAAACCACTAGTCTTTTCCAAAAAGGACTTGTTAATTCAATTCTTTTGCAGATAGGGCATATAGATATAGTAAGAATAAAATGTTGGTCAACAGTTTGACAATAAAAACAGTGGCCCACATGAGTCGCGTGGTATTATGATCCATTTGGCTAAGTTGAGTACATAGAATGAAGACTTGGTTAATAAAAACACGTAAGGGTCAAAACAAAGTACACTTGTAGTAGTAGATTCATTTTGCTTTATATGTTAAATTTCAACATCATTGAAGTGTTTTCAAGAACTAGTAGAGATCAATGCTAATACCATAGAGGCCTCAAGAGAGAGAAAAGTATATGTTTTTCATATGATGTGACATTTAAGCTTATGATTAAGTTTCAATATAATCATGTTAAGTAGCCTCTCACAACAAGAGAAAGGCAAATCCTAATTCAGTACTTCCAAGGAACTCTTATTATCTCAATTCTGAAAGGCGATGAAAGCCTTAAGGTTATACATACAACTAGTGGTAATACTTACCAGTAAAAAGTATGGAAACACGAATCCCTATCAATGTAATGAAATAGGTGATAATAAAAGTATAATGAGATTAAAGAGGCAGATTTACAGGCATTCAGGCAAAAGGAAATGAACCACCCTGAAAAGTGCATTCCAAACTACAGTTCAACAAATCAAGACAAGATGATGGTTGAGAAAATTAAAATTGAAAGAAGGAAAAGCTCACCCAACCAAAAATCCTTGCCAGGTCATTGCCTGTGGCCCTGTACCAAGTGGAATAATTCCTACTGGAGACACTGGCTCCCTACCCTGTCTGTTAAGTTCTCCTAGACTTCCTAGTACCCAACCAAATGTGCCATCACTTCCCGCAACCTGCACAAACATCACAGAATTAACAATTTCACACTTGAATGTTTTAGAGTATTCATAGAATACTATAAGTTCCCCATGTGAGGTATAAGATTCCAGTTATGATATTTTGCATTTAGGTAGAAGCAATGCAATTAAAATGCTTCCCTTTCACATGCCAAAATGTACGTACCACAACTCTAAGCTTTTCACGAGTCTCCTTGGCGCATAGGTCGCCTACCCAACTTCTCTAGCAAACCCAATCCATACTTGACAAATTCATTAGGCTTCACATCTGATAGGTCAAAAACCTGCATTACAAATTATTGCCAATTCAAAATACCAACTATCTTAACAACTATAAACAAGAAACTTCATAGGAAAAACAGGAAACTGTAATCTAAACAAAATCAAGATCACAATCTCAAGCAAAATTGGCCAGCGCTATAACGATTTTCGTCTTGTTTATAACTTAAGGTATTATCATTGATTAGGAGAACTCATAATTTAGCATATCAATCACTAATTTAATCCATAGAGCGTGTGTGAAAGTATGATCAGAAACCCCCATCGGAGTTCCAGCAGATCAAATATACCAGCATATATACAAACTGACTTATCACCATGCTCCTCACACTAAAAGAAGAAATCTCAAGCAAATTCATTGCAGGAAATTACTCCGCTATAAAAATTTTCAATAAACAAAACAGCAGCCGGAGGATGAAGTCAAGAGTTTACATATTTTGTTATATTAAACTACCTCCATAAAGTTCACAGAATCGATGGAAAAGAAACCTTGATTGAATTCAAAAATAAATCTTTTTTTTCTCCAATATTACGGCAAATCGATGGCTGATAAACTACAGCCAAAAAATAATTCAACGGCAAAACGCACATGAACAAAACATTTGTAAACCATAAAAGAAAAGCTTTACCTGCTCCGGACCAATCAACTGCTGCAGCCTCAGCTTCAACTCCGGCCCGTACCGTACGCCACTACGAGATTTGACGAAGACGACCAGCGGCGCATCGGGGCACCAAATGGCGCTGGCAGGCAGCGACGTCTTTCCGCTTGATGGAGTCGAGCATCGCCGTCCACAGATACTTGGGTATCGAGACGGTCCTCTTAACTCCAATACATAATTTAAAAATTAAGAGCAAATTGCACTGAACCCCTTGAGGTTTGGACAAGCTATACTTAGATGGATAAGTTTCTTTATTATACATTAACACCCCCAAAATTTAAATTTGACTTTAAAAATACCTAAAAGGCCCCTAGTTATATTATTTTATACTTTATTTTTTTTTTACCTTTTAATCAAACACTTTATAAACTTTAATAAAATAAAAAAATTAAATAAAAGATATGATTCATTAAATAAATAAATAGTTTTAAAAAAATAAATAGTTTTAAAAATTAAATAAATAAATAGTAAAAAATTAAATATATAAATATTTTTTAAAAAATTAAGTAAATAAATAATTTAAAACATTAAATAAATTTTTTTTTTAAAAATCAAATAAATAAATAGTTTTAAATAAATAAATAGTTTTAAAAATGAGTGAAAAAATTATAAAAATTAATTTTTTTAAGAATATCTATTAATAGGGACAATATACGCTCTAAATATCTAAGGAGTGTTGAGAACCTTGAAGCTTCTCTCACCATCATCTGTACAGTAAAAGTTTAGATATTTAGAATTTTTCTTGTCCATATTAATGAATATCCTTAAAAAATTTAATGTTTTTAAGTTTTTCACTTATTTATTTATATTGTAAATTTATTTTTTTATTTTTTTCAAATTAATTATTTATTTTATTTTTTAAAACTATTCATTTATTTATTTATTTATAAATTGTTTATTTATTCAAAATATTTATTTATTTAATTAATTAAAAAACTATTTATTTATTTAAACTATTTATTTATTTAATGAATTATATCTTTTATTTAATTTTTTTATTTTATTAAAGTTTATAAAGTATTTGATTAAAAGGTAAAAAATATAAAGTGTAAAATAATATAACTAAGGGCATTTTAGGTATTTTACAGTCAAATTTAAATTTTGAGGGTGTTAGTGTATAATAAAGAAACTCATCCATCTAAGTGTAATTTGTCCAAACCTCAAGGGATTCAGTGTAATTTGCCCAAAAATTAAATTAAATTAAACAGCAGGACAACCTTTCACAGATCCGCCAGGAGCTGGGCAATGATCTCCAATACATAATTTAATTTTAGGACTAATTGCACAAACCTCCACTAATTTTAGGTCTAATTACAGCTAGATGGACCTTTTGTTTGAAATTACACAAGTCCTCCCCTACCATAAGTTGACTTCTGTTAAACTTAACAGTTGAACAAACTTTTAGAGTTAAATGACTTGAATGCCCCCATTTGTACTATTTTATTACCTAAAATAAATAATTAAACAAATATTACCTAATATATAATAATAATTTTAATTTTTTTTTTTAAAGATTAGGGTTATATTTTTTGATATTTATCACCATTTTTTCAGAGGAGAAAAAAAACGGTGAAGTTTTTTTTTTGTCGACATCTATCACCACTCATTTTCAACTAAAGATAAAATCATCATCATCCAAGCTTTTTTTAATATTATTTTTTCTAGGTTCAACACTCATTTCAACAAAAGAAAAGAATCATTCACAGTTAAGCTTATTATTATTTTTTCAAGATTCGTCACCCCATTCAAAAAAAAGGTCCATTAAGGATTTTATGAAAAATTGGTGATAAATATCGAAAAAAATAATAACATTATCCTTATCATTTTTATTAAATTTTAAAATTTTATTATATATTAGATCATATTTGTTTAATTATTTATTTTAGGTAATAAATTAATAATACAAATGGAGACATTCAAGTCATTTAACCCTAAAAATATGGTCAATGGTTAAGTTTTACAGAAGTCAACTTAGGGTAGGGGAGGTTTGTGTAATTTCTAATAAAAGATCTATCTAGCTATAATTGGACCTAAAATCAGGGGAGGTTTGTACAATTAGTTCTTAATTTTACAACCATGCTTATTTTTTTCATTAATTATATAAATAAAATTAATATTTAAGTAGAATATTTAAATGGAAAATTGCACAAACTTCCCACGAGTTTAACCAATATTGCACTCATATGCAACTTTTGTAAAAATTGCACATATTTTCCCTGCTTTTAATTGATTAATTGTTTGACTAACCTTAAAATTTAAAATGACTAAATTACCCCTGAATTAGTTATTTTATTATAATAATTATTATATTTGAGGATTTTATTATAACAAAATTAAGTAACCACCATTTCTTTTATTTAAACGGTTAGGGATTTTATTACAAATAAAACCTAATCAATTAACTAACCATGTTTTTATTTTAAAATATATTTTTTTAAGATAAATAAAAACAAAATGATAAAAATGTTTTTTTAAAAAATGGTTATTTAATTAATTAGGTTCTATTTGTAATAAAATCTCTAACCGTTTAAATAAAAATAATTGTTAGTAATTAATTTTATTATAATAAAATCCTAAACTATATCAATTATTATAATAAAATAATTAATTCAGGAGTAATTTAGTCATTTTAAATTTTAAGTCTAGTCAAACAATTGGTCAATGAAAAGCATGAGAAGCATGTGTAATTTTGGCAAAAGTTGCATTTTAGTGCAAGTATTGGTTAAACTCATGGGAAGTTTGTGCAATTTGCCCATATTTAAATTAGAAAAATAATTCCATAAGAACTATAATAATATTTGAAAAGATTTATAAATCAAATCAATATTTGAGTAGAATATTTAATTTTAAGGTGAAATAATGTATAAATGATTTTATCTTGATTTCATAAATAATGATATTTTAAAAGATTCATTAAATGTTGAAATAAATTATTCCATAATCACTTTCAAAAAATAAACTCTTATCTACTTCTCAAAATCACTATCAAAACTTGTCAGGTTATCAATTAATCACTTTTGAAAGTTTTACCAAACATCATTTTTAGTCAAAATTATTAAGTAAGTCGATTTTAAATTTTCAAAAGCAATATCAAACTGCCCTTAGTAAAACTTCCGATTAATTGATAATCTAACAAATTTTAACTAGGGATGATAATGTGGCGGGTTCGGGGCGAGGTGGCCCTCCCGGCATCCCGCCCCATTTATTTTTTGAAAACTCATTCCCTTGTAAAACCCATCAATAGATAGAGCAAGGCAGGGCGAGATGGGGTATGTGTTCCCTATCCCCACCCAATTTACCCCATTTAACCCATTTATCAAAATTATTTATTAAAATCTTTTCAAATAAAATATTTATTAAAATAATAAATATATATTCCAATGAATATGATATAATATATAGAGTAATTCAAAAAAAAACTATTGAAAATCATCTCATAAATATAAATCTCAAAACTAAACAAATAAATTCAATCATTTTAAACCATAAACATTGAACTAAATAATATAATAAATAAATATTATATTTTAAGAGGGGCGCGTCAGAGCAGGGCAGGGATTATAAAACTCATCCCCGCCTGATACCCATTGATGGTTTTATTATCTATCCCCATCTCTGCCCCATCCCCACCAAACTGAAACTCATCCCCACCCTATAAGTGCAGGTCCCCGCTGGGCTCTGTCCCCGCGAGTTATTTTGTCATCCTTAATTTTAACAGTGATTTTGAGAAGTAAGTGGAAGTTACTTTTTAAAAGTGATTATGAACTAATCTATTTCAACATTTAATGAATCTTTTACAATATCAATATTATTTTTTGAGGAAAAAAATATCATCATTATTCTTATGAAATCAAGTTAATGTCATTTATATACCTTATTTCATCTCAAAATTAAATATGAATTTTATTTAAAAAAATATTTTAAAAATATTTCAGTTGTTCTTATGATTTGTTTTTATAATTTAAATATTCTACTTAAATATTGATTTAATATATATAATTGATGAAAAAAAGATGAAATAGGGTTCTAAAACCATGAATATTTTAATCATTATAACTAGGGCAAAAATAAATAAATAAAACGTCCTCCTAGTTTGATCTATTACCCGTTTTGGTCCCTCTAGTTCTAGTATTGTCTCGTTTGGTCTTTCTATTAACTTCAATTAAGATTTTGAGCAAATTACACCACACCCTTTGAGGTTTGGACAAATTATACTTAAATGGATAAGTTTCTTTATTATACACTAACACCCGCAAAATTTAAATTTGACTTTAAAAATACCTAAAATGCCCCTAGTTATATTATTTTACACTTTATTTTTTTTACCTTTTAATCAAACACTTTATAAACTTTAATAAAATAAAAAAATTAAATAAAAGATATGATTCATTAAATAAATAAATAGTTTAAAAAAAATAGTCTTAAAAATTAAATAAATAAATAGTTTACAAAAATTAAATATATAAATATTTTTTAAATTTTAATTAAATAAATAATTTAAACATTAAATAAAAAAGTTTTAAAAAAATCAAATAAATAAATAGTTTTAAAAATGAGTGAAAAAATTAAAAAAATTAATTTTTTTAAGAATATCTATTAATAGGGACAATATAAGCTCTAAATATCTAAGGAGTGTTGGGAACCTTGAAGCTTCTTTCACCATCATCTTTACAGTAAAAGTTTAGATATTTAGAGTTTTTCTTGTCCCTATTAATGAATATCCTTAAAAAATTTAATGTTTTTAAGTTTTTCACTTATTTATTTATATTTTAAATTTATGTATTTATTTTTTAAAACTAATTATTTAATTTATTTTTTTAAAACTATTTATTTAATTTATTTTTAAAAACTATTCATTCATATTATTTTTAAATTGTTTATTTATTCCAAATATTTATTTATTTAATTAAAAAAATATTTATATATTTAAACTATTTATTTATTTAATGAATCATATCTTTTATTTAATTTTTTTATTTTATTAAATTTTATAAAGTGTTTGATTAAAAGGTAAAGAAAAATAAAGTGTAAAATAATATAACTAAGGGCATTTTAGGTATTTTTAAAGTCAAATTTAAATTTTGGGGGTGTTAGTGTATAATAAAGAAACTTATCCATCTAAGTGTAACTTGTCTAAACCTCAAGGGGTTCAGTGTAATTTGCCCTAAGATTTTTAACGAAAATATTATTTTGCCATAATACTTAATATTTAATATATTTTTTTAAATAACAAATATTTAATATTTAAAATTTAAAATGGATTTGGAGGAGATCCAGCGTCCATTTATGAGATGGACAGTTTAAGGCTTCGTTGGGATTGGAATAGCCATTACAATGCCTCACATTTTATCAAGGCAGTGAGATCGATTATCGTATGTGGCTCTCCTCCAGAGATAGTTTTAAAGGATGGGGTGTAGGTGAACATTGGTTGTGGTGATACAGCGGATTTTTGAACCGACATCATGTGGGATGATACTCCGCTAAGAGTAGCTTTTCCGAGAATTTTTGCTTTAGCCATGAGAAAATCAGGTCAGGTGCAAAATTTTGGTTGCTGGTACAATCTCAAGTGGGTTTGGAAAGTAGAACTCCGAAGAGATCTTTTTAACTCGGAAAGAAACCAGTGGACTTGTTTTTTGGCAGCCTTAGGGGTCGTTTGTTTTTTTTGTCTGAAGATTGAATAGTCCTGAATTTTTCTGAAAACTGAATAGGGATTGAAATCTGAACCTGAATGACATGTTTGTTTTTTTCTTTCTCACATCTGAATATACTGTCAACATATTTGTTTTTTAAAAATAAAATTGTTTGAAAATACGTAATTTTACATTTATACCTATACTAATTAAAAGAAGTAATTTAACATGCACCATTCTTTATAACATTTTGTATGTTTTTTTTTTGCAAACAAAGTTTAATTTAACAAAATAAAAAAAAATTAATCAGAGAACATAATTTTACATGTTCTGCAAACAAAGTTTAAGTTAAATTTATTGTCAAAAAAAAAGTTCAAGTTCAAGTTCAATTTTTATGTTGTCCACATTTCCGGTGAATATAATTCATGAAACCATTTTTGTTTTTTTGGTTTCCTGGATCATATGCACCGGAAACCAAATAAATAAAAAGGTTCTTGAATTTTTCATATACAATAATTCTATAACATCTTCAAGCTACGAAATCTACTCAATATGATAAACAAATTTATTGAGCACTATACGAATAGTTAGATAAAAATAAATAAATAAATAAAGTGTTCTTACTGGGATTTGGTAAGAGAGAAATTTAATTGTTCAATCTTTAAAAAATTTCATTATGAGAAGTAATTAGGGTTTTTTTTTTCTTTTCTAAAACCTGTTTAAATAAGAAATATGTTAAAAGAAATTTTTTTATACCATATCAAATTAAGATAAATTTGGAAATATATCTTTTTTCAGAGGATAGATTTAGAAGAGAATATTTTAATTGTATCCGGTGATTTGGAATTAAGTTAAAAGTCAGGATTTCTTACTTTTTATTTTAAGTTGTTTTTTGATATTTTTAAGTTGTTTAACCACTTAAAAAAACAAACAAAACAACTTAATGAGTTCAATTCAGACCCATTAAGTTTTACGTGAAAAAAACAAACGGCCCCTTAGATTGCTTGACAATTCGCCCCAGGATTCCCGACACTATGGTCTGGTCACACAATCCGAGGGGCAAGTTTTCAGTAGGCTCATTCCGATTTTGCTTGGAAGGAATCTCAGATGGTGATAGGAACTTTTCTAGCTTTTTGTGGAATGGTTTCTGTCCCCCCAAAGTTGAGACCTTTATTTGGCAGCTCTTCAGTGAGCTTATCTTGGTTAGAGATGTTCTTTATAGTTCATAATCATAGTGATCTTACATTCAACAAAAAAGGTTATGAAAACTACTCTCATTTGTATACGAGTGTCGTGTATCTATTTTTGATCGGGTTTGATTTTGCCTCTATCACAACCACTCTTTCTCATTTTGTAGCTTTTCATGCAAGGTAATGTAATCTCTGATCTGCCATTTTTTTTTCATAGTACGTTGTACCTGCCTGCCTGTTATGCCATTTAATTTGAGTTTTTGCATTGAGATCATTACAATGTACTTGTCTGTATAGGGATGTCTGGCGACAATTTAAGCAAGCCTATTGTAACAACAATGCCAACATTGAAGATATACATAATCGGCTAATGACCAAGTATGATCATGCTCCTCAGTGGTGGTTCTTTGCCATTGTAGTTTTAGGAATCTTCCTAGGAATGTTGTCTTGCGAAGGATTTGGGAATGAACTACAACTTCCGTATTGGGGAATCTTGTTAGCTTGTCTCTTAGTGATGATTTTTCTTCTTCCACTTGGTGTACTGCAAGCTACCACTAGCCAAGTAAGTTATTTATTTATTTATTTATTTGAAGTACTACAATAAATTCTTACCATGAATAGTCGGATTTAAAGTAAGACAATAATATGACCAATTTTTTTTTTTTTTTTTTGCAGAGAATGATTTTCAAAGCAGTTACTATGTCAACCTGGTTTTCAAAGCAGTTACTATGTCCACACAGTATAATGCTGTTTCATTTTTCAGTGAATTTAAATTAGCTCACTACATGAAGATTTCTCCTAGATTAATGTTTGTAGCACAAGTAACTGGAACAAAAATCTCATATATTGTCAGTGTCGCTACATCATGGTGTTTACTATTAGCTGTGGAGAATATGTGTTCCGGAAAAGTTACCAAACGGCAGTCTATGGATGTGTCCTGGAATGATTGTAACCTACGATAACTCAGTGATTTGGGGCTTGGTAGGTCCGATGCGTATGCATTATCCTGACGGTGTGTACTCAATGCTCTTGTATTTCTTTCTGTTTGGTGGGATTGCACCATTGTTGGTTTGGGCTGTGTCAAAGTATTTTCATGAGAAATAGTGGATCAAAAGCATTAACATTCCAAATATACTGGGAGGTGCGTCAATGTTGCAAATAGCCGAAGCAGTGAGTTATTGGTCTTGGATAACTATGGGGTCCTCTTCAATGTCAGTATATACAACATGTATAAAGATTGGTGGACCAAGTACAATTATGTATTTGGCAAATGGGCTGGACCTGGGAGTTGCCTTTCAATCCCTGTTAACAAGTGCAACTCTACAGAAAAATGATATCTATGGAGTTAATTGGTGGGGTTTAGACGTGGGAGATCATTGTCCCCTTGCACAGTGCCCTATAGCTCTAGGTGTATCCGTGGAAGGTTCTCCTATTGTTTAATTTTATTTTATTTTTTAAAAATCTACCGAGATTCGAACCATGGTGGGATCGACCGTTTAAATTAGGATGCTGCTGAATAATCTTTTGTATATAATTATGGATTTTGTGATCCGCTCTATTCATTTTGATTTTTAGTTATTTTTTGATTTACGGGAGAACTCTATGGAGTTGGGACCTCAATATTGGTTGTGAGAGGTATGAATATCATTAGACTATACTTATAGTGTGTGGCATAATTTACTATACTTGTACTGCCACGCATAATTTAGTGGCAACGGTTTTAATCCATCTGATATTATAACACTCAAAGAGCATTTTTGTTAAAATTCATTGTCAATTTTAGTGGAAATACATAGATAAGCAGGAAACGAAAATGTGGTGTAAAGACAATTTATGTGCAATCTTTATATTTGACTATTTATAATTGACAGAGTAATTTAGCAGGCTAGTAGCAATAGACTTCACCAATCACCGTTGATAATGCATGAGCCAAATTGATGCCATGGATTATAGCTAGAGAATCAGTGATATCAGCGGGATCATTAATTAACCACCAACCTCTTAGGGGCCGTTTGGTATGGGGTCATCTTTATATGGGAATGAGAATCTCATAGCATTCCCATATTTGGTAGCAGATTTGGGTTTTTTATTTCCCGGGAAAGTGAATCCTATGGGAATCACATTACCCTCCAAGGGGGTAATCTGAAACCCATCCCAACAGGTAGGTTTCAGATGCCCCTCTATTTGATTCCCATTGTGGGACCCACAATCAATTAAAAAAAAAACAAAAATAAAAACAAAACACGATATGTTCAAAAGATTAAAGCAAAAATAAAATTGTTGAATTAACAAGTGAACTAAAAAACGAAATCATCAACTAAATTAAACAGAAAACAATCTCTAATCATTCAATTTCCAATACCATCAAAACACTTTAGATCAACAAAACTCAGAAACAAAAAACAAAAGCACTTTTGATGATAATCAAAAAATTAAAAAATCAAGATCTATTCTCAGTTCTTCCTAAGCAAAGCAGGTCGATCTCTTGCTAAGAGCCAAACTTGTCTTTGAAGAACACAGAATCAACCCACAAAGAAACGCCAAAACACCGAGACCCATGGACGGAGAATACATCATCATCAGCTTCTCAGACGCCTTCCCCGACCCCATCAGCTCCCCCAACACAATCGTTATTGGAGTGGCGATGGAGATGCCGTAGATCAAGCAGGTGGTGTTGAACCAAGGCTTGGAGCAGAGGATCCCGAAGATGTTGACGATGGAGAAAGGTGATAGGAAGAGGAGTTCGAGCCAGATGACGCCGACGAAGAAATAGGGTTTCTCTGCGAACAGATAATCGCCTACTCGGTCATGTACTGCTTCTTTAGATCGACGAGGAATGCCGGGTAAAATTCCGATGATAGGAACATCTGAAAACAGGAACAGAGGATCTGCATTTTTTTTGCTCCCATCTTTTTTGATCTGAAAAGAGGATCTGTAATTTTGGGGAAAACCCCAAAACCAAAACATTAAACACAGCAATTAAAAATGGGAGATTATAGCCGATTCAGATTCCCTTCCAGTTTCTTCTCCAAGCTTGGCTTCTCCAACCCAACGAGTCTCAAATCCTTCTCTTTGCGCGGCTGCGTAACTCCACCGTGCTCCGAGTTGTCAACCGAACTCGGCTTCTTCCCAATTCTCGTGGCCTCAAAAAGGAGCAATCCAGCAGCGATAAGAAAGATCAAGACCATCCAGTACTTAATAAAAAACCTAAGAACTCGATGAGTCAACTCGGACTTCACTCGCTGATGGTTCTGTTTCTTGCGCTTTCTGCGGACTCGGACTCGCATCCGACCGAGCTCGTCTGAGTCTTCGTCGGAGATGGAGATTTGTATGTTGTTGTTATTGAACATTGAAGATGACATTGCTGAGATCGAATGGGATAGGTTTGTGTGTGTGTGTGTAACATTGAAAATGGAATTTTTTTTAATGTAATTATAAAAATATGATTATTAACAATTAAAAATTCATTAAAAAAAAGATTCTCATATGTTCAAATGTGCAACCAAACACATATATCTGACATTCCTAGGAATCTGATACAATATTTCCATAGCACAACCAAACACAGGTATACAAGTTTCCCAGGAATCACATTACTTTGTTTAACTTTCTCAGGAATCAGAAAAATTTGATTACCCCATACCATACTGCCCCTTAGCAACAACTTCAATTATCAAGCACTAAACTCACCAATACAACCCCTTCCTTCTGATTTAATCTTTCCACTGTTTTGAACCTTGGTTTAGGGTAGACCTGGCAATAGGTCGTGTTATTATGAATTCGTGTCGTTTCGTGTTTGGGTTGTGTTAAAATTGTTCCACTCGAACACGACCCGTTAGCTTAATGGGTTGAAATATACAAACCCTAAACCATTTGTTACATTAATAAGTAACCCGACTAGACCCATTGCAAAATATTATATTTGAGATAAAAAGTTTGAGAGAAGATTATGAAAAATGACTATATTTCATTGATATGATTTTCCTGTATATATATAAGATAATGACTGAATATACATGGAAAGAAATGAATGAGCATTATAACATAAATTTGAATAGACAAAGAATTCCTTTGATTGTGATGATACAACGACTATGAGGGATTGGAGGCATGGTTGTTGGAGAGATGATTTTCTTTCCTAATATGCCACTGTAAGATGGAATTTCCTTCCGAAAGGCCAATCTTGGAGAGAAGATCAGTGCAGCGTGATTTGGGTAGTGACTTGGTTAGAATATCTGCAAGTTGGTCATGTTTTGAAACGTTAGCTACCTGAAGCTTTCCATTTGATACTTGATCACGAACGAAGTGATAATAGATCGCAATATGTTTCATGCGATAGTGAAAGGCGGGTTAGCGCAAAGATAAGTGGCACCCAAGTTGTCACAAAGAAGTTGTGGCTTGTTGGGAAGAGAGAAGCCAAGTTCGGTGAGCAAGTTCTGTAGTTAAGATATCTCAGCAGCAGCGGACGCAACGGAGCGATACTCTGCTTCTGTAGAGGAACGTGCAATAGTTCGTTGCTTCTTTGAACACTACCACCAAGGTAGATGATAAATGCATAAACAGAGGTGTAGTCATCTCGATTTTCAGCCAAGTCAGCGTCGAAGTAGGCAACCAAATTTAAAATAGTATTGCGTTGGAGATGAAGGTCATAATATATTGTATGCTTGAGATACCGTAATAGCCGTTTGGCTGCTGTCCAGTGAATATGAGAGGGAGCATGCATAAACTGAGCCAATTTTTTCACCGAATAAGCAATGTCGGGATGTGTAAGAGAGAGGTATTGGAGAGCTCCTATTGCACTCTGATATTGAGTAGCATCAGTTGAGAGGCTACCATCGTTTAGAACAAGCCTAGTTGAAGTGGACAAGGGTGTACTAGCATCTTTTGCCCCTTCCATTTTGAACCGCTCAAGTAAATCCCTGACATATTTATGCTGGGATAGAAAGAGGCCTTGGCAAGTCGGTGTGACTTCAACACCGAGAAAGAAATAAAGATCACCAAGATCTTTGATGGAAATTTTTTGAGAAAAAGTCTTGATGAATCCAGTGATAAACTTGTGAGAATTACCTGTAATAAGGAGATCATCAACATAAATGAGAAAATAAGACGTAATTGAGTGTTGCAGGTAAATAAATAATGACGAACCGGTTTTAGAGTCGGTGAATCCATAAGAAATAACAAAGGATTTCAACTCTTTATACTATGCACTCGAGGCTTGTTTGAGACCATAAAGGGCTTTGTGAAGCCGGCAAACATGTGAGGAACGAGATTGGTCAATAAAGCCTGGGGGTTAGGCCATGTACACTTCCTCAGAGAGTCGCCCATGTAAAAAGCCATTATTCACGTCTAATTGATGGATCCGCCACCAATTGTGAATAGCAATGGAAAGAACCAAGTGGATAGTGGTCGGTTTAACCACATGGCTAAATGTCTCATGAAAGTCAACACCGGGACCTTGATGAAATCCCTTGGCAACAATGCGAGCCTTGTTCTCGTCAATGCTTCCATTGGCCTTACGTTTGATCCGGAAAACCCACTTACAACCCACCACATTCTGATCCGATTGGGACGGACAAGGCTCCAGGTACCATTTGGTTGAAGAGCAATGAATTCATCACACATAACATCCCGCCAACAAGAGTCTTTGAGAGCTTGAGAGGCACAAGTTGGTTCAAGGGAATCAGGGATATGATGCTTGGTAATGAGATGAATTGTTTTAGGTTAAAAGATGTTATTATTGGAGCGTGTTTGCATGGCATATTTGTTGAGATTTGAAGGTGGTTGATGTATTTGAGGCCCTTTGATGAGAAATTATGAGTTGGATTTGGTCGACATATCTAGCACATGCGTAGGAGACGAAATTGATGTGACTGAATCTGCCAAATTAAATTTCTCATTGATTGACACAATAGAGGCACTAGACTTAGTCATTGATGAGTTGGAGTTTGAGGATATGTTGGAGGGAACACATGGAGTATTTTTTAGAGACATTGAATTAGAAGTTGACTCAATAAATAAGGAAGGAGATTGATCTTGATTTGGTATAGAAGATATAAGGTTGGAAGGTGGAGATTGCATGTGGACTAAATTTGGACTTGATTCAGAATAGGGGAATATTAGAAAGATTTTTGGGTAGACTTGATGGAGATGATACGTGGGAATCATGGGTAGAAGAGATATGCAATGATGACTTTTGATTATGAATTTTAAAAATATGAGCAAGATTGGAAAGAGATGATGAAGTCGTGGTTCACTCTAAAAAATTAGTTAAGGAAAGATCTTCTTTATTTTGAAAAAAATGAGGAAAAATGAAATTGATCCTCAATAAATTCAACATGCCAAGAGATGAAAATTGTCTTCCCATTTTGGTCATAGCATTTATATGCATTATGACTGTTAGAATATCCAACAAAAATGCAAGGTTTATATCTTGATTCCAATTTTGTGGCGAGTATAATGGTGTAACCAGGGGTAACAGAGACACTCAAACACTCTTAATTTGAAATAATTTGGAGCCATGTGAAAAAGACTTTCAAAAGGTGATTTAAAACTTAAAATTGTAGTGGGTAAACGATTAATCAAATAAACGGCAGCTTGAAAAGCTTGTGACCAAAAGGAAAGATGAAGTGAGGCTTTGCGTAGCAAAGAGAGTCCGGTTTCAACAATTTGTCGGTGGCAACGTTCAGCAAAAGCAATATGTTGTGGTGTGTAAGGTGGAGAGACAAGGTGTTGGATGCCATGAGATTCAATAAGATTCTTCAAACCTTGGTATTCACCTCCACCGTCAGAGTAAATTGTGACGATCAGAGTTTTAAAATATTTTTCCATCATAAGTTTAAATTTTGAAAATAATGTGAAAACATCAGATTTCTTTGCCATAGGAAAAAACCATGAATATTTAGTAAAATGGTCAACAAATAAAACAAAAAAAGAAAATTCATCCATTGATTTTATGGAAGAAACTCCTTATACATCAGCATAAAGAAGATCTAATGGACCTCGACTCTAAAGAGTAGAGACACCGAATGGTAATCTATATGACTCTTGCTACATAAACATGAAGCACAAATGGCACGAGACTTGAAAAAACTTAAGGACACTGGGAGAGTTTTACTGGACAATAGAAACTGGAGAATTTTTGCAGACGGATGACCAAGTCTATTGTGCCAATCTTCAAGTGATGCCTTGAGACTAACACAGACATGTTTGGTTACCGATGCCGCACCTAGTGTGGTAGGCCATTCGTAAACATTATTCCGTCTCCTTCCATGCGCGAGAGTTCTCACGTTGTTAAATTCTTCACAACAAAATGAGATGGAAAAAATTCAATTGATGTTTTATTGGAGTTGCAAAATTGCAGAACATAAATCAAATTTTTTTGCATTGTGTGAACACAAAGAACATTAGATAAATTGAAAGTGGTAAAAGGAGAAGTGAGAGAAGAAGAGTCAGTATGTGTGATAGAGAGTTTTGTATCATCGCCGATGACTATGTCATCGGGTCTTTCATATGGTTGGCGCAATGAAAGGTTATTCAGATCAGTTGTGACTTGATGAGAAGAACCGGAGTCCATTAGCCAATTAGAGGGGGGGCGACACTAGTTGTTGTGTGATTGGAGTTAGAGTGTTGCTATTGTCTCGCAATAGTATTTTTTTTGCATGGTAGCACTGACAAACGGCATGTCCCCTTTTTTCACAAAATTGGCAAATGAGATCGGGATTCCTAGTCCCACTTGAATGGTAAGAATTTCCAGATCTGTTGATGAAATTTTGCTCACTATTTTTCTGAGAATAATTGTTCCCTTGAGGAAGATTCTGATTGTTTCCTTTCCAGTTATTTCCATTTTTGTTGTTGAATCGAGTTGCATTGACAGTTATGGCGGTGGTGGGGTGACTCTTTTCTCGTTTGAGAAATGGCTTGTAATCCACTAGTTTGTCGTACAATTCCTCGAATGAGATGACTGAGTCACAAGCACGAATGGCTATTGTGATTTCTTTGAAGTCTGATCCAAGACTGTTGAGAGTGTGCATTACTAGATTCAAATCGTCAAGTGGGGCGCCCACAAGTGCAAGGTCGTCAACAACGCTTTTGATGGAGCGGAGATAGTCGATAACTGGACTTGAGCCCGAGACATCTTCATTTGATTTTCTTTGAGTCCCATGATTTGAGTGCATGAACGATTGGCGTACATGCTTTCAAGCTTAGACCACGCTTGCATAGAGGTCTGTGCAGATGACACAAAAGGGAAAATTGATGGATCAAGTGACCCAATGATTGCTAGAAATATCAATTTGTCTTGACGCATCCAGAAGGTAAATGCGGGATTGGGTATCTTTTTGTTATTCTCCTCAACAATCGATGATGGACACGGATTAGTGCCATTAATATAGCCTAAAAGATTATAGCAGTAAAGTACATCATCAAATTGAGCTTTCCAAGATGGGTAAATTGAGGGCTTCAATTTGAGTGGGAGTTGGCACTAGCAATTTATCGAAAACATCTAAATTTTTTATATATATAAATTCCAAAATAAAAAACTTGAAAATGAAATCTTCCTTCTGAATCTTCAATATGTTGTTATTGGGAATCTCAATCCTCATTTAGACCAAAAATGTTAAATTACTTGTGTTAGATGTTACAAAAGAAGAATTAACATACATTAATAAATCAAATACATTTGTGAATAAATTCATACCCTTCAAATTTCAATTAAGCATAACATACTCAGACCCTTGGGTTGAATTAATAGTAGCCTCAATGTTCAAATTGAAGACATCTTCAATGAGTTCATCCATGTTAACGTGATCTTCCTTGAAGAATTATATATATATATATATATATATATATATTTATATAATTTATTTTATAAGGAATAAAATATTAATTAGTACATCAACAGTTGCAAGAGATTACCTGATTACAAGAAAGTTGATTTTGAGAGTTTTAGGGTTAGGGTTATAATATTGTATATATAATTAATTTATAGTTTTAGAGTTTTTAATTTAGAAATTGAAAAAAAATTAGGAATTTTTCCTCTTTCAAAAAAAGAAAAAAAATAGAAAATTAAAAAAAAATTAATTAGTAAAATATATTCTAACCATAATTATAGAGATATTTTTTTTACAAATTCTATAACTTGACTATACAAAGATTCTTTTAATAACTTTCATAAACATATTAAAAAAAAAATTTATATTAATGGGTTATCGAATTAACGGTTTTTTAAGGGTGAACCCAAAACCGACCCTTTATATTTCATGTTTTAATGGGTTGACCCATTAACAACCCAATCTGAGAAACTAGACCCACCAACCTCTATTTTCGAATGGATTTAGGTCTGTAAAATTTTACAAGGTCTATCCATTGATATGAAAATTCACAAATCAAATCCCAGAGAATTTTCTTTGCATTATTTATTTTATGCATCCATTTTTTTTAAATAAAGCAGTCTGAACTCTGAAGTGGTAAAAAAAATGTAATTTTGAGTGAAATGACGATGGTTGATCATAAATGAAAAACAACTCCCTTAAAAAAAATGAAAAAGAATGATGAACGGTGATATGTCCACTCTTTATAATTGAAAAGACCATATAACGGTACGCTATCATACACGAAATCAGCAAAAACATGGATTTATATAGCAACAACACCACCACCTATTATTATTTTTATTATTATTATTATTATTATTATTATTATTAATTTATTATCTGCTGCCAGTTTAAATTTCAAAAACGGTTTTCAGTTTATTATTTGTTACTTTTATACATTCAATTTTCATTTTTAAAAACTTGGTTGATTAATTAATTATCTCACGGAGTCAAGTAGAACAAAATTCAGTTCAGCCTCAAAGCGAATAGGAACAAGAAGCTAATATACTAAAAGGTTTTTTTATTAAATGTCATTGATAAGTCATGAGTTGATCGGTCTCAACTCAATACACAATTAAAGCTTTGTTAATGTCACTTTTTTTTTTCCAAAATAATTGTATCTTGTTATCTTTTAATTTCAATTTTTTACTAATGCACTTAGTTCAAGATTTTAAAATAAATATATAACTTAAAACCCGAATCTTAATGTGACCGATCTCGTTTTGACTCGAACCCCGTACATGTAAATAAATCAGATAATCATACATGTTCAAACCAAAACTCAAATGAACACGTGTCAAATTTTTATAAATTTTGGACATAATAGATTGTTATCACATATTTGATGATTTTAATTCATTTCTTGATTTAGAGTTGAAACAAAATTTCTGGATTGTCATCTACCAAATGGAATCTTAAGTTGATTTAAAATCTATCGATTTTAATGAATTTTGATATGGTTTTTTTGTGTATATGATAAGTTCAATTCACTTGTAAACAAATTTAAAAAAAATTCAAGCACTAAAACTATTTTTTTTTTAATTTTTCGTCTCGTTTTTTGATGCTTTATTTTTTAATAAAATCAGGAAAAATAATTGTAGTTCTTGAAAAAAAATTTCAAATCTTGTTTACAAATAAATTTTATTGAAAAAAATTTAAAAATTCTGGATGAATAAAATTAGCACAATCATTAAATTATTGTGCATTACCTATTATATTAACATGCAAGACTATTATGATAATTATTATAAAAATTTCAAGATTGTTTAAGGGTAAAGAATCCAAATAAGTCCGCAATAAAAATAATTTTGATATAAATGTCTTTGTTCATGGATTCGAGGCCAAACTGTGACCGAGATGTTTTTAAAATCTTCACCAATAATTCTGTCTCACATCACATAGGTGGAAAGGATTCACATCAATAGAGTCTTCAAAGAAATTGATTACTTGTCCAATCTGATCAAAGGCAAGAAAAAATTTCCAAAGAATATGTGATATCTTTTTCTTGTTAATTGTAACTTTTTTTTTCAAGTTATATACATTTTTATCATCAAATTATATGTACCGTAATCAATTATATTTCGTCTTTTTTGTGTACACCATTGAACCAAGGGTTGATGCAGCTCTTTACATCATTTAATAAATTGTGAAGAATATTTTGTTTAAATAAATAAATGGCCATGAAGAATTTTTTGTGGTGGATATTGAAAAGGTCTGAGACACAGAAACATGGTCTTCATGCTTTCATATAAAGATATATATTTCCAAGAAAATACCGAAAACATCACTTGCATGTTTCATACACATGTGTGTTTTCATTTTTTACATGAAACATAAGAAGAAAACACTATTACACAAACGTATTTCTGCTTCATTGTCCAAGCCTTTGTCAGATTGCTTAAAATTGAAAGCACGTCTTATTGGTGATACATGAATAGACCTTCATTAGCAAATATTTTCCTAAATATGTGGACAAAAAACATTTGGCCATGTCAGGTGGGAGAAGTTATTGACGTGGGAAAAATGGTTTTTTTAGAGTATCTTTAGTGGTATAAGTAAATTTGGATTCTAAAAAATTGTCACCTCAACATTTGAGGTCTGATTTCATAGATTGTTAAAATTTTATCTAAATCAAAAATATACTCCTGCCACATATTTTTCACTGTTCCCGTAAATTTTTATTTCAATGTTCCCACATATTTTATTGTTTGACTATAAATTTTTTATCATTGTTATGTTTTGAGAATTTTTATTTTTACTTTTTAATTTCACTGGTAAAAAGGAAATTAAGATCATATTGTTAGCATTAGCGAATTTTACTTTTATTTTTTAATTTCACCATTGTTATGTTTTGGGGATTTCACTTTTATTTTTCAATATCATTTTTTGGGAAAGAAAACTAAAGCATGAAGTGATAAAATAATTCCTTTCATTTATACTAAGAATTCTCAGTTAATACAATAATTTGCCTTAAAATCAACCATTGATTGTTGTTCCAAAATCATATTAAAATTTTCTTTCAATATATCATTAGCCAAACAAGGTAAGAATGAAAAAAACTGAAAAAGAAAAGAGAAAGTATATAATATGGGTATTGATCGATTCGTAATTAAGAGACAAATTTTACCTGATTGGAATTTTTGGGGTTAAAACGATGATGAGATATATAAATGATCAGAGAAAAAAATCACATATGAGAGAAAACAAAATTGCAGCAGCAGTTATTTTGGTTTAAGTTTGTATTTGGTGATTGAAAGTGATTCTGTTAGAGGGTGTTTTTGGGATAAATAATCAAATTTTGATTACTCTCATACTTTTGAAGATACCTTTAAATATACTCCTATTTGATGTAGAAATAAGCAAACTTTAGGGTGGGTTTAATTGTGAAAAAATTGATTCCGACATTTGAAAATTGAAATAAAATCAGGGTTTTGTAGAATGGGTGTTGTTATGCTTAGAAAATTTATTATTATTTTTATTTTATTTATGTTAGCCCATTTTAGTCATTTTTATAGGGATATTAGTAATTTATATATATATATATATATATATATATATATATATATATATATAAAACACTTGTGTGGCTAGAAATCGTTTGGGTGGCAATAACCATTTTGAAATTGAATAGGATGTAACAAGTTAAAAAAAATGAAAATGATGTTTTTGAAATGTTATTTTCATCATCTTAAAACACTTATGGTATCATTTTCTAAAACTTATATTTTGAAAAAAAAATGAAATCATATTTGGTAAAAATAACTAAAAACAACAAAATGATGAATATGCCAGTTTAAAAAAAAATACAAACAATGAATATGCATGCTAAAATTGTTTTCAAAATAATTTTGCTTTTCAACTAATTATGAAAAAAAATAAAAATAAAGTACAACAATAATTACGAAGATAATATGAGATTAAAAAGGTCGATTATACACAAACCATAATGGGTTAGGCTAAAACAACTTATATTTATGATATAAAATTTTAATTTCAATATCTCAACCATCCATGTGCTTTTAATCTAAGAGTTATAAATACATTCAAATCTCAACCATTGGATTAAGAGCACATAAGTGGTTGAGATATTAAAGTTAAAATTTTAAGTCACAAATTTAAGTTGATTTAGTTTGACCCAATTATAATTAATAATTTAATAAGATTATCAAGTTATACATCCCCACCCACCAGAGAAACAGTACAACACAACACAACACTTAACATGCTAATAAAACAGTAAAACGTAAATTACATACAACATAAACAACATTATTAGGCGGTAGAGATAACGTGATCAAGTACTACCACAATCACGGGTTTAGGTCGTGGGCTGCAGCGTGGTAGACTGGGTAGTGGCAACACTTAGGGTTGCCTGGGCAGCAAGGTGGTTGCTTTGGGGTCTGTTGCACATTGCTGCTGCCGCACATAATCATGCTGGTGAAAGCTAGCATAAAATGAGTTCCTCAAACAATAAAACATTGTGAAACTTTTCCTTATAATCATGCTAGTGAAAACTTATAACATTGTGAAACTTTTCCTCATAATCATGCTAGTGCATGATTATGAAGAAAAGTTTCACAACATTAAAAGCAATATTATATGCATAAATATGTTGTGATTACTCTCGGATAAGTTAAATTCCTTAATCTTAAAAATTCTTGTTATATTTATGTTATGCTTAATTTTAGAAATGAGCAGAAAAAATAGAAGATTAGTGGAGAGGAGAAAGAATTAGAGAAGTTAGAAAGAGTTATTAGAAATAGAGAGAATGAGAGGAAAAGAGGATGAATGATAATTTGTATAACTTCTTGATGATTCATTTAATCAATAACATGGACATTTATAGGTCATACAATTACAACAAGTTATATTGCTAATAATGCAACAAACAAATAACAATTCAGAAAATCAACGAATTAATGGGAAGTGGTGTTTGAACTATTGCAACCCGCTAACCATACACAACTAAGCCACTAAGACACTACTTTAACAAACTGACTTATTCAACCTAATCAACTAACTAATAATTTGACCAAGTACACATATTATGCACATATCAATTTACTTTTACAAATTCTTGTTATTCTACGAAATTAACAACTTTAGGGTAATTTTTTCTTGAATTGTCTTACGTTTTTGCTTTGATTTATTGTTATGGGATGTATAGTTTTTTTCATTATGTGCATATTTCTATTGAGACATCATTTATTTTGTGTTACACAACTATCGTTGAAGACACAGTGCATGAGAAGAGACGACTAGATTAGGAAGAATATATTTGTTCTCCATTTTGCTTATAATAGATACTTATCATGTTTTTTGTTCTATAAAATTTTAACACTCTTGCTTTTCGACATGTTTGGTTGAATCATTTCCATCGCAGTCCATTTTAAGCTTACTAGTCATATAACATTAAATTTCGAATCCAATCGGTATAGTTTGGATTGTGTGTGATGCTTGTCTAGTGTGCCTTCTAACAGCTGAATGGGTCACACCACTCACTTCTGATCCACCTGTAATAAAGTTAATAATTCGGTCTTGTAGGAGCGGCTCTGGTGGACTTTCATCTCGACTAGTTTGCTGCTTCTCGTCGCGTCGAGCGAGTGTTTCTTTTCCTTTGTCGGTCAGGAACTCCAACAAGTGACCTCGATTCAACAGTTCGGCTACCTCCAATTTGAATGCAATGCAGTTATCTATTCGATGACCATGATCTTCATGGAACTCGTATCGAAACCTAGTGTTTCAATGTTTTGGGAGAGCATTTAACTTTTTCGACCACTTGACTGTGTTTCCTATCTCTTTCATGACTGCTACGAGACTAACGGGTTCGATGTTGATGTGGTACTCTGGGAATGGTGCACGTGATTGACCTGACCTGGGCTGATTAGGTCTGTATGATTGTCTGTTGTTTGACCTATCGTAGCGAGGTTGATTACTACGTCGATCTCCCATTGGGTAGGGTTTGACATGCATGTCGGTTGATATGCGATTGAGACGGTCATTCCATCTGTTGCCATAGTTGTTCTGTTGCATGACGTAGTTCGCTTCATCATCCTCCTATTTGATCTGAGCCCACTCATTTGCCAGCATATCCTCCATTGCCTTACACGGGTACTTTGGTGAGCTATTTGTAAAGATCGGAGTCAAACCCAAGTCCTTTCCTGAATGCAAAAATGGCGGTTGCCTGGTTGCAATGAGGAATCTGTACCTTTTCCCTGTTGAACAGTCCGACAAAGCTCATCAGGTTCTCGCCACGTATCTGGGTTATTGTGTAGAGGTCGTCAGATTGTTGCTCTAACTTTCGACTACTTGTGAATTGCTCCACGAACGTATTATTAAGCTGTGCAAAAGAAGTTATCGAATTATTGGACAAGTTAGTATACCATTGTAAAGCTGGATCGCTGAGGCTGGATCCGAATGCCTTGTACATGCACATGCACAATTCCCTAAGGTCGCACAGGATTGCTATGGTGAACATGTGTTGCTTGTACTGTGCGATATATGGTCGTCTGGATTTGTTGAGCCCTCAAACTGCATCATGTTTGGGAAACTAAATCTTTAGCATCTTGACCAAAGTGATAGAATCGATGAATGGAGAGTCCACAAAGCTACTTGCCGCACTCTTCTTGATAGGGGTTAAGACTCCTAGAATCATTTGGAAGAGTGCTTCTATTTCTACAAACCTGCGAGAGAGCTTGAGGTAGGGTTGGAGTGGATTTTACCAACTACAGAATTGACTAAGGTATACAGAGTTCCTAAAGGCATTCTCCGACTACGGATCGTCATTCTATTTTGGTTCCCGTGGTGTTCCCTAAGGGGTTGACATGGTGACTTGGTTTTCTTCTGCTTGACCTATCTAGGTTGTAGCCTAGGGATTCTTTCTTATCGAAGTCCATTCGCCAACATTGAACTGCTCTAGTGTTTAGGAATTTGCTCCGGGCTCAACTAGAGTTGTACTGTTAACATTCTACGTTGTGTCGACCACCTGGACCAGAGGTGTGGTGGCACGTTGTTAGGCATGCCTTCAATCATAGCTCGTAGTTCTGCTTTACGGGTTCGGATAGCGTCGTTTTCAGCTTCGAGCTCTCTCAGCTTCTCAGTATTTGCGGTTATTTGAGTAGTCAACATGTCAATCTGCTCCTCGATAGTTTGTGAATTTTCGTCTTCTGACATCTTGAGCGAGTTGTTGTCGTGATTTGATTGACTCGTGAAAAAGTTGCAAAGGGCCCCACGGTGGGCGCCAAACTATAGTGGGTCGCTCTATAGTTGTTGTAGACCGGGCTCTTGTAACTTGTATTTAGAGTCTGGTCGAACCAAACTTGTTGATCGCTTTGAGAACTTGAAAAAAGACATAAAAATAAACTAGAAGGGGATGTCCCTTAGGGGACTCTCTGACGCTCAAGTTAGGCATTTAATCGACAAGTGAGATAATCCTAATTATTAAGCAAACTAAACTAAATCTAATGCAAATCATGAACAAGGTTGGTCGAGCCGTAGGTTATGTTGTCTTTTGGCTTTATTTTGCTTGGGCTGAGCGTAGAGAGAGATTGAAATTAAAAGATTTCAAAGATTAAGTTGATTTAATGATATGGGTTTAGCAGTGATTTTCCGGTGATCAGAGATTATTTTAACAAAGTTTTAGCGCGCAAATGAGCTTTTTCCATTCAGAAAATTCATAATTCCCTATATCTGAAGAGAATGTCTTAATTATAGGCCTCATCAGACTTAATTACGTGGTTCGTAGAGGATCAAACATGCGTGATCATTTCCAAATTTTTAGGGAAATAAGGTTTGAATCACAGTCAAACTCTTCCTTCAGTTGTTACCTAATAACAACTAAAGCCTGCCTGTATCAAAAGGAAGTTATCCCATCTAACGGGTTATTGGATCAACCCGTAGCATAAGTTCTTAGCTCATATAAACTACATCACCAATAATGGGCTTGACGGTTGGGCCTAGAGCCTGTTTTTGACTACCTTAATTATTTGGTTTATTTAATGTGATTATACTTACAAGTATGATGTGTGTAGGAACAGAGCCATAATGATCATTTTCTCTGCAACCAACTTCATAGCATTTACCATATCTTGATCTTTTCTCTGCAAGGCTTGAGATAATTCATTTGTAATTCCAAGTACATCTTTCATCAAATGTAAGCAAAAGACAAAATTAAAAGATTGCATCAACTCTGCTAGATTGTTTGCTTCACATCTTTGCTTAGAAGTTGATCCATCATCTGCAATTATCTTAAGTTCATCAATTAAAGATGGAAACATAGTGATTATGCTTGTTAAAGTACCGTAATGTGAACCCCATCGTGTATCACCAGAACGTTTCAAATTAGTCTCTTGATTGAGACCTCTCCCATTTGAAAGTTCACCACTTTTGAGTGCTTCAAAAACTACCATGGCTTGCTTCTCTGGAAGAATATTACGACGTTTAGGTGAAGCTCCAACAATATTCACTACATTGGCAACTATGTTGAATAAAGATTGAACATCTATGTGATTCTTTGCTAAAGCAATAAGAGCCAATTGAAGTTGATGAACAAAACAATGAATATAATAAGCACACTCATTCTCCTTCATAATTAATCATTTAAGACCATTAAACTCCCCTTGCATATTACTTGCCCCGTCATAACCTTGCCAGCGCAATCTAGATATGCTCAATCCATGCCCAGAAAATACGTTATCAATTGTGGCTTTGAGTGAGAGGGCGGTAGTACTAGCGACATGTTTGACACCAATAAAGTGTTCAACTACTTGTCCATTAGGATGTACATAACGTAATACTATAGTCATTTGCTCTTTGGTTGATACATCACGATATTCATCAATTAAGATTGAAAACAATACATCACCCATTTCTCTAATAATAGTATTGGTAGTTTCAACTGCAAGAGCATGTACACTGTCTTTTTGAATATCATGTGATGTTAACTTGAGGTTTTTTGGAGCATTTAGTTTCTTTAATATTTTCATTATGGCCTGTAAGAAATCGCTAAAGTTAAAGAAAGTTTATGTGGTTGCATGACTCTTCATATTCTTTGTCACCACGGAATGCAAGTCCTTGTTGTAAAATAAATCGAGCACAATCAACATATGCATTCGAGCTTCATCAGAATGTTTAGAAAAAATAGTCTCAATATGTTGCGCTTGATTTAACAAAGCTCCACAACTTCGTCAGGCATGTTGGTGGGTACTATATTTTTTCTACATGATATGTCAATGTATCTTTCTTCCTCCAATTTTAAAATCCTTTACCAACAAATGAATTACCACCCCCTTATTGACCATTCACCGGTTTGAAGAGATAACAATAAAGGCAAAATGTAGCGTTGTTTGCAATTCTATATTCTAACCAAGTTTTATATTCATCAAACCTTGATTGGATGAATCTTCAACTTGCTGGCTTAAAAGGAAATTCATGCCTTCTAGGTTGACAATGACATTTTTGCAAATAAGCTCTACGAATTTTTTCTCGAACATCATGATTATAATCTAATATACGAAGTCGTAGACCAGGATATGTGGAAAGACTAGATATATCAAATTCTGAACTTTTTTGTTTACAACCATCACTTTTCTCCAAAGGGGTAGGCAACATTGATAAATATTTTTTATAATAGTTCTCCATCACTGTTTCCAAATAGAGTTTAATGAATAAAATGCTTACAAATTTTTAAACAATAAACCTATAATTAAATTAAAATTTTCTGCAATATAACACCTAATTAGTATTAAAATTTATATTGCATCACATAATAAACCCGACTTTTATGCAATATAAAACCTAATTTGTATTTGAATTTGTAATAAATAATTATTGAATTTTATACTCACAAGTTATAAACTCAATTTTATGCACCACATACTAAATAATTTATTAACACCCTAGAATTAGGATTCGTTGATTATCATTTACTTGTCAAGAGAATATATAAAATATTCTAAATTTTTGATGGTTTGATCTTTTTGATTTAATAATTGAAGCTCATTTTTTTTAATTTGCTTGAATTTGGCTTGAATCCGACTTGCAGGATGCAGCTAATGTTGAAAGAGTGTTAGCAGGATTTCTAGGTTATTTTAAAAAAAGAGTAAAGAGGAAAATGAAGTTTATTTATTATGCAGAGGAGAGTAAAAAACGTGGGTTTTGACTTTTGAATGAAAGAATAAAATGAATAGTGGGACTATTTTGTTTAATAAAACATTTAGGTGGGCTATTGTGTTTGATTTTATTAATTGTTTTATTTTAATAGTTTTTTATACAATTTATTAATGGTTTGAAAGCTCAACCCGTGTAAAGTTCTTCTGTATCAAGATTCTAGAAAGATAAAAATCTTAAAAGATTTTGGTTAAAACTAAAATTTAAGGGAAGCAGTTTGCCCTGCTTGCCCTCAATTGCCTCTGTCCCTGGCTGTGTGGTTGCTGTTAGGAAACAACCACATCAAAAAATAAGTGCAGTTTCAATTTTATTTGGTGTGTTGTATTTTATTTCAATGCTCTTTACTTTGATTGTAAACTCAAATTTTGAATTTTATCTTATAAACTAGAACTCTAGAAGTTTTGATTCCAAACATAATTCTTACAACAGAAACTTGCGGATTGAAAATTTAATGCATGTGATGTTTTTGGATCCAATTATCTTTCATGGGTCATTGATGCATGGTTGCATTCGAGATTTGAAGTTTCCTTGCAAGATCTAAGAGATAAATTTGACCACCATAAGGACATGACTCTTCCTAATGCCCGATAGGAGTGGCAACATTTATGATTTTAGAACTATAAATCAATTTCTCAATACAATTCTACTTTGTTTCAATTCAAAACACAATTGAGATTGTGTGGTGAAGAAATAATTGAGAAAGACATGTTAGAAAAAACTTTCACTACTTTTCATACCTTGAATAGGATCATCAACAGTAACATCGAGAGTAGAGATTTACAAAATATCCAGAATTTATTTTATTTCTAAATTTTTTTCTAATAGATACTAAATACTTGAATAGGATTCTATTTCTAGATTTTTTTCACCCCCACCATACTCTCTATCATCATCTCTATCCATATTTTTATTTATATTTTTAAATAACTTATATTTTCATTATTATTATTTTTTTACTTTCTTTAATAATTATTATTCAACTAAATTTTAACGGATATTATTTATAATAACATTTGTAATTTTTTTACTAATTTTTCAGGTTCTAATATTTTTGAATTAATTTTCTCAACTTACTTATTTTTTTTTCTAAGTGTTACAAGCTCAAAATGAAGCAATAAAATTAGAGATTTTACGTGAACGTGAAGCAATTCGACGTGAACGTGAAGAGAATAAAATTATGATCATAGATTTGGATTTCATTAAAAATCCCAACGAATGCGAATTCTTTGGAAGAAAAAAGATGGAAATTTTAGAAGAAAAAAAACACTCACAATTCCCAAGGTGGATCATTTTTAGGTGGATATGAAAGTCATGTGGATGGTTTTCCAAAAATATTAATGTATATGGACATTATCATATGTTATGTTGTTATTATAATTTTTAATATTATTTTTTTTAAATACTATGTTTCGGTTTTTATTTTATTACTAACTTATAATTATTAATATGTAATAAGAGATATTTTTATAACATAATAATTTTTTTAGAGAAAATTATAACAAAATAATAAAATGAAAATGAGGAAAGCACAATAAAAAATTATTAAGTAATATTCAATATTGGACTCATTTTAAAGATTTAGATGAGACATTTCTAATGATATAATTTTTATGTTAATAAAATTTATAAATTAAAATTTATTATACATTAATTGAATTTAATGAAAAAGGTAAAAATATATAAATGGAATAAAAAATGTTAAAAAGTGAATTTAGAGTATGAGATTTGGTACTCTAAATTTAAAGTATCAATCTTAGAAACTCTAAAAAAATTTCTTAGAGATATAGAGTATGGTGGGAGATGATCTTGTTTATCCAAAACTTCCTTGTCTCTATAATTCCACGTGTTCAAATAAAAAAAAAATCATCACAGAGATTTAAAGCAAGCACTAAAGTATAGGATTAAAATTAAAAACCTACCATGGTTCATGACCTTTCAACTATTGTTGGATGTAGGGGTGAGCATGGATCGATTCGGTTCGGTTTTGGCCAAAACTGTATTGAACCTAAATATATTCAGTTTTTAAAAATGTGAATCGGTTTGAACCGTTTTGAACCCGAAAACCGAATTGAACCGTTTTGAACTCGAAAACTGAATTGAACCGAACACCTTTATCTCGGTTCGTTTCAGTTCGGTTCAATTCGGTCTATATACTCGATCAAAATATAAAATCTTCATAACTTCCATAAAATAGAAGTCAAAAAATGTAGTACATAGTGTAGTCCAACGTCAACAAATAGTCCATAATAAAATTGAACTTTACAAAATAATTCATTAAGATAATTCGGTTTATTCAGGTTCGGTTCGGTTCAGTTTTGTATATTCAAAACCAAAACTGAACCGAATTCAATTCGGTTTTCAAAGTTCAAATCGGTTTGAACCGAATAAAAGCTATGAACCGAACCAAACACCATTTTTTGGTTCGATTCGATTCGGTTCAATTCTGTTTCGGTTTTTATGCCCACTCTTAGTTGGATGGGTAAATAAAGATGTATTTATTTAAAAACATCCCATTTATCATAACAATGTTAAATATTCTGTTAGGATACAGATCCATGACAAAAAAATACAAAATACAAAAGATAAAAATAAAAAATAAAAGGTAAAAACAAAAAACAAAAAACAAAAAACTCTCAAATGGTCTCCTCTCTCTCTCTCTCTCTCCCTCTGACTCTGTCCCTTGTGCTCTCCTTTGTCCCTTCCATTGTCTCTGATGTGCCATTTCACTACTTTCTGTTGTTGTATTTTGAGTTGGATTGGAAAATATCCATCTCCATTTTTTTTAATGTTTTCTAAATTTGTATTTTTATCTTTTTTTTTTCAAAAACATTGCAAAATATATGTGATGGAGATTCATCACTGACCAATCTATATCTCCATCATTTTATTCTTCTTAGTTTTTTTTTTCCAGAATTCTTCTTTTTTTTTTTCCAAAATTTCTTCAAAATTAGATGCGATGGATAATATATCTCTTTTTTTTCAAATATTTTTTCCATAAACACTCCAAAATCTGAAATTTAGATACGGTGGAGATTCAAATCTGATCACAAAAAGGAAAAAAAAAAATCAATGTTAAAGTTAAATTTTTTTTTTTCAAAGGAAAATCAATTAGGTTTTTTTAATGGAATATCCAGTGTTCTAGTAATCGGCCTAGGCGGCTAGCAACTGAGGCGAAAAGGTGAAAATCGGCCACATTCCACGGTTTCCGATTACTCGTTCACGGCGGCGACTAATCGGCTAGGCGGCCAGGCGATGGTCAAAGCGCTGTTGACCGCCTAGCCTGTTTAAAAAAAAAAAATTGCAAAGAATTGAAAACAACCTCCTTTTCAGATCATTAACAATTAGGACATCAAACTTCCAAACCTAAACCAATTTTTCCCAATTTTTCCCTTCATCTTCGACCAAATAGCTTACAAACCAAAACGGCTAAACCAGATCTCTCATTGCTCCTGCCACGGTAAGCTTCTGTATTCTATCGCCGTCGCCGTCGCTGTCACCAGGTCGCAGCTGTCTCTAGTTCGCCAGTATGTACCCTCTCATCTCTTTTGTTTTCATGTCTGCTTTTGCTCTCTGTTTTTGGTTCTTGTTGGGTGTTTCACTGATTTTTGCGGAAGCTTTGGTGGGTTTGGGTGTTTCTTGTGGTTTGTGTAGTGGATTAAATTCAAGTAGGGAAATCATTGAGTGGGGAAATCAATTCAAATAGGGAATTCACTGAAATCATTGTGTTTCACTCTCTTGTGGTCTTGTTTCTTTTCTGGGCGTGGGAAATCACAGAATTGTGGTTAGCTTCAGTCCAAGAGCTAGCAATGGCTATGCAAATTTGTTGGCAAAGAAAGGTTCGAGCAGGGAAGGGGACTTGGTTAGTTAGAGAGATTTATAAGGCTTTACGTTTTAGTGGTGTTTGTTCGGTTTCAATTTCTCTGTTTTCTGGGTTTCTCAGAATGTTTCTTGCTCCGCTCTGGCAATGAAGTCTGATTGTATAGTGCTGTTTTTCATGTTTTGATGATGTCTTTGCTGATGTTTTTATAAGGATTTGTTTTCGTGTATTGGTCTGTTGATCCATCTATTTGGAGGTGGCTCTGTTTTCGGCTACTTTAGCCTTCAATACATATCGTTTGCAGTTCAAAAAAAAATGTTGGCGTGGTATTTCTTTTGTTGGTCTATTATGAAATTTTGAATGATCCTCCAGACCCTGTGTGTTGTGTTCAACAAGTCTGGTTTTGTTCCTTGACTTAGACTTTTCAAAATTCTCAGAACACTTCAGTCTCTGAAAAACACACAATGAAATTGCTTGTGCATACTCATTCAATAACTTGCCTGTTTAAATTTCATCCACTAAAAAAAAAATCTTCATAGTAGGAAACCCATTAAAACTGAACTGTAGCACAATAAAAATAAAAATATATATATAATAAAAAAATTAATTGGATAAAGTTTGACCCAATGTGCACTCAAGATCCGTTTGATGTGTAATTTGACATTTGTTGATTTGGAAAGAATACTTTTTGGATTTAATAATTGGGGATTTGGATTGGTTTATGATTGGATTTGGAAAGAATTTGTTGGAAATAATTTTCTTTGGAGTTCTAATTGGAGTTTGTTTTTAATTGTGTTTTCCGATTAATCCCCGATTAATCGGCGACTAATCGGCCTAGGCGCTAGGCGCTGGGTCTCCGCCCGACTAGCGCCTAGCGCTTACTAGAACACTGGGAATATCTGATAATAAGATATATAAAATATTAAAGTTAGATTTTAAGAATATAATCTAAGGGTATTATAGTCTTTTCATATGGTCAATACAAGTCGATTTAACGGAACGGTTAACTGTGTTACAGTCCACCGTTGTTTTGAATAAATGCATCTTTGTCTACCCATCCAACAATAGTCAAAAGTTCAGGGATAGTTTTTAATATTAACCCAAAAGTATAAGATCCTAGCCGTATCGGATGAGTAGTCAAGTGTTGAAATAGAATTGTTATTTACAACACAACATAACCCTTGAATTCGGAGTTTTGCCGCTACGTAGAGCCGAGGTGTGGCCGCTACTCTTCTTACTTCTCGACACTTCACTCCTCAACTCTTCACAACAACTAAGCCCTTAAAGATTGGAGGTATGTTCTCTGATGTTTGGTTTCGCAGAAAACTATTAAAATTCTAGTAAGAAAATTAAAAAAAAAAATTAAAAGAAACTCTGGAAAGCGTAAGTCTCTTCTTAAACTTACTGATTTTCGATTCATTTTATTCCAACTTATCTCCTGTTCTGACGACAACTTATCTCCTGGCATTTCCCAGTATTCTGGCAGGGTATTTTCAGCTAAAACTGACTTGGTTGTTTATCTCAATTTCATCTGTTGGTCTTGTGTCTGGAGGATGAAAAGTTATTTTCTTTAATGTATCATCAAATTCCTTTTATATTAGGGTTGTTTTTTTGTATTCAATGCATAATTACATTTAACTTTCCTGTTAAAACTTGTTTTGGTGAAGGATTTACAACTAGTCTAATACAGATCATTATTTGCATTGGTTATCAGTTGGCGCATGTTAAGCAGGTATATGGAAATAACTATATCCTTGGTTCCCCATTTTGGGAGCATGTTAAGCAGGTATCGAACCCAGAGACTTCTGTTGGTGCAGCGCCTTGGGTGTACTATTCTATATATGCATTTTTCGTTTTCCTATTCAATATATTTGACATTGTAAGTATCCTTTCAACCTAACTATTGATTATTACAGAACCATACATGCTACTTGACAAAAACTTTGTGAATATATGTTTGCTGTCATCATGATTCTTTGCTTGTGCATTATAGTTTTCTTGCAGTTATAATTTTTTGATTGCAAAATCATAAAAAAATAATTTAGTAGAGGATGATCTAGTTTTCTATTTATGCTCTTTTTTCATTCTCTTGATATTGTACTCACAAGTATTCAAATACACGAAAGTGAATGTAAAGAAAAGTTATAGAAATTATATCTATAAGACTATAACTGCACTTATATATGAAATACATATTTTGCTGTACAATCACTTTATATGGTAATACAAATATACAATAATATTGAATTGGCAGACAGATGCAAATGCTAAGAAACCTTGAAGAAACCCTTTATATGGTAATACAAATATACAATAATATTGAATTGGCAGACAGATGCAAATGCTAAGAAACCTTGAAGAAACCTAGTGAAAATGCTTAACTGTTTTTTTTTTTCTTCCTGTCATCATTTGGAATGGAAGCTTATAACGATAAACCATTATGTATGTCTTGTATGGGACATAATAAAGCCAGAGTTGTCATATAGGAAAGGTAACAACTTATAATAATGATGCTTCAACTCTAACCTCATTCCATTGACACAGGAGTTTTTTATTATTCATTCTGTGGAAACACAAATTAAACATAAATTTTGCATTGAACGTGATTGTTCTTGCATGTCAGTCATCTGGTACTATAAATGTGTCAAAATGATATAAATATGAGCTCCGAAGTTATGGTAGTTATAATTTTTCGTTGTCGTTTATAGATCTCATCTTAACTGGAATCTCAATGCAGGCAAACTTGCCTAAGGAAATTGCAGATTACTTAAACAAGATGGGTGCTAGGATACCAAATCTAAAGCCTGGGAAGGCCACTATTGAATACCTCACAAAGATTCAGGCATCAACACGTTTTTGTGGTGATTTTCCATCTGGACATTGCTAAAACAAAGATGCCCTCCCATTTTAAGTTGTTCTGATATTAATAGCTAGCATTTGAACCGTTTTGTTTGTTTGCTGCTTTCTATAGCTTTTCTTTGTGGTGGAATTTGCAGGGGGTCTATTGTTAAGTTTGTTGGCAACTACATCAACCATACTTGATCGTTATCTACGCAGCATCAATGAGGGATTTTCCATTGGGTTTACATCAGTTTTAATCATTGTAAGTGCTGTTCTGAGCTAGTTCCTGCCATTATGTATGCTATCACTTTTATACATTGTCTATAATGATCATTGATAGAATGATGCTTCCTTAGTTTTGGAGCTTTGGTACTAAAGCGAAATATGGGTTAACCAGCAACAAATATAGCTACGAGCATGATGTTATTATGCTAAATCATCCGTTGCATGTTAGAAATTATGATTTACCAAATATATATAGGACTGTTACCCTTTCAACAGTGCTCTTAATTAAAATAGTTTGTAAACAGTGCTCTTAATTAAAATAGTTTTAAGACTGCTTAAGATTCATAATCCTCCATGGCCTAAAAAAAAAAAAAAGCATGTCTGCGCATTGTCTGATGAGTCTGACTTTTGTTGGTCCAGGTGGGTTCCATTATCGAACTTAGAAGATCCTATCAAGCATACAACGTAATGCCAAGTTTAAGAGAAGCTCTAAAGCGGTATGGTGTATGATATCTGCATAGGCGACGCTCATCTAGTCTCCTCCTTTTAAGGTGTATGACATGATATGTTCTTAAACTTCATTGTAAATTCTGTCTGTACAGAGCACTGGTTAACAATAAGGGAAATTCTTTTCTGTGGTGCAGAGATTCTCAAAATGGTGATTGATAATCGCTATAGATTGTTGAAACAATACTTTCCAGAAGCACATTGCTCACTATCTAGTTTACAAGAAATGGAAGTTTAGAGAAGCTGCAGCCGGTGCAAGTTCAAAGATTATAGATTTCCTGGAGTGTGTTATTGTTTCGATGCAAGAGTGGGTTCTGACTTCTTAATCCACGTTTTAAGATGATGTGGCTCCTTTTGTTCTTCGGAACAGTTTTTGGTTAGAGTTACATGGTCTCGGATTGGTTTAGTACATAGTAGAGGGAAAAAGTACGGGCTAGTGGCGACTAAGATTTATGCAAATGCCAGTTATAGTTCAGGTCTAAGATGAAGTTTAGTGTAGAATAGATAAGGCTAGTTCGTAGGTGCAATATTAATTAGTGTATTCATTAGTTAAAACAGCTCTTTATACTTGTCACTTTAAAATGTTATTTTTATTACGCTTTTCCCTGTAACTATTCAATATCCTTATAAAAAAAATTAATAACATCGCAGCGTTTCTGCGGTCGAATCCATTTTGAATTTGATAAATCTAATAGATCTGTCTGTTGATTGGAAATCGGAAACTGATATTCGAAAGAAACGATTGCATAATTACAGCATAAAATTCCCTGCCATGCAAACAAACATTAAAGTTTAGTTGGAACAGCTCGGTTACAAGCAAAATTTAAAAGTGAAATTAATTGTAAAAAAGAGATGAAACAATGAAAGTTGGTGGACGATTTTATTTTGTAAAAAAGAGATAAAAGTAGGCGCATAATGTATTAGGTTGTTCTATGTCATATCAAAGGGTAAGAGAAGGTCTCTTACCTTCTATGAAGGTGAATTATTTAATCAATTGATGTTTTGATGTAATATTCATTCAACCACAATTAAAAAAAAAAAAATTTGGATACTGATCGGTCAGTATTCAAAATACCGATTCATCAATGTGAGTACAGTACATAGTCTTCTATCTTTTACTTATTATATTTATCTTATAAATTGGAACATGTGTTGCACTCACATTGGTGGGGCCAGTATTTTGAGTACTGATTGGTTGGTACCCAAGCATTGTTCATTAAAAAGAACAATCCTTGGTCAGTATCCAAAATACTGATCCCATTAATGGGGGTATAGTAGATAGCTTAGTACTTTTTTTGACAGTAGGCTACAACTTAGTCTTATTCTAAACTTTTTAGTTTTGTAAAAATAGAGTAATTTTACATTCTAATCATGAGCAAATTTGTATGAGCAAAGTTAAATTCTAGTCTTTTTGCTGGTATAGAGTTAGAGAATGAAAGGGTAGTTTGGTCAAAAGAAAATTTTGCATAATATAAATTGGGGTAAAGGGGAAGGGTATAAATGCACACACTCACTTGCGAGCATTTGTTCCATATCCTACTTCTGTTCTTGTTTTTTAAAATCTTGTTTTCTTACAAAAAAAATGAATTTTTTCAAACTTATTCTTATAATCATGCTTGCTTTCACTAGCAGCATGATAATGTGCAAGGGTAGCATGGCCCAGAAGCAACCAAAATGCTGTCCAGCCAACCCAAAGTGTTGCCACTACCCTGCTGCAGCCCGCAGCCAAAAACCGTGATCGTTGTAGGACTTGATCAAGTTATCTCCACCACCTAATAATGTTGTCTATGTTTGTTTAATTTGCGTTTTAATGTTTTATTAGCATGTTTAAGTGTTGTGTTGTACTGTTTTATTTTTATGTTTAAGAGTTAAGACTAGAAGTGTTTCTCCGGTGGGTGGAATGTATAACTTGATAATGTTATTAAATTATTGATTATACTATTGTGTGTATAATCGGCCTTCTTAGTCTCATATTCTCTTCTCTCTTTCTTTTTATATTTAGTTAATTTGCTAAATTATAAAGCATTATTGATGTTCTAAGGGAATTTCAGAAAACATGCTTATTATATGATTCGGATGGGGCTTGAAGTTGAATAAAGGTTATTGAAGTAGCTAATTTAAAAATAAAAAAAAAAGCTGACGCTAAAAGAAAGGAAAAATTTGATATTATGGTTGTACCTTTTTTTCGTAATTAGTTGAAAAAATATTTTTAATGCAATTTTATCATGATTCATGCACATTCATCGTTTGTATTTTTTAAAAAGTTGGCATATTCACCATTTTGTTGTTTTTAGTTATTTTTACCAAATTTGATTTCATTTTTTTTTTAATAAGTTTTAGAAAATGATACCATAAGTGTTTTAAGATGATGAAATAACAAATCAAAAACCTCATTTTCAATTTTTTATTTGAACTTGTTACATTCTGCTCAATTTCAAAATGATTATTGCAAACGAAACAACTTCCAGCCACACCAGGGTTGTATTAAAAAAAAATTAACTACTGATATGCCTATGAAAAATTACTAAAATGGACTAACATAAATAAAATAAAATAAATAAATTTTCTAAGCATAACAGCACCCATTATACAAAACCCTAATTTTATTTCAATTTTCAAATGTCAGAATCAATTTTTTCACAATTAGTGGAAAGATTAAATCAGAAAGAAGGGGTGGTACTGGTGGGTTCAGTGCCTGATAATGGAAATTGTTGCTAAGAGGTTGGTGGTTAATTAATGATCCTGTTGATATGACTGATGATCTAGCTATAATCCATGGCATTAATTAGGTTCATGCATTATCAGTGGTGATCGGTGAAGTCTGTTGCTACTAGCCTGCTAAATAACTCTGTCAATTATAAATAGTCAAATATGAAGATTACACATAAATTGTCTTTATATCACTTGTTTTTTACAGAACTTTCATTAATAAAGAAAAAGAAATAATCTATCTGGTTTGGGCAGTCGCACAGTATAGCCGAAGCCACACAATGAGATATTCTAATAAAACCATTTTTCCAACGTCAATAACTTCTTCAAGCTGACCTGACCAAATGATTTTTGTCCACATTTTTAGGAAATTACTTGCTAGTGGAGGTCCATTCATTCATGTATAACTAATAAAACGTGCTTTTAATTTTGAGCAATCCGACAAAGGGTTGGATAATGAAACAGAAATACGTTTGTGTAATAGTATTTTCTTCTTATGTTTCATGTAAAAAATGAATACGCACATGTATAAAACATGCAAGTGATGTTTTCGGTATCTTCTTGGAAATATGTATCTTTATGTGAAAGTATGAAGACCCTTTCAATATCCACCACAAAAAATTCTTCATGGCCATTTATTTATTAAAACAAAATATTATTCACAATTTATTAAATGATGTAAAGAGTTGCATCAACCCTTGGTTCAATGGTGTACACATAAAAGACGAAATATAATTGATCACGGTACATATAATTTGAGGATAAAAATGTACATAAGTTAAAAAAAAAAAAGAGTTACAATTAACATGACAAAGATATCACATATTCTTTGGAAATTCTTTCTTGTCTTTGATCAGATTGGACAAGTAATCAATTTCTTTGAAGACTTTATTGATTTGAATCCTTTCCACCCATATGATGTGAGAGAGAATTATTGGTGAAGATTTTAAAAACATCACAGTCATAGTTTGGCCTCAAATCCAGGAACAAAGATGTTTTATATCAAAATTATTTTTATTGTTTGGATTCTTTACCCTTGAACAATCTTGAAATTTTTATAATAATGATCATAATAGTCATGCATGTTAATATAATAGGTCTCTTAACTTCTATGAACAGTGAATTATTTAATCAATTGATGTTTTGATGTAATATTCATTCAACCACAATTAAAAAAAATATATTTGTATACTGATCGGTCAATATTCAAAAGACCGATTCATCAATGGGAGTACAGTACGTGGTCTTCTATCTTTTACTTTTTATATTTATCTTATAAATTGGAACATGTGTTGCACTCCTATTGGTGGGGTCTGTATTTTGAGTACTGATTGGTCGGTACCCAAGCATTCTTCAGTATCCAAAATACTGATCCCATTAATGGGAGTATAGTAGATAGCTTAGTACTTTTTTTTTGACAGTAGGCTACAACTTAGTCTTATTCTAAACTTTTTAGTTTTGTAAAAATAGAGTAATTTTACATTCTAGTCATGAGCAAATTTGTATGAGCAAAGTTAAATTCTAGTCTTTTTGCTGGTATAGAGTCAGAGCATGAAAGGGTAGTTTGGTCAAAAGAAAATGTTTGCATAATATAAATTGGGGTAAAGGGGAAGGGTGTAAATGCACACACTCACTTGCAAGCATTTGTTCCATATCCTACTTCTGTTCTTGTTTTTTAAAATCTTGTTTTCTTACAAAAAAAATGAATTTTTTCAAACTTATTCTTATAATCATGCTTGCTTTCACTAGCAGCATGATAATGTGCAAGGGTAGCATGGCCCAGAAGCAACCAAAATGCTGTCCAGCCAACCCAAAGTGTTGCCACTACCCTGCTGCAGCCCGCGGCCAAAAACCGTGATCGTTGTAGGACTTGATCAAGTTATCTCCACCACCTAATAATGTTGTCTATGTTTGTTTAATTTGCGTTTTAATGTTTTATTAGCATGTTTAAGTGTTGTGTTGTACTGTTTTATTTTTATGTTTAAGAGTTAAGACTAGAAGTGTTTCTTCGGTGGGTGGAATGTATAACTTGATAATGTTATTAAATTATTGATCATAATATTGTGTGTATAATCGGCCTTCTTAGTCTCATATTCTCTTCTCTCTTTCTTTTTATATTTAGTTAATTTGCTAAATTATAAAGCATTATTGATGTTCTAAGGGGATTTCAGAAAACATGCTTATTATATGATTCGGATGGGGCTTGAAGTTGAATAAAGGTTATTGAAGTAGCTAATTTAAAAATAAAAAAAAGCTGAAAGCTAAAAGAAAGAAAAATTTTGATATTATGGTTTTACCTTTTTTTCGTAATTAGTTGAAAAAATATTTTTAAAGCAATTTTATCATGATTCATGCACATTCATCGTTTGTATTTTTTAAAAAGTTGGCATATTCACCATTTTGTTGTTTTTAGTTATTTTTACCAAATTTGATTTCATTTTTTTTTTCAATAAGTTTTAGAAAATGATGCCATAAGTGTTTTAAGATGATGAAATAACAAATCAAAAACCTCATTTTCAATTTTTTATTTGAACTTGTTACATCCTGCTCAATTTCAAAATGGTTATTGCAAACGAAACAACTTCCAGCCACACCAGGGTTGTATTAAAAAAAAATTAACTACTGATATGCCTATGAAAAATTACTAAAATGGACTAACATAAATAAAATAAATAAATAAATTTTCTAAGCATAACTGCACCCATTATACAAAACCCTAATTTTATTTCAATTTTCAAATGTCAGAATCAATTTTTTCACAATTAGTGGAAAGATTTAATCAGAAAGAAGGGGTGGTACTGGTGGGTTCAGTGCCTGATAATGGAAGTTGTTGCTAAGAGGTTGGTGGTTAATTAATGATCCTGTTGATATGACTGATGCTCTAGCTATAATCCATGGCATTAATTTGGGTCATGCATTATCAGTGGTGATCGGTGAAGTCTATTGCTACTAGCCTGCTAAATTACTCTGTCAATTATAAATAGTTAAATATGAAGATTGCACATAAATTGTCTTTATATCACTTTTTTTTTTACAGAACTTTCATTAATAAAGAAAAAGAAATAATCCATCTGGTTTGGGCAGTCGCACAGTATAGCCGAAGCCACACAATGAGATATTTTAATAAAACCATTTTTCCAACGTCAATAGCTTCTTCAAGCTGACCTGACCAAATGATTTTTGTCTACATTTTTAGGAAATTATTTGCCAGTGGAGATCCATTCATTCATGTATAACCAATAAAACGTGCTTTTAAATTTGAGTAATCTGACAAAGGGTTGGACAATGAAGCAGAAATACGTTTGTGTGATAGTGTTTTCTTCTTATGTTTCATGTAAAAAGTGAATAAGCACATGTATAAAACTTGCAAGTAATGTTTTCGGTATCTTCTTTGAAATATGCATCTTTATGTGAAAGTATGAAGACCATATTTCAGTGTCTCAGACCCTTTCAATGTCCACCACAAAAAATTCTTCATGGCCATTTATTTATTAAAACAAAATATTCTTCACAATTTATTAAACGATGTAAAAAGTTGCATCAAACTCTTGGTTCAATGGTGTACACATAAAAGACGAAATATAATTGATCAAGGTACAAATAATTTGATGATAAAAATGTATATAAGTTAAAAAAAAAAGTTGCAATTAACAAGAAAAAGATATCACATATTCTTTGAAAATTTTTTCTTGTCTTTGATCAGATTGGACAAGTAATCAATTTCTTTGAAGACTTTATTGATTTGAATCATTTGCACCTATATGATATGAGACATGATCATTGGTGAAGATTTTAAAAACATCACACTCACGGTCACAGTTTGGCCTCAAATCCATGAACAAAACTGTTTATATTAAAATTATTTTTATTGCGGACTTGTTTGGATTCTTTACCCCTAAACAATCTTGAAATTTTTATAATAATTATAATCATAGTCATGCATGTTAATATAATATGTAATGCTCAATAATTTACTGATTATGCTAATTTTATTCTTTCAATTAAATCTATTTGTAAACAAAATTTAAAATTTATCAAGAACTACAATTATTTTTCCTGATTTTATTAAAAAATAAAGCATCATAAAACGAGATGAAAAATAAAAAAATAGTAATAATGATTGAAATTTTTTTAAAACTTGTTTACAATTAGATTTATTGAACTTATCATATACACAAAAAAATCATATCAAAAATCATTAAAATAGATAAATTTCAAATCAACTAGATGACAATACAAAGATTTTGTTTCAACTATAGATCAAAAGGAAATTAAAGTCAAATTTGTTGGTTTATTTCCTAGTAATAAAATGGTTACCCTCCAAACATATTTAATTTTAAGAGATTGGAGTGGGAGAGCATTGTCCTCCAAATTACTTCTCCATTCTGCTATCTTTTTTATGGCCAAGAAATAAATTAAAATCATCAAATAGGGACAATATATCATGCCCAAATTTGGAAGAAATTGACATGTTTTCATTTAAGTTTTTGTTTAAACAGATATGTTTATCTGATTTATTTATATGTACGGGATTTGAATCAAAACGAAATATATCAAATTAAGATTTAGGTTTTAAGTTATATCTTTATTTTAAAATCTCGAACTAATTGCATTAATAAAAAATTGAAAATAAAAGATAACAAGATACAATTATTTCGGAAAAATAAAAGACTTTAACGAAGCTTTAATTGTGTATTGAGTTGAGATCGATCAACTCATGACTTATCAATGACATTTAATAAAATAACCTTAATAGTTAATATATTAGCTTGTCCTTGTTGTTTCTATTTGCTTTGAGAGTAAACTAAATTTTTTCTACTTTACTCCGTGAGATACTTAATTAATCAACCAAGTTCTTAAAATGAAAATTGAATGCAAAAAAGTAACAAATAATAAATTGAAAACCCTTTTTGAAATTGAAATTGAAATCGACAGTAAATAATAATAATAATAATAGCTGTAGTAGGTGGTGATGTCGTTGCTGACGTTTGATTTTTGCATAGAAGAAGAAATACACAACCTACACGCGACAAAATAAATATATGTTTTTATTGATTTCGTGTATGAGAGAAT
The DNA here is from genome assembly GCA_033220585.1 of Dipteronia sinensis. Taxonomy (NCBI): domain Eukaryota; kingdom Viridiplantae; phylum Streptophyta; class Magnoliopsida; order Sapindales; family Sapindaceae; genus Dipteronia; species Dipteronia sinensis. The sequence continues at coordinate 37,355,172 of CM065643.1, forward strand.
GTACCTTTTCATTCTTGTCTTTTCAATTATATAGAGCGGCCTCATCACCATTCATCATTCTTATTTATTTATTATTATATTTTTAAGGGAATTCGTTTCGGATTCGAGCGTGGTACATCGCTTGTGTCCACGTTTATCTCAACATCAAAAAGAAAAACTTAAGTGCATCCAAATAATCCTCAACTCCTCGTACAAAAGGTAAAGCTGTATACGAGATGTCAGTCAAAATCACCGTTTACAGTTTTACACACATATATTAAATGGTCAGAGATCTGTACTATGAAAACGACTTGGAGTCTAGGACCACATCAATGTTACACATGATGACATATACAGTACTATATATTTATTATGAGTTTTTTTTTATGGAAAATTAATTGTCACCGGTCACCACCTACACCACTCAACTAAAATGTCACGTATCAAAATTATGCCGCCAGCCCCAAAATAAGATGTTAATATCGTTTCATTAATTTATTGTACAGATCTCACATCCTATGGCTATTTTCTAATACTTTGATGGATCCAAAAATAAAAAGATTAATTAGCACTGGACCCCTGAATTGTATGTGAAATTGCAAACTGCCCTCCAAATATTTTTTTAGACGTTAAACCCTTTAAACTGTTGAAAATTAGCAGTAATGGACGGAATTAGGACAGAACCTTTATTCCGTTCATCTTCTTGTCAAGTGCCTTGCACGTGTAAGGGCAAAATTGGAATATAAATTTTTAACAAAAAATTAAATTTAAACATAGAGATCCATTGTCCATCTCAAATGGATGGTCAGGATCTCGCCTAATAAAACAAATAAAATAAAAAACCAACCAAAATCAAAATCAAAATTATAACTTTTCAGAATTAAAAAGAAATCAAAATCAAAATCAAAATCAGTTTTTATTTTTTTTTCTATTTGTTAAAAAAATATGGATCCACATAATAAAAAAAGTAAAAAAATAAAAAATAAATAAACCCAGATCTGGCCACCCAAATCGAAATCACCAACATCATCTTCATCATCACCAAATTAAAGAAAAAAATGGTTTAGAAACAAGATTAATGGAGGAGGAGGAGGAGGCAGAAAGTTTTCTACCCAATCGAAAATCTAGGAATCAAAATAGGCTAAAGAGAAGTCATCTCATCCCACTGGAAGTCGAGGAAGCAAAGGCTAAAGAAAGACCTTCCACGTGATTGCTCTTCTTTTCTATTTGCTATTTAATCGATTTAATATATTTTTTCTGGATTGTCAAAAGTTGTACTTTTGAGTTCATTAGTTTCTGAATTTTGAAGTAATAAATCTGGGTTTTTGGGTTTTGAAGTTACTGAGGAATCTGAAGATTTAGGTTTGGAAGAGATGGATTTGGATGATGAGTTGATAACAGTAATGGTTATAATTTGGGCAGTAATGAGAAATTTTAAGAAGAGTCATTGAGTTCTCCGATCAACCAGCACCATCCACTCTCCTTTTCTACAATCTATCCCCTTTCTCTCTCTTGACAACAGTTCGTGAAACAAAGACACAGTACCAACAAACCAAATCCATAGTTTTGGGTGAATCTCGCTTTTGGCCCTTTGGGCCATGACTTGTTGGTAATAACAAAGGAGAACTCACGGGCTGAGGTCATTTAAATAAATAGAAAGATAGTCATAGAGATTACAACAAATGTAACTTTTTATAGTATTGCAGTATACCATATTTTTCAAAAATGCTGTGAAATGTAGGGATAAGAATAGATCGGATTGAGTATAGTTACCCTAATATTCATCCTCGTATCCGTTTGAGATATATATCTTCATCCCCGAATCCATATTGGTTTCTAAATAAACAGTACGGATTCGGATAATCAGTTAATTAAGATAGAGATATCTATCATCGCTCCATTTATATCTGGATCCGATGAAAAAACTTTAAACTTTTATAGTTTATAAGAGAAAAATATAACTAACATATGTAATAGTACATTTTATCCAATTTAAAGAAAAACAAATACATCCAATAAAATTCAAATATAAAAATTAATAATAACTTATATAATTAGAATTAATAATCACATAATAAATTTTTATATTTTTAAAATATTAAAATCTATAATGGATCCAGATGGGGATAGATATCCATAGACGATATCCATCCCCATCCCAGAAAAAAAAATAGATATTAAAATGACATCCATCCCCACTCCATCCCTAAACTAATAGTATCTTTTCCCATTTTAAATGGAACAGATTCTTACGGATATTCATATCCATTGATAATTTTACCATCCCTAGTGAAATGTACATTAATTGTGACATTATAATAAAATGTTATAAAAGACTTTTAGCATATTACTTTAAATAGCATTTTGATTTCAAAAATATAGCACTATTAATGCTATTAAATTATATAGCACAAATGTTAATTATTATTTTAAAAAATATATATTTTAATAGCATTTTAAATATGCTATGATATATCATGAAATAATATAAGCTATCATATATTATTTTACTAATATATCAAACTACCATAACATGTCAAAAGACTCGATACAGAGAAAAAAAGAAAAAGGAGGCCAAAATGTTGATGAAGAACTGATAAAAGAAGACCACACATTTTTACCATTAAACTTCCACTGCCATTCCAAGTAGCAATTATCTCAACCATGAACGAGTAACTAACAAAAAAATACAATGCCCACAGGAACAATAGAGACCATTTCTACCAAGAGTTTCCCATAATTCCTTGCAACACCAGGATCACTTCTCATATCAAATTTCATACTCACTGGAAGTTGATCACTGGAATAAGAAGACATAAGGTGTTAAATAGTTAATAACAAAACAAACAATTAGATCACCCAACAAATATTCCAAGAATAGAGACTAAATTTAGCTTAGAATGATGTATTACGAAAGAGATTTAAATTGAACCTTATACCTTCCACGAGTGAGAACCATTGGGCATATGCAATCTCTTGTCAAGGAAATTTTAAAACTGCGACTAACCGGGTGGAAATTAAGAAGACGAGGGTAGAGATCAATAGGGCTTAGAGTTCCTGATGTAATCACAACTGACCGGAACCGATCAAATACCGGCTTTATGGCAAGAGAAGTTTCATGACAACCAAGCTGTAATGCCAAACATATAAAAAATACAAGATAAATAAAGATCTAAATATAAAGATAATGGATCAAAAGTATTTTAAGTAATATAGAAAACAAAAAGTAAATATACAATGCTTTTACCGCAACAACAATAAAATTAGATCTGCCTGCGGCAGACAGAGATTAATTGGGCATAAGGAGATGGGAGACAGGAAGCAATTGCTATGGACCTATGGTTCACCAAATGGACGACAGATATTCAATTTAGAAGAACGAAAAACGTTATGATCCCATTATCAGTCTACTAGTTAGGAAGCTGGGAAAGAGTAGAGTAGTAGACACAACACTAAGTGGTCTTCAGAATATAAAATCGTAACAACATAGATTTTCTTAGAGGCAATCCTCGGAATCCATTAGCGAACATCATACTTATTAAAGGTGTTAGGCGTATCAAGGCACAAGGGTCCCTTAGATCCCAAGGCGCACGGCGCACGGCGCAAGGTTAGGCGCACCTTTTTTTCAATGGGAAAAATTCAAAACAATTGTAACAACCTATTTTATCCTATAAATTTCAAGTTTAGAACTTTTATCCTATTTTATCCTATTTTATTCAAAACAATTGTAACAACAACCTAAATGTAAGGTTTAGAACTTTACAAACAATCAATAACACAACATAATTAATAAAATAATTAACATGCAATCATCGTACTAACAACAAAGATGTTCAAATTAGTTTCTAGGCTCCAGCCATCCCAACTCAAACAAAATCAACTTCATAACATCATCTATGCATTTTCATGTTGGGTTGTGATGATTGAATTAGGTTTAAAACCAACTAATCTGGAATATGGAGGAATCACCAAAAGACAAAGCTTCAGCCTTGAATTTGGGACTCCGGAAATTTTAATAAATTAGATGAGTAGATGGGCATACCTTTTGTCAGCAAATATCATCATCCCATAATCAGCCTCTGACCGGATCACTCGTCCCACACACTGAGCAGCTTGTCTCTGACTCAACAATCAATGAAGTTTATAATATCAGTGAAAGACATAAAAACCAACCAGTCAACCACATTACCAAACTGATGCATCTTGCTTGGTGAGAAAATGACACAGAAATCATACCATGGCATCAAAAGTTAGGAAATCACCTTCCTTTATCTGAAATGTGTCTCATAAGTCGTAACTCGAAAGTATTCCAACCGTGCAAGCAAGAATCTGCAACGCATAGTAATCTCATCTAACCATATATCCAGCAACAAATAATCTCTACAATGAATAATTTTATTTTTTTTCGCGTCCACTGTTGAAACTCAGTGTTGAATGCATTCAACAGCTGCCGGGGTAGAGAGTATTTTCTATTTATCTAAACTCTTCATGAACAGTTAAGATCCATATTTTAGCAAAGGTACTGCAACCAGCTAGTGTCTACAATAATCTTTAAGTACATCCTAAAGTAAAGGTAGCAAAGCTACAGATGATAAATTTCAATAGAGCATCTTTATCTTAAATGCATAAGCATAGACACTATGTAATGAAGCTCACTTGCTTAATGTGTACTGGAAAGGAACACCAAATATGATAACTACTTAACTAGTCTGCCATAATGTCGATCAAAATCTATGCCTTCAGCTACATTGCCCCTGCAATGTACATATAGACATTCATTGCCATCCCATCAGAGCATGGTCATTTACAAGTTACAAAAACCAAGCCTTTCTATGACACTCCAAAAGAATTGGGAAAAGGAAATTTCCTTTTTGACTTCCTGTCATGATAATGCAGATCATAACGATTAATTCAACCCATACCACATCATGCAAAAATTACCGCAATTATTAACACAAAGAAAATCATGGTTTGATATGGCTACAAGAAAAATCCTATTCCTAAGAAATTTATAGGTTTTGAGTCACTTTAATGAGCAAAGTGAAGTAGAGAGGACACAAATTTTTGGTGCCTTCCATAGAAAATTCATTAAGTCACTACTTCTATAAATTTATATTAAAAAGTTTTTAAAAAATTAACATTTTCCAATTTTTAACAAGGGAAGAGAAATTTCTTCAAGATTGCTTAATCTTAGTAACAGAAAAATAATTTTGCCAACACCCATTCTGCTTAAACTATATATCAAGAAAAATACCTTTATTAAGATCACTAACTTGAAACATATTCAGTGACAATGTAAAAGGAATCGAATAGCCATTATATTAAATATCCTCAACTACTGTCGTTTCAAGTTTGACAAACAATTATAATTTAATTCAATTGCATACTCTACTACAAAGTTCAAAATCCTATTTCGAGTCAAGTTTGACAAACAATTATAATTTAATTCAATTGCATACTCTACTACAAAGTTCAAAATCATATTAAGAAGTCAACATGTTCATACCTGGCAACAGAGAAAAAGATGGCACCTCTCCCGCAATCACAAGCCTTTCGATAGTTATCCAGAGCCAATGTAGTTTCTACCACATCCTGTGTCTCAATGAACACAAGCTTATGTTGCATTATTTCCTGTATCAAGAATGGCATTAGTTAGTACTCTAGAGACTGGAGATACACATCACTTATTGACTAAAATAAAATTCTACTATTCTGTCAAACTACCATAACAGGTCAAAACAGAGAAAAATAGAAAAAGGAGGCAAAAATGTTGATGAAGAACTGATAAAAGAAGACCACATATATTTTTACCTTTAGAATTCCACTGTCATTCCAAGTAGCAATTATCTCATCCATGTATGAGTAACTAACAAAAAAACATACAATGCCATCTTGAACAATAGAGACCATTTCTACCAAGAGTTTCCCGTAATTCCTTGCAACACCAGGATCACTTCTCATATCAAATTTGGTACTCACTGGACGTTGATAAATAGTTAATAAGAAAACAAACAATTAGATCACCCAACAAATATTCCAAGAATGGAGACTAAATTTAGCTTAGAACAATGTATTACGAAAGAGACAGATTTAAGTTGAACGTTATACCTTCCATGAGTGAGAACCAAGGGCATATGCAATCTCTTGTCAATGAAATTTTAAAACTGCGACTGACAACAGGGTGGAAATTAAGAAGACGAGGGTAGAGATCAATAAGGCTTAGAGTTCCTGATGTAATCACAACTGACTGGAACCGATCAAATACAGGCTTTATGGCAAGAGAAGCGTCATGACAACTAAGCTGTAATGCCAAACATATAAAAAATACATGATAACTAAAGATCTAAATATAAAGATAATGGATCAAAAGTATTGTAAGTAATATAGAAAACAAAATGTATTTATACAATGCTTTAACCCAAAAGCAATAAAATTAGATCTGCCAGTGGCAGACAGGGATTAATTGGGCATAAGGAGATGGGAGACAGGAGGCAGTTGGTATGGTTCACCAAATGGATGACAGAAAATCAATTAAGAAGAATGAAAAACATAATGATCCCATCATTAGTCTACTAGTTTAGAAGCTGGTAAAGAGTAGACACAACACTAAGTGGTCTTAAGAATATAAAATCAAAACAACATAGGTTTTACTGGAGGCAATCCTCGGAATCCATTAACGAACATAAGAAAAATATGTCAATAGATCACTTGTTTTTGAAGATGAAAGTATTTGTTAAACAAAAAATATATACAAATTTTACCTGCAGTACAGGGTCAGGAATATGTGGCATTCTCTCATCAAAAGGTTCGATTATAATCGAAAGCCCACGAGTGTATGTCCCCACAAGTGTTGCAAAGTCACATATAGTCTGGATGTGTAGGAAGTCATCTGTGTCAGTTATTTCTAGAGTCATCATGAGGAAGTGCAGGCGATCATAACAAAATTTCAGTGTTTTCTGGTCAATTCCAGCAGGTGCATTTATAGAGGCAACAAAGTTTACAGGGCCTTCCTTCTCAACATTTTCGGTGTCCAGGCGCCCTCTTAGATACAGGACCAGTCTATGTAAAACATGCACAAAATGCTCAGCTCGGTGAATATTTCCAGGCACAGCCTCCTTTAGAATATCATCAGGCGATGCAGGGTTTGAAAGCCAGGCATCCGCGACTGGATACAGAAAAGAAAGTACAACGTAGGACAATTGAAGAGATTATCTGACAAAATGCAAGTTTATTCAGAATCAAAAATATGTGCAAGATACATAATAGGTAGATTTCCTCTTAGTGCTAAACCCTCAACAAGCCGAGCGTATTCAGCACGTAATCTACCCGCATCAGTGGTCTTGAACCTTCCTACCATATCAAACATATAAATAACAGATATATAAAACTGTACTTCAAGAAATTCGAAAATAAATCACTCATCAGAAAATGGTCTAGTCAATTATTTTGTTTTTAAGTGTGGATAACTTCAATCAAAGGCAATGCATTCCTAAGTGTGAGCCAAATGTTAAAGGGTTGAGCATCACAAATACCATTGTTTCAATTCAAGTAAGCTCATATCTTGACTTGTGTGCACACATGTGTGTCTGAGGATGAAAATAAAGGTTGTATTATTCTGAATATTATAAAATATGTATGATTCAATTGTCATAAAAAACCTATAGCTGCAAGAAATTCTGCATATAAAATCAGACTACAGTGTAAGCTGGGGGCCCAATTTCCTCGATCTACCAACAAACCTTTCATTTTAGCAATACACACAAATTCTGGACTAGAGTGTAATAAAATATATATTAGTGATCTAGAAAACTCAAAATTAGGGTGAAGAAGAATAAGTAATTGTACCTTTCAATCTCCTGATTTATCCTACTAAGATTTCTTGTGGTCCCTTCCAATGTCTGCCTCCGCTCGCTAACACTAAGTGCTTCAATGCATTCTCCTTCTGCATTTCCTTCGATATAATCCTTGCCACCTTGGGATCAAGTAAGTACTGATAACTGTAAACTACCCCATTCGCAAATTGCACCATGTGCCTCGCCAAGAAATATGGGCATCAATCTTTCTGCTTCCCAAATGCTCTCAAATCCTTCAACCGTCTAAACCAAGTCAAATTTTGGCAATTACTCAACATCCAAATAACTCAAATTCACAAACTAGTATAACTAACAACTATGACTGAGTAAGAGAACTATATAACCAGTAAAACACATGAGAGAAATCAAATTTTGTTAAGTTCATGATAAAACCAAAGTAGATCACTAGTAGCTGCCCATGTTGTTTCTCAGTAATCCATATAAATCAATAAATCATAAAATTGAATTTCTACTACATAAGAAAAAATGTCAATTCTTCCAATACCATCCAAAATATTCAATAAACCAAATTGCATACCTGCAAAGTATAAACTCCAGGAAGCAAATGCGCTTCAGAAGCGGCCTTCTCATAATTCTCAAAGAAGTCACAAGTTTCGACATTGGGATTTTCAGCATCCAAGGCACGAACCCAGCTAGCAGTCCGTTTTCGACAGGCGGCATCGACAGAGTCCCGATTCTCGCAGCCAAAACCACAGAATTGACACAAAGATTCTTCCTAGAAGACAAGCCGATGGGGAGAATCTTGGCAGCGGGGCACAGATGGAGGGTCTGGTAGTTGTGCAACAGCTTCAATTCGGCCAAAGTCTTCTCCATCTCATGAACGGTACGGGTGCAGTAGATGAGCTTGACAGTGATAAGAGAGAAGAGCGCGATGGTCTTGCCGGTCCCCGTAGGCATCTCCAAAAGGCAGTGACCTTTGGCATCCAGGGCTCGCTTCAGTTCCACCATGTTCGAGTATTGTTCTGGGTAGATGTTGTCATATGGAAAATATACTGTCACGTCTTCTACTTTGAAGATCATGCTTCCTGTCTCTGAATGCAATTCAATTCAATCGATTTAACCGAACAAGGCAACAACACACTTTTGAGGGTTTTTGTAGTTTTTTAAGCAGCTGATGAGCTCACTTCACTTCACCATCTCCTGTCTCCCGGACTTCCCGGTAGAACAAACTCTCGTTTTATAATTCAGGCCCACGTTCTCTTGACCAAGCCCATTTATGTCTTAAGCACAGGGTTGCATATTGGGGAAATGAGGCCGGATACAGGCCCCCTATCCCCATCCCCATCCCCATCCCCATTTTCCAGATTCCTCCATCCCAACCTATTTCCCTATTTGGAGGGAAATGGGGATGAGAAATTTTGGGGGGAGGTATCTCCATCCCCAGTTCCTTATTCCCCCCGTTTTCTTCGTTTCTCCGTTTTTCTCAATTTCCCGTTTGACTAAAAATTACAAATAATAATAATAAAAAAAAAACATTCCATTACAAATACAAGATAAATCTATTAGTGCATTACAAATAAAAAAAAAATCAATTACAAAATAAAATATTTCAATAATTCAAAGTTTGAAATTAATGCAAATTCATATATAAATATATTTATAATGTTTTGGGGAAATGAGGAAATGAGAATGGCGGGACCTTCCCCTATACCCATCCCTATTTCAGTATATTTGTGGGGGAAATTGGGAAATAGGGTTGGGGGAGGGTCTCCCCATCCCCATCCATATCCCAATTTCAATTTGGGGATGATTTTTATCCCCATCCCCACCCATTTCCTCACTTCCCCATTCCCCCCCCCCCCCCCCCCCCCCCCCCAAATGGGGATGGGGTCGCGGGGGAATGAGGATCGGAGGGAAAATGTGCAACCCTAATTAAGCAAAACTAATGCTGTAAATATGGGTCGTGTCTGGTGTGCCTTGCCCTACTGTAAATATGGGCCGAGCGTGGTGTGCCCTTCCCGACCGGCCCGCCAAGGATGGTACGTCTGTGGGGCGTGCTAAGCCCAATGGTCAGAATGTCGTGTCGGCACTGTGTGCCGACCATTGTGCCAGTTGAATTATTTTTTAATTTATTTTTAATCAAACGGTAATTTTATTTTTTAAATAAATTTTTTTTTCAAAATTTGACCGTTGGTTGATGTTAGCCAATGGTTGAAACTTAAAAATTTACCGAAAATTACCATTTGCCTCCTCATCTCATTTATTTTATATTTTTTATACACATTTCAATTTTTTCTATAAATGCCCCACCCATTTCAATTTTCATACACTTTCTCTCAATCTCCCATTCTCTCCATTCTCCAATTCTCCATTACTCTCTCTAACCTCTATCCTTTACACCATCTCATATTTTTATAATTTCATTCTTACTCTCTCTCTCTACTTACTCTCTCTCTCTCTCTCTCTCTCTCTCTCTCTCTCTTTCTATTCTTTGTACTACTAATTTACTATTCTAATACTATATTACTAATTTACTATCATCTAACTATTATTCTCTAATATTTCCATCAAGGTACCAAGACACCAAAGTTCAAAGATACATTTTTTCTTTAATTGTTATTATTTATTTTTATGTTTAGTGTTTAAATTTTATATTTATACTTAATATATTTATGCTTAGTTATTAATTTTGATATTTATTTTTAGGTTTTATGTATATTTAATATTTATTGCGTTATGCTTAGTATATTTATTAGTTTATATTTTTATGCTTTGTTATAAATTTTAATATTTATTCTTAGAATCTTAGATTTTATGAATTTATGTCTAGTAATTAATTTTAGGGGTAATATCATTAAAGTCCATACTTTTTCACGAATTGTCACTTTTTTAAACGTCTTTTCTATATTAGTCACTTTAGTCCATTGTTTTTTCAAAACACGTCACTTTAGTCCATTTGACCAAACAACTAACAGTCAATTACAACAGAATGTATGAAAAATACAATTATACCCTTATTATTTTTTTAACAGAACCTTTTGTTGCTATTCAATCAAAATAATATATCATTTTTACCCTTCAACTTTTTTAGTTTTTAAACCTTTACATTTACGGATTGTCCAAAATGTCCTTGTTAAAAATGTCATTCACTGAATGTAAAAATTAAAAAGCCTTTTTCTCGAAGCTTTTCCAGATTTCCAGATTTGAAGAAATCCGGGAAAATTCCCAGATATCTTCAAACAAAATAATTTTTTCTCCAGATTGTTTTTTTCTTTCTGTTTTTGTTTTCAAGAGCTTGCATTTATATCTTGCATTTTAAAAAAAGCTTTAAAAGTTTTTCCAGATTTCTTATGAAGATAGCTTCAAACAACTAACGTCTTTTCTTAAAAAAAAATTGAAAAGCCTTTTTCTCGAAGCTGTTCCAGATTTCCAGATTTCCAGATATCTGGGAAAATTCCCATATATCTCCAACCAAAATAATTTTTTCTCCAGATTGTCTTTTCTATTTTTGTTTTCAAGAGTACTGTATCAGATGATGGACACAAGTCGAATTTTTGTGCCTCGTAGCTTGACACAACAAAAGCTTATTTCATGAAGCTGATTAGTAGCAAAACATGCGCTCTAATGTTTGCAGGTTCTGTCTCTTTTGAGACTCTGTCTCTATCTCTCTCTTACACGCATTCAAGATCTAAATAAAACCCAAATTGGATCTCAATTATCTATGAAAACAACACATATCACGTTTAAAATCCCTTTAATTGCACAATTTCACGATACTTGTTCCCCAATATCCATCATATCTTCAAGCAAATTTTTTTTTAAAATAAATAAATTGAAAAGCCCTTTCAAATCTGGAAAATATTCAATATTTGAACAAATCTGGGAAATTCGCAGATTTCTTCAAGCAAAATAAAAAAAATTCAAGATTTGAACAAATCTGGAAATTTCCCAGAAAATAAAATAAAAAGTTTAAAAACTTTTTAAGAGTTCATGTCTCTTAAATAATTAAAAATAGAATGGGGAAAGAGATTGAAGAAGAAGAAAAAACAAGTACGAATCCCACATCCATGACCTAGTAAAAATCCAACATACATACAAAAAGAGACAAAAATGAAGCACAAACAATGGAATAATAGAGGCAATCATTGAACTGGAAGAATATACATGAGAGGGAGAGAGTGAAAGTGAAGAAGATGGGATTAAAATAAAACCCATGTGATGGTTGGGAGTATTTTATCCCATTTCAGTGGGATTATCCCACTTCTCCATATCCCTCTTTTTTGTTCTTCAAATTCTTTTTTTGTTTTTTATCTTTTCAAAATCTTTTTATATTTGCTATGACCCACATGTTAGACAAATTTCTTAATTAACGTGCAATTTTCAGAAGTTTGAAGTTTAATGCGTTAAGGACTAAAATGCCCTTGGATATGTCATCGTTGACTAACGGTTGACTAATAGAAGGACTTAAGTAATGTATTTTGAAAAAATAAGGGACTAAAGTGACTAATATGACAAAGACGTTTAAAAAGGTGACAATTAATAAACAATTAGGGACTTTAGTGATATTACCCCTTAATTTTAATATTTGTATATTTTAATTTATACTCAGTATATTTTTGTTTAGTTAGTACATTTATCATTTTATGTTTAGTAATTAATTTTAATATTTGTTGTTAGTAAATTAATCATTTTGGGTTTAGTAATTAATTTTAATATTTTTGGTTTGTAAATTTACCATTTTACGTTTAGTAGTTAATTTTAATATTTTTGGTTAAAAAATTTATCATTTTATGTTTAGTAATTAATTTTAATATTTTTGGTTAGTAAATTTATCATTTTATGTTTAATAATTGATTTTAATATTTTTTTTAGTAAAATTACTATTTTTTATGTTTAATAATTGATTTTAATATTTTTTAGTAGTTAATTTTAATATTTTTGGTTAGTAGATTTACCATTTTATGTTTAGTAATTAATTTTTTAGTAAATTTATCACTTTATGTTTAGTAGTTAATTTTAATATTTTTGGTTAGTTAGTACATTAATCATTTTATGTTTAGTTATTAATTTTAATATTTTTGGTTAGTAAATTTATTATTTTATATTTAGACTTTAGTTATTAATTTTAATATTTTTATTTAGTTAGTAAATTTATCATTTCATGTTTAGTAGTTAATTTTAATATTTTTGGTTAGTAAATTTATCATTTTATGTTTGGTAATTAATTTTAATATTTTTTGTTAGTAAATTTATCATTTTATTTTCATAATTAATTTTAATATTTTTTGTTAGTAAATTTATCATTTTATGTTTAGTAGTTAATTTTAATATTTTTTTTAGTTATTACATTTATCATTTTATGTTTAGTTATTAATTTTAATATTTTTGTTTACTACTTTTATCATTTTATGGCTTTTGTAGTTTTATGTTTAGTATATTTATGATTTTATACTTAGTTTTTAATGACTAATGAGTTAATATTAGTATTGTAGGAAATAGATCCTAATCATCATTATTTTCCGGACGGTCTTAACACGAGTGACCTTTCCGGACAGGTGGAAATGGTAGCGGGACCTTCCGGTTTCGGTGCCACCCAACATCACATCCTATCCCAAATCTAAAAAGATGACATCAGAAGTATGACTGTTTTGACGTAGTACAAATAACAAACCCAGAAGGTATGGTAATGGAAAGAGCTAAATGTAAGCTTTGTCATAAGGACTATACCACTTCTAGGGGGAACTGATATGAAAATACAACTCTAAAGCGTGTATCTACTAACTTGGGGGAATAGGTTTTAATCAAGTTAATTACCAACTTTTCTTGATTAGTCAATATTAAAAATTCACCTCATAAACAAACATATAAAATCAAGTGTAAAGTGCGGAAATATAAATAACACTTGATTTTTACGTGAAAACCCTTCAACAAGGGAAAAAGCACGAGCTATTCTTCTAGCCACACACGATCCTCAAATCCACTATTGTAATGATGTTTATAACCTAGGTTGACCTCTAGTCACACCATTCTCGGTCACTAACCCACTACTGCTACCCAACGAGCCTTTATAGTGAATCCTTGATCACTTTGCTTGCCAACCACACCTTGGTTGCAAGATTTCACTTGCTTGTGCACTACACCTTGTAGTCACAAGGCTTAACTCTCAAAGAAGAGATTAACAACCTAAGTGAATTTATGAATATTCAAAATGCAAATAATGCTAGGCAGCACTAAATGCTTGTCTAGGAATTAAAGAAGACACTAAGTACAAATCCTAGATATCAATGTCTATATGAATGCTCATAAAGACCTAACTAGATATAGATATGCAAGTTTAAAATCTAGTCATCAAACAAAGCCATATCAACACATGTTGTTACATAAAATAGTAAGGACAATAAATGCAATTAACAAATGCAATCAATGAGTCCTAATTAACTAGAGGGAAAATATATCCTAAATATTAGCTATCACAATACAATAACCCAAACATCAACAAATATCTCAACTTGTAATTAATATCTAAATCTAGATGCAAATAAGTTATAAATGAGATTTCTTGTTAAGCAAGAACACTAGAATGAGTGAAGATTGTGTTCTACTTACCAAGTCATGTATGTTGATGAAGACCCATGCAAGAACACATCCTAGATAAGGCTAGATGATGCTTGATTCATGAATGAATGATGTGTTTGGGTTTTAGAGAGTCAAGAAACAAAGCTTGAAGCTTTCTTTTTCTAAGGGCTGTTCTATCTATCAAAAATAGGTTCTTGAAGCTCTAAAAATGAAATGGGAGAGAAAAGAACATATATATATAGAAGCCGTAGACAAAACTACATCGTTTTGAACTTGGGAAACAAAATCCCGTCAAAACCGCTCTGCGTACCGCGGCTCGGGCAGGTTGTCCAGACCGCAGTACACACATCAGTCCACCTACTGGACAACATCGCGTTGTAGGCCGCTGTGCATGCAGGTGCACATGTGGCGGTATAGGCAACAGAGGCTTACTGGACTACACCGCGACTTGGACTGCTGTGTGTGCAAGTGCACAGGTCGCGGTACAAGAAGCATGACCTTATTGAGGTATATCACTCTGTATGCCGCGGTGCAAGCAGAGCTTGCCAAGCGGTCTAGGCAGCATAAAGAGAAGAAATTCTCTTTTCCAGGCAAACTCAACACACTAAGTAATATGCAAAATGTGCAAGAGTGAAGTGTGATAAATGGCATACAATGCATCATTCAATTACATGTAAACAAGAATATAATGCATGCAAGTGAGTGTGTGCAACTACATCTCTTCAAAAGAGAGTTAAGCACAAGTGGACTACCTCTTGAAGTACCTGAGATGACCAGAAGCATATCTTCGAGAAAACCGCACTTGGAGAACCTATGCTACCCTGTTACAAAAACATTCCCAATGTGGTTTGTCATGAAATAAGCTAATCATAAAAATGAGATTCTTCCACGGTCATTTGAAAAGGCATAAGGACAAATGCATGCCTGCATACAGACAAGTAGACACTACAACCCAGACACAACTACAACTGCACCCAGACGGTCCATTGCGCCGTGGCGTTACGACGCCACGCATGCTAGAGAATGCATGACACGTTACGTACATTGCATAAACCAATCAACCGATTAATTTCGATGACAATGTTTTTTTATGAAGAATTTATCCAAAATGCATACAACCCCCAATTTAAAGCTGTTTCTAGAAACACCATTAGGAGCTATTTCTTAATATGTTTTAAAACCCAACGAGATGATTTGATGGTTGAATTATAGCATCTAAGTGTCTCTATTGCATTAACTTCCGATATTTGGAACGCATGTTTCAAACAGGACTATTTATGTGTCACATGATACTATTTAGACTCTGATTGGAGGTTACAAAAAAAAATTCTTGGTTTTTGTCCTATGGATTTTCAACAAACCGTAGAAAATATTTATAATGTCATTCTTTCTGTTTTAGAAACTTATGAAATAACTCAACGTATCCTTTCTATCACATTAGATAATGCATCGGCACATACTAGCTCTATTTCATTGTTTTTCTGAAACAATATCCAACAAGATAGGGGTTATTTCGTCCACTAATGGTATGCATGTCGTATCATAAATTTAGTTGTACAGTCTGGTATGAAGGAAGTAAGAGATTGTATAGGTCGCATCAGAGAGGCCTTTCTTGGATCAACAGCTCTAATCCAAGATTGCGAGAGTTCATCAGATACTGTCAAACTTTCGGTCTATGATCCCGACAATTCCAAACAGGTATGCCTGTATGGTGGAACTCTGCTTACTTAATGCTGCAAAATTGTTTGGATTATGATACATCTATTTCAGGTTTTTATAACATGAAAATGGCCGAAATTTATCGTTCAGTATTGACCCCGGACGATTGGTATGTAGCAAAGATTTTTCTTGCTTTTTTTAAAGGTTTTTTACGATGCCACTGTAACTCTTTCCGGGGTCTATTACCCCACATCTTCCCAGATAATCCATTAGATTGTGGAAATGTCTGATATGTTAAACACTTATAAGACAGATAATATCTTAGGCACTGCAGTTGTTGCCATGTAGACCAAGTTGAAAAAATACTGGTCTATAATTCCTTTCCTTTATGTCTTAGGTGTTATAGTTGATTCTATGATTAAATTATCTGATTTAGAAACTTTGCTTGAGTTTATTGGTTCTAATTGGTCTACAGGTTAGTGACATTCGAACAAGTTTTTCGAAGTTTTTAGTATATATGAGCGCATGTTTGGCAGCGTTGACAGGCAATCATTAACAGAACATGACACACTCCCGTTGAAGACAAGTTGGAACATTCTCAAACGCCGAAAAAAAGGCGGCTCATCAAGTTCTTCTTCTTCATCCCAAGCTCCACGAGCTGCTGCAACTTCCGGAGCCGAACTGAACAGGTTCTTTGAAGCTTAGTTCGATTCATTCAAAAGCACAGAGCAATTTGATCTGCTAAAATGATGGAAGACCTATAACTACAGATATCTAATCCTGTCACACCTAGCATGTGAGGTACTCGTTATCCCCGTGTCCACTGTTTCTTCTAAACAGACATTCAACATAAGTGGACGTATAATTGAACCAAGAAGAAATTCTATCTCCATATATAATGAATGTATTAACATGCCTTCGGGATTGGGAGCATGCTCGAAAGAGGATGCAAAATGAAATGAAAGACCAAGAACTTATTCAAAATTTCTTCAATTTATATGTTGATGAGGGTTCCGATAGTAACCAGGTCCAAGACTAGGTTATACATGTACATTTACTTGTAATACAGTTGCACTCTTTTTCCCTTACCAAGTTTTTATCACACTGAGTTTTTCTTGGTAAGGTTTTTAATTAGGCAATCATGTAATATTGAAAGTCTGAAATAAATAAATAATTCTTCATTTCATATTTTCATAATTTCATCTATTTTTTATTTTCTTTAATCTTTAATCTATATTTATTCTTTGAATTTGTTAACAGGAAAATTCGCTCAGGGAGCAAAATTCCAATTAACACCCTCAACTGCTACTGGTAGGTGGCAGCGGGGTAGGTACCTTCGGTATCGTGATTTCCCATACAAGGCAATAGGAAACCGACCTTCAAATCAGAAAAATTTATGAAAGAATGGTATATGTAGATATATTGTGGATGGTACTATTATATTGATTACATGATTGTTTATAAGGAGAATGGTTTTGACAACAATATAACTTTGTCACTCTCTTCTCTCTCTACACAGAATGGCAATGGCGAAATCGTACATGTCGATAAGTGGCTAAAATCCTCTCAGTGGTGGTTCGAAACCTCTCACTGACTCCAGAAAACTCAAGAAAAGCTTCTGAAGAGATCTCCCCAAAAAAGTCTCCCTCCCTCCGTCCTTCATGGCCGTATTTATAGACACCCAATATTCCTGAGAATTCGGTCGTATTAATGAGGATTATTTGGAGTCCTTCTTTAGGCGTTGAAAGACATTTAGTGAGGTAAAAAGCGCAGGATTTGATCCCTCCGATTACTGTAGCATTTAAACTCTGATTCAGTTGATGGCTTGCTCTCATTTATGGCGCTTTAAATGGCGAAGAAGTCAACTTTTCCCTTTCGTGTCACTTGGAGGAGAATTCTGACTTTGTATCCCACTGGCGTGGTATAATGGTATACCGGTTCTTTCTCGTTGGCGTGGCGCTTGCTCTGTACCTTGCTGTTGTGGTGCTTGCTATAACGTGCTAGCGACATTCTTCTCACTGGGCGGGTAGGACACCTATCTTAGTTGGATTCTGGGCTGATGTCGAGGTACTTGGGTACCAGGTATATATCGCAGTACCTAGGTGACAGGTAAGGGTATATGCAAGGTACTGGTACATGGTATCGCGGTGTCGGCTTCATTTGGTATCAAGGAGTTGATGGTGCATCGTGGTACCTGTTTTTCTTAGGTCGCAGTTCTTGTGCTTCATCTAGGTAGACAGGTAGTCAAGGTTCTGGCCTTACCAGGTATCGATCTTTCCAAGGTCGCGGTATTGATGCTGGTGGGTAACTGGGAGCTGGGAATGGTTCCTACCAGGTAGTAACTCGGTGGAAATTCTTCTTTGGACCCTTTCCAGAAAAAGCTATTAACAAAATTATTTTATTAAATAAAATAATAAATTTATATGTTAATAGCCTTTTCTGGCAGGGGTCCAAAGAATAATTTTCCACCTAGTTACTACCTGGTAGGAACCATCCCCACCTCCCAGGTACCCAGAAGCACTGGTCCTGCTATCTAGGAAGGATCGATATCTGATGATGCCAGAACCATGACTGCCTTGTCTACCTGTCTACCTAGATGAAGCACCAGAATGACGAGCCAAGAAGAACAGGTACCGCGTTGTCTTTTACTCCTGATACCAAGTGAAGCTGGTACCACGATACCATGTATCCGATACCTAGCATGTACCGGGTACCTCCTGCCTCGTACCTAGGTACCGTGACATATACCTGGTACCCAAATACCACGACATCAACCAAGAATCCACTCGAGACAGGTACCCTACCCGGCGACCAGGAAGGATGTCGCCACGAAGCCACCAGCATGCTAGGACAATCGCCAAGCCAGCAAGAGAAGATCGGTACATCAGTATACCTCGCTATCGAGATGTAGAGCAGGACAAGCGCCATGCGAGCTATGTACAGAAAAAGCGTGACACCAGTGAGAACATACCGGTATACCAATGTACCGCGACATCAAGATCTAGAGTCAGTTTTTCTTCTCCAAACAACGTAGGAGAGAATGGTTGACTTCTTTACCATTTAATGCCCCATAAATGAGACCAAACGGTTAACTGAATCAGAGTTTAAATGCTACAGTAATTGGATGGATCAAATCCCTTACCTTTAGCCTCACTCAACGTCTTTCTACGCCTAAAAAAGGAGTCCAAATATCTCTCAATTAAAAGACCAGGTTCTCAGGAAAAAAAGGGGGGGGGGGGGGGGTCTATAAATACGGCCATGAAGGACAAAGAGAAGGGAGGATTTTCTCTGGATTTTAAGAGAAAACAATGAGAGTTTCTTGAACAATCACTGGAGGATTTTTAGCCACTTATCGACATGAACGAGTACTCCACCATCATCTTGTGTAGAGAGAAGAAAGAAAGTGTATTATCATATTTGTAAAATTAAATATTCAATAAAACAGTGCCTATCCTAATTCATGTTCATCTTTTTCTTTACACACTTCTTTCATTGTGATATTCCTCTCTCACTCTCCAGTATAAGAAATAACTGTACCAAAGGTACCTACCCCGCAGGCACCCACCGGTGGAGGGTGCTAACTAGAATTTAACTCCCTGAGTGAATTTTCCTGTTAACACTTTTTGGCGCTGTCTGTGAGAAATTTCCACACCTTTCTAAAGAAAGCCTATAAATCTAAATTTTTGCAGCATATTAATATGAGACTCAGATCTTCCCAGGGGTAGCCCGATCCATCAGGGCACTAATCTGTCGCTTTAAACCGGAAGGGTCAGAAGCAACGAAAGGGATCGAAGAATCGTAACCCCGCCCCAGCACCTCTAGCAACCACTTTGGTTACACCCCAACCCCGGTTGCCTCAACAGCGAGCTAGGCTAACCTGGACCAATATGTCACAGCTTTCATAGAGAGTATCCATCTCTGAATGCTCGCAGAGGGTAGTACCCCCAGCTTGCGGTACCAGATGCTAGGGGAGATACCAGTCGGTTAGGTACCAGGATACCTACCTTCGACAGGTTAAGACCGCCACCTCCAGTATTGATCCACGATAGAATATGGCCCATACCTCTGGTTCCACCGGTCCATGACAGGCTTGAGCCCATACCCCCAGCTCAAGGCCAACCAGCAGGTTATCGACCCCGACAGGTGAAGTCCGCCGTCGACCTCCCACCAATGGAGCGCCTCTACCCGGTCCGACCGGTAACTGCTTATAGGCAACCTCGACCAGAAGTTACCAGGAGGCAACCTCGATCAGCGGTAGGAGGTAGCACCAATAATAGTAAGAAGCGCCCGGGAAAACCCTTCCCAATGAGAGAACCAGGATGAAGCCTCAATAGCATCAGATGGGGCTTTCAATGAAGACTCTGAGGTAGTGTCCAGAAATGCTGGTGATAAGTGCCTCAGGGACCTGGTAGCCAGAATGACAAAAGAGATCCAGGAGTTGAAGAAGGGGAAGTACTGGGAAAACTAGAAGGATCCCCTGGGCGAGATGAACGCCTCTTTCTCTAGAAGAATTAGGGAGGCAGAGCTACCCCCTAAGTTTAAGATGCCAACTGATAAATACTTTGGGTCAGAGAACCCCTTAAGTCACCTGGAGAGTTTCGTTCACCAGATGGAGGTTTAGAATGCTACCCGGGCCACTATGTGCAGAATGTTCCTAACCACGCTGACTGACTATGCCAAGACGTGGTTCAGAAAATTACAGGCAGATAATGTCGACTCATTTACCAAGTTAACCATTGATTTCTGTGCTCAATTCCAAGGTATTAAGCCTCACCCCAAAGATCCCATTCACCTACAATACGTGATCCAGGAGCGAGGTGAATCGCTCAGAGCCTACGTGGAGAGGTTCCACAAGAAGGGGATCCAGATGAGGGTCTTCACTAAGAAGTAGACCCTAGCCAATTTCAGGAGAAACTTGTGGGCATGCTGACTGTTCATGTTAATAGAGTTTTTTGGCAATGGTCCAAAGGAGAATTTTTCACCAAGTTACTACCTGGCAAGAACTCGTCCCAGCTCCCTCGTACCTAGCGGGATCGATACCACGACATTGAAGGGTTCAACACCTGGTAAGGCAAGAACCTCGACTATCAATCTACCTAGATAAGGCACCAGAGATACAAACTAGGAAGAGCGGGTACCACGCTATGTGTCTATTTTGACACCTGGTGAAGCCGGTACTGCGATACCACGTACCCAGCACCTTGCATGTATCTGGTACCTCATGCCTGACACCCAGATGCCGCAACATGTACCCGGTACCCCGGGGTACCTCGACATCAACCTAGAATCCACCCTAGACCGGTATCCTGCCCGCCAAGAAGAATGTCGCTGTTAAGATACCAGTATGCTAGAACAATCACCACGCCAGCAAGAGGGGACTGATATGTTAGTGTACCTCTCCAAGCAACTCAAGCAGGGAAAGTTGACTCTTTTGTCATTTAAAGTACCATAAATGAGACCAATCGGTCAACCAAATCAGAGTTTAAATACGACAGTGATTAAAGAGATTAAATCCCGCACCTTTAGCCTCACTCAACGTTTTTCAACGCCTAAAGAAGGACTCAAAATAATCCTCATTAATACAACCTAGATTTTTAGGAATGTTGGATTTCTATAAATACAGCCATGAAAGACGAAGGAAAAAAAAGGCCAGAGAGAGAGGGATTTTTTATCCCAGAAAAACGACTCTTGCGTTCGCTGAAGCCAGTGAGAGTTTAAAAATAATCACTGGGAAGACATATAGCCACTTATCGACATAAACGTGTTCTCCACCACCTCCCTATGTAAAATGAGAGAAAATGAGAGTGTATTGTAATATCCATGCAAACAAATAGTCAATAAAACAATGTCTTTCATACTCATTCTTATACTTTGCATTCTCATATCTCGATCTCTTATATAAAAATATCCAGGTATCAAAGGTACCTACCCCGCTGCCACCTACCGGTAGTGAACAAGGGTGTTAATCAGAATTTCACTCCCTGAGTGGATTTTCCCGTTAACACTTTTTGGCGTCGTCTGTGGGGAGTTTCCACACCCTTAAAAGAAAGCCTGTAAATCCTATTTTCTTATAGCATTACCAGTATGAGACTCTGGTCTTCTCAAGATCATCCCGATCTGTTGGAGCGTCAATCCAACGCTTCTACCCGGAAGGGTCAGAAGCAGAAGAAGGGGGGAAGAGTCGCAACCCCGCTCCAAAGCCATCAGCTACCACGCAGGCTACCCCTTAGGTACCTACCGCCCTGGCAGCTAACCTGACCAGTTTGAACCAATAAGTAACGGTCTTCATAGATAGTATCCGCCTCCGAATGGTCACGAAAGGTAACACCACCCGGCCTGCGTTACCAGATACCAGGAGAGACCCCAGTCGGAAAGGTACCTAGATACCTATATTTGACCGGTTGGGACCACCACTTCCAGTATCGATATATGACAGGCTCGGGCCTATACCCCTGGTCCAGCTGGCCCATGACAGGCTCAACCCATGCCCCAGGCTCCACGCCAACCAGCAGGTTATCAACCCCAGTAGGTGAAGTCCGCCATTGACCTTCCTGTTAGGGAACGCCTTTACCCGGTCCAGCCGGTAACGACTTTTAGACAACCTCAACCAGAATTAGCCAGGAGGCAACCTAGATCAGCGGCAGAAGGTAATACCAGCAATAAAAGGAGCGCTAGGGAAAGCCCTTCCCAATGGAGAACTAGGACAAAACCTTGAAGGCCTCAGAAGGGTCCGATAATGAAGACTTAGAGGTAGAATCCAGAAATGGCGGTAACAAGTGCCACCGGGACCAGGTAGCTAGAATGGTAAATAAAATCCAGGAGCTGAAGAAGGGCAAACACCGAGAGAACCGGAATAATCTCTTAGGAGAGATGAACACCTCATTCTCCAAAAGGATCAGGGAAGCGGAGTTACCTCCCAAATTCAAAATGCCGGGACAGAGGATCCCCTGAGTCATCTGGAGAGCTTCGTTCAATAGATGGAGGTCCAGAATGCTACCAGGGCCACCATGTGCAGGATGTTCCCGACCACGTTAACTGACTATGCCAAGACATGGTTCAGGAAGCTGCCAGCGGGAAGTGTTGACTCATTCTCCAAGTTGACTATCGATTTTTGCACTCAGTTCCAAGGCATCAAACCTTACCTCAAGGATCCTATTCATCTTCAATACGTTATTCAGGAGCGGGGGAATCGCTTAGAGCATATGTAGAACGGTTCCATAAAGAGGTGATCCATATGGGGGTCTTCACGGAGAATGAGACCTTGGCCAATTTCAGGAGGAATTTATGGGCTGACAGGTTGTTTCGATCCTTCACCAAGCATCCACCGGAAACATACCAGGAGGCTTATGATAGGGCCTTTGAACAGGTGGAGATAGACGAACAGCTTAGAGTCAAGATGAAGCATGATAACCTGAGGACTTCCAAGTGCCAAAAGAAGAAGGCACCCAAACCCACACCTGGCCTGAAGAGCCAGAACAAACCTCCTAACAAATCTATATACAGGCCCCTTACCAACCTCAGCGGAACCGGTACCTAGCTAGGCGGTCTCCTCCTAGAGTGATACCTCTCTCTAGGGAAGTTTCACGGATAGCCAGGGAGGAAGAATGGTACACATATTACACCCCCCCTTTAATGCATCTCGCAAGACTATCTACCTCGCCATCCGCTGACAAAAGGCTACTCATGAAACCTAACATGATGAAAGCGCCAGCAGATCAGCGGAATCGCTACAAGTACTACGATTTCCACCAAGATGTGGGGCACAATACCTCAGAATGCTATAGTCTGCGCAACCAGATTGAGGCACTGGAAATTGGAGGTTGCTTGGTAGAATTCCTTCAGTAGGTAAGAGATAGTGTTAACGAAAAAATCTACTCAAGGAGCAGAATTCCTGTTAACGGAAAATTCACTCGGGGTGAGAAATCTCAGTTAACACCCTCGAGACCACTACCACGTAGGTGGTGGCCAGGGGTAGGTACCTAGTTTATTCGAATTGTGATGGATGTTGAAACCAATGCTAACATGAGGTGAAAGAGGATACAACGACTTGTATTATCAATCGCATATAACGTACAAACATCTCTCAAATGCTCTCAATCTCTCTGGGATACAATAGGGTGGCAATCTTGTGCCTGTCAAAAAGTAGATAAAAAAATGGTCCCTTTTCTCTGGAGCTCTCATCCTCCAATTATACGTAGTCTTGATAGGTTAAGTTCATGATTTTCTGCCTTGATTTTCTCATTCCTCTCCCTCTTTAGCGGGCATGATCTCTTATTTAAAAGTCATTGACTTTGGTTTAATAATGGATTTGAGAATATCTTAGGTGGTGATAAGTTTGTTTCCTTTTTGGATTCAGTCACTTGTTCTACACGTAGCGTTTCAATGTTTGTTGTAGGTATGATTTCGTGTATCTTTATGGTGTGATTCCTTATAGAGGTCGTCGAGTATGGCATGTTTGTTTTGTAGAGCGAAGTGCCCTGGCCATGGTGCCAGGAGCTTGATCTGGCTTTTCTAGGTTCTTTGGAGCTTTAAATGGCCCCCTATGGGCGCTCTTCGATGGCAGCGGGGCTTCGATGAGCTTCCCCCTACTTGTCCAATCAGGTCTGAACCTTCCTTCAGTGAGGTGGAGCAATAGTATAGTGCGAGCTTGGAGCCTAATAGGTTTCTCTCTGAGTTTGGAGAGGATGGTGAACTTCTGGGGAGGTTGAGAGGTAATTTCAACCTCGGTGTTACGAGCTTGATCCGATCGTGTCGAGCTTCATCTCGGGGGTTTCCAAAGCTTGACGACCTTTCCTTGCTTCTGCGGGGTGGCTCCAGGCTCGCCCCAAGGACTCGCGGTTCCATGTGGGATAATCTGGGGCCTGGATTCTTGCAAGGAGGGTGGAGAATTTCCCTTTGGTCCCCAGCCAAATTTGGCTATAAACAAAAGTCCCCTCTGACTTGAACACCGGTGATTGAGTTTGGGGTTGGAGTCAGGTTTCCTATTTTAATTGGGAAATTTTTCCTCCATTACCGTTACCTGAATCTTGGGGGAAATCTTCTTATTAATTACCCAAGTGACGTGGCAAGTGTAGACCGGTGTATTCCTAAAATAATCCGGCTGTGTTACAGCCATTCCGTGATTCGAGGCAATCCCCACTAAAGATTTTGCTGTTGTGTCGCTGACGTCATTGCTCTATTCACTCCTATTTAAACCCGGCTGTTTCACTGCTGTCTTCATACTTTCCCTTCTTTCAAATTTCAAACTTTCTGTAGAGAAAAATTCCTCTTCCTTTCATTGGCCTCGCAAACCTCGCTCTACCATATCAAAAACAGCCGTGACTCCATCGATGTTGAGGAGGTTGCCAGTCTTGCCAATGGAAAGCGGACACGTAAGAGCTTCGACAGTGATGACTCTCTACCAAGGGTAGAAATAGAAACGTGGCCATTGGGACCGGGTTCTCTAACCGACCTGAAAATCCTCTGGATTCGGTCGATGAAGGCTCTGACATAGAGAATAAGGATGACGTTATGAACAATTCTTCATGTCTCATAGTCTTTTGACCTTATGATTATTTACCTTGACAATTATAATAATAAATGCTATAAGTAATTGTAAGAATCAGAATTCACTTTATTAATATGAGAAGATTGTCAATTACAATATTACACTCTTGCCATTGAGCATAATCCTAACACCCCCAGCTCTACTGCTGTTCTCATCCCTGCTAACAAGGCCTCATACTCAGCCTCGTTATTGGTGGTGTTAAACCTGAATCTGAAACAGTGGCAACATTTGACTTTCTCTGGGTCAGTTAGAATGAACCCATCCCTACTTCCTGCCTGATTTGATGCTCCATCGGTATATAGGATCCAGATTGTAAGTGCCTCACTTTATAATTGGCTTATTTCGTTGACAAAATCACAATTGGGGTTAATCATTGTAAAAGGGTAGATTAGGAATTGAAGATCTTCCATTTGACTCCAAGTGCTTCAAGGAAGGTAGATTACTTGACTCTACTTTTACTTGAAGAGATATAGCTACACACACTCACTTGCATGCATTATATTCTTGTTTACATACAATTGGATGATGCATTGTATATTTGTATGTCACTTATCACACTCCACACTTGCACATATTGCACATCACTTAGTGTGTTGAGTCTTCCTAGAAAAGAGGGTTTCTTCTCTTACCGCGGCCAAGACCGCTTGGCAAGCATTGCTTGCACCGCGGTATACAGAGCGGTAATCATCAGTCGGCCCATGTTGCCTGGACCGCGTCCTGTACACATGTACGCCCAGCGGTCCCTGACTCGGTAAACTTCAGTAGGCCCCTGATGCCTTGATCGCGGCCTGTGCACTGCACGCACAGCGGTCCCAACCGCGTTGTTGTCCAGTAGGTACACTGTTGCATGTACCGCGGTTTGGACAACTTGCCTGAGCCACGGTACGCACAGCAGTAATGACGGGATTTTGTTACTGTTTTCAAAACGGTGTCATTTCGTCTAGGGCTTCATATATATATATATATGCCCTTTTCTTTTCCTTGCCTCTTTAAAGCTTCAGAATCCATTCTCTTTCATTCCTTTTAGAGCTCAAGAGTGTCTTGCAAGAAAAGGTAGCAAGAAACCATTTTTATTGTCCAAAACCCAATCACCCATCATTCATTCATGCTTCTATCATCATCTAGCTTCATCTAGGATGTTTCTAAGCATGGGTTTTCATGAACATAGCTTACTTGGTAAGTAGAACACCACTCTTATCCATCTTTGTGTTCTTGCTTAACAAGAAATCTCTTTTATGTTTCTTTTGCATCTAAATTATAATTTTTCATTATAAATAGAGATTTTTGTTGATGTTTGGGTTGTTGTATTGTGATAGCTATTGCATCTAGGAATGCTTTGATTTCATATAGCTAGGTTATATGTGTGTCATATAGCAACGTGATATCTAGGATTGTTTGAAGCATTCATACATGACTAGATAAGCATTAAATGTGTTGACCTTGCATTTTGTGCATTTAGAATATCATCATATTCACTTTAGGTTTCATATCTCTTCATTTAAGAGTTAAGTCTTGTATTTGCCTTGGGTAGTATACAAGCAAGAGCCTAAAATCACTATTAAAGGCATGCGGGTAGCAAGGACGGATTAGTAACCGATTAGGTGTGATGTGGTCAACCTAGGTTGTAATCGTTTATGCAAATAGTGGGTTTGAGGGTTCGATTGGTGATTAGGCCCGTGAGTTTTACCCAGCTGGAGGGTTTCTCACGTAAATCATATTATTGTGTCTTTTTGTTTATTCCGTATTTTTATTATGGCAATGATTGATTGTGTTAGATATTAGGGGTTGTGTTGTTTAATTTTGATTAATAAAAAAGATGGCATTTAATATAACTAAAATCTATTCACCCCCCTCTAGATTAGTTTTATCACTCTTAGTGTATTTTCATTTGGTATCAGAGCAGGTTCCTTAACATAATTAGGAGATCCTTTGCTCTCTAGGAGTGTTTTGCATCAGATTTTTTTTTTGTTAGTGTGTCTTGCTTGTTTTCCCTTTCTTTTTATTTGATTGATTGCATTTATCTCATTCACCCTTAAACACCATGAGTGGAAACGCATATGAGCGTGAGGGAGCATCGAGTTCAAGACCCCCACTTCTGAAGGGTGTTAATTACTCATCATGGAAAGGAAAAATGGAATCCTACCTATGATAAATTGACGATCGAGTTTGGATGGTGATTGAGGGTGGTTACACATCACCTACCAAGACTCTCGAAGATGAAAGCATCGTGCCCAAGCCTAAATCGGAATGGGATACTAAAGACTTTGAAACCTCAAAATGGAACAACAAGGCCATGCATGCAATCTTGTGTGCGATGGATGAGAATCAACACAAGCTAATCCAAACCACAAGGAATGCACATGAAGCATGGACAATATTGGAGATGGCACATGAAGGAACCGATGTAGTGAAAGACTCCAAACTACAAGTCCTTCAAACTCAATTTGAGTCCTTGAAGATGGAAGATCATGAGTGCTTCAATGACTTCCAAGTGAAGCTAATTGATATTGTCAACCAAAGTCATCAATTAGGCGATCCATATAAGGATAAAAGGATAAACCAAAAAATTATGAGGTCTCTCCCGGAGAGATTTGATGCAAAGGTGACCGCTATTGAGGAGAATAACGAATATAAGAAGATGAAGCCAAGTGAGATAATTGGCAAGTTGATGGCTTTTGAGTCAAGAAGAGCCCCTACTTCAACAACACCTCAAAAGAAGCAAAAGAGCATTGCATTGAAGACCTCTAAGGAAGAAATGAAGGAAGAAGATTTGGATGAAGAAAAAGAAGGGGATGAGCTCTAAGGGAAAATTTATGAAGAGGAAGACTCCTTTTAAAAAGGTGGAGAAAAGTGAAGAGAAGGACTCCAAGAAGAGTATTCATTGCTATGAGTGTAGTGGGTATGGTCACATTGCCCCCGAATGTGCCAACTTAAAGAAGAAGAAGAAAGGAAAGGCGATGGCGTCTACTTGGAGTGATAGTGAAGACTTAGAGGAGGAAGAAAAGTCTTCGGATGATGAAGACCAAGTTGCAAACTTCATTGCCTTCTCATCATCTCACAATAGCAAGGAAGTTATGAGTGACCAAGAAGAGGAGAATGACAAACTAGAAGAAGAAGAAGATGACTCAAGTAATGGGAGTACTTCATCCGAGTCCAAGCATGAATTTGATAAGGAGATGGACTATGAAGACTTCATGGAATACTTCAAAAGTTCTAGAGCTAAGAAAAAAAAAGAGATTCAAGAGTTGAAAAAGAAGAACCTTGAATTGACTTCCAAGATGATTCACTTAAGTGAAGAAGTGAAAAGAACAAGAGAAAGGGAAGAGAGCTTAAAGTTGGAACTTGTTGTGGTCAAGAAAAGTGAAGAATGCTTAAGGAAGGAGCTTGAAGAGTCAAAATGAGTAATTGCCAAGATAACCTCCGGAACCGAGAAGCTTGACAAGATGCCATCAATTGGAAAAAGCCCTAGTGATAAGAGGGGTTTGGGATATGAGGAAGATGTGAGTACTACATCTTTGAAAAAGACTACCTTTGTCAAGAGTCAAGAAGTTGAAGAAGTCAAAGTCCCACAACAAGTTACAAGAAGGATTGAAATTGGAGAATCCTCAAAACATGCTCAAGCCAAGATTTCAACAAGGTCTCAACCACAACAAGTTAGGGCATTTCAATCAAGACCTCCACATGAAAGGATCCCTCCTCAACAATCAAGAATCATGTATGCTCAACAAGAAAGACATGCTACTTTGGCTCAACCACAAAGGAGAGAATTTGCTCAACATCAAAAGACTACTCAAAGGAGAAGGAAACCTCAAATGGTTGCACAAGGCTATGGTATGAACTCCTACTTCACTCCTACTTCTCATTATTGTGGTATTGAAGGCCATATAAGGCCTAATTGCTTTAAGTATATCAAATTGCATAGATTTGAGAACATGATTGAGAAAAATATATTTAGAAAAGCCAAAAAGCATGCACCTAGGGAACTTAGAGCAAATGAACCAAAGGCTCCTAGGTGGACTATAAAAAATGAATATTTTGCTATGTGGCTCAAGTGGCTTTGAAAGCCAAGGTCTCCAACACTTGGTATCTTGATAGTGGGTGTTCTAGACACATGACCGGAAACAAGAGTTTCTTTGAGACTCTTGTGATGGAGGATGGTGGATTTGTCACCTTTTGTGATGGTTCACGGAAAAAGGTTATAGAGAAAGGTAATATATCTATTCCCGGTTTGCCCTCCTTGCTCAATGCTCTCTATGTAGACGACTTGCAAGCCAATCTCATAAGTATATCACATTTAAGTGATGAAGGGCTTTCGGTTATGTTTGGCAAAGTTGATTGCTCTATTCTGAAGGAAAATGGGCAAGTTCTTTTAAAAGACAAGAGATCAAGTGACAATTGTTATTGTCTTGAGTCTAGTAACATCTCTTGTAACTTGTCTAGTTGTGAGCAAGTTGAGTTGTGGCATCAAAGATTTGGCCACATAAATTATAGTGACTTGAAAGTCCTTGAGAGGTTGAATGTTGTGAGAGGCCTTCCCAAGCTTGGGAAGAGGTTTAAGGGAGTTTGTGGACCTTGTCAACAAGGGAAGCAAACCAAAAGTGCGCACAAGAAGGGAAAATTCCTTTGTACCAAGGAGCCATTGGAACTCCTTCATATGGACCTTATGGGTTCCATGCGAACCGAGAGTCTAGGTGGTAAAAGGTATATCCTTGTAGTGGTTGATGACTTCTCTAGGTTCACATGGACTTACTTCTTTAGAGAGAAGTCCGAAGCTTTTGAGAAATTCAAAATGCTATGTGTCAAATTTCAAAATGAGAAAAATTCTCACATTAGGAGCATTAAGAGAATTAGAAGTGATCATGGAAAATAATTTGAGAATAGTAGCTTTGAGAGTTTTTGTAATGGTATAGGTATTTCCCATGAATTCTCGGCTCCTAGAACTCCCCAACAAAATGGAGTTGTGGAAAGGAAGAATAGGGTTCTACAAGAGATGGCTCGGGTGATGTTGCTTAGTAACAAGGTTCCTAGGAATTTATGGGCCGAAGCCGTTAATACGGCTTGTTATATAGGGAATAGAGTTTTCCTTAGACCCGGGACCAAACAAACATCCTATGAGTTATGGAAGAGAAGAAAACCCAATGTTAGCTATTTCCATATCTTTGGGAGTAAGTGCTATATTCTTAATGATCGTGATCAACTTGACAAGTTTGATGCCAAGAGTGATGAGGGCATTTTCATTGGATATGCACTCAATAGCAAGGCCTATAGAGTTTTCAATCTAAAAACTCGAAGTGTCATGGAATCATCAAATGTTGTCATTGATGATTGTAGGCCCAAAAATGTTGACCATGAGGAGGATGTTTGTGAGAATGGTGACCTTCCTTTGAAGGAGTGTGGTGAGACTTCAAGTGATGTGAAGTCAAATCATAGTGAAGAGGATGATCAACCTCTTGATAGAGATCCTTCTTTGGACTCTAAAGAACACGCTCCATGGGTTAGACATCTCCACAACAAGAATTACATTCTTGGAGATGTGAATGAAGGTGTTAGGACTATGCGTCAAATAGCTAATCAAATTAGCTATACTTGTTACACCTCTCAAGTTGAACCTAAAAAGGTTGATGAAGCCTTGAATGATGAGTTTAAGGTTCTTTCCATGCAAGAAGAGCTAAACCAATTTGAAAGAAATGATGTTTGGACTCTAGTTCTTAGACCTAAGGATACTAATGTCATAGGCACCAAATGGGTGTATAGGAACAAGTCGGATGAGGATGGCAACATTGTGCGCAACAAGGCTAGGCTTGTGGAACAAGGATACTCTCAAATTGAGGGTATTGACTTTGAGGAGACTTTTGCTCCCGTTGCCCGTCTTGAGTTTATAAGGCTTCTCTTGTCCATTTCTTGTGTATATAAGTTCAAACTACATCAAATGGATGTTACGAGTGCCTTCCTCAATGGCTTTTTGCATAAGGAAGTGTTTGTTGAATAACCCAAAGGGTTTATGGATCCATACCACCCCAATCATGTCTATCGCCTCAAAAAGGCACTTTATAGGTTGAAACAAGCACCGAGGGCTTGGTATGAGCGCCTCACTCTTTATCTTGTTGATAATGGCTACTCAAGAGGTAGTGTTGACAAGACTTTGTTCATCAAGTGCAACAAAGATGATCTTTTCATAGCTCAAATTTATGTTGATGATATTGTATTTGGTTCCACCGATGAGTCAAAAGTGAGACAATTTGTTGATGTCATGTCTCTTGAATTTGAAATGAGCATGGTTGGTGAACTAAATTACTTCCTAGGCTTGCAAATTAAGCAAATGCATGATGGGATTTTCATATCCCAAGCTAAGTATGCCAAAAGCCTAGTGAAGAAGTTTGGTCTTGACAATGCCAAACATTGTGACACACCCATGAGTACCACTTTGAAGCTAAGCAAGGATGCTAGTGGTAAAAGTGTTGATCAAAGATTGTATCGTGGCTTCATAGGTAGTTTACTATACTTGACAGCAAGTAGGCCCGATATCTCCTTTAGTGTGGGTGTTTGTGCTAGGTACCAAGCCAATCCCAAAGAATCTCACCTTGTTGCGGTGAAGAAGATCATTCGATTTGTGAATGGTACCTCCAATCATGGAATATGGTACTCTTTTGACACTAATCCAAATCTTGTTGGATTTAGTGATGCCGATTAGGCTGGGAATTGTGATGATAGGAAGAGTACATCAGGTGGTTGTTTTTTTCTAGGCAACAAATTGGTGTCTTGGTTTTGCAAGAAGCAAAACTCAATTTCCCTATCCACGGCCGAGGCGGAATACATAGCCGCCGGTAGTGCTTGTACCCAATTGTTGTGGATGAAGCAAATGCTAGCCGACTATGGCTTAGAGCAAGGCACTCTCACCTTGTTTTGTGACAACATGAGTGCCATAAACATTTCTAAGAATCCCGTCCAACATTCTAGGACAAAGCACATTGACATTAGACATCATTTCATTAGAGAGCTAGTTGAGAGCAAAACTATTACATTGGAGCATGTGGGAACTAATGACCAACTAGCGGACTTATTTACAAAGCCCTTAGACACCATTAGGTTTGGCAACCTTAGTAAGTCTATTGGGATTTGTCATTTGGCTTGAAATTGTATGTCTTGACCTCATATGGGGAGCTCAACCAAAGAGAGCAAATTGGCATGAAAGTGCATTGTGCTACATTGATATATTTTATGCTCCTTCATTAATTGCTTGAGATGATCGGTTGTGCATATGATTATGTTATTTTCTTAATAAGTGTGAAAATTTCTTTTCTTGCAATCCATGTTATATTTATGTTCAAACATGCATTTTTGGACTAGGAGATTTACTTTGGAAGTACAATTTGAATGACCTATAATTGATCTCCATGACATGATGTTTTTATTAATGACATGCTTTAAGTTGATATGCATGAAGACGTATTTTTTATGGCTTAAACATGAATGCAAAACTGTATGCATAAGCAAATGAGAAGACTAAACTAAATAAGGACCATGAGTCTATTCAACAAATAAGGATGTCTCATCCAAATTTGGTCTTCTCTCTCTCTTTATTAGTTGAACAAGGCTACTATCATACGGGTATCTTACCCGAAAAAATCAAATAGGGTGCAAAAAGTCGCTCATTTCTTGTTTCGCTTATAAAGTTTGATATAGTTGCTCTTTAAATTGAATTTGTTATAAACAATCTATATCATTGCTTGAAATCATGACAAAGGATGAAAATTGGTTTGAATTCTTTTGGAAACCCTTGTTGTTTGCTTTGCCAAATACAAATGTTTTTGAACTTGAATGCAACATGTCTTGCCTGCAAAGCATCGTTTCACACCTTTTTATAAAATAAAACTCCTTGATTCTCTCTTACTTAATTGAGTTGCATAAAGTTGCTTATATGAACTTGCATATGTTTTGTGCTATAAGCTCTCCTTGCCAAAAGCTTACTCATTGAGGGGGACTCCCTTTGCCTATCTCATGACAAAAAGGGGGAGAAGAGTTGTGAGCTTTAGTGGTCTAGTAGTATCTTATTTAGGGGGAGTTGAGAGCTAACATGTAGGGGGAGTATTGCATTGCATAGCATGATTACATTATTTGATTGTACTTTGTTAAGGCTATTGCAAATGATTTAGTTTGTTATTGTTTATGGTTATTGAAAGCACCTCTCACACACTTGATCTTGGAAGGTATCCTTGTGTGTTTTGTTGATTGTGTGTAGGTTGGATGGTTCTACAAGTTTTGGATTGTCTTGAAGATGTTCAAGACATACGCTATAGTCTTTATTGTAATGTAGAAACTTTTGTTGACCAATTTTTTTGTTTTTGTGAGGTTGCTTTGTGAGTGGTGGTTTTGTCACGAAATAGCCAAAGGGGGAGATTGTAAGTGCCTCACTTTATAATTGGCTTATTTCATTTACAAAATCACAATTGGGGTTAATCATTGTAAAAGGGTAGATTAGGAATTGAAGATCTTCCATTTGACTCCAAGTGCTTCAAGGAAGGTAGATTACTTGACTCTACTTTTACCTGAAGAGATATAGCTGCACACAGTCACTTGCATGCATTATATTCTTGTTTACATATAATTGGATGATGCATTGTATATTTGTATGTCACTTATCACACTCCACACTTGCACATATTGCACATCACTTAGTGTGTTGAGTCTTCCTAGAAAAGAGGGTTTCTTCTCTTACCGCGGCCAAGACCGCTTGGCAAGCATTGCTTGCACCGCGGCATACAGAATGGTAATCATCAGTCGGCCCATGTTGCCTGGACCGCGTCCTGTACACATGTACGCCCAGCGGTCCTTGACTCGGTAAACTTTAGTAGGCCCCTGATGCCTTGATCGCGGCCTGTGCACTGCACGCACAGCGGTCCCAACTGCGTTGTTGTCCAGTAGGCACACTGTTGCATGTACCGCGGTTTGGACAACTTGCCCGAGCCACGGTACGCACAGCAGTAATGACGGGATTTTGTTACTGTTTTCAAAACGGTGTCATTTCGTCTAGGGCTTCATATATATAGGCCCTTTTCTCTTCCTTGCCTCTTTAGAGCTTCAGAATCCATTCTCTTTCATTCTTTTTAGAGCTCAAGAGTGTCTTGCAAGAAAAGGTAGCAAGAAACCATTTTTATTGTCCAAAACCCAATCACCCATCATTCATTCATGCTTCTATCATCATCTAGCTTCAATAGGATGTCTAAGCATGGGTTTTCATCAACATAGCTTACTTGGTAAGTAGAACACCACTCTCATCCACCTTTATATTCTTGCTTAACAAGAAATTTCTTTTATGTTTCTTTTGCATCTAGATTATAATTTTTCATTATAAATAGAGATTTTTGTTGATGTTTGGGTTGTTGTACTGTGATAGCTATTGCATCTAGGGATGCTTTGATTTCATATAGCTAGGTTATATGTGTGTCATATAGCAACATGATATCTAGGATTGTTTAAAGCATTCATACATGACTAGATAAGCATTAAATGTATTGACCTTGCATTTTGTGCATTTAGAATATCATCATATTCACTTTAGGTTTCATATCTCTTCATTTAAGAGTTAAGTCTTGTATTTGCCTTGGGTAGTATACAAGCAAGAGCCTAAAATCACTACTAAAGGCATTCGGGTAGCAAGGACGGATTAGTAACCGATTAGGTGTGTTGTGGTCAACCTAGGTTGTAATCGTTTTTGTAAATAGTGGATTTGAAGGTTCGATTGGCGATTAGGCCCATGAGTTTTTACCCAGTTGGAGGGTTTCTCACGTAAATCATATCATTGTGTCTTTTTGTTTATTCTGCATTTTTATTATGGCAATGATTGATTGTGTTAGAGAATAGGGGTTGTGTTGTTTAATTTTGATTAATCAAAAAGATGGCATTTAATATAACTAAAACCTATTCACCCCCCATCTAGGTTAGTTTTATCACTCTTAGTGTATTTTCACAGATGTTTCGATCGGTAGGCCAATCTGCAGGCTCTCGTTCCTTCGGAGGAGCTCGAATCTAGCTCGGGGCAGCATCTTGATAGGGAATCGCACTGAATTCTACCATGAAATATGCCAAAGCCTGGGGCCTTGGTGGTAGTCCTGGCTTTGTATTTGATGTCGAACTGGGTAAGCTCAAGGGCCCACAACACGAGTCTTCCCGATACATCCGGCCTTTGAAGAAACTGTCGCAAAGGTTGATCAGTGATTACCACGATAGTGTGAGCAAGGAAATAAGAGCGAAGCTTCCTGGCTGCTACTACCAGTGCAAAGGCGAGATTCTCCAGGAGAACGTAGTTCTTTTCTGATTTGGTTAGGGCGCTGGGCTCCATACCCGTACTCTTTCACTAATGCTCTGCTGGCAGCTGTTTCAGACGCTGCCAGGTATAACTGTAGTTCTTCTCCTAATACCGGGCTAGCTAGTAGGGGCGGGCTAGCGAGGTACTTCTTCAACGACTGGAAAGCTTGCTCACTGCCTTGGTCCCATTTCATGTTCTTCCCTTGTTTGATTGCCTTGAAGAACATGATGCACTTGTCGGTGGATCGTGATATGAAACGGTTCAGGGCTGCGATTCGCCAAGTCAAACCTTGCACTTGTCTGAGTGAGGTGGGAGAATCAAGATCCATGATGGCTTTGATCTTTTCGGGATTAGCTTCAATCCCTCTCTCGTAGACCATGAATCCGAGAAATTTCCAGGCTGTAACCCCGAAGGCACATTTAGCCGGATTCAGACGCATCTGATTTTCCCTAACTATCTGGAAAGTCTGGTAGAGGCGGTCTTGGTGATGTTCAGCTATCTGAGACTTCGTGATCATATCATCGATATATACCTCCATTGACTTTCCTATCAGTCCCCTGAATAAGCGGTTGACCAGGCGCTAGTAGGTAGCCCCAGCATTCTTGAGCCCGAAGGGCATTACTCTGTAGCAGTACAGGCCTTGCCCAGTTATGAAACTGGTTTTATCTTGGTCAGCTGGGTGCATCAGGATCTGGTTGTATCACAAGAAAGCGTCCATAAAGCTTAGGAGCTTGTTGCCCGCAGTTGAATCTACCAGTTGGTCGATTTTCTGTAGCGGGAAGCTATCCTTCGGGCAGGCACGGTTGAGATCTGTGTAGTCAACGCACATGCGCCACTTCCTATTCGCTTTGGTCACCATGACTACGTTGGCAATCCATTCGGGGTACTGAGACTCCCTGATGAACTCTGCCTTGTGTACCTCCTCTTGCACCGTAACATTTCTTGCTTGGTTGAAATGCCTTCTCTTCTGCTTGACTGGCTTGAAGGTAGGATCCACCGCTAACCTGTGTGTTGCTAAGGTAGCGGGTACTCCCGGCATCTCCTCATGACTCCATGCAAAGATGTCATTATATTCTCGCAGGAGCTTTATCAGAGCCTCCCTTACCTCCGTCTCCAATGTTGAACCTATCCTGACAACCTTGGAATGATCGGCCTCTCTGATAGGTACCTCTTCTAACTCTTCTACATGATTGCTACTGGCCCATCCTTTTTCTTCTTCTCCCCTGATTTCTATGTCGGGGAACTTTGGCGTGGATCCCATTTCATCTGAATCCGTTTCACCTTCAAAATCTTCCTCCGAGAACTAGTGATCTTGGTTGATGGTTATCTGCACACATTGCTTAGCTAACGCTGCTGGATTGGTAGATACTGCATAACACTTGCGTGCAACTTGTTGATCTCCTCTCACTTCGCCCACCTTGTCTCCTACTGGAAATTTTAGGACGTTATGGTATATCGACAAGACTCCTTTGAGAGCAGACATGTATGGTCTTCCCAGGATGGCGTTGTAGGCGGACGGGGTGTCTACTACAACGAAATCCGTCATCAGGTTCTGCTGGAGTGGCGCTGTCCCTACTATTACTGGTAGGATCATAGACCCGGTAGGGATCAGTGAGTCTCCCGTGAATCCGTATAATGGGGTAGTACAACTATTGTAAAAAGGTCTCTTCAGGTTGAATTGCTCCAAAGCACTTTTGAAGAGGATGCCAACGCTGCTACCTGTGT
Organism: Dipteronia sinensis; assembly: GCA_033220585.1. Taxonomy (NCBI): domain Eukaryota; kingdom Viridiplantae; phylum Streptophyta; class Magnoliopsida; order Sapindales; family Sapindaceae; genus Dipteronia; species Dipteronia sinensis. Next base: position 37,392,778 of record CM065643.1, read on the forward strand.
CAATCAAGACACGATGGACCAAGTTGTTGGCTATCTGCACAGTGATGACCATATGATAATCGTGGGGCTACACAGTGTTATACATGTCCTCTTCTGTGAAGACGATCTGTGCAGTAGGAGGAGACTGAGGTAACCCTCTAGTAACGTTGACTACACTCTGGCTTGCTTCCAATCTGGGAGCTTTCCTGGCATGGTTCTTTCGAGCATTGTTTGAGATTTCGGCCAGGGTGGGACCTCCGCTGATTGTATTGACAATATGTGTAAGGACCTCGATTTTATGATTGGCTTATTTCATGACAAACCACCACATTGGGGATGATTGTGTAATGGTAGCTTAGGTCCGTATTGGCAAGCTTCCAAGCATCTCCATGACTTCAAGAGCAAAAGGTATATTCACTTGACTTTGTCTCTTGAAGAGTTTAGGTGCACACACACACTTCATGCATGTTTTGTTTATCTTGCATTTGTGTTCGTTATTGTTTGTATAAGTGTGCATCCTTTTCTAAAACACTCACTAGCTTACATTAGATATCATATCTTGCATTGTATCTTAGTTGATAACATGTTTGACATGTTAATTGTGCTTCATTGTGTGCATCTCACTCACTTCACACTTGCACAACATTCATGTAAGATTGACTTTTGTCTTGAGTGTTAAAAAGGGATTTTTCCCTTTGGCGCGGCCTAGACCGCTCGGCAGGCTTTGCTTGCACCGCGGCGCACGGAGCGGTATTCTCCAGTGCGTCATGCGCGACGTGGACCGCGACCTGTGCACTTGCACGAACAGTGGTCCCAACCGCGGTGTAGTCCAGACGGTGCACTGCTGTATGTACCACGGTCTGGACACTTACCTGTGCCGCGGTCTAGCAAGCGGTTTTGACGGGATTCTGTTTCCCAAGTTCAAAACGACGTAGTTTGATCTAGGGCTTCATATATATTCTTCCTTTTCTCTTCTTGGCCGACCAAGAGCTCAAAAATTCATTTTTAGAGAGAGGTTAGAGCTCCTAGAGAGAGAAAGCTTCAAGAAAGCTTCTTTGACTCTCCAAACCCAAAACCCATCTCCATCTTGCATCATTCAACATCATTTGAGTATGGGTCTCCATTGTTTCATGACTAGGTAAGCAAGAACTTCTTTGAATATCATTTATTGTTCTTCTTACTCTAGATTAGGTATTTATTGCATGATTAAATACCTAGACTCTATTATTGCATATTTATGAGTCTTGATAACATGATTGGGTTTGTATTTTGATAGCTTAATTGATTAGGTCATTTTTGCCTAAAAGCTAGGTCATAAACATTCATTTGTGATTCATTGATAACTAGGTTGAAATATTGATTCTTAATCAACTAGTTAAGCTTATTGAATGTTTATGCTTATTTTGTGTAACAATTAGTTTGTTGGAAATTCTCTACAAATCTAATTGAGTTTGTTTGTTGATAGACTTTTGTCTAAAGACTTGCATTTAGTGAATGATTAAATGTCTTGTCTTAATCACATGAATATATGCGAAGTTTATGTTGAATACATTGTGAGCATATTTGTTGATTCATTGTGATTGTTTGTGATAGCTAGGATTGGTTGTTATTGATAACATCTAGCTAAGTCTTTATGCCTTGCATTTAGACATTTGACAACTTGGATTTGTTTCTACAAACTCCTAGTTGAGCAATTTGTGTTGTCTAGCATAATTTGCATTGAGCATCATTTACATGATCACATAGACACATAATTCTCTTCATTGAGTCAAAGTCTTGTGGCTTCGGGGTGAAGTTGCACAAGCATTGAAGTCTTGCAACCAATTTGTTGTTGGCAAGCATTGGTCAAGAATCCATTGTAAAAGGCCTGCGGGTAGAGTAGGAGGTGCTCACGCCAATAGTAGTGTATCAGTGGATATCACTAGGGATTGAACCAAGAGTGGCGAGTGGTAGTGTCCATAGCCTGAGGTTATCTAGAGTGAGAGTCCGAGCATCACTTGAGGGTGTAACGTTTTACTCATATAGTGGATTTGAGGATCGTGTGTGGCTAGGAGGATAGCCCGTGGTTTTTCCCTTTGTTTAAGGGTTTCCACGTAAAAATCAAGTGTTATTTATTATTCCGCACTTTACACTTGATTTTGTATGTTTGATTTAATTGGGTTATTTGTTTAATATTGACTAATCGAAAAATTGGTAATAATCGATTAACAACCCATTCACCCCCCCTCTAGGTTGTAGACACACGTTAAGTGCTGTATTTTCAATATGGATCTGCTCCATCAGATCCTTCCTTTTTGCTTTCCTTCCTTCTTCATATGCTTTGATATCGGCCTGCACCTTCTTTCCAGTGCGTATGTTGTAGCGTACCTATTGGAGGAATTCCTCCAAGCAACCTCCCCTAACCAAGGCTTCAATCTGGTTCCGCAGACTATAGCACTCCGAGGTATTATGACCTACATCCTCATGGAAGTCACAATACTTGTAGCTGTTCTGCTGATCAGCTGGTATCTTCATTGGACTTGGCTTTTTGAGTAGTCCCTTGTCATGGATGACGAGGTAGATAGTTTCACGAGATGCATTCAAAGGGGTGTAATGGGAGTATCCCCTTTCATCTCTATCGACTCGGGCTATTTCCTTAGGTGGAGGTGTAGCTCTAGGCGGAGTCCACCTGACAGGGTACCGGTTTCGAGGGGGCTGGTAGTACGGCGACCGATATGTAGATTTGTTGGGAGGTCTGTTCTGACTTTTCTGAACTGGTTCCGGTTTGAACGCCTCCCTCTTCTGGCGCTTGGCAATTCTCATATCATCATGCTCCATTTTGACTTGGAGCTGCTCGTCTATTTCAACCTGCTCTAGAGCTCTGTTGTAGGCTTCCTGGTAGGTCTCCGGGGGATGTTTGGCGAAGGATCTGAATAGCCTGCCTGCCCATATGTTCCTTCTGAAATTGGCCAAAGTCTCATTTTCCGTGAAGACCCCCATCTGGATCAGTTCCTTGTGGAACCTCTCTACGTAGGCTCTGAGCATTTCACCCGGCTCTTGGATCATATATTGGAGATGAATGGGATCCTTAGGGCGAGGTCTGATGCCCTGAAATTGAGCACAGAAGTCAGTAGTCAACATGGTGAATGAATCAACGCTCCCCGCCGGTAGTTTCCTGAACCATGTCTTGGCACAGTCAGTGAGCGTGGTAGGGAACATTCTGCACATGGCGGCCCGGGTAGCATTCTGGACCTCCACCTGGTGAACAAAACTTTCTAGATGGCTCAGGGGATCCTCTGTTCCAGAAAATTTATCGGTTGCCATCTTGAATTTGGGAGGTAGTTCTGCCTCCTTGATCCTTCTAGAGAAGGGAGCATTCATCTCTCCCAAAGGATCTTTCTGGTTTTCCCGGTGTTTACCCTTCTTCAGCTCTTGGATCTCCTTTGCCATTCTGGTGACCAGCTCCTGGATACATTTTTCGCCATCATTTCCTGATTCCACCTCAGAATCTCGATCGTCAGATCCCTCCGATGTCGTAGAGGTTTCATCCTGCTTCTCTCCATGGGGAGGGTCTTCTCCGAGGCCCCTGTTGCTGCCTTCTGCCATTGAACGAGGGCGCCTCCTGGTCGTTTCCTGTTGAGGCTGTCTAGAAGAAGCTTCTGGTTGGACCAGATGGCGACACTCCATAGGCGGGAGATCAATGGCGGATCTAGTGCGTCGGGGTTGATAACCTGTAGGATTTCCTGGAACTAGGGGTGCTGGTTCGAGTCTATCATGGACCGATGGTATTAGGGGCATGGGCTCGAGTCTATCACGGACAAGTACGGGAGGTGGTGGTCCCAACCTGTCGAAAGAAGGTATCCTGGTACCCTTCTGATTAGCATCACCCCTGGGATCTAGTACCGCTGGCTGACTGGTACTGCCTTCGGTGACCCTTCGGAGGCGAATGCTCTCTATAAAGGCCACGACCTGTTGGTCTAGGTTAGCTGGTCCAGCTGCTGGGGTATTAGGTAATTGAGGGGTAGCCCGCGCGGCAGCTGACGGCTTTGAGGCAGGTTTGCGACCCTTTCCCCTCTTCTTCGGCTTCTGATCCTTTCGGGTTGAAGCGTTCGACTGATGTCCTGACGGGTCAGGATGATCCTGAGAGGATCAGAGCTTCATTCTGATTGTCTAGCAAGAAAAATGAGATGCACAGGCTTTCTTTTAAAGGTGTGGTTTTCCCACAGACAGCGCCAAAAAGTGTTAACGGAAAAATTCACTCGGGATGAAAATCTTTGTTAACACCCTCACCCATTACCGGTAGCAGCAGCGGGGTAGGTACCTTCGGTATCGGGGTCCCTCTTTTTTGTATGATCGAGATCGATAGATCAAAGAATGGAGAAAGAACACAAAGGGACTGGGAGATGTAAAATGAACACTGTTTTATTCATTCAATCACTACGGTAGAATTACAATATGTATACATGCATTTTTCTCTGTATTTTCACTCTTTCACACAGGATGGAGATGGAGAAAACGTTTGTGTCGATAAGTGGATATTTTTCCTCCAGTGATTGTCAATGGACTCTCACTGGCTTCCGGGAATCTCCCGGGATCTCTCTCTGGTTCTGGCGATCAAGAATACTCGAAGAAGTCCTCTCTCTCCTTTACCCTTCAATGCCGTCTATATAGTACTCTCCAGAATCTCCCCAAAATCCTATTCCTTAATAAAGATTATAGAGAGTCCTATTTTAAGCGTTGAAAGGCATTTTCATGGAGTTGAAGGCGCGAGATTAGATCCCGTTAATCAATGGTGAATTCAAATTCTAATTCGGTCGACCATTGGGTCATTAATGACGCTTTATTTTGGCGTTTGAGTCAACTTTCCTTCTTCGTGGAGCTTGATGGCGATGGAGTCAACTTTCCTTCTTCGTGGAGCTTGATGGCGATGGAATCGACTTTCCTTCTTCATGGAGCTTAGAGGGAAATTCTGACTTTGAGTTCTGACGAAGGGTAGTGCTAGTACCTCATTTTGATGAGCTTGTTCTGCCTCTTGCTGGAATGGTGCTTGTGTCTTCGTATACCCTATCGTATTGCCTGGGGGGGGGGGGGGGTAGGATACTTGCCTTGAAGGAGCTCTGGATAAGCATACTAAGTACCAGGCGGGAGTCGGGGTGGCACCAAGGCAGACATCGAGGTGGTACCGAGGTAGATTTCGATGTACCTGGTACCTTGGTACCTTGATCAACGTCGAGATGCTTGCGGGGTTCTGGGCATGCAAGCTATCATCGTACTGGTCTTGAACTGGTATCAAGAGCTTCAGTAGGGTGAGAAACATGCTTTCGGAGCTGATTTCCTATCTAGATAGATGGATAGTCGAGGTTCCAACCTCGTCGGATATTGACTCCATCTAGGTGAAGGTACCAATTTCGCAGGTCTCTTGGAGTATCTGGATGAATCTTCTTGGATAGATCTCTGTTTGGAAAATTCTCCTTTAGTCCCTTGCCAGGAAAACCTGTTAACACCATACTTATAGTTCTTCCAGAAAATCCCCTCAAAATCCGAATTATTGATAAGGATTTTTGAGAGTTCTATTTTACGCGTTGAAAGGCATTGTTTGGGGCTGAAGGCACGAGATTTGATCCCGTTAATCACTGTCAAATTCAATTGCTGATTTGGTTGATCGTTTGGTCTCATTAATGGTGGTTTATTTTGGCGATGGAGTCAATTTTCCTTCTTCGTGGAGCTTAGAGGGAAATTCTGATGCTGAACTTTGGCGGAACGAGGTGCAGGTAAATCAGTCTGATCCTACTGGCATGGAGCTTGTTCTACTTTTTGCTAGAGTTGTGCTTATGTCTTCATGATCACCTTTATATTGTTCGGCAGGTAGAGTACCTGTTACGGATGGGCTCCGAGTGGATATCGAGGTACTAGGTGCCAGGTGGAAGTCGGAGTAGTATTAAGGCGGGTATCGTGGTTCTAGGTATCATGGTTCTGGGTATCTTGGTTGATGTCAAAGGACTTGCTGGGCGTTGGGCACACAATTTTTCATTATACTGGTCCTTGATTGGTATTAGGAGCTTCAATAAATACGTAGTGCATGCCTTCGTTAGTTCACGGTACTGGTGTTCTATCTAGGTAGATAGGTAATCAAGGTCCTGACCTTACCCAGTATCGGCTCCATCTAGGTAGTGGCACTGATCTAGCTGGCCACCCGGAAGCTGGGACTGGCTCCTATCAGGTTGATACTAGTTGAAAAATTCTCCTTTGATCCCTTGCCAAAAAACCCTGTTAACACCCTCTTTGCTTTGAAGGCCTCCGAGGTAGGGAATCTAATGTTGACGTAATTTCGAGCCATGATAGCTCTCAAAATCTTCTCCGATTCAGCAGGGAGATGACTTTTCTCCAATGCGGGCTTACAGCTAAAGCATGTGGGTACTTTAATCTTAGACCCTGCAATATGGACCGAACTGCCCCATTCACCTCCAATGACTACCCAGTCCTCCTTCGAGGAAGAATCCTTCTTCGTGGCCCCCAGTACCACAAACTTCAAGTTGTTATTGGCACGAGTGTAGAACTGCCCTTTAGGACCTGTGGAGTAAGCAGCGATCAGGAAAACAAACCCCAGCTCATCTGGTCTCGGTTCCCGATCAACATTGTCTGTCTCTCACTTTTCCTTCCATAACACGAGGAACCCGACCAGATGCCTCGAGAACCCGGGTGTAAGCTAAAGGGGAGCAAGTTGTAAAGCATATAGTGCCCTGCGTAGGGTACGATGTAGTGGCAGCCTGACTCCACTGTTGAAGGCCGCTATAAGAATTAGAAGCTTACTGGGAGAAGGGGAGTACATGTCATACCCCTTGGGGGGTATGGTGTTCTCGATGTCAGAAGGGATCGTAAAATTATTGCTCAGATCTAGAATGGTATCGGCGGTGCAAGAGGAGTTGGGAATGCACCAGTATTCATAAGGAAGGGCGAGCACCGTCCCTATCGAGTGAGTAGCTTTGCTAGCCCAGTCTCCACCTACCCCGGCCCCGTCTGAATCCCCACTTGATTCCTTATCAACATCAACCAGGGCATGTGGGTCATTCTTGAAACCCGACCCAATCGCGACATTCCGATTCGATCAACCACATTGGGAAGCCGGGGCGTCTTCGCCACCGTCGTCAGCTAGATGAGCCCTCTTCCTATGAGCAAGACTCATAGAAACGTCACCGAAAATCTAGTCCAAACTGTTAAAGGAAGACATGTTGACTAAATTGAAAGATTTTGCAAAACGATTGAAGGTTGAAAAACGAAGAACGAAGAAGAAGAAGAAAACAAGGGTTTTGCACGGATTTGAGAAAACATCGCGAAAAAAAAAACTGGTATGAATGGTGAAGTGAGTGGGCCATGAGGGAGCGAGGTATAAATAGAGGAAGAAACAGTTACTTGCAACGGGGATAGAGGGGTGATTAATAGCACGTGATAACCGGGTAGGAGGAAAGGTTTCGAAAAATGTGCGCCTCCAAATTTTTCCTTTTTTGAATTTGGCCTATCCTAGTTAGCCACGTGAAAGGAACATTAATTACAGTGTGCGAGGGGAAGATTTCATTTTACCAAGCGGTTACAGAAAATTCTCCAAGTGATTACAAATCCTGACTCCAACCCTGACATGGCACCGGTGTTCAAGTCAGGGGGGACTTCTGTTAATAGAGTTTTTTGGCAAGGCTCCAAAGGAGAATTTTCCAGAATGTTACTACCTGGCAAGAGCCCGTCCCAGCTCCCACATACCTAGCGGGATCGATACCGTTACTTTGAAGGGATCAACACCTGGTAAGGCCAGAACCTCAACTATCTATCTACCTAGATAAAGTACCAGAGATACAAACCAGGAAGAGCGGGTACCACGTTATGTGTCTATTCTGACACCTGGTGAAGCTGGTACCGCGATACCACGTACCCAGCACTTCGCATGTATCCGGTACCTCCTGCTTGACACCCAGATGCTGCGACATGTACCTGGTACCCTGGGGTACCTCGACATCAACCTAGAATCCACCTTAAACCGGTATCCTGCCCGCCAAGAAGAATGTCGCCGTGAAGATACCAGCATGCTAGAACAAGCACCACACCAGCAAGAGGGGACTGATACGTTAGTGTACCTCTCCAAGCAATGCAAGCAGGGAAAATTGACTCTTTCACCATTTAAAACACCATAAATGAGACTAGTCAATCAACCAAATCAGAGTTTAAATACGACAGTGATTAAAGGGATCAAATCCCGCGCCTTTAGTCTCACTCAACGTCTTTCAACGCCTAAAGAAGGACTCCTAATAATCCTCATTAATACAACTAGATTTTCAGGAATGTTGGATGTCTATAAATACGGCCATGAAAGACGAACGGAAAAAACAGAGGCTAGAGAGAGGGATTTTTTATCCCAGAAAATTGTCTCTTGCATTCACTGAAGCCAGTGAGAGTTTAGAGACAATCACTAGAAGGACATATAGCCACTTATTGACATAAACGTGTTCTCCACTACCTCCCTGTGTAAAACGAGAGAAAGGGAGAGTGTATTGTAATATCCATGCAAACAAATAGTCAATAAAACAGTGTCTTTCATACTCATTCTTATCTTTTGCATTCTCATATCTCAATCTCTTACAAAAAAATATCCCTGTACCAAAGGTACCTACCCTGCTGCCACCTACCGGTAGTGGATGAGGGTGTTAATCGGAATTTCACTCCCTGAGTGGATTTTTCTGTTAATAGTTCCCATCCTTCCCAAAGCACTCACCAGAGATGTACTATGAGGCCTATGATAGGGCCCTCAAACATGTGGAGATATATGAACAACTTAGGGTCAAGATGGAACACGACGACTTAAGATCTGCCAAGCTCTAAAAAAAGAAGGCGCCCAAGTCTGCGCCAGTCCAAAAGGGCAAGAACCAACCTCTTAACTGATCTAGTACTAGCCGCCACCTTATCAGCCTCAGCGGGACCGGTACCTAGCCAGACAGACCTCTCCTAGAGCAACGCCCCTACTATGGGAAGTAACGCGAATGGCCAAAGAAGAGGAGGGGTATGCTTATTACACCCCTCTCAATGCTTCTCGCAAAACCATTTACCTTGCCATTCGCGATAAGGGGCTGCTCAGGAAGCCTAATCTGATTAAGGCACCAGCGGATCCTCAGAACCGCTACAAACACTGCGACTTCCATGAGGATATGGGACACAACACCTCAGAGTGCTACAACCTACGAAACCAGATAGAGGAGCTGGTAAGGGGAGGTTGCTTGGTAGAGTTCCTACAACAGGTGCGAGACAACATCTAGACCGGGAATGAGGTACAAGTTGATATTAGAGCAACATATGGGAAAAGGAAAGCAAAATGGAAGGCTCTGATGGAGCAGATCCACATAGTCCACACTATCAGCGGAGGTCCCACCCTAGCAGGAACCTCCAATAACTCTAGAAGGAATCACAATAGGAAGGTACCCCAGCTTAATATAGGCCAGGATGTCCTCAAGATCGTAGGGGGATCACCGAGATTTCCTCATGCATCGCAGATTATTTTCACTAAGGAAGATGTGTACAACACGGTTCAGCCTCATGATAACCCCATGGTTATCACCGTGCAGATAGCCAACTGTATGGTCCATAGTGTCCTTATCGATACCGGTAGCAGAGTTGACATCCTCTTCAAGGCGCTCTAGAACAGTTCAACCTAAAAAATCCCTGCTACAATAGCTATACCACCCCGCTATATGGGTTCACTGAGGACTCACTGATACCAACGGGATCAATAATCCCGCCTGTGATAGTAGGGACAACACCACTCAATCACAACCTTATGACTGACTTCGTCGTGGTTGACACCCCGTCTGCCTACAACGCCATCCTTGAGAGGCCTTTTCTATATGCCATCAAGGGCATTCTGTCAATCTACCACAATGTCCTAAAATTCCATGTAGGGGAAAGGGTAGGTGAGGTATGGGGAGACCAGCAGGCAGCACCCAAATGCTATGGGGTGTCTACCAACCCAGCAACGCTTTCCAAGAAATGTGCGTAGGTAACTATTATGTAGGACCAGGAATTACTAGGAGAGAACCCTAGGGACCTAGGTGCTGAAGAAAAGATGGAGGTAGTAAAAAAGGAGCCCAAGGCAAGGGTTCCGGTTATAGAAGACGTAGAAGAGGAAGACAGAGGGCAGGCCAGTGGCTGCCCTGTAGATGATCTAGAAGAAAATCTAATCAGGGAGGATGATCCTTCAAGGGTGATCAAGGTAAGAGCAGCGCTGGAAGCAGGAGTGAAGGGGAGTCTAGTAAAACTATTTTGGGAATACAACAACATCTTCTCCTTGAGCCATGAGGAGATGCCGGGAATTCCCTGTCACCTTAACGGCTCACGGATTGGCAGTTTACCCCACCTGTAAACCGGTCAAAAAGAAGCGTAGGTATTTCAACCCGGAGAGGCATGTCGCGGTCCAAGAGGAGTTTGACAAGGTTTTGAAGGCTGAATTCATCAGGGAGACCCGGTACCCCGAGTGGATTGCCAACGTGGTCATGGTGACTAAAACCAACAGGAAATGGCGCATGTGGGTTGATTACACAGACCTCAACCACGCCTAGCCGAAGGACAGCTTCCCACTACCAAAGATCGACCAGCTAGTAGATTCGACCGTGGGTAACAAGCTCCTAAGCTTCATGGACGCATTCTCGGGGTACAATCAGATCATGATACACCTCGCCAATCAAGACAAGACCAGTTTCATCACCGGACAAGGCTTATATTTCTACAAGGTAATGCCTATCGGTCTTAAGAATGTAGGTGCTACCTACCAGCGTTTGGTCAACCAGTTGTTCAAAGAGCAGATAGGAAATACGATGGAGGTGTACATTGATGACATGATCATCTAGTTCTAGGTAGCCGAACAACACCAAGACCACCTCCGTCAGACTTTCCAAGTAGTCAGGGAGAATTAGATGCGGTTGAACCCCGCCAAGTACGCCTTAGGGGTATCAGCCGGATAATTCCTCAGATTTATGGTTCATGAGAGAGGAATAGAAGCCAATCCAAAAAATATCTGAGCCATCCTAGAACTCGAATCTCCTACATCGCTTAAGCAGGTACAAGGCCTGATCGGGCGGATAACAGCTCTTAACCACTTCATATCGCGGTCCACCGACAAATGCCTCCCTTTCTTCAAAGCTATCAAGTAGGGAAAAAAATATGAAATGGAATCAAGACAGTGAGCTAGCCTTCCAATCTCTAAAGGAGTACCTAGCTAGCCCACCACTGCTGGTTAAATCGGTACCAGGAGAGGAGCTACAATTATACCTTGCAGTATACGAGACTGCCATTAGCGGGGCCCTGGTAAAAGAATGCGTAGATGGAGTTCAACGATCCATCTACTATGTAAGTCGCGCCATAATCAAATCGGAGAAAAATTACACTCTCCAAGAGAAGCTCGCCTTTGCACTGGTAACCACCGCTAGGAATCTCCACCCCGATTTCCAGATCCATTCAATCACTGTGGTCACCGAGCAACCTCTGTGTCATTTTCTCCAAAGATCTGACATATCTGGGAGATTGGTACTATAAGCCCTTGAGCTCACCCAGTATGATATCAGGTACAAGGTCAGAACTACCATCAAGGCCTAGGCTCTAGCAAATTTTGTTGCTGAGTTCAGCGCAATACCCATTCCCAATACCATCCCGAGCTAGGACCTAATCCCCCAAAAGAGCAGGAACCTGCAGACTGGCCCACCGATAGAGAAATCTGGGTCTTATATACAGATGGAACGTCCAATCAAGCAGGAAGCGGGGGAGGAATCGTTCGAACCGATCCAGAGGAAGTCGAATGCTGTCATTGTTTAAGAATTAAGTTCAGCACCACCAATAATGAAGCCGAGTATGAAGCTTTACTAGCAGGAATGAGGGTGGCTACGAAACTCGGAGCTAATTACCTCCATGTTAAGTGTGATTCAAAGTTGGTAGTCAACTAGATAATTGGTTTAAACCAGGCCAAAGGAGATAACATGGCAGCTTACCTCAGAAAGATCCTAAAGCTTACGGCCCGATTCAAGGGATTCAAGATTGAGCAGATACCTAGGCAGCAGAATCATCGGGCCGATGTCCTTGCTAAGATAGCTGTAAATGGAGGACAGACACTGCCAAAAGGGGTACCACTCCAGGTAATTTTTCGATCAAGCATAGCAGAAGGAAATGAGGTTAGCCCCGTGGAGCGCCTCCCATGCTGGATGGATCCAATAGTAGACAACCTCCAAGAAGAGAAGCTTCTTGAGAATCTCGATCAAGCTCGTAAACTCAAAAGGGTCTCAGCTCGATATTACTTGATAGAAAGGCACCTCTACCGCAGGGGAAGATCCCTCATCCTACTCAGATGCCTACACCTTGATGATGCTAGCTGGGCACTCAGAGAGGTACATTCAGGGGACTGTGGAAATCATACTGGGGGGAGGCGCTAGCTTACCAAGTACTTCATATGGGATACTAGTGGCCAACCTTGCACCATGATGCAAGGCAGTTCATGCAGTTTTGTGAACCATGCCAGAAAATAGCCAACTTGAATCACCTTCCACCAGAGCAGCTGTCCTCTATCAACTTGCCATATCTATTTTCCTTCTAGGGAGTAGATTTAATTGGACGCCTCCCAACTACGCCTAGTCAAGCGAAGCACTCAATAATAGCCATCGACTATTTTACTATGTGGGTGGAAACGGAGCCCCTCTCCAAGATCACAGAGGTAAACAACACTGAGTTCATTAAAAAGAATGTGGTCTACAATTTCGGTACCCCGATGGTCATTGTTACTGTTAACGGAAAAATCACTCAGGGAGTAAAATCTCGGTTAGCACCCTCACCCACTACCGGTAGCCAGTTGCTGGATAGGTACCTTTGGTACCACGATCCTTCCTCGTAATGTAAATATAAAGCAGCATAGGAAAGATTGAGGAGATATGAATCACCACTATTTTATTCAAAAATACTATAACGAAGTTACACGATATACACTCTTCTCTCGTTTCTCACTCTCTTACACAGGGTGACGGTAGAGAAAACGTATATGTCGACAAGTGGATATTTTCTCCCAATGATCGTCAGTGGACTCTCACTGGCTTCGGAGAATTTCACTGAAAAATAATCTCTCTCTGTCTTTGGCGATCTCGATACTTAAAAAAATCCCCATGTGTTTACTCTTCAACGCCGTATATATAGTTCTCCAAAGAATCCCCATGAAATCCGGTTGTGTTCATGAGGATTATTGAGTGTCCTTTTTTAAGCATTGAAAGCATTGTGTGGGGCTGAAGGCGTGGGATTTGATCCCATGAAATCACTGTCGAATCCTGAATTCTAATTAGATTTCATTAATGGAGCTTTATTTTGGCGATGGAGTCAACTTTCCTTCTTCAGTGGAGCTTGGAGGGAAACTCTGATTCTGAATTTTGTTGGTAGGGCGAGGTACCGGTATACCAGTCGGATCCTACAGGTATGGAGCTTGTTCTATCTCTTGATGGAGTGGTGCTTGTGTCTTCGTGATCATCTTGGTATTGCTTGGCAGGCAAGGTACCTGCCTTGGAAGGGCTCCGAATATATACATCGAGGTACTAGGTACTAGGTGAGTCGAGGTAGTACCAAGGCGGGCATCGGGGTACCGGGTGCCTTGACTGATGTCGAGGCACTTGAGGGGTGCTAGGTGTGCAATCTACCATTGTACTGGTCTTAAGTTGATATCGAGAGCTTCAGCAGGGCGAGGTACGTGCTTTCGTTAGCTCGCGGAGCTGATTTCCTATCTAGATAGATAGGTAATCGAGGTCCTGGCCTTACCAAGTATTGGCTCCACTTAGGTAGGGGCATCTATCTCGATGGTTGCCTGGAAGCTAGGACTGGCCCCTATCGGGTTGATACTAATTGGAAAATTCTCCTTTGGTCCCCTGCCAAAAAACTCTGTTAACAGAAGTCCCCCCTAACTTGAACACCGATACTGGGTTGGGGTTGAAGTCAGGATAGATAATCCTCGGAGATTTTTTCGTAACCGTCTCGTAGAAGGGAATCTTCCTTTTGCACGCTGATTTCACTGAGTCTTCCACGAGGATGACCAAGGTAGGCCAAATTCAAAAAAGGAAAAACAAAATTTTAAGGGGCGCACGTTTCTCAAAACCGTTCCCTCTATGTCACCGGTTATCCCGCGACATTAATTACCCTCTCTGCCCGTTACAAGAATCTAACTCTATATAAGTAGACCTTGCTCCTTCACCGTGGACTTACTTCTTCTTTCATTAGCTTTCCCAATCTACACACGTAGCAAGACAAAAAAAGATCTTAGCTTTTTCCTCATCTTCACCCCTTTAATTTCTCTTCTTCCAGAAAATGAACTTTGAGCCTGTTGTCATGTCTTCACCTGGTGGCGACAGCATTGAGCAGCTGTTTGATGGCTATGTAGCGGCTAGTGGGAGTCTCGCCCCTAGAAAAAGGGCACACGTCGACAGTGATAGCGGGGACGACGTTCCCTTTCAGCGCCGGTGTTCCAATCGGAACATTGCAATCGGGAAGGGCTTTTCAAACAATCCCGATGCTCCTTTGTCAGAGCCCATCAAAGAGGTCGGGAAAAAGGTCGGGAATCATCATGCTTTGTCAGAGCCCGTCAAAGAGGTCAGGAATCAGCATGCTACTAATGATGGAGAATCTGCCCCACCTATCTCATCTTCTGACCATGTCCTAGGTAGAAGAAGGTGAGGCTGCTTTGATCAAGGAAGTTGGAGGGGATTCTGACCAAGTAGTAGGAGAACTTCTGGGTGATCTGTCCCAGGTGGAGCTTCTAGTTATGGTGGGCACCTAAGAAGCGGGTGGGTTTCTGTCTGGTGCTGAAGAGGGAGGAACTCTAATTGGCGGAGTTGGCGAGGAGACGGCCAATCAGGAGTATGAGGATGCATGACCCAGCTTGACCCCTTACCCAGTAGTATCTGGATAATTTTAATTCTTTGTAGCCCGCGATCGGGGGATGGGCTCCCCAGTATTAGTAATGAGAATATTTTTTTTTATTTTTCCTTAGCTTCATATATGTATAGTTTATTAAACTCTTGATCGAACCTCAGCCTTAATTTGAAGTGAGATCCCCAATGTAATTTCGATTTCATAGATACTTGTCCTCGGATGAATCCTGATACTTAGGTGTAGATTCGGCGGTCCACCCTCTATTGGGTCCTGGTTTGATCAATGAAAGGAGAAATCCCTTTCCATTCATATCTGTTGAGTGAATTCTGTCGCACATTTTCTGATTGTATCGTAAATTCGAGAATTAGTTCCCAGTATAAACCTGACTTAATCAGTACTTGGTAGTGCAAGGAACCTGATAAGAAAAGGTGTATAGAGAAACGGCGGGTGACTGGTACCATGGTACCTAGTCAAAGAATCTCGGTGCCCTTTGATAACCTTGCAGATATTTAGCCGAAGATAATCTGGGTACTAGAGATCCTTATACTTTCTGGGGATCTTGGAACTTTGGTGGAAAAAATCAGTAAGAACTGGGCACCTCATATTCCTGCTCTAGGAATCTTGGTTCCTTGATGATGGTGAGCGTACCGGTGTACAATCTCGCAATCTAGGTACCTTGCATTCCCATTCTAGGAACCTCGGTAATATGGCGAGTAATCTGGCGAAACTGGGTACCCTGCATTTCTGCTTTGCAAGGATTTTAGTACCTTGTTGAATAATCGGGTACCTAGCTTTCCTGTTTCAAGGAAGTTTGGTTCCTAAGTGGATATTCTGGCGAGTCTGGGCACCTCATGTTCTTGTTTGTAAGAATCTTGGTGCCTCGGCAATAACCTGGTATCTAGTCTTCCTATTTCAAGAAACCTAGGTCCCCAAGTGAGTATTCTGGCAAAACTGGGCACCTCGTGTTTCCGTTTGTAAGAGCTTTGGTGCCTTGGTGAAGAAATTTGGCCAATCTCGGTACCTCGCATTCCTGCTCTAGAAATCTTGGTACCGTGGCGAACATGATGGAGAATGTGTAGGCAATGAGATCCTGGTAGGCGGCTGTGGCTATGTTAGCACCAGGTCTTTCTTAGCGGGGGGTAGTATCCGGCTAAGGACTTTATTTGGTAGGCGACTACGTCCTGACTAACCAGACTCTTCCTGGCAGGGGGTGGCTCCCAGCCAAGGCAACAGGAAGGCCATACGGTCCTTTCTGGTCTTGAGGCGATCATTGGCGAAAATAGGGAGATCATATTCAGATACCTCACTTTCCTGTTTGTAGAAATCTTTTTACTTTGGCGAAAACAATGGCGAATATATACTGGCAGAAAGATCCAGGTAGGCAACTAAGGCCACTTTAGCACTAGGTCTTTCTTAGCGGGGGGTGGTACCCGGCCAAGGCCTTGATCTAGCTGGCAACTATGCTCTTACTATCCAGATCCTTCTTAGCGGGGGGTGGTGCCCGGCTAAGGTCTGATCCGTTGGGCAACTATGCTCCTACATATCCGATCCTTCCTAGTAGGGGGTGGAGCCCGGCCAGGGCAACAGGAATGCCATATGGCTTTTCCTGGTCTTGGGGAGATCCTCTTGGACGGATTAATCCGATCCAGGGCATTAGGAGTGCTGTGTAGCTCTCCTGGATTTATGATGATCCTCCTAGAGGGATCTTTTAATAGAGTTGACTGATTCCCTCATTAATGGTGTTGTGAATGGCCATTAATGGAGTTGACTGATTCCCTCATTAATGGCTTTGTGAATGGCCATTAAAGAGTTGACTGATCTTCTCATTAATGGGGCTGATTATCTCCATTAATAGAGTTGACTGATTCCCTCATTAATGGTGTTGTGAATGGCCATTACTGGAGTTGATTGATTCCCTCATTAATGGCATTGATTATCTCCATTAATTACCAGAGAGGTCAACTTTCTCTTTTACGTTGCTTGAAAGAGAATTCTGACTCTGTATCCCGGTGGTATGGTACACTGGTGTACCAGAGTGCTGACTGGCGTGGCGCTTGTTCTAGCTTGCTGATACCTCTTCCTGATTCCATTCTTCTTACTTGGTGGGTAGGATACACATTCTGGTTAGATCCTGGACTGATATCGCGGTACTTGGGTACCAGATAGATGTCGTTGTACCTAGGTACCAGGTAGGAGGTATCGTGGTACCTAGGAACCAGGTAGGAGATATCATGGTATAGCCTTGCTTGGTACCTGGTAGACTATGAGACGTGGTACTGACTTATTTCCAGTTCATGGTGTAGAGCATCCCCGGTAACTAGGTACCGGTCCCGATCTAGGTTCTACTAGGTACCTGCAGGATAGAAAATTCTTCTTTGGACCCCTGCCAAAATTGACTGCTAACAGAAGTCCCCCCTGACTTGAACACCGCTATTAAGTTGGGGTTGGAGTCAGGATCTTATACTGCTTGAAGAATTTTTCTCAGTCGTTTCTTACTTGTAGCTATTACTTGAAAAGAGAAAACGCTTCCAACACTCTTGGCTTTGGCGAATCTGTGTACCTGGCATTCCTGTTCAGGGGATCCAGGTACTTTGTCTATAATAATGGCGAATCAAGGTACCTAGCCTTCCATTTTTCAGGAATCTGGGTACATAGGCGAAAACGATCCCGGTATGCAACTATGCCATCCAGTTTCTTCCTGGTGGGGGGTGGTGCCCTGCCAAGGCAGCAAGAGGGACATTTGGTTGTCCTAGTCTTGAGGTGAAAACACGTAGGCGAACATATTGGCAAAAATGGGTACCTTACATTCCTGTTCTAGGAATCTTGGTATTCTGGCGAGCACATGGCGAACATATTGGAGAATCTGGGTACTTCGCATTCCTGTTCCCACAGACGGCGCTAAAAAGTGTTAACCGAAAAATCACTCAGGATGAGAAATTTCGATTAACACCGTCAACCCGCTACCCAGAGGTCGCAGCGGGGGTAGGTACTTCGTACCGTGGTTCTGGTTCTGGTTGGTTAATTTCCTTACTTGAAAAGGAATTATCCTTTTCCCTAATTCCTATCAATTCAGGAATCCTAACCCTTGTAGAACTAGTGGTGGCCGAATTCATTGTATAATAAGGAGTGTATGTGGACTTTATCCTTACCACATTTGGACTCCTATTACTTAAAAGAATTCCAACCCTAATCCAACACATAGTATTTATTTTACTGATAAGGAAAAGATTTTGATTTAAACTATTAATTAATTAAATAATTAATTAATTCCCATTTAATCAAAACAATAAAATAAAATAATATCTTGGGCTATTTTATTTAGCCTTGCCGCCCACACCATGTATATATTGGCCCAATATTATTTTTCTTATTTTATTTAATCCATTAGACTTTAAATAAAAGCCCACATGTGAACCAGACTTATTCTTACTAAAAGAAACAAGTCCACATGTCTCCTTTTAATATATTAATATAATAGTGCAGCCCATTAAATAAATAATAGACATATTATATTCTTAATATATTAAATGCAATTCTAGATGGACCCATAAATTGGTCCGGTAGAATATATCAAGTGATCCATGCAAGTACGTGTGGATTGTGGATCTTGGCGGACTATCTAAATTTAAGCTTCAATAGACATAACCTAATCACAATCAACAAATGATTGACTTAGGTCCGATCTATTAATTTTCACTCATTCCACTAAAGAGCTAAAATTGAACTCTTAAATAAAGATAGAATAAGGAGATGTTTCTCATTCATACCCTAGACAATCTTATAGGAGATGGTGTATCCTCGTGAATAATATCAGTAATCGCCAAGAGCTCATAGACCGCCTATAGCTCTCCAAGTTACCATATTTCCTCATATGACCACATTTTGAACTTGGATATGTTGACTTGTCCAGAAGCCATGTCTTCAATAATCATTATTGAAAACTCAACATTGAGATTTAATATCCAATACCTCAAAACATCCATATGATGATATTATACTCTCATTTAATAAATGGAGCCACGATGTTCATATCTATAAATGAAGTCCTCTATCGATTAACAAATGAATACCACCAAACTATCGAGGATAGACTATGCTATATAATTGTACTCATTGATAGCTCAAATGATAACACTTGCAACCATAAGTCCATCATTTATCTCAGGATTTAGATAGACTCTCTGATTGTCCTGATAATGAAAAGACTTATATCTAGTGACGGTTCTAGATAAAGTATTTCATTGTGATCCAGTTCAATGCACCCAGTGCACTAGATTCTTTTACTCGAAAACCTTTCGATGATTTTAGACTCATCATAACTCATTTGATTCCACTCAAATGCTAGTAAAAGAATTCTACAACTTTATCAAGATAGAGGTGCCCAACCTTTAACTTAAGTTGTGAACGTTATTCAAGACTAACTAAAGAATTGTGTCTACCTCATACATATCCGGATGTATAAACAATTCTTCATATCTCATAGTCTTTTGACCTTATGATTATTTACCTTCACAATTATAATTATAAATGCTATAAGATTTTGCAGAATCAGAAATCACTTTATTTATATGAAAAGATTATCAATTACAATATTACACTCTTGCTATTGAGCATAATCCTAACACATGAGAGCTAGGACCAGCATGGTCGGTGCCTAGCACGTATACATGCATTCATAAAAAGGAGATTGATGGGAGAATGGAAACTCTTTAAGTAGGGGTGGACTGACCTACGGGGAAAAAGCATCATGATTGATCACATGCTGAAAAACCCCTAGGCAGTATCCATTGGAAGGGAGAAAGATCCTTCTTTATATTTATATATCTCGAGAGGTAAAAAGAGAGCTTACATTAATACAAACTAAGTCCTAGTAGGTCACAATTAGAGGGGTACCATATGGTACCAGCACATTCATAGCAAAAACTGACATACATAGCAGTCGATATAATGGTGGTGTAGAGGGAATTCGGGCAGGGTCCCTTTTATACTCCAGGCGATGGCGAACTCATATTTCTAGAGGAGAAGTGGGCTAAATCTGGGATCGGAGACATGGAGATGTTGGAGAGCTGTTGGAGATATGGACATACTGGAGGGCTGTTGGACTGTGTCTATTGTTCGAACCCCCCAACTGGAGAGAACTTGGTCATATTTTTATGTTCTGATTCTTGTTGCCCACTCCACTAATTAATTCGCAATCAAAGGAACATTGACCTGGCATTAATGGAGTTGAATATTCTATCATTAATGGCGTTGGAAATGGCCATTAAAGAGTTGACTGATCTTGTCATTAATAGGGCTGATTATCTCCATTAATAGAGTTGACTGATTCCCTCATTAATGGCGTTGTGAATGGCCATTAGAGAGTTGACTGATCTTTTCATTAATGTGGCTGATTATCTCCATTGATAGAGTTGACTGATTCCCTCATTATTGGTGTTGTGAATGGCCATTAATGGAGTTGACTGATTCCCTCATTAATGGCTTTGTGAATGGCCATTAAAGAGTTGACTGATCTTCTCATTAATGGGGCTGATTATCCCCATTAATAGAGTTGACTGATTCCCTCATTGATGGTGTTGTGAATGGCCATTACTGGAGTTGACTGATTCCCTCATTAATGACGTTGATTATCTCCATTAATTACTAGAGAGGTCAACTTTCTCTTTTACGTTGCTTGAAAGAGAATTCTGACTCTGTATCCCGGTGGTATGGTACACTGGTGTACCAGAGTGCTGACTAGCGTGGCGCTTGTTCTAGCATGCTGATACCTCTTCCTGGTTCCATTCTTCTTACTTGACGAGTAGGATACACAATCTGGTTAGATCCTAGACTGATATCGTGGTACTTGGGTACCAGGTAGATGTCCCGGTACCTAGGTACCAGGTATGAGGTATCGTGGTACCTAAGAACCAGGTATGAGGTAACGTGGTATAGCCTTGCTTGGTACCTGGTAGACTATGAGACGTGGTACTGACTTCTTTCCAGTTCATGGTGTAGAGCATCCTCAGTATCTAGGTACCGGTCCTGATCTAGGTCCTACCATGTACCTGCAGGATGGAAAATTCTTCTTTGGACCCCTGCCAAAAATGACTGTTAACAGAATTCCCCCCTGACTTGAACACCGCTATTAAGTTGGGGTTGGAGTCAGGATCTTATACTGCTTGAAGAATTTTTCTTGTCGTTTCTTACTTGTAGCTATTACTTGAAAAGAGAAGACACTTCCAGTACTTTTGGCTTTGGCGAATTTGGGTACCTGGCATTCCTGTTCAGGGGATCCTGGTACTTTGTCTATAATAATGGCGAATCAAGGTACCTAGCCTTCCATTTTTCAGGAATCTGGGTACATAGGTGAAAACGATCCTGGTAGGCAACTATGCCATCCAGATCGTTCCTGGCAGGGGGTGGTGCCCGGCCAAGGCAGCAAGAGGGACATTTGGTTGTCCTAGTCTTGAGGTGAAAACACATAGGCGAACATATTGGCGAAAATGGGTACCTTACATTCCTGTTCTAGGAATCCTATTATTCTGGAGAGCACATGGCGAACATATTGGAGAATCTGGGTACCTCGCATTCCTGTTCTAGGATCTTGGTACCTTGGCAAACATATGGCGAGCATATTGGAAAATCTGGGTACCTCGCATTCCTGTTCTAGGAATCTTGGTACCTTGGCGAACATATGGCGAACACTCTGGAGAAACTGGGTACCTCGCATTCCTGTTCTTGGAATCTTGGTACCTTGGTGAACACATGGTGAACATTATGAAGAAACTGGGTACCTCGCATTCCTATTCTAGGAATCTTGGTACCTTGGCGAACACATGGCGAACATTTTGGCAGCAAGATCCTGGTAGGCAACTAAGGCCACTTTAGCACCGGGTCTTTCTTAGCGGGGTATTGTGCCCGGCCAATTCTGGAGAATCGTCATACCTAGCCTTCCATTTTTCAAGAATCTGGATAAAATGGCGAAATCAATGGCGAATATACTGGCAATAAGATCCTGGTAGGCAACTAAGGCCACTTTAGCAATAGGTCTTTCTCGGCGGGGGGTGGTGCCTGGCCAAGGCCTTGATCTGGCTGGCAACTATGCTCTTACATCCTAGACCCTTCTTAGCGGAGGGTGGTGCCTGACCAAGGTTTTGATCTGTCTGGCAATTATGCTCTTACGATCTAGATCCATCCTAGCGGGGGGTGGTGCCCGGCCAGGGTAGCAGGAGTGCCATATGGCCTTTCCTGGTCCTGAGGCGATCCTCCTAGAGGGATTAATCCGGTCCAGGGCATCTGGAATGCTGTGTAGCTCTTCTAGTTTTATGGCGATCCTCCTGGAGGGATTAATCCAGTCCAGGGCATCAGGAGAGCTATCTAGCTATCCCGGTCTTTAAGGCTATCCTCTTGGAGGGGTTAATCCGGTGCAGGGCATCAGAAGTGATGTGTAGCTCTCCTAGTTTTATGGCGATCCTCCTAGAGGGATTAATCCGGTCCAGGGCATCAGGCATTCCGGTGCAAGGAATCCTGGTCTTTAAGTGATGGTCCTGGTAGGCAACTAAGGCCACTTCAGCACCAGATTTTTATTGGTAGGGGGTGGTACCCAACCAAAGCATCAGGAATGCCATGTGGCTATCCTGGTCTCGATCATAGGCGAAAAGTGATCAAATGAGAACTATCAAGGCGATTGTAGAAGAACTACCAAGACGATCATAGGAGAACTACCAAGGCGATAATAAGAGAACTACAAAGGCGATAATACTCAAGGCGATACTGGTCAATGCTCACCCCGCAGGCTTCATTTGTGAGACCTTCTGGGGTAATCTGCATTCTCGGTATAGGTAAGTAGAGCGACCTACTGCAATGGTGCTTCTTATTGTGGACTAGTCACTAGGAGAACTTTTCTCATGTTGAGGACACTACCCCTTCCATAGGAGGACTAGAGAGAATGATGAGCTTCTAGTCCCCAAGTGATGTAACCAGTTTAAGAGACTGCTCGGAGTAAATAGAAGTCTTCACAAATCATAATGGGACTCAAGACTCTGCTTGAACAAACCTGGACTTCGGCAGCTCACTGGGGCGTTGGGTAGCCCGGTATAAAAGATTAGAAACCGATAATCTTGCAATTTTGATCTAGGTAGCTCACATGGGCACTGTGAGGGGCCCAATACAATAAGTGACGAACCGATGATCTTGTAGTAGTGCTACTGCTCCAGAGGCATACTTAGGCATATAGGAGGCCTCGACAAATGCAGGAAGCCTCTGGGCTCTCCCCGAACGGATAGGGATATCGATAGCTCACTAGAGCGTTAAGAGACCCGGTACAAGAGGTTGGGAATCAACAGTGTGATACTGGTCTAGAGGCACGCTTGGGGTCCTAGAAGTCCCCAGCAACTGAAATGTTGCTCTGGACCCTGCTGTTAGGATTATGCTCAATGGCAAGAGTGTAATATTGTAATTGACAATCTTCTCATATTAATAAAGTGAATTCTGATTCTTACAATTACTTATAGCATTTATTATTATAATTGTCAAGGTAAATAATAATAAGGTCAAAAGACTATGAGACATGAAGAATTGTTCATACATCCGGATATGTATGAGGTAGACACAATTCTTTAGTTAGTCTTGAATAACGTTCACAACTTAAGTTAAAGGTTGGACACCTCTATCTTGTTAAAGTTGTAGAATTCTTTTACTAGCATTTGAGTGGGATCAAATGAATATGATGAGTCTAAAATCATCGAAAGGTTTTCGAGTAAAAGAATCTAGTGCACTAGGTGTATTGAACTGGATCACAATGAAATACTTTATCTAGAACCGTCACTAGATATAAGTCTTTTCATTAAAGAGGACAATCCGAGAGTCTATCTTAATCCTGAGATAAATGATGGACTTATGGTTGCAAGTGTTATCATTAGAGCTATCAATGAGTACGATTATATAGCATAGTCTATCCTCGATAGTTTGGTGGTATACATTTGTTAATCGATAGAGGACTTCATTTATAGATATGGACATCGTGGCTCCATTTATTAAATGAGAGTATAATATCATCATATGGATGTTTTGAGGTATTGGATATTAAATCTCAACGTTGAGTTTTCAATAATGATTATTGAAAACATGGCTTCTGGACAAGTCAAAGTATCCAAGTTCGAAATGTGGTCATATGAGGAAATATGGTAACTTGGAGCTATAGGCGGTCTATGATCTCTTGGCGATTACTGATATTATTCACGAGGATACACCATCTTCTATAAGATTGTCTAGGGTATGAATGAGAAACATCTCCTTATTCTATCTTTATTTAAGAGTTCAATTTTAGCTCTTTAGTGGAATGAGTTAAAATTAATAGATTGGACCTAAGTGAATCATTTGTTGATTGTGATTAGGTTGTCTCTATTGAAGCTTAAATTTAGATAGCCCGCCAAGATCCCCAATCCACACGTATTTGCATGGATCACTTGATATATTCTATCGGGCCGATTTAAGGGTCCATCTAGAATTGTTTTTAATATATCAAGAATATAATATGTCTATTATTTAATTAATGGTTTGCACTATTATATTAATATATTAAAAGGAGACATGTGGGCTTGTTTCTTTTAGTAAGAATGGGTCTGGTTCACATGTGGGCTTTTATTTAAAGTCCAATGGATTAAATGAAATAAGAAAACAATATATGACCCATTTATATAAGTGGGGCGGCAAGGTGTATATATTAACCTAATATATTATTTTGTTTCATTGTTTTAACTAAATAAGAATTAGTTAATTTATTAATTAATTGTTTAATTAAGAAACAAATCTTTTTCTGATCAGGAAATATATTTCCTAAAGTTATACTATTGGTAGTAGTATATTAAAAGTAAAAGACTTGTTTGATAAGAAAATAAATAATTAATTTTATTTATTTAATCAAATAAGAAGTCTTTTTATTTAGTCAATAAAAGAATAAAAATATCTATGAGTTGGATTAG
Organism: Dipteronia sinensis; assembly: GCA_033220585.1. NCBI lineage: Eukaryota > Viridiplantae > Streptophyta > Magnoliopsida > Sapindales > Sapindaceae > Dipteronia > Dipteronia sinensis. The sequence goes on from CM065643.1 coordinate 37,417,620, forward strand.
GTTTTGAAGTCTAAAGGTTGATGGAAATTAGGGTGCAACACAAACTCTTTTTGGTATGTGATTTGCGGCAACCCTAGTCCATTTAGAGGAAGATTTCGGCAATCCTAAATAGAAGAGGAAGAAAAATTTCGGCCACCTATATAATACCACATATAGAATTCGGCCACTATAGTTGATTGAATGATTCAATTTTTCTTCTTCTTCTCAATTCATAGAAAAGGATAATTTTTATTCTACTAAACATAAAATAGAGAAGAGATTATTCTTTGATAGTACACTGATTGCTTGTTCATCAATAAGCTTGTGTGTACAACATCGAATTAGGTTCACGCGAGTTTCGATCTTTAGTTTGAGAACTCAAAAGTGACCGGAATAATTTTTGTCTTCTTTTGATTGTTTTGTGACTAACAAAAGAAAAAGAAAACTTTGTTCATCCATTCTCAGGTTTGCAATTCAAAGAAAAAGGGAGACCACGCTCCTAGGTGATTCACGTACGTGTTCGGATTGGAAGATCTCACGGTACTGTTCACGGCGGGGTACTGTTCACGATCACTGTTCACGCGGGTACTGTTCACGATCACTGATCACATGGGTACTGTTCATGGGCATCAGAAAAGATTTTGCGGATTACCAATCGACGTAAGTCAATCGGATCACGCGTCAAGAGGTATTTAACTCTAACCGTATATATTTGAGTTTAATCAATTAAAAGGTTAAGGTTCAACTTTGAGAAAAATTTTAAAACCATACGAAATCTATTTTTCGTTTCTTTCGCTGCGTTTTATATCGATTTTTCCCTACACCTGCTTGAACAGATCAGGACCGCAGTGGCTCACTTGGGAACTGTCCAGCTCGGTATAGGATGTAGGGAGCCATCTACATGATACGAGTCTAGAGGCATGCTTGGGATCTTAGAAGTCCCTAGCTTCTAAAATGTATCTATGAACCCTCATGGGATAAATTGGGACACAGTGGCTTACATGGGCGTTTACTAGCCCGGTACCAGGAGTGAATAGCCACTGAGCCATGCAGTAAGGCTGCTGCTCCAGAGGCTTGCCACGGTATGTAGAAGGCCTCAACAAAGTGGGAAGCCTCTGAGCTCTACTCGAACGGATCGGGGCATAGGTGGCTCACTAGGGCGTTGAAGGGCCCGGTACAAGAAGTAGGGAGCCACCTGCATGATACTGGTCCAAAGGCATGCGTGGGATCCTAGAAGTCCCCAGCAACTGAAATGTGGCTTTGGACCATCCTGGAATGAATCGGGACATAGTGGCTCACTTGGGCGTTGACTAGCCAGATAGGAGAAGTGAGGAGCCATTAGGCCATGCAACTAGGCTGCTGGTCTATAGGCATGCTTAGGCATGTAGAAGACCTCAGCAATCTGGGAAGCCTCTGAGCTCTACCCGAACGGATCGAGACATAGGTGGCTCACTAGGGCGTTGAAGGGCCCGGTACAAGAAGTAGGGAGCCACCTGCATGATACTGGTCCAAAGGCATGCGTGGGATCCTAGAAGTCCGCAGCAATTGAAATATGGCTCTTGACCATCTTGGAATGAATCGGGACACAGTGGCTCACCGAGGAGTTGACCGGCCCGGTACAATAAGTGAGGAGCCACTAGGCTATACAGCTGGGCTGCTGCTCTAGAGGTTTGCTTAGGCATGTAGGAGGCCTCAGTAATGTGGGAAGCCTCTGAGCTCTACCCAAACGTATCGGGACATGAATGGCTCACTAGGGCGTTGAAGGGCCCGGTACAAGAAGTAGGGAGCCACCTGCATGATACTGGTCCAGAGGCATGCGTGGGATCCTAGAAGTCCCCAGCAACTGAAAGATGGCTCTGGACCATCCTGGAATGAATCGAGACACAATGGCTCACCGAGGAGTTGACCGGCCCGGTACAATAAGTGAGAAGCCACTAGGCCATGCAGCTAGGCTGCTGCTCCAGAGACGTGCTTAGGCATGTAGAAGGCCTCAACAATCTGGGAAGCCTCTGAGCTCTACCCAAACGGATCGGGACATAGGTGGCTCACTAGGGCGTTGAAGGGCCCGGTACAAGAAGTAAGGAGCCACCTGCATGATACTGGTCCAAAGGCATGCGTGGGATCCTAGAAGTCCCCAGCAACTGAAATGTGGCTCTGGATCATCATGGACTGAATCTGGACACAGTGGCTCACTTGGGCGTTGACTAGCCCGATAGAAGAAGTGAGGAGCCACTAGGCTATGCAGCTAGGCTGCAGCTCTAGAGGCGTGCTTAGGCATGTAAAAGGCCTCAGCAATCTGGGAAGCCTCTGTAAACGGATCGGGACATAGGTGGCTCACTAGGGCGTTGAAGGGCCCGGTACAAGAAGTAGGGAGCCACCTGCATGATACTGGTCCAAAGGCATGCGTGGGATCCTAGAAGTCCCCAGCAACTGAAATGTGGCATTGGATCATCATGGACTGAATCTGAACACAGTGGCTCACTTGGGCGTTGACTAGCCCAATAGAAGAAGTGAGGAGCCACTAGGCCATGCAGCTAGGCTGCTGCTCCAGAGGCGTGCTTAGGCATGTAGAAGGTCTCAGCAATCTAGGAAGCCTCTAAGCTCTACCCGAACGGATCGGAACATAGGTGGCTCACTAGGGCGTTGAAGGGCCCGGTATAAGAAGTAGGGAGCCAACTACATGATACTGGTCCAAAGGCAATGCGTGGGATCCTAGAAGTCCCCAGCAACTGAAATATGGCTCTGGACCATCCTTGAATTAATCGGGACACAGTGGCTCACTTGGGCTTTGATTAGCCCGATAGAAGAAGTGAGGAGCCACTGGGCCATGCAGCTAGGCTGCTGCTCCAGAGGCGTGCTTAGGCATGTAAAAGGCCTCAGCAATCTAGGAACCCTCTGAGCTCTACCCGAACGGATCGGGACATAGGTGGCTCACTAGGGCGTTGAAGGGCCTGGTATAAGAAGTAGGGAGCCATCTGCATGATAGTGGTCCAGAGGCATGCGTGGGATCCTAGAAGTCCCCAGCAACTGAAATGTGGCTCTGGACCATCCTTGAATTAATCGGGACATAGTGGCTCACTTGGGCATTGACTAGCCCGTTAGAAGAAGTGAGGAGCCACTGGGCCACGCAGCTAGGCTGCTGCTTTAGAGGCGTGCTTAGGTATGTAGAAGGCCTCAGCAATCTGGGAAGCCTCTAAGCTCTACCCGAATGTATCGGGACATAGGTGGCTCACTAGGGCGTTGAATGGCCCGGTACAAATGAAGTTAAGCCACCAGCCTGGTACTGGTACTGGTACAGGTACTGGTCCAGAGGAATGCTTGGAATCCTAGAAGTCCCCAGCAACTGAAATAAAGGTTTGGACCCTCCTGGAAAGAACCGAAACCGCAGTAGCTCACTTGGGCTTTGACCGGCCTGGTACATGAAGTGAGGAGCCACTAGGATTCTACCGGTCATGGGTTGACCTGTTACCTTGGAGCTTTTCGAAGAGTGGATTCGGTGACATGAGGATATCAGCATAAACAGATGCAAATCCAATGGATTTGCTGTAGAGGAGATCGAGGCGGATCTGCTGCATAGAAGATCGTAGCGGATCAACTGCATAGGAGATCTGCTGGTAATGGAACAAACCCTCTGTATTATAGCAGGAGAGGTGCAACTCTGCTACTTAGGAGCTCTAGAAGTATCGGAGCGAATCTGCTGTGGAGGAGCTCCGTAGGTAGAAGTTTTGTTGCATGTGAGCAGCATGGTGGACCGGTTCTGCCAGGAATCCCACGTACCATATTTGTCAATAGTAGAAAGCCGAGCATGCATGTGGAGATAAGGATGCTCATGTAGAGACATGGAAGCCACGTTGGTGAGCTTCCCACAGACGGCGCCAAAAAGTTTAAACAGAAAAATCACTTAGGATGAGAAATTTCGATTAACACCCTCAACCCGCTACCCCGGAGGTCACACCGGGGGGTAGGTACTTCGTACCGTGGTTCTGGTAAGGTGAAAGCAAGATAGATGCCATGGTAGGAGAAAATTCATCCCTCCCATCTGGTGCAGTAGGGTGGTACCCGGACTTCGTATCTGATCCTTGTACCTAGTCACCTCTCTAGGTGCCTTCAATATTCCCCCGACCTAGATAATGAGCCAGGAGAGGTACATGAGAGCTAGGACCAGCATGGTCAGTGCCTAGCACACATACATGCATTCATAAAAAGGAGATAGATGGGAGAATGACAACTCTTTTAGTAGTGGTGGACTGACCTAGGGGGAAAAAGCATCATGATTGATCACATGTTGAAAAACCCCAGGCAATATCCATTGGAAAGGAGAAAGACCCTTCTTTATATTTTGTTAATAGACAAAACTGGCTAAGGACCAAAGGAAAATTTTTCACCTCCCAAACCTGGTTCCATACCCGAGTGTTTCCACCAGGAGACCTCTCTATCCAGAGCCGAACTACGATACCACCCAGGAACAAGGACGGGCTCCGATAACATCTGGGATAGAGCCCGGAACGATTAGATCTAGCCCGCATCACCAAAAATAGAAGCTCCCCGAAGTCGAGGTCACCTCGCAAATGCTCCAGAGACTCGCCAGTACCTCGATTGACACAGAAGAATGTCCCTAGAAGGCCGCACCTAGCTTCGAAAGGTCAGGGGAAGCCACATCTAGCTTCGAAAGGTAAGGGGAAGCCACACCTAGCTTCGAAAAGGTCAGGGGAAGCCACACCTAGCTTCGAAAAGATCAAGGGAAGCCAGATCAGGCTCCAAGCTGGATGAAACTTCTCAGATATCAAGGTCAGAACACCAATCAACCTCACTGGTTGATGCACCACACCATGCCATATTCAACGACCTCTATAAAGGATCATGCTGAATGGATACGAGGGATACACTGGATCATATTTGGAAACGTTACCTATATGCAGAACAAGTAATAGAATCCAGAGAGGAAACAAACTGATCTCCACCACGATACTCTCAATTCAGTTGTTAACTCAAAGTCAATGACATTAAAGCTAGAAATCCCGCCCGATAAGGAGGGGAGAGACTGAGAAAATCAAGGGGAGAATCAGTTTGTTTGACTTACAAAATTATGTATAAATAGAAAGAAAGAAAATGAAAAAAGGGACTACTATTCGACAGGCATACGACAAATACTCAATCATACCCTAGAGAGAGTTGAGAGCAAAAATAAAGAATCTTTGTATTTTTATACCATACACGTTCAATAAAAATAATCTGCTTGCTTTCTTTTGGGTGAACGGTTTCATCATTCCTTGTCATTTTATAAATCATCGCTATACATACAACCAATCTTGGCCACCACCTACGTGGTAGTGGTCTCGAGGGTGTTAACTGAGATTTCTCATCCCGAGCAAAATTTCCGTTAACATATTTATATATCTCGAGAGGTGCTCCGAAGAGCTTACATTAATACAAACTGAGTCCTAGTAGGTCACAGTTAGAAGGGTACCATTTGGTACCGGTACATTTATGGCAAAAACCCACATACATGGCGAAAACTGACATACATAGCAGTCGATACAATGGTGGTGTAGAGGGAATTCGGGTAGGGTCCCTTTTACACTCAGGCGATTGCAAACTCATATTCCTAGTGGAGAAGTGGGCAAAATCTGGGATCGGAGACATGGAGATGTTGGAGAGCTGTTGAAGATATGGAGATACTAGAGGGCTGTTGGAATGTGTCTATTGTTCGAACCCCCCTATTGGAGAGAACTTGGTCATATTTATATGTTCTGATTCTTGTTGCCCACTCCACTAATTAATTCACAATCAAAGGAACTGATCGTGCCTAAATTGTTGTATATTTCGCCCCTCATTCCTATTCCTTTGTCTCGTTCTTGTGTGTATTTTCTATATATTTTATGACTAATAGGCTCATTAGTGCTAATTGCAGGCAATAGATGTAATTCTGGGTTTGGAAGCTTGTTGTAGTGATTCTGGCAGAAAAGGGGCAAAAGGAAAGACAAAGGATCATAAGCAGCTCTACAGTGTGGGTCAAGTGCGGGTCGCAACCGCACTCCACCCGCACTGTTGCCAAAGCCAGAGAAGCTGAGTTGCACCTGACGTTAAAGTGCGGGTACAGTGCGGGTCATCCAACCGCACTCCACCCGCACTGTTTCCAAACCAGAGATGCTGAAGTTGCACCTGACATTAGAGTGCGGGTACAGTGCGGGTCATCCACCAGCACTCCACCCCCACTATTGCTCAAAACAGAGGAGGGATTTTGCACCTGACAGTAAAGTGCGGGTCAAGTGTGAGTCAAGTGCGGGTAATCCAACTGCACTCCACCCGTACTATTGCCCAGATCAGAGAACTGAAGATGAAGAAAACCTTTACAGTGCGGGTACAGTACGGGTAATTCACCCGCACTCCACCCGTACTCTGCGTGCGACAGCTTCTGGTTTCAAGCTTAAGTGACCTATTTTTCCATCCTCTATAAATAGAAAAGGATGGGAACGAACCAAAATATCACCATATCTCCCAACACTTGTATTCTAAGCTAGTAACACATCTCCCTATCATCCAAACCATCTCTACTCAATCAAAGGCAACTAGGAGACTTGGATTCAAGCTTCAAGGAAGGAGATCAATCTTCAAGGGTTCTCTCTACACTCTCTCTTAGTTTTTTTGTTTGTAATAGAACATGAGTAGCTAAAATACCCCACTATGGGGTTGATGTTATTTGTTTGATGGATATTTGGGCTTTGTAAATAATCTCTATGTGTTATATTTATTCTATCTCTATGTTTTATTCCATTGCTTTAATTGATTTCCATTATTGATTTGCTTGGATACACCCTCTTTGCATGATTGATTTGGATTACTTGAGTAGGCAATTAGGTTGTCTAATGCTCAATTGAATGGAAGGATTTTCGGAAATCTGGCTCTACAACCATGCCCTTAATCTAATCTTGAATTAGTGGCTTTCACTATACACTCTAGGTTAGCCACTTGTGAGAGAATTAGAAGCCTCCACTATACACCCTAGGTTGGCTACTTTAGTGATTCTACGAGAACTAACCTTCGAGTAGAATTCGGTTGATAACCTCGAGCCTCATCCAATCTCAAACGGGTGGCCTTCACTATACATCCTAGGTCGGCCACATGTGAGGGAATTGGAAGCCATCACTATACACCCTAGGATGGCTACATTAGTAATAGGTTGAGCCATAGCTAGATAGATGAGCATTCATGGAAAAAGTCCCCATTGAGTAACTAGCCATTGTTGGTTGCTTAGGAGGGATTAATCGCTAGTAGGAGGTCTTCACTATACACCCTAGGTTGACCTCTTGCTAGAGATATATACCAACACTATATACCTTAGGTTGGTTACATTTGTCAATACATGCTTAATTGAGAGTTTGTTGCAATTGCCCCAATATTCACTTACGAGTCCATCAACTCCGTAGTTCCATCATCATTCATTTATCACTCCATTGTCATCCTATTTTATTTGCTTTCATAGTTTAGTTTATATTGTATTTTCATTCACCATCACTTTACTTTTATGCATACTAGTTATATTAATCCTAATCTTATCACCGCTACCCCGATCTCAGTGGACGACACCCGTGCTTACCGCTTTACTTGTATTTCTACTTGTGAACGCATCACATAGGTTTTATAAATTGTTTTGACGGATGATTTTCTGACGGAAAAAACCCTCTCATCAGAAACATTGACCTGGCATTAATGGAGTTGAATATTCTCTCATTAATGGCGTTGGGAATGGCCATTAAAGAGTTGACTGATCTTGTCATTAATGGGGCTGATTATCTCCATTAATAGAGTTGACTGATTCCTTCATTAATGGCGTTGTGAATGGCCATTAAAGAGTTGACTGATCTTTTCATTAATGGGGCAGATTATCTCCATTAATAGAGTTGACTGATTCCCTCATTAATTGTGTTATGAATGGCCATTAATGGAGTTGACTGATTCCCCCATTAATGGCGTTGTGAATGGCCATTAAAGAGTTGAATGATCTTCTTATTAATGGGGCTGATTATCTCCATTAATAGAGTTGACTGATTCCCTCATTAATGGTGTTGTGAATGGACATTACTGGAGTTGACTGATTCCCTCATTAATGGCGTTGATTATCTCCATTAATTACCAGAGAGGTCAACTTCCTCTTTTACGTTGCTTGAAGGAGAATTCTGAATCTGTATCCCGGTGGTATGGTACACTGGTGTACCGGAGTGCTTATTGGCATAGCGCTTATTCTAGCATGCTGATACCTTTTCCTGGTTCCATTCTTCTTACTTGGTGGGTAGGATACACATTCTGGTTAGATCCTGGACTGATATCGTGGTACTTGGGTTCTAGGTAGATGTCGCGGTACTTAGGTACCAGGTAGGAGGTATCGTGGTACCTAGGAACCAGGTAGAAGGTATCGTGGTATAGCCTTGCTTGGTACCTGGTAGACTATGAGATGTGGTACTGACTTCTTTCCTGTTCATGGTGTAGAGCATCTCCGGTATCTAGGTACCGGTCCCGATCTAGGGCCTACCAGGTACCTACAGGATGGAAAAATCTTCTTTGGACCCCTGCCAAAAATGACTGTTAACAACAAGTACTCACGATTACTAACATCTTCTAACATTCGTTTTGGGGTAACCCCGACCAATTTTCATTGCATGAATTATGGGTAGAACCTCTTGAGGTGATCAGCATTCCAAGTGTGGTCTACTGGATGTCCATTCATGTCGTCCAGCTGGTATGCCCTACCTTGGATCACCATTCTGATTAGGTAGGGACCTTCCCAATTGGGTGACAGTACCCTGTCTGACCTCTTCCGGGTATTCTGAGTAACCATCTTGAGAACCAAGTCCCCTTCTTCGAAGCTCCAGGCTTTTACTCTCCTATTGAAGTAACGAGCAATCCGGCCCTAGTAAACTGCTATCCTTTCTGCAACCCTGTCTTGTTTTTCCTCCAGGAGGTCTAGGTTGGCTATTAGCTTGTCTTCATTTTCATCAGGGGTCGAAATGTTGAACCCGGAAAGAAGTGAGCATATGTTCAATAGGAAGGATAGCTTCTACCCCGAAAGATAACGAGTAGGGGGTTTCTCCAGTAGCGGTCCTCTTGGTGGTGCGATAAGCCCATAGCACATTCGGGAGTTCATCTACCCATCTCCCTTTTCTTCTGTTGAAGTTTCTTCTTCAGGAGCTTCTTGATAAATTTATTTATGGCCTCTACCAGGCCATTAGTCTGATAGTGTGCTACAGATGCAAAGCAAAGTTCAATCCCCAGATTCTCATAGAATTCCCGGAACCTGGCGTTGTCAACCTGCTTACCTAGGTCGGTGATGATGACCATCGGGGTGCCGAACCGACAGACCACATTCTTCGTAATGAATTATGTTGTATTTTCTTCAGTAATTTTGGAGAGGGGTTCTACTTCCACCCATCTGGTGAAGTAATCAATAGCCACGATCGCATTCTTCTACTAACCTGGCGCAGTTGGTAGAGGCCTAATTAGGTTTATCCCTCAGAAGGCAAACGGATACGGCGAGCTGATGGTAGATAATCGTTCTGGAGGTAGGTGATGCAGGTTGGCCATTTTCTGACATGGTTCACAGGACTGTACGTACTACCTCACATCGTGGTGCAAGGTTGGCCAAAAATATGCCATGCGTAGCATCTGATAAGACAGTGCTTTTCCCCCAGCATGATTTCCACAGTTTCCTGAATGCACTTCTCTCAGTGCCCAGTCCGTATTGTCGGGATGTAGGCACCTAAGCAAGGGTAGTGACCTACCTCTATGGTAAAAGTGCCCCTCTACCAATCAGTATCGGACCGAGGTTCTCCTGATCTTGCGAGCTTGATCAGGGGTTTCAGGGAGCTTTCTTGATTGAAGATAATCCGCGATGGGATCCATCCAGCGTGGGCGACGTGCCACGGGGTTGACTTCCCTACCTTCAGCTATGCTCGATGTAGTGATTATCTGGAGTGGTACTCCTTTTGGCAAAGCTTGTCCTCCACAAGCAGCTATCTTGGCTAGGATGTCAGCTCGATGATTCTGCTGCCTAGGTACCTACTCGATCCTGAAACCTTTGAAATGGGGAAACAGTTCTTGGACTTTTTCGAGGTAGGTTGCCATGTTATCCTCTTTGGCCTAGTACATACCGGTTATTTGATTAACTACCAGTTGCGAGTCATATTTGTCAAGGAGGTAATTAGCCCCTAGCTCAGCCGCTATTCTCATTCCTGCTAACAAGGCTTCATATTCAGCTTCGTTGTTGGTGGTATTGAACTCGAATCTGAAACAGTGACAACACTCGACCTTTTCTGGGTCAGTTAGAATGATCCCACCTCCGCTTCCTGCTTGATTGGATGCCCCATCGGTATATAAGTTCTGGACTTGATTGGTGGGCCAATTTACACGCTCTTGCTATTTCTGGAGAGCTTGACTCAGGGCCGGGATAGCATCTTGATCGGGAATTGCACTGAATTCTACCATGAAATCTGCCAAAGCTTGGGCTTTGATGGTTGTTCTGGCTTTGTACTTGATGTCAAACTGGGTGAGCTCAAGGGCCCATAGCACAAGTCTCCCCGATACGTTCGGCCTTTGGAGAAATTGATGCAGAGGTTGATCAGTGACTACCACGACTGTGTTGGTAAGGAAATAAGGGCGGAGCTGCCTAGAAGCAACCACCTAGGTGAAAGCGAGCTTCTCCAGGAGGATGTAGTTCTTTTCTGATTTGATTAGGGCGCGGCTCACGTAGTAGACATGGCGTTGGACCTCATCAGGGCATTCCTTTACAAATGCTCCACTGACCGCTGTTTCAGATATTACAAGGTATAATTGTAGTTCTTCTCCTGGTACTGGGCTAGCTAGCAGGGGCGGGCTAGAGAGGTACTTCTTCAGCGATTGGAAAGCCAGCATGCTGTCCTGGTCCCACTTCATGTTCTTCCTGTTGGAACCTAGGGTTACAGATTGCGCAGCGGAAGGTTTTAAATTTTTTTTATGCAATCATTAAACTAACCCATTTGTACAGGAATAACCAAATGAAATAATAAAGTGATGAAACATTTTCATACCTACGTAGGAGGCTCCTTCACTTTAATACGAACTGCTCCTGATTTGAACCACGTGATCTTCCTCGCTATCTCCCAGAACTGGTAACAGCGTGTGGGCGCGTCACGATATTCAGGACCTGTATGGAGGAAGAAGAGAAGAACACACACAAAAAACAAACTCTAGAGGTGCAGCATTTGTGGTCTCACCACACCCTAATATTTTTTTTCTTTTGTTTGCTGTGTGTTTTTCTATCACGATGACTGATGACTTTTCTTCTTTTCTTCAAGTAATCATATTACTTTTCTAATTTTTCTCATTTGGTTATCTTTTGTTTCATTAAAATATATATCTCATATATCTTACAAACCAAACCGACATTCGGTTTAAATTTAAAAAAATATATATCTCATATATATTAAAAACAAACCAAAATCTATTTGATTTTTAAAAACTTTACAAAGATATCTCATATCTTTTAAAAATTAATTAAATATTTTTTTTTGAATTCAAACATTTTAAATTCAAGTTCAAATATTTAATTTAAAATAAAATAATCATATTATCTTATTTTATTCAAAATCAAATATCAACTAACACCCTTCATTTAGTGATTAACAACATAATTAAATAATCTTATTATTTAATTTATTTAATCATCGTTATTCATTAATTAAATAATCCCATTATTCAATTAATTCCCGAATAAATACGTGTCACTTCCGTAACACAATTAATTGGACAATCCAATTAATTAACCGTGACCCTTGTTACCTAAATCGATCGGGCTAGCAAGGGGACCTAATGGACCCACAGTATTTTGAGCTCCAATAATCCTTAGAAATTATTAATTAAACTCTGTAATTAATATTTCATGATTATTAACTTCGGTGTTATTCCACTAAAAACCCGAAGCTGCACTCTCTCAACTGTAGACATTTTTACACAAACCAATGACTTTCGGTGTCCATCGATATAGCTATTACATATGGTATAATCCTCCACAAGTAGTTCATAATTAGAGCTGGGTCATAATGTCCGTTATACCCCTCTAATCATATCTTTCCATTAAGTACCATTGATTCTCTAATGAACAATAAATCCTACATTCCTTACGGAATTAGGAGAGCGCTCATATTGTTCAAGCCCCGAATCAACCCTTAAGGGAACTACCATCTACTTCTCACAAGAAGGAGTGGATTCCACTATTGTGTACAAACCTTCCCAGCCACAAGCCAAACCGCGATCCCAACATACGGAGTATATTGATTGGGAATGCAACTCCGACCTCACCCATGGTATATCAAAGACCACGATCTAACCTGAAGGAGTCGATAAGACACTCAGGATTAAGATCACCCACATATAGCCATCATTAGTTGATATATATGAATCTTATCGTTAAACGGATCTTAGTGAGAGATTCATATAGATCATGGCCCAGTCCTATATGATCACATCATACAAGGTTCCTCCATTCTCATATCTACATATGAATGATCCAGGATAGGATCACCGTACACTACGAAATGGACCGCAGCTGTAGATTAACCACAAATAAAGTACCCAGCTTTATTTGCTATCTACGGACTCTTTAGATTGCTCGTTTCAAACTGAATCCATCTTTATATGACATTCATATACTCAGTTTGAAATTACATCCGACAATTTTGGATGTTAAGTGCACATGTTATATAAAGTATGACACAAAATGAATGAATATACTACTTCTTTTATTTATGTTCAAATTATATTTACATATTACAAGCTTTAGGGAAAAAATCCCAACAATCTCCCACTTGCACTAAAGCATGTGAGTCATGTCTCGTAACCCTAGACCTTCTAGGTGACCTTCAAACACTTTAGCCGGTAAGGTCTTCGTAAAATGGATCAGCATGATTGTCTTGTGAGGCTATCTTGGTGACGATCACATCTCCTCTCTGCACTATCTCTCTAATGAGATGATACTTTCTCTCTATATGTTTCCCTCTCCTGTGGCTTCTTGGTTCTTTGGAATTAGCCACAGCACCACTGTTATCACAATAAAGTGTGATGGGCTTATCCAGATCTGGAACAACTTCCAGATCATTCAAGAACTTACGGAGCCAAACAGCCTCTTTAGCAGCTTCACAAGCGGCTACATATTCGGCTTCCATGGTGGAGTCAGCAATGCAAGATTGCTTTATACTTCTCCACACACTGGCTCCACCACCTAGGGTGAATACTGATCCAGACATGGATTTTCTAGAATCCATGTCTGATTGAAAATCAGAATCTGTGTATCCTAACGGGATCAAATCCTGTCCGGAATACACTAGCATATAGTTTCTCGTTCTCCGAAGATACTTGAGAATAGTCTTGACAGCAACCCAATGATCTAATCCTGGGTTAGACTGGTACCTGCTGACTACTCCCACTGCATAGCAGATGTCCGGTCTCGTACATAACATATCATACATGAGATTACCTACTGCTGATGGATATGGCACACGTCTCATATCCTTAACTTCTTGAGGTGTCTTAGGACACTGTTCCTTAGACAAGTGAACCCCATGTCTAAAAGGTAAATTACCTTTCTTGGAGTTCTGCATAGAAAATCGCATAAGAATCTTGTCGATATATGATGCCTGAGACAATGCAATGAGTTTGTTCTTACGATCCCTTATAAGTTGGATCCCTAAAACATAACTCGCCTCTCCCAAATCTTTCATTTGGAATTGGCTAGCCAGCCAGACCTTTACATCAGACAGCACTCCTACATCATTCCCAATGAGTAGGATGTCATCTACGTATAGGACTAAGAAAACTACTTTCTTGTCAATGATGACCTTGTAGACACAAGGCTCATCAACGTTTTGCTCGAAGCCATAGGTTTTGATCACATCATCAAACCTTATGTTCCAAGATCTAGATGCTTGCTTAAGTCCATAAATGGACCTTTACAACTTGCAAACCTTTTGCTCTTGATCTGGAGACACAAATCCCTCTGGTTGCATCATGTATATGCTTTCATCAAGATTGCCATTCAAGAATGCAGTCTTGACGTCCATTTGCCAAATTTCATAATCTGAATAGGCAACAATGGATAAGAGAATCCGAATAGACTTAAACATGGCTACTGGCGAGAAGGTCTCTTCATAATCGACCCTCTCTTTCTGGGTATAACCCTTGGCCACTAGCCTTGCCTTGAAGGTCTATACCTTCCCGTCTACTCCTCTCTTTCTCTTGTAGATCCACTTACATTCTATGGGTTTTACCCCATTCGGTAAGTCTACAAGTTCCCAGACTGAGTTAGAGTACATAGACTCCATCTCGAGATTCATGGCTTTAAGCCATTCCTCTTTATCAGGATCTTCCATTGCATTCTTAAATGTCAATGGATCATCCACACTATCAGCAGAGACAATATCTTTTCCCTCACTTACACCCAAATAGCGTTCAGGCTGTCTTACAACCCTCTCACTACGTCTAGGTGGTAGTGTATCCTCACTAGGAATTATCTGACTTTCAGATGTTAATGGATTAACAACTCTAGTTGACTGAGTACTGATCTCACCAGGCTCCAACTCATTTAATACAATTTTAGAACGAGGTTTATGATCACTTATATAGTTATCCTCAAGAAACGTTGCATTTGTCGATACAAATACTTTGTTATCTTCAGGACTATAGAAGTATCCACCTCTGGTCTCCTTGGAGTATCCTACAAACAAGCAGACCACAGACTTGGGATCTAGCTTTCCAGTTCTGTTCTTCAGCACGTGTGCTGGACACCCCCATACGTGAAAATGTCGTAAACTAGCTTTACGACCATTCCACAACTCTAGGGGAGTTTCAAGAACAGATTTGGATGGCACTACATTCAAAATGTATGCCGCTGTTTGTAACGCATATCCCCAAAAGGAATTTGGTAATGATGAGAAACTAATCATAGATCTCACCATTTCCATTAGGGTTCTATTTCTCCTCTCCGCGACACCATTCTGCTGAGGTGTACCAGAAGCTGTGAGTTGGGACACTATCCCATACTCGACCATAAAGTCTTCAAACTCTTGGTCAATGTACTTACCTCCACGATCTGATCGTAGAGACTTGATAGTCTTTCCTAACTGGTTCTCAACTTCAGCTCGGAATTCTTTGAACTTTTCAAATGTTTCCGACTTCCGTTGCATTAGGTAGACATATCCGTATCTCGAGTAGTCATCTATAAAGGTGACATAATACTCATAACCACCCCTTGCTTTAACATTCATTGGTCCACAGACGTCTGAATGTATAAGCTCTAGTGGTTGTTTAGCTCTAAGCCCTTTACCAGAAAAAGGTCTCTTAGTCATCTTACCTTCCAGACAAGATTCACAGACAGGTAAGGTGCCAACCTTTAACTCATTTAAAGATCCGTTTTTTACTAGTCTGTTTATCCGGTCAAGGTTAATATGTCCAAGCCTTAGATGCCAGAGATACGTTTCGTTTTCTGGAGAAATCTTATGTCGTTTAGTTTTTGGTTTTTCAACTTTAAACATTTCGGTGTTGGGCAGTGTTGTATGCAATAACGGTCTTAACACATACAAATTGTTTTCATTAATTCCTGAACAAATATTCAGACCATTCTTTGCAATAATAACTGATTTATTATCAAAAGAAATAGAATATAA
This sequence comes from Dipteronia sinensis, assembly GCA_033220585.1. NCBI lineage: Eukaryota > Viridiplantae > Streptophyta > Magnoliopsida > Sapindales > Sapindaceae > Dipteronia > Dipteronia sinensis. The sequence goes on from CM065643.1 coordinate 37,433,288, forward strand.
TTGTTCTAACAACTTAGAAACGGAAATTAAATTCCGTGTAAATCAAGGAATAAAAAATACATTGTCCAACAAAATAAAATTATTATTACAAAAACGCAATCTAATTATGCCCAGTGCTCGTGCCGACACGACATCCCCTGACCCCACTCGTATCGAGAAGGCTCCCTCCTCAAGCTGTGTCCAAGAATCAGTCCACTGCAAAGAAGAACAAACATGGTTAGTGGCCCCTGAATCAACTATCCAGGGTGAAGAATCATCTTCAACTAAACATGACTCAAGAACAAGTAAATCATATTTACCTTTCGCTTTCTTCTTCTTGGCTACCTCCTCCAGATACTGAGGACAATTCCTCTTCCAGTGTTCGACCTTGTCGCAATGGAAACATTTTCCTTTGCTCTTGTCGATGGAGGCGCCTTTCTTTTTGCTTTAGGCTTTCTTGGGTTTGGGCTTACCCTTCGCCTTCCCAGCAGACCTCTTCCTCTTGTTATTATTGGAGGAAGATGGTTCAGCAACATTTGCCTCACCGGTCTTACTTTTGCTGTCCTTGGTCATGGACTCAAAAGTAGCGAGCTCATTGAGCAACTGTGTGAGACTAAACCTTAACTTGTTCATCCGTAGTTGTTCTTAAACTGATCGAAACTCTTCAGAAGAGTCGTCAGTATGATGCTCACTTGACTGGGTTCGTCAATGGCCCCGCCATTGACTTCTGCCGTGTTGAAGTAGGACATCATGCTCAGGACATGTTCCCGAACTGATGTACCTTTCTTCATGCGAGCGAGCATAGCGGAACGAATAGCTTCGTGTCGCTTTTGCTCGGAGGGCTGCCCGAACATAGCTTGCAATGACTCTATAATTTCGAATGCTGTAGTCATTGCTTCGTGCTTTGTGACAAGCACGTCTGTCATAGAAGCTAACAGATATGTTCGGGCCTTCTCATCAGATGAGACCCATCGCTAGTATGCCTCACGAACAGTTCGTGTGGCATTGGCAGTAGGCACCAGAGGACATTCCTCCGTAAGCACAAACTTGAGGTCTTTGGTGACCAGTATTGCATTAATATTAAGTTTCCATTTTATGTAGTTATCACCAGTTAATTTATCGTTTGCAAGTATTTGTAATAGTGTAGATGACATTGCTGAAAAAACATAAATTAAGGATTCATTCAGTCATACATTCTAAACATGTGCGAATGTTCGGCATAAAATTAAACATGATGCATGAAAATGTTTAATGAACAAGAACAACCCTAAAAACAATGTTTCTATGCCACGACAATCCAACATACTACAAGCAAGTGCCGCCTTAGGGTCGGTCAAATTCTTGCATGTTGGATCGAGACCTTCTCAGTCAAAGGATATACCAGAATAACTCTTATGCCAATATCATTCAACCATCGTTTATTAGGTCAGGTTTTTAATTAACCAATTTAATTAAAACCTTGTGAGTGTAACCCATCATTTCAGATCTCAAGAGCTTAACTCGAGAATTGCCGCCTTAGGGTCGGTCAATCCCGAAATACCCTCCGAAATCCTATCTGTTAGGAAGTCAACCTTGATATTGATTCTTATGGAAACCCTCCTTAGGGAGGACGAAAACAAAACCGTCACGAGGCCCAACTCGAATCTCACGGTGTTGAACTAATGATGGAGATCGCGGGATATAATGTCATATATCCCTCTCCCACTCACTATTTTATATTAAGGGTTTTCTATTAATATTAATGCACCTAGATTAAACTAGATAAAACGGCTAATATTAATCTAAGCGTCAAGTGCATTAATCACAAATTATTAGAATCCTATTCCAATAACTAATAAACTAAATTGATTTTTAACACTTAAAAAATTTAGTTCATTAGTGATAATTCAAATCTATGTAAACAGTTTACTAAGACTAGAATTATTATTAAATGTGTATTTACCAAGTTTTAACTATTAAAACTAAACACATTATTTAGGTCCAATTATTATTAGGAGCTTAATCAAATTAATCCTAATATATATATTAAGGACCCCACTAATCTAAGTATTTAAACTCTTTAATAAAAAGATTAGTAATTAATGAGATTTACCAAGTTTTTTACTCCTAAAAACTAATCCCATTAAAAAATAGCCAATTATGTGAATAACCCATTTTAATCAAATTAAAAAAAAATTAAACACATAATATAGATGACTATAATGCATGTATGATATATCAACATATATATATATATATATATATATATGTGTTGACACAACTAATTTAAATGACATGTATATGCATGGCAATGCTTAATCATCAAATAATTAAAACACACATGAGTTGACCGAGTGTTGTGGATTATTTAACCTAAAAATTGGAATCTAATTACAAAAAAATATATTCCCAAGGCATCCCTTGGTCTTCTTGTAATTTCCAAGACTTCCAATCTCTTCAGGTCATGTGCACTGGTAGCATCGCTGGTACACATCACTGGTCAACATGCGCTAATCAGCATGCTCGCAGGTGGTAGGTGCGCGCTGGAAGGATTGCGCGCTGGTGGGCATCGCTGGACGAGCGCTGGTAGGCTGCGCTGGACGAGCGCTGGTAGGCTGCGCTGGAAGGCCTTTGCGCGCTTTTAGGTGGCATGCGCTGGAGGTTGTGCACTGGAGGCATGCGCTGGTCATGCGCGCAGTCTTCGTGAAGCGCTGGTCATGCTTGCAGTCTTCGTGAAACGCTGGTCAGCATGTGCAAGTCTACATGCGCACGTTGAACTACCAGGTCCTCTCCCATTTGCACATTTTTTTTAATAATACAACAGTAAAATAAAAAAAAAATTATACAACCTAGAAACACTCCAAATCCACAACACCATAAAAAATTACGATCAACCATGTTTTTATTTAAATTAAACAATTTAATTAAAAAAAAATCATACACTCATCAAAAAAAAAATAGAGAACTTCATTTATAGATATGGACATCGTGGCTCCATTTATTAAATGAGAGTATAATATCATCATATGGATGTTTTGAGGTATTGGATATTAAATCTCAACGTTGAGTTTTCAATAATGATTATTGAAAACATGGCTTCTGGACAAGTCAAAGTATCCAAGTTCGAAATGTGGTCATATGAGGAAATATGGTAACTTGGAGAGGTATAGGCGGTCTATGAGCTCTTGGCGATTACTGATATTATTCACGAGGATACACCATCTCCTATAAGATTGTCTAGGGTATGAATGAGAAACATCTCCTTATTCTATCTTTATTTAAGAGTTCAATTTTAGCTCTTTAGTGGAATGAGTTAAAATTAATAGATTGGACCTAAGTGAATCATTTGTTGATTGTGATTAGGTTGTGTCTATTGAAGCTTAAATTTAGATAGCCCGCCAAGATCCCCAATCCACACGTATTTGCATGGATCACTTGATATATTCTACCGGGCCGATTTAAGGGTCCATCTAGAATTGTTTTTAATATATCAAGAATATAATATGTCTATTATTTAATTAATGGGCTTGCACTATTATATTAATATATTAAAAGGAGACATGTGGGCTTGTTTCTTTTAGTAAGAATGGGTCTGGTTCACATGTGGGCTTTTATTTAAAGTCCAATGGATTAAATGAAATAAGAAAATAATATATGGCCCATTTATATAAGTGGGGCGGCAAGGTGTATATATTAACCTAATATATTATTTTGTTTCATTGTTTTAATTAAATAAGAATTAGTTAATTTATTAATTAATTATTTAATTAAGAAACAAATCTTTTTCTGATCAGAAAATATATTTCCTAAAGTTATACTATTGGTAGTAGTATATTAAAAGTAAAAGACTTGTTTGATAAGAAAATAAATAATTAATTTTATTTATTTAATCAAATAAGAAGTCTTTTTATTTAGTCAATAAAAGAATAAAAATATCTATGAGTTGGATTAGGTTTTGAAGTCTAAAGGTTGATGGAAATTAGGGTGCAACACAAACTCTTTTTGGTATGTGATTTGCGGCAACCCTAGTCCATTTAGAGGAAGATTTCGGCAATCCTAAATAGAAGAGGAAGCAAAATTTCGGCCACCTATATAATACCACATATAGAATTCGGCCAATATAGTTGATTGAATGATTCAATTTTTCTTCTTCTTCTCAATTCATAGAAAAGGATAATTTTTATTCTACTAAACATAAAATAGAGAAGAGATTATTCTTTGATAGTACACTGATTGCTTGTTCATCAATAAGCTTGTGTGTACAACATCAAATTAGGTTCACGCGAGTTTCGATCATTAGATTGAGAACTCAAAAGTGACCGGAATAATTTTTGTCTTCTTTTGATTGTTTTGTGACTAACAAAAGAAAAAAGAAAACTTTGTTCATCCATTCTCAGGTTTGCAATTCAAAGAAAAAGGGAGACCACGCTCCTAGGTGATTCACATACGTGTTCGGATTGGAAGATCTCACGGTACTGTTCACGATCACTGTTCACTGAGGGGGTACTGTTCACGATCACTGTTCACTCGGGTACTGTTCACGATCATTGTTCATGCGGGTACTGTTCACGGGCATCGGAAAAGATTTTACTGATTACCAATCGACGTAAGTCAATTGGATCACGCGTCAAGAGGTATTTAACTCTAACCGTATATATTTGAGTTTAATTAATTAAAAGGTTAAGGTTCAACTTTGAGAAAAATTTTAAAACCATACGAAATGTATTTTTCGTTTCTTCCTCTGTGTTTTATATCGATTTTTCCCTACAGTGTGGCTCTCCTAGTTTTATGGCGATCCTCCTGGAGGGATTAATCCAGTACAGGGCATCATGAGTGTTGTGTAGCTCTCCAGGTTTTATGGCGATCCTCTTGGAGGGTTTAATCTGATCCAGGGCTTCAGGCATTCCTGTGTAAGGATTCTCGGTCCTCAAGCGATGGTCCCGGTAGGCAACTAAGACCACTTTAACACCAAGTTTTTCTTAGCTGGGGGTAGTACCCAGCCAAAGCATCAGGAGAGCCATATGGCTATCCTGGTCTCGATCATAGGCGAAAGGCGATTATATGATAACTACCAAGGTGATCATACTCAAGGCGATACTGGTCAATGCTTACCCCATAGGCTTCATTGGTGAGACCTTCTGGGGTAATCTATGTTACCGGTATAGGTTAGGTAGAGCGACCTACTGCAATGGTGCTTCTTATTGTGGACTGGTCACTAGGAGAACTTTTCTCATGTTGAGGTCACTACCCCTTCCATAGGAGGACTAGGGAGAATGATGAGCTTCTAGTCCCCAAGCGATGTAACCAGTTTAGGAGTCTGCTTAGAGTGAATATGAGTCTTCACAATTCGTAATGGGACTCGAGAATCTGCTCTAACAAACCTGGACCTCGGCAGCTCGATGGGGTGTTGAGTAGACTGGTGTAAAAGATCAGAAACTGACAATCTTGCAGTTGTGATCTAGGTAGCTCACATGGGCGCTGGGAAGGGCTGGTATATGAGGTAGGGAGCCACCTGCATGATACTGGTCCAAAGGCATGCATGGGATCCTAGAAGTCCCCTACAACTAAAATGTGGCTCTAGACCATCTTGGAATGAATCGGGACACAGTGGCTCACTTGGGCGTTGACTAGCCCGATAGAAGAAGTGAGAAGCCACTAGGCTGTGCAGCTAGGCTGCTGCTCCAGAGGCTTGCTAAGGAATATAAGAGGTCTCATCAATGTGGGAAGCCTCTGGGCTCTCCCTGAACAGATCGGGACTTCGGTAGCTTACTAGAGCGTTGTGTGGTCCGGTACAGGAGGTAGGAAGCCACTGGTGTGATACTGGTCCAGAGGCATGCTTGGGATCCTAGAAGTCCCCAGCAATCTGAGATGCGACTCTGGACTATCCTGGAATGAATCGGGACACAGTGGCTCACTTGAGCACTGACTGACCCGGTACAATAAGTGAGGAGCCACTGGGCCATGCAGCGGGGTTGCTGCTTCAAAGGCTTGCTAAGGTATATAGAAGGCCTCAGCAAAGTGGGAAGCCTTTGAGCACTCCCCGAATGAATTGGGATATAGGTGGCTCACTAGGGCGTTGAAGGGCCCGGTATAGGAAGTAGGAAGTCACCAGCATGATACTGGTCCAGAGGCATGATTGGGAACCTAGAAGTCCCCAGCAGCTGAAATGTAGCTCTGGACCCTCCTGGGACGAATCAGGACACAGTGGCTCACTTGGGTGTTGACTAGCCCGGCACCAGGAGTGATGAGCCACTGGGCCATGTAGCGAGGCTGCTGCGCCAAAGGCTTGCCAAGGTATATAGAAGGCCTCAGCAAAGTGGGAAGCCTCTAAGCTTTACCCTAACGGATCAGGACATAGGTGGCTCAATAGGGCGTTGAAGGGCCCGGTACAAGAAGTAAGGAGCCAAGTGTATGATACTGGTCCAGAGGTATGCGTGGGATCCTAGAAGTCCCAAGCAACTGAAATGTGGCTCTGGACCATCCAAGAATCAATCGGGACACATTGGCTCACTTGGGCGATGACTAGCTCGGTAAAAGAAGTGAGGAGCCACAGAGCCATGCAGCTAGGCTGCTGCTCTAGAGGCTCGCCGAGGTATATAGATGGCCTCAGCAAAGTGAGAAGCCTATGGGCTCTACCAGAACGGATCAGGACATAGGTGGCTCACTGGGCATTGAAGGGCCCGATATAGGAAGTAGGGAGCCACCTGCATGATACTGGTCCAAAGGCATGCTTGGGATCCTAGAAGTCCCTAGTAAATGAAATATGGCTCTGGACCATCGTGGAATGAATCGGGACACAGTGGCTCACTTGGGTGTTGACTAGCTCGGTAAAAGAAGTGAGGAGCCACTAGGCCATGCAGCTAGGCTGCTGCTCCAGAAGCTTGCTTAGGCATGTAGGAGGCCTCAGCAATGTGGGAAGCCTTTGAGCTTTACCCGAATAGATCGGGACATAGGTGGCTTACTAGGGCGTTGAAAGGACCGGTACAAAAGGTAGGGAGCCACCTGCATCATATTGGTCCAGAGGCATGCGTGGGATCCTATATGTCCCCAGCAATTGAAATGTGGCTCTGGACCATCCTGGAATGAATCAGGACACAGTGGCTCACCTAGGGGCTGAACTACCTGGTACAATAAGTGAAGAGCCATTGGGCGATGCAGCGGGGCTGCTGCTCTAGAGGCTTCCTTAGGCATGTGGGAGGCCATAGCAATATGGGAAGCCTCTGAGCTCTCCCCGAACATATCGGGACATCGGTGGCTCACTAGGGCATTGAGGGGCCTAGTACAAGAGATAGGGAGCCAATGGAATGGTACTGGTATAGAGGCATGCTTAGGATCTTAGAAGTCCCCAGCAATTGAAATGTGGCTATAGACCATCCTGGAATGAATCGGGACACAGTGGCTCATTTGGGCACTGAACGACCCGGTATAATAAGTGAAGAGCCACTGAGCCATGCAATAGGGTTGCTGTTCCAGAGGATAGCTTAGGCATATAGGATGCCATAACAATATGGGAAGCCTCTGCGCTCTCCCTAAACGGATCGGGACATCGGTGGCTCACTAGGGCGTTGAGGGGACAAGTACAAGAGGTAGGGAGCCACTTGAATGGTACTGTTCTAGAGAAATGTGGCTCTGCACCGTCCTGGAATAAATCGGGACACAGTGGCTCACTTGGGCATTGACCGCCCCGATGCAAAGAGTGAGGAGCCATTGAGCCTCTACCGGTCGCGCTGCTCCTATGATCATATAGTTTAGTTGGCTTCTCGGGTACATGCGTTGACTTCCTACGTTGGAGCTTTTGAAGAGTCGATCTGGTGACATGAAGGGATTTGCATGAACAGGTGCAAATCCGATAGATTGTAGTGGATCTGCTGCAAAGGAGATCTGCTGAGAGTGGAGCAAATCTTCTGTAAGAAACCAGGAGAGGTGCATCTCTACTGCATAGGAGCTCTAAATGTACCAGAATATATCTACTGTAGATGAGATCAAGGCGGATCTGCTGCATAAGAGATCGTAGCGGATCTACTGCATAGAAGATCTGCTGATAATGGAACAAACCTTCTGTATGGTAGCAGGAGAGGTGCAACTCTGCTACATAGGAGTTCTAGAAATACCGGATCGGATCTGCTGTAGAGGAGTTTCACAAGTATATGAGAATGTTTGTTGCATAGGAGCAGCATGGTAGACCAGTTCAGCCAGGAATCCTACATACCATATTTATCCATACTAGAAAGTCGAGCATGCATGTAGAGATAAGGATGCTCATGTAGAGACATGGAAGCCACGTTGGTGAGTTTGCCACAGACGGAGCCAAAAAGTGTTAACGGAAAATTTGCTCAGGATGAGAAATTTTGATTAACACCCTCAACCCGCTACCCCGGAGGTCGCAGCAGAGGGTAGGTACTTCAAATCGTTGTTCTGGTAAGGTGAAAGCGAGATCGATGCCATGGTAGGAGAACAGTCATCCCTCCTATCTGGTGCAGTAGGCTGGTACCCGGTCTTGGTATCTGATCCTGGTACTTAGTCACCTCTCTAAGTGCCTTCAATATTCCCCCGACCATTTGGTACCGGTACATTCATGGTGAGAACTGACATACATAGCAATCGATACAATGGTGGTGTAGAGGGAATTCAGGCCAAGTCCCTTTTACACTCCAGGCGATGGCGAACTCATATGCCTAGTGGAGAAGTGAGCGAAATCTGGGATCGGAGACATGGAGATGTTGGAGAGCTGTTGGAGATATGGAGATACTGGAGGGCTGTTGGACCGTGTCTATTGTTCGAACCCATGTTCGAGAAATGTCCGATTGGAGAAATATTGGGGAATCGACCTTTTTCTTAGAGAGTGACTTGTTATATTTATGTCTGTTCATCCTTGTAGCCCACTCCATTGGTTTATCGACATTAATGAGTTGAATATCTTCTCATTAATGGAGTTGAATATCTTCTCATTGATAAAGTTGAATATCTTCTCATTGATAAAGTTGAATATCTTCTCATTAATAAAGTTGAATATCTTCTCATTGATGGAGTTGAATATCTTCTCATTAATGAAGTCTGATTATCTCTATTAATAGAGTTGAGTGATTCCCTCATTAATGGTGTTGATTATGGCCATTAATGGAGTTGACTGATTCCCTCATTAATTGCGTTGATTATCTCCATTAATTACCAGAGAGGTCAACTTTTTATTTTACGTTGCTTGGAGGAGAATTTTGACTCTGTATCCCGGTGGTATGGTACACTGATGTACCGGAGTGCTTACTGGCGTGGCGCTTGTTCTAGCATGCTGGTACCTCTTTTGGTTCCATTTTTCTTACTTGGCGGGTAGGATACACATTCTGGTTAGATCCTGGACTGATATTGTGGTACTTGGGTACCGGGTAGATGTCGCGGTACCTAGGTACTAGGTAGGAGGTATCGTGGTACCTAGGAACCAGGTAGGAGGTATCGTGGTATAGCCTTGCTTGGTACCTGGTAGACTGTGAGACGTGGTACTAACTTCTTTTCTGTTCATGGTGTAGAGCATCCCCGGTATCTAGGTACCGGTCCCGATCTTGGTCCTACTAGGTACCTGCCGGATGGAAAATTCTTCTTTGGACCCCTGCCAAAAATGACTGTTAACAACTTGTATTCATTTTTCTTTGGTCATCAATAAAGAAGGTTTCTTTCTCCATCTGTTTTTGCCTACATTTGTCTACATCTATCTGCTTTATGTCACCAATCGAATCCGCTATGATTGTCGCCTTAAGACCAGGAGAGCCATATAGCACTCCTGATGCCATTGACCGGATAGATCCCTGTAGGAGGATCGCCATAGGACCAGGAGAGCCACATAGCACTCCTGATGCCCTAGACCAGATAGATCCCTCCAGGAGGATCGCCATAAATCCAGGAGAGCCATATAGCACTCCTGATACCCTGGACTGGATAGATCCCTCCAGGAGGATCGCCATAAATCTAGGAGAGCTACACAGCACTCATAATGCCCTAGGAAGGATTAATCCATCCGGGAGGATCTCCCCAAGACCAGGAAAAGCCATATGGCATTCTTGTTGCCCTGGCCAAGCACCACCCCCAGCTAGGAAGGATCCGATACGTAAGAGCATAGTTGCCCGACGGATCAGACCTTGGCCGGGCACCACCCCCCGCTAAGAACGATCTGGATAGTAAGAGCATAGTTGCTAGCCAAATCAAGGCCTTGGTCGGGTACCACCCCCCGCTAAGAAATACCAGGTGCTAAAGTGGCCTTAGTACCTACCTGGATCTTGCTGCCAGTATATATTCGACATTATTTTCGCCAAAGTACCAAGATTCCTACAAACAGGAATGAGAGGTATCTGAATATGATCTCCTTATTTTCGCTAATGATCGCCTCAAGACCAGAAAGAACTAGTATGGCCTTTCTTCCGCCTTGGCTGGGAGCCACCCCCCGTCAGGAAGAGTCTGGTTAGTAAGGACGTAGTCGCCTGCCAGATAAAGGCATTAGCCGGGTACTACCCCCCGCTAAGAAAGACCTACTGCTAACATGGCCATAGCCGCTTACCAGGATCTCATTGCCAACACATTCTCCATCATGTTCGCCCCGGTACCAAGATTTCTAGAGCAGGAATGCGAGGTACCGAGACTCGCCAAATTTGTTCACCAAGGCACCAAAGCTCTTACAAACGGAAACACGAGGTGCCCAGTTTCACCAGAATACTCACCTAGGAACCTAACTTCCTTGAAACAAGAAAGCTAGGTACCCGATTATTCGACAAGGTACTAAAATCCTTACAAACCAGAAATGCAGGGTACTCAGTTTTCGCCAGATTACTTGCCATATTACCGAGGTTCCTATAATGGGAATGCAAGGTACCTAGATTGCGAGATTGTACACCAATACGCTCACCATCATCAAGGAACCAAGATTCCTGGAATAGGAATATGAGGTGCCCAGTTTTTACAGATTTTTTCCACCAAAGTTCCAAGATCACCAAAAAGTATAAGGATCTCTAGTACCTAGATTATCTTGGGCTAAATCTCTGCAAGGTTATCAAAGGGCACCGAGATTCTTTGACTAGGTACCATGGTACCAGTCACCCGCCGTTTCTCTATACACCTTTTCTTATCAGGTTGCTTGCACTACCAAGAACTGATTAAGAAGTCAGGTTTATGCTGAGGACTAATGCTTGAATTTACGTTACAATCAGAAAATGTACGACATAATTCAGTCAAAAGATATGAATGGAAAGGGATTTCTCCTTTCATTTATCAAATCGGGACTCAATAGAGGATGGACCACCGAATATATACCTAAGTACCAGGATTCATCCGAGGACAAGTATCTATGATATTGAAATTACATTGGGGATCTCACTTCAGATTAATGCGAGGTTCAATCATGAATTTAATAAACTACATATATATGAAGCTAAGGAAAAACAAAAAAGTTCTCATTACTAAAACTCGGGAGCCCATCCCCCGATCACGGGCTACAAGAAGACAAGATTGACTTGGTATTACTGGATATGGGATCAAACTAGATCATGCATCCTCCTGCTCCTGATTGGCCGTCTTCTCGCCAGCTCCTGCCAGTTAAAGCTTCTCATTTTTCAGGTTCTATGGGTACCCCCCGCAACAGGAAGCTCCCCTGCTACTGCTACTTTAAAGATTTGGAGATTTTTCAGGTTCCAGTTTTGCTGATCACTTTGGAGATTTCAAAACCAATCCAAACGGTCATGAAATATTATGAATAATATACCGTTGGAAAGGTATGTGTGTCTAGTTTGTACATAAATTTTCAAAACTCATTTTGAAGCTTTGTATAAAACGTTATGGTCACAAGACCATACAAAGGTCAGTTTTGAAAAACATTTAAATCATTGAAATCCACTCTTTTGAAACTAGACACTTTACTCCAAACAACCAATCCAAAACAAGAGAAGAATGGGACCTTCTCAAATGGTCACTCAACGCGCTAAGACAGCACACCATCGTGCAAGCGCGGACACAACACAAAACCACATTTAAATATAGAAATGAAGTGCAAGTGTGATTATGAAGAAATACACACATGAGCAATAAGTGTGTGCAACAATCAATGCATGTCAATACAAATGCATGAGATGTGAGTGTGTGCAACTAAATCTCTTCAAGAGCTAAGAACAAGTGAACTACCTCTCTTGAAGCTCTTTAGGATGACTGGAAGCATGTCTTCGAGAACACCGCACTTGGAGAACCTATGCTACCCGTTACAAACATCCCCAATGTGATTTGTCATGAAATAAGCCAATCATAAAAATGAGGTTCTTACAATCTCCCCCTTTGGCTATTTAATGACAAAATCACCACTCATAAAATAATCCTCACAAAACAAAAATAAAGCTATTGGTCAACAAGTAATTCTACGTTACAATAAGAGAAACCGTAGATTTAAGTCTACAAGGTCATCAATCTCTTCGTAGATCATCATACCTACACACAATAGCAAGAAAGCACTTTCCAAGAACAAGTGCATGTGAGGTGAACAAAAACAAGCATTTGCATTGAGAAAAATAATACAATCAATATAATGTAGTGCAATGCAATGCTCCCCCTAAAAGGTTACTCTCTCTCATGAGGCTTTTCCCCCAAATCATAAACAATGCTCCCCTTATATCTCTCACTCCCCCTATATCTCTCAAGACCTCTCCCCCTTTTTGTCATGAGATAGGCAAATGAGCTCCCCTTATCGGGTTGCTGTAGCAAAGAGAGATATTCGCACAAAAGACTATTGCATAATCATATAAATAAACTTTATGCAACAAAATTAACTAAGAGAGATTCAAGGAGTTTTATTTTAAAGAAAAACGTGTGAAGGTGTTGCTTTGCATGCAAGACATATAACATTCAAGTTCAAGCAATGGTATTTGGTAAAGCAAACATCAAAAGGGTTTCCAAAAGAATTCAAACCAATTTGTACCCTTTTGTCATAAGCAAACAAGATATAGTTTTTTGCAAAAGAATTTAAATTTAAAGAGCAACTATATCAAACTTTAAAAGCGAAACAAGACATGAGTGACTTTTGCACCCTTTTCGATTTTTCCGGGTAAGATACCCGTATGATAGTAGCCTTGTTCAACTAATAAAGAGAGAGAGAGAGAAGACTAAATTGTATATGAAATCCTTATTGATTGAATAGATACTAGATCCTTATTGAGTTTAGTCTTCTAATTTGCTTTCACACATATTTTCCATATAAGCAATCACAAATATTTCATGCATATCATTTAAAGCATGTCATAAAAAAATCAAGTTCACATGTCGTGGAGATAAATTATAGGTCATTCAAATGTACTTTCCCAATCAAATCTCCTAGTCCAAAAATGCATGTTTGAACATAAATGTGACATGGATTGCAAACAAAGCAAGGTTACACACTTATTGAATAAAAATACCATATAAGCATTTATGTACAACCTAGTATCTCAAGCAATTAATAAAGAAGCATAAAGTATATCAAATTTTTGTACATTTCAAAAATGCAAGGTTGCTCTCTTTGCTTGAGTTCCCCAAATGGGGTCAAACACCAAAACACATCAAGGCATATGACAAATCCCAATAGACCTACTAAGTGACTTGAACCTAGTTGAGTCTAAGGACTTTGTAAATAAATCCGCTAGTTGATCATTAGTGCCCACATGCTTAAGTGTAATGTATTTGTTTTCAACTAGTTCTCTAATGAAATGATGCCTAATATCTATATGCTTTGTCCTAGAGTGCTGAACTTGATTCTTTGAAATGTTAATTGCACTCATGTTATCACAATAAAGGGTTAGAATACCTTGATCAAAGCCATAATCCACAAGCATTTGCTTCATCCAATGGAGTTGTGTGCAAGCAGTCCCAGGCGGCTATGTATTCCGCTTCAGCTGTGGATAAAGAGATGGAATTTTGCTTCTTGCAAAACCATGAGACCAAGTTGTTACCTAGGAAGAAGCAACCGCCCGATGTACTCTTCTTATCATCACAATTTCCTGCCTAATCTGCATCACTAAAGCCTACTAAGCTAGCATTAGTGTCAAAAGAGTACCATATCCCATAGTTGGATGTCCCATTCACATATCGAATGATTCTCTTTACGGAGGAGAGATGGGATTCCTTGGGATCCGCTTGGTACCTAGCACACACACCCACACTAAAGGCTATATCGGGCCTACTTGCGGTCAAGTAAAGCAAGCTACCAATCATGCCACGATAAAGACTTTGTTCCACACTCTTGCCACTAGCATCCTTGCTTAGTTTCAAGGTGGTACTCATAGGTGTGTCACAATGTTTGGCATTCTCAATGCCAAACTTCTTCACTAGGTTCTTAGCATACTTAGCTTGGGATATGAAAATCCCATCATGCAATTGCTTGATTTGCAAACCTAGGAAGTAATTGAGCTCCCCAACAAGACTCATCTCAAACTCATGTGACATGACATCAACAAATTGTTGGACTTTGGATTTATTGGTGGAGCCAAAAACAATATCATCAACATAAATTTGAGCTATGAAAAGCTCATCTTTGTTCCTCTTGATGAATAAAGTTTTGTCAACACTACCCCTAGTGTAGTCATTGTCAACAAGAAATTGAGTGAGGTGCTCATACCAAGCCCTAGGTGCTTGTTTCAACCCATATAAAGCCTTTTTGAGACGATAGACATGATTGGGGTGGTGTGGATCCATAAACCCCTTGGGTTGCTCAACAAACACTTCCTCATGCAAGAAACCATTGAGGAAGGCACTCTTAACATCCATTTGATGCAATTTGAACTTGTGCACATATGATATGGATAAAAGAAGCCTTATGGACTCAAGACGGGCAACCAGAGCAAAAGTCTCCTCAAAGTCAATACCCTCAATTTGAGAGTATCCTTGTGCTACAAGTCTAGCCTTGTTGCGCACAATGTTGTCATTCTCATCCGACTTGTTCCTATATACCCATTTGGTGCCTATGACATTAGTATCCTTGGGTCTAGGAACAAGAGTCCAAACCTCATTTATTTCAAATTGGTTTAGCTCTTCTTGCATGGCAAGACCCCAAAACTCATCATTCAACGCTTCATTAACCTTTTTGGGTTCAATTTGAGAGGTGTAACAAGTATAGCTAATTTGATTAGCTATTTGACGCTAGTCCTAACACCCTTATTTATATCTCCAAGAATGTCATTCTTGTTGTGGAGATGTCTAACCTATGGAGCGGGTTCTTTAGAGTCCAATGATGGATCTCTATCAAGAGGTTGAATGACCTCTTCATCAAGACTTGACTTCTCATCAATTGAAGTCTCACCATTCTTCTCCAAGGAAGAATCATCTAGCACAATGACCTCCTCATCATGGTCTCTAGTCTTAGGCCTACAATCATCTATGACAACATTAGATGATTCCATGACACTCCGAGTTTTTAAATTGAAAACTCTATAGGCCTTACTATTAAGGGCATAGCCAATGAAAATCCCCTCATCACTCTTGGCATCAAACTTGCCAAGTTGATCTCGGTCATTTAGAATGTAGCATTTGCTCCCAAATGAGTGGAAGTAGCTAACATTTGGCTTCCTACCCTTCCATAATTCATAGGAGGTTTGCCTAGTACCGGGCCTTAGGAAGACTCTATTTCCTATGTAGCAAGCCGTATTGAAGGCCTCGGCCTAAAGGTTCCTAGGGACATTGTTACTAAGCAACATCACACGGGCCATCTCTTGAAGGACCCTATTCTTCCTCTCAACAACCCTATTTTGTTGAGGAGTTCTAGGAGCCGAAAACTCATGGGAAATGCCAGAGCTATTGCAATAGCTTTCAAAACAAGCATTTTCAAATTCCCTCCCATGGTCACTCCTAATCCTTTTAATGCTTTTAATGTGTGAGTTCTTTTCATTTTGAATTTTAGTGCAAAGCATTTTAAAATTTTCAAATGTTTCAGATTTTTCTCTAAGAAAATATGTCCATGTAAATCTAGGGAAATCATCAACACAAACAAAAATGTATCTCTTGCCACCGAGACTCTCAGTTTGCATGGGACCCATAAGGTCCATATGTAGAAGCTCTAATTGCTCCTTGGTGGTGAGATACATGCCTTTCTTGTGCATACTTTTGGTTTGTTTCCCTTGTTGACAAGGTCCACAAATGCCATCGACTTTCTTCCCAAGCTTAGAGAGGCCACGCACAACCTTGAACTTATCTAAGATCCTCAAATCTCGATAGTTCATGTGGCCAATTCTTTGATGCCACAACTCAACTTCCTCACACTTGGACATATTGCAAGAGATAGCACTAGCTTCAAGATAATAGCAATTGTCACTAGATCTCTTTCCTTTTAGCAAGGTTTGTCCATTTGGCATTAAGATTGAGCAATCAATTTTGTTAAACAAGACGGAGAGTCCATCATCATTAAGATGAGAAATGCTTATAAGATTGGCTTGCAAGCCATCAACAAGTAAAGCATTGGACAATGAGAGTAGATCGGGAATGGAAATGGTTCCTTTCTTTATGACTTTCTTTCTAGATCCATCACCAAAGGTGACAAATCCTCCATCCTCCAAGACAAGGGATTTAAAGAAACTCTTGTTCCCCGTCATATGCCTAGAACACCCACTATCCAAATACCAAGTGTTAGAGGCATTTGCCTTCAAGGAAATTTGAGCCACATAGCAAAAATAGTCATCCTTTCTAATCCACCTAAGTGAAATGTTCTCATTCCTAGTGGTATTAGTCACATTGGCTCTAGATTTCCTAGTAACATACATTTTGGCTCTAGCTCTATTTCTTTCAATCATGCTCTTGATTCTACACATTTCAATCTATTTGAAGCAATTAGGTCTAATGTGACCATCAACACCACAAAAGTGACAGGTGGGAATAAAATAAGAAGACATACCATGCCCTTGTGAATACAAAGGGGCTTTCCCACGCATTTGAGCTTGTCTTTGATGTTGAATTGGTTCTCTCCTTCTTTGTTGGTGAGTTGGAATGAATTGCTTCCTTGGTTGACCTTCCATGAATTGCTTCTTGGCTTGATGGTATTTGGGTTGAGGGAAACTTGCTTGATGCACCCTTGTTGATTGAGCTTGAGCTTGTTTCCCTTGTGCTACCTTGACTTGAGAATCTTTAGAGCACTCTCCTAGTTCGATCTTCTTCCTAGGATGTTGTGGGGGTGGAGGCTCTTTGATGTCCAAGCTCTTTACAAACACATTCTTGCTTGAGGATGAGGTCCCCTTGTCATCTTCATAGCCAAGAGCCTTCTTATCACTTGGCCTCTTGCCAACTCCCAACATGTGATTGAGTTTCTTCGTACTTGAAGTCATCTTAGCAATGATCTCTCTTGCTTCTTCAAGCTCCTTTTCCATCAATTCCTCATTTATTTTTGCTATCTTTACTTCTCTATTTGGGTGAGTGACTTCGGTAGATAGCTTGAGATTCTCACCCTTTAGCCTTTGAATCTCTTTCTTCATCTTCAACCTTGAGCTTTGAAAATGCTCAATGAACCCTTCGAGATCCATTCCTCCTACATCCATATTTGTTGAATGGGATGAAGAGTCACCATCACTAGAGTCATTTTCACTTTGTTTCTCTTCCACTTCATCATCTAATGCTTCCTTACTCTTGAGAGAAGATGCGAAGGCAATAATGTTTGCCACATGATCCTCATCATCCGAGGATTCTCCTTCTTCTTCCAAGTCATCACCATCACTCCACGTGGTGGCCATAGCCTTTCCTTTCTTCTTGTTCTTTAAATTGCCATAATCCGTGGAGATGTGTCTGAAACCTCCACATTCGAAGCATTGAATCCCTTTTCTTGTGGGCTTGTCTTCACTTGACTCAAACTTCTTAAAAGGTGTCTTCTTCTTCATTTCCTTTCCTTTGGATCCAAATCCCTTCTTCTCAAACTTGATGAACTTCTTAAACCTTTTGACCATAAGGGCCATTTCTTCATCCGAGTCTTCTTCCTCCTTCTCAACCTTAAAGGTCTTCAATCCAATACTCTTTTGCTTCTTTGGAGGTGTAGGTGTAGGAGTCCATCTGGACTCATATGCTAGAAGTCTTCTAATAACTTCACTTGGCTTCATGTTCTTGTAGTCACTATTCTCCTCAAGAGCTGTCACTTTAGACTCAAATCTTACCGGAAGAGACCTCATAATTTTTTGCTTGATTCTCCTATCCGAGTAAGGATCACCAAGTTGATGGCTTTGATTGACTATATCCATTAACTTCACTTGAAAGTCATTGAAGCACTCATCCTCCTCCATTCTAATTTGCTCGAATTGTGTTTGGAGGACTTGAAGCTTGGAGTCCTTGACCACCTTGATCGAGCCAAATATGTACTATATTTAGGCCCTCAAATCCTTACCTTATGTTCTGTTTTCGTGCGTTTTTGTGTCTCTTATGGGTTGTTTTGTGCTTATTTGAAGGAAATGATGCAGAGACAGGCTTGGAAGCACATTGTGATGATTCCAGCAGAAAAGGAGCACAAACAGGTCTATAGTGCGGGTCCAGTGCGGGTCGCAACCGCACTCCAGCCGCACTTATGTGCATAGCCGGGGCAGAATGCAAGTACAGAGATAAAGTGCGGGTACAGTGCGGGTCAGCTAACCGCACTCCACCCGTACTATTGCCAAACCAGAGAAGCTACGCCGTCACCTGACATTAGAGTGCGGGTACAGTGCGGGTCATCAAACCGCACTCCACCCGCACTTGCACCAAGAACAGAAGAACAGCGCACCTGACACTAGAGTGCGGGTACTGTGCGGGTCATCAAACCGCACTCTACCCGCACTTGCATCAAGAACAGAAAAGCAGAATTGCACCTGACATTAGAGTGCGGGTCATCAAACCGCACCTTACCCGCACTGTTGCTCAAGACAGAAGGTAGATTTTGCACCTGAGAAGGAAGTGCGGTAACAGTGCGATGCCAAGTGCGGGCTAAGTGCGGGTCAAGTGCGGGTAATTCAACCGCACTCCACCCGCACTAATGTCCTGATCCTAGAACTGAAGTTGCAGGCAACCCATACAGTGCGGGTAAATCACCCGCACTCCACCCGCACTACGAGCGCGCCAGTCTGATTTTCAAAGCTTAAGTGACCTATTTTTGTATTTAGTATAAATAGAAAAGTATAGAAATGTTTTAAGGAGCTTTTAACTCCAGTTTTAGACAGATTAAGTATTCTTAGATCTAGTTTCTCTCTCTACCTCTCATCCTCACATTCTCTACTCAACTTCAAGGAAGTTAGGAGATTGGAGCCACTTCAAGGAAGGAGATATTCTCCAAGGGTTATTTCTTTCTCCTCTCTACAGATTTCCTAGTTGTAATGAGTAGCTAAATCCCCTCTAAGGGGTTGATGGAGTAGTTAGTTTAATATTGGGCTTGTATATAAACTTGATACTATATTGATATTCATGTCTATCTTCCATTGATCTATTCTTGTTGTGAATGTTTATCATTGATTTCTTGTGTAGATACATGATCTTTGCAAGATGTCTTTATATTATGTATAGGTATTGCATCTAGATATACATCCTATTTAGTTGTTTAATGCTCTAAAGAATAGACGGAAAGTCATGAATTCCGACTCTTGAACCGCGGTTTTAATCTAACCTCAATCGTATTTCCGGCACTATACATCTTAGGTCGGAATCCGTGAAAGAGTTAGAAGTCATCACTATACATCCTGGGGTGACTATTTGTAATCGGTTGAGTCAATGTTAGGTAGACGAGCTTCATTTCTAGAATCCGGTAAACAATCAACTCTATACATCCTAGGTCGGTAGTTTACAAGGATTAATCCCTAATAGGTAGTCCGCACTATACATCCTAGGTTGGCCACCTTCTAGGGATAAATAACCGACTCTATACATCCTAGGTCAGTTACCTTGAAGAGCCGTGCTATTGACAAGTTTGTTACATTGCCCAGTATTTGCTTTGGAATCCATTAACTCCTTAGTTTCCATCATCTATATATCCTTCACTCCATATTCCCCTTTCATTTTATTTACTTATTTAATTTAGTGTTATTGAGAGTTGGTTCACAATCTACATTTTCACCAATTCATGTTTTGCTATTATATATATATATATATATATACATACCATTGCTTTAGCGTTAACTAATTTGGCTAACTCCGCTCCCTGTGGACGACACCCACTTGCCGCTATATTTATGTTTGTAAACTGATTTAGGCTTATTTGGTTTCTTAAAATATTATTGACGGACTGATCTTTTAAAACGACATAAGGGAAAAACGTAACCGTCACACCTCGGTTCCTTCATGGGCCGTCTTTAGAATCTCCCATGCCTCTTTTGCAATTCTTGTTGTTTGGATCAATTTGTACTGATTGTCATCCATTGCACAAAGAATGGCATGCATAGCCTTGTTGTTCCACTTGGATGCTTCAAACTCTTGAGTTGACCATTCCGACTTTGGCTTAGGAACTACACTTTCGTCTGCAAGAGTCTTTTCCGGAGGAGTGTAGCCATCTTCAATTGCCATCCATGCTCGGTCATTTATTTGGCAAATGTAAGACTCCATCTTGCCTTTCCAAGAGGCATAGTTTACTCCGGTGAGCAAATGAGGACTTATGCTAGAGGCTCCCTTATTACCACTTCCGTTTCCACTCATATTGTTTGGGTATAAATGAGATGAATGTTAATGATGCAACAAACACAAACAAAATGCAAGACACACAGAGAGCAAGGATCACCTAAGTGTATCTAGGAACCACTCTGATACCAATTGAAAATACTCATCAAGCGTGTGTCTAACAACCTAGAGGGGGGGGGGGGGGGGGGGGGGGTGAATGGGTTGTTAATCGATTATTACCAATTTTTCGATTAGTCAATATTAATAATATATCCCAACATAAACAATCATACAAAATCAAGTGTAAAATGCGGAAATTAAAGAACACTTGATTTTTACGTGGAAACCCTTCAACAAGGGAAAAACCACGGGCTATCCTTCTAGCCACACACGATCCTCAAATCCACTATTGTAATGATGTTTACAACCTAGGTTGACCTCTTGTCACACCATTCTCGGTCACTAACCCACCACAACTACCTAACGTGCCTTTATAGTGAATCCTTGATCACTTTGCTCGCCAACCACACCTTGGTTGCAAGACTTCACTTGCTTATGCACTACACCTTATAGTCATAAGACTTAACTCTCAAGAAGAGATTAACAACCTAAGTGAATATATGAATATTCAAAATGCAAATAATGCTAGGCAACACTAAATGCTTATCTAGGGATTTTAGATTACACTAAGTACAAATCCTAGATATGAATGTCTATATGAATGCTCATAAAGACCTAACTAGATATTGATATGCAAGTCTAAAATCTAGTCATCAACCAAAGCCATATCAACACATGTTGTCACATAAAATGGCAAGGACAATAAATGCAATTAACAAATGCAATCAATTAGTCCTAATTAGCTAGAGAGCAAATATTTCCTAAACATTAGCTATCACAATACAAACCCCAAACATGTCATAAATTCAATTGATATACAATAAATATGAAGATTTGCTAACCTAAGCAATCAATGACATGTCTTGATAAACTAGAACAATAAATGAGCAAGGATGTGAGTTCTACTTACCAAGTAAAGACATTAATGAAGACCCATGCTTGAATGATGCTATATATGCAAGATGATGATGGGTTTTTGGGGTTTGGAGAGTCAAGGAACAAAGCTTGAAGCTTTCTCTCTCTAAGGGTTGTTCTCTCTCTTAAAAATGGGTTCTTGAAGCTCTAGCACGAGTTGGGGAAGAAGAGAACATATATACAGAAGCCCTAAATGAAACTATGTCGTTTTGAGAAGTTTCTAAAAATTTCCAGCGACGTGCGCACCTGTGGAGGGCGCATAGGGGGCGCCTGAACAGCGCATACTGCTAGAATGATTTGCGAGACACTGCATCAGCTCAAGATTCAAGTGACCCAAAACATGACCAAACGACATTGAAACCTTTCGTATAATATACCGTTGGAAAGGTATGGATGTCTAATTTCTACTCCTTTTTATGGAATGATGTTTCAATGTCTGTAGCAAACGTTATGGTCGTTTGAGTGACAAAAGGTCAAAAGCGGACAGCAACAGAGTTGTCCAGTTTTGGTGATCACTTTGGAGATTTCAAAACCAATCCAAACGGTCATGAACTATTATGAATAATATACCGTTGGAAAGGTATGGGTGTCTAGTTTGTACAGAAATTTTCAAAACTCATTTTGAAGCTTTGTATAAAACGTTATGGTCACAAGACCATACAAAGGTCAGTTTTGAAAAACATTTAAATCATTGAAATCCACTCTTTTGAAACTAGACACTTTACTCCAAACAACCAATCCAAAACAAGAGAAGAATGGGACCTTCTCAAATGTTCACTCAACGCGCTAAGACTAGCACACCATCGTGTAAGCGCGGACACAACACAAAACCACATTTAAATATAGAAATGAAGTGCAAGTGTGATTGTGAAGAAATACACACATGAGCAATAAGTGACAAATGCATAACAACTTAAATGCATGTAAGTGTTTGTGTGTGCAACAATCAATGCATGTCAATACAAATGCATGAGATGTGAGTGTGTGCAACTAAATCTCTTCAAGAGTTAAGAACAAGTGAACTACCTCTCTTGAAGCTCTTTAGGATGACTGGAAGCATGTCTTCTGGAACACCGTACTTGGAGAACCTATGCTACCCGTTACAAACATCCCCAATGTAATTTGTCATGAAATAAGCCAATCATAAAAATGAGGTTCTTATAGCAGTGTCCACTTGAGCGTCCAGATTGGCCACATTGTCACGAAGGGATTGAACCTCTTTCTCTAGCTCCATTATTCTTCCCTTCACGATCTCCCTCTCCTCCCTGTGGCGGATGGACCTGAGCCTCTCGGTATCTAAAGCGAACTGCATCCGCTCCCTATCTACTTTTGCTTCGTTAGTTTCCTTTTTTGAATTGTTCAGAGACTCGTTCAAAGCTACCATGCCTCTGGCAGCCTTAGCAAGGTCCTCCTTGGACTTCTCCAATTCGGTGATAGCACCTTTAGATTGCTCCAAGAGGGAGCCGACCTGCTGACTTAACACCATAGTGAACTTGAAGTCCTACCAAGAATAAAGCACTTGTCAGGATATTTTCAACCTTTTACCTGGATAGAAGACTAAAGCAGGTAGGAACCTTGAACTTAGTTCCTCCGATGTGGACTGAATTCCCCCACTCACCTCTGATGACGACCCACTCCTCCTTCCAGGAGGTGTCTTTCTTCATGGCCCCTAGCACAACAAACTGTAGGTTATTCTTGGCATTAGCATAAAATTGCCCCTTTGGACCTAGGGCATTGGCAGCGATCTGGAAAATGAATCCGAGCTCGTCTGGTCTCGGCTCCCGTTCGATTTTATCTCTATCACACTGCTCTCTCCACAGTACTAAAAACCCCACCAGGTGCCTCAAGAACCCTGGCGTCAGCTGGAGAAGGGCAAGCTGCATAGCATACAGAGCCCTACGCAAGGTAGGGTGGAGAGGTAGCCTGACCCCACTGTCAAAAGCCGCCATATGAATTGGGAGCTCGTCGGGATTAGGGGTGTATACATCATACCCTTTAGGAGGTATGGCAATCATGATATCTTAAGGGACCTTGAAATCCCTCAACAAACGCGTGATGGCTTCCGAAGTAATGAATGAATCAGGGAAGCATCTGTACTCATAGGGGAGAGCAAGCATCCTTCCCAAGGAGTCCCTGAACTCGTCAATCCTTTCAACCCCAGCAGCTCCTGTTTCTCCACTAGCCATCAACCGGAGCATCGGGATCATTCAAAAAGCCCGTCCCGATTGCAACGTTCCGGTTAGAACGCCGGCACTGAAAAGGAACGTCGTCCCCGCTATCACTGTCGACGCGTGCCCTTTTTCTAGGGGTGAGACTCCCACTAGCTGCCGCGTCACCGTCGAACAACTGCTCAATGCTGTCGCCACCAGGTAAAGACATAACAACAGGAGCAGAGTTCAGTTTCTAGAAGAAGAGAAATTAAAGGAGTGAAGATGAGGAAAAAGCTAAGATTTTTTTTATCTTGCTACGCATGTAGATTGGGAAAGCTAATGAAAGAAGAAGTAAGTCCGCGGTGAAGGAGCAAGGTCTACTTATATAAAGTTAGATGCTTGTAATGGGCAGAGAGGGTAATTAATATCGTGGGATAACCGGCGACGTGGAGGGAACGGTGTTGAGAAACGTGCGTCCCAAAAAATTTGCTTTTTCCTTTTTTGAATTTGACCTACCCTGGTCATCCACGTGAAAGACTCAGTGAAATCAACGTGCAAAAGGAAGATTCCCTTCTACGAGACGGTTACGAAAAATTCTCCGAGTATTATCTATCCTGACTCCAACCCCAACCTGGTACCGGTGTTCAAGTCAGGGGGGACTTCTGTTAACAGGGTTTTTTGGCAAGGGACCAAAGGAGAATTTTTCAATTAGTATCAACCCGATAGGGGCCAGTCCTAGCTTCCAGGCGTCCATCGAGATCGATGCCCCTACCTAAGTGAAGCCGATACTTGGTAAGGCTAGGACCTCGATTACCTATCTATCTAGACAGGACATCAGCTCCACGAGCTAACGAAGGCACGTACCTCGCCCTGCTGAAGCTTCTGATATCAACTCAAGACCAGTACAATGGTAGATTGCACACCTAGCACCCCTCAAGTGCCTCGACATCAATCAAGGCACCCGGTACCTCGATGCCCGCCTTGGTACTACCTCGACTTCCACCTAGTACTTAGTACCTTGATGTATATATTCGGAGCCCTTCCAAGGCAGGTACCTTGCTTGCCAAGCAATATGAAAATGATCACGAAGACACAAGCACCACTCCATCAAGAGATAGAACAAGCTCCATGCCGGTAGGATCAGACTGGTATACCAGTACCTCGCCCTACCAACAAAATTCAGAATCAGAGTTTCCCTCCAAGCTCCAAGAAGAAGGAAAGTTGACTCCATCGCCAAAATAAAGCTCCATTAATGAAATCTAATTAGAATTCGGATTCTACAGTGATTTCATGGGATCAAATCCCTCACCTTCAACCCCACACAATGCTTTTCAGCGCCTAAAAAAGGACACTCAATAATCCTCATTAACACAACCGGATTTCATGGGGATTCTTTAGAGAACTATATATACGACGTTGAAGAGTAAACAGAGGAGGCTTTTTTGAAGTATCGAGATCGCCAAAGATAGAAAGAGATTATTTTCCGGTTGAATTCCTTGGTGAAATTCTTTGAAGCCAGTGAGAGTCCACTGACCATCATTGGGAGAAAATATCCACTTTTCGACATATACGTTTTCTCCACCGTCACCCTGTGTAAGAGAGTGAGAAACGAGAGAAGAGTGTATATCGTGTAACTTCATTATAGTATTCTTGAATAAAATAGTGTTGATTCATATCTCCTCGATCTTTCCTATACTGCTTCCTATTTACTTTACGAGGAAGGATCATGGTACCGAAAGTACCTATCCCGCTACTAGCTACCGGTAGTGGGTGAGGGTGCTAACCGAGATTTCGCTCCCTGAGTGATTTTTCCGTTAACAAAAATAAACAAGAGAATATGGAGGGGTGAGAATGGTGATTTAATGAGAAATAATAAAATGGTGGATAAGAGAGGTGCATGAAAGTGGTCACACAAGGGTTTACAAGTTCACCATAAATAAGCGCACACAAGTGGGTTGTTAGACATTAAGTTCATCCAATTTAAGTTAAGGGTTCGTTCTTGCCTCAATTCGATTTATACCTATTCATAGAGCTAACGGTTAAAGAGTGTGTCGAGAGCCTCTCAAACACGAAACAGCAACAAACATATGTGAACTAATCCTACAAACCAATGCTAGATTGAGCCTCAATACTAACATGGTAATGTAAAACGGCAACGTTAAGTCTAATGAATGTGGAAAGAGTATGTGTTCCTCCAACCATAACTTGCCTAGAGCCCCTAGTGCAAGAAATAGCCGAATTCCCAATTATTGTATCTCTAATCATAACTCACCTAGAGCCCCTAGCGTGAGGAATAACTAAAGACCAATGTATAACAAAGACAATGAACCAAACCTCTTTAAATATGGCAATTAACAAGTTCATTCATTCTTCCTAGATAATTAGCCAAGACTATGCCCGGATGGCCCTCCTAAAGCACAATCCTAACCCTAATTCACTCAAACCCATCCATACAAATGCAATTCGACCTTCCATCAACATACACACACAAATGGGGCATTTGATTACAACTACTCCTACAATTACATTAATCTACTCCTAATCCCATTCAATAACACATATTAATTTCCAATCTCCATACACAAGCATTTCAAGATAAGAGATATAATCAATGATAACAAGAATGAATCAAAAAACAAATTAGATATAAAAATAACCACACATTATATTGAGCACAAATTAGGTTTACAAATATTCCCAAGTGGGGGATTACACAATTAAGAAAATATGAAATACAAAGAGAATGAGTTTAAAGGAGATAACCCTTGAAGAAATCCCTCAAAATGCTCCATAAATCCCTAGCTCGAAATTGGTCATAGAACACTCCTATCTCCTTGCAATAAACTCTCAAATGTGGTGGGTGATAGGTAGAAATGGTGTGGGAGAGACATCCATGGAGGAAAACCTCCATGGATGCTCTTAAAAGCTCTCTCGCTCTCTCTTAATTGGTGAAGAAGATTGAAGAAGATGAAGTTTTGGGTCTGAAAAAATTCTGGAGAGAAGAGGAGAAGAGATGAATTTATAGTGTTGGGAGGTTAGGGCTGGAAATGATGATGAAAGGATGAAACTGCCCCTGAAAATTCACCAGAATTGGCCTCTCGCTGGTTGATCGGCTGTTGGGGTGACCGCCTTTCTAACCGCCGAATTACTGGTGTTCTTCTGGACTAAAATAGCTTTTGACACGGCGGTTATGGTGTGACCGTCAAACTGGGCGCTGAACTTCTGGAACCTACTGCCATGAAACGGCGGTCGAAACGGCGGTCGAAACGGCGGTTGTGGTATGACCGCCGAATAGACCGCAGAATGTCTTCTTTTCTGCACTCATTCTGTAAGCTGCTGGAAGTCAGAGGGGGTTCTGCCACGGGTTCGGTGTCGCATTCTGGCCGGGCAACGGATCAATCATGGAATACGGCTAGGCTTAGATCGCGCCGCGGTCTGTGTCAACGGTGAGGCGCGGCACTCTGAATCTTCTAATTATTCTCTTTTTCTGTAATTTTTGCCACCCAAATTGTTCTTTAAGATCAAAACCAAAATGTAGGGAATATGTACCTACATATGGCTCAACAAACACATTATATACAAAACATGCTCGAAAAACAAGAACAAAAGATAGGAAATAAGGGACCTAAAATAGGTATAAAATAGTCCGATCAAGCCACCTGCATGATATTGGTCTAGAGGCATGCGTGGGATCCTAGAAGTCCTCAGCAACTGAAATGTTGCTGAAGACCATTCTGGAATGAATCGGGACACAGTGGCTCACTTTGGCGTTGACTAGCCCGGTAAAAGAAGTGAGGAGCCACTGGGCCATGCAGCTATGCTGCAGCTCCGGAGGCGTGCTTAGGCATGTAGTAGGCCTCAGCAATGTGGGAAGTCTCAGGGATCTCCTCAAACAGGTCGGGACATCAGTGGCTCTCTAGGGCATTGAGTGGCCCGGTATAAGAAGTAGGGCGCCACTGGTGTAGTACTGGTCCAGAGGCATCCTTGGGATCCTAAAAGTCCCCAGCAACTGAAATGTGGTTCTGGACCATCCTGGAATGAATCGGGACACAGTGGCTCACTTGGGCGTTTACTAGCCCGGAAAAAGAAGTGAGGAGCAACTGGACCATACAGCTAGGCTGCTGCTCCAGAGGCTTACTTAGGAATGTAGAAGGCCTCAGCAATATGGGAAACCTCTGAGCTCTACTCGAACGGATCGGGACATAGGTGGCTCACTAGGGTGTTTAAGGGACCAGTACAAGAGGTAGGAGCCGCCTGTATGATACTGGTCCAAAGGCATGCGTGGGATCCTAGAAGTCCCCAGCAACTGAAAGGTTACTCTGGACCATATTGGAATAAATCGGGACACATTGGCTCACTTGGGCGTTGACTAGCCCGATAAATAATTGAGGAGCCACTGGGACATGCAGCTAGGCTGCTGCTCCAAAGGCGTGCTTAGGCATGTAGAAGGCCTAAGCAATGTGGGAAGCCTTTGAGTTCTACCTGAACGGATCCGGACATAAGTGGCTCACTAGGGCGTTGAAGGGCCTGGTACAAGAGGTAGGGAGCCACCTGCATGATACTGGTCCAGAGGCATGCGTGGGATCCTAGAAGTCCCCAGCAACTGAAATGTGGCTCTAGACCATCCTAGAATGAATCGGGACACAGTGGCTCACTTGAGCGTTGACTAGGCCGGTAAAAGAAGTGAGGAGCCACTGGGCCATGCATCTAGGCTGCTGCTCAAGAGGCATGCATAGGAATGTAGGAGGCCTCAGCAATGTGGGAAGCCTCTGAGCTCTACCAGAACGGATCAGGACATAGGTGGCTCACTAGGGTGTTGAAAGGACCGGTACAAGAGGTAGGAGCGGCATGTATGATACTGGTCCAGAGGCATGCGTGGGATCTTAGAAGTCCCCAGCAACTGTAATTTGGCTCTAGACCATCCTGGAATGAATCGGGACATAGTGGCTCACTTGGGCATTGACTAGGCCGGTAAAAGAAGTGAGGAGCCACTGGGCCATGCATCTTGGCTGCTGCTCAAGAGGCATTCATAGGCATGTAGGAGGCCTCAGCAATGTGGGAAGCCTCTGAGCTCTACCTGAACGGATCGGGACATAGGTGGCTCACTAGGGTGTTGAAGGGACAGGTACAAGAGGTAGGAGCCGTATGTATGATACTGGTCCAGAGGCATGCATGGGATCTTAGAAGTCCCCAGCAACTGAAATGTGGCTATGGACCATCTTGGAATAAATCGGGACACATTGGCTCACTTGGACGTTGACTAAACCGGTAAAATAAGTGAGGAGCTACTGGGCCATGCAGCTAGGCTGCTGCTCCAAAGGCGTGCTTAGGCATGTAGAAGGCCTCAGCAATGTGGGAAGCCTTTGAGTTCTACCTGAACGGATCAGGACATAGGTGGCTCACTTGGGCGTTGAAGGGCTTGGTACAAGAGGTAGGGAGCCACCTGCATGATACTGGTCCAGAGGCATGCGTGGGATCTTAGAAGTCCCCAGCAACTGTAATATGGCTCTAGACAGTCCTGGAATGAATCTGGACACAGTGGCTCACTTGGGCGTTGACTAGGCCGGTAAAAGAAGTGAGGAGCCACTGGGCCATGCATCTAGGCTGCTGCTCAAGAGGCATGCATAGGCATGTAGGAGGCCTCAGCAAATTGTGGGAAGCCTCTGAGCTCTACCCGAACGGATCGGGACATATGTGGCTTACTAGGGCGTTGAAGGGCCCGTTATAAGAGGTAAGGAGCCACATGCATGATACTAGTCCAGAGCCATGCGTGGGATCTAAGAAGTCCTCAGCAACCAAAATGTAGCTCTGGACCATGCTGGAATGAATTGGGACCCAGTTGCTCACTGCGGCGTTAACTAGCCTTGTAAAAGAAGTGATGAGCCACCGGGCCATGCAGCTAGGCTGCTGGTCCAGAGGCGTGCTTATGCATGTAGAAGGCCTCAGCAATGTGGGAAGCTTCTAACCTCTACCCGAAACTATCGGGACATAGGTGGCTCACTAGGGCGTTGAAGGGCCCGGTACAAGAGGTAGGAGCCACCTGCATGATACTGGTCCAGTGGCATGCGTGGGATCCTAGAAGTCCCTAGCAACTGAAATATGGCTCTGGACCATGCAGAATGAATCGGGACACAGTGGCTCACTTGGGCGTTGACTAGCCCGGTAAAAGAAGTGAGGAGCCACTGGGCCAACAGCTAGGCTGCTGCTCTAGAGGCGTGCTTAGGCTTGTAAGAGACCTCAGTAATTTGGGAAGCCTCCGGGATCTCCCCAAACAGGTCGGGACATCAATGGCTCTCTAGGGCGTTGAGTGGCTCGGTATAAGAGGTAGAGAGCCACCGGTGTTGTACTGGTCTAGAGGCATGCTTGGGACCCCAGAAGTCCCCTGCAACTGAAATGTGGCTTTAGACCCTCCTGGAATGTATTCGGTCCGCAGTGGCTCACTTGGGTGTTGACTGGCATGGTACAAGAAGTGATGAGCCACTCGGCCCCTATCGGTCATGCTGCTTATACGATCATACAGTTGAGTTAGCTTCTAGGGTACATGCGTTGACCTGCTACCTTGGATCTTTCGAAGTGGATCAGGTGACATGAGAGGGTCCGTATGAACTCGTGCAAATCTAGTGGATCTGATGGATAGGAGATCTGCTGATAATGGAACAAACCCTTTGTATGGTAGCAGGAGAGGTGTAACTCTGCTACATAGGAGCTCTAGAAGTACCGGAACGGATCTGCTATAGAGGAGCTCCGCAAGTATATGAGAAAGTTTGTTGCATATGAGGAGCATGGTAGACCGGTTTTGCCAGGAATCCCACGTACCATATTTGTCAATAGAAGAAAGTTGAGCATGCATATAGAGATAAGGATGCTCATATAGAGACATGGAAGCCACGTTGGTGAGCTTCCCACAGACGGTGCCAAAAAGTGTTAACGGAAAATTTACACTAAGTGAGGAATCTCAATTAACACCCTCAACCCGCTACCCCGGAGGTTGCAGCAGGGGGTAGGTACTTTGTACCGTGGTTCTGGTAAGGTGGAAGCGAGATAGATGACATGGTAGGAGAACAATCATCCTTCCCATCTGGTGCAGTAGGCGGGTACCCAGTCTTGGTATCTGATCCTGGTACCTGATCACCTCTCTAGGTGCCCTCCATAATTCCGCGACCTAGATATCGTGCAAGGAGGGGTACATGAGAGCTAGGATCAGTAAGGGTTGAAAATACAATAAGAGTGATAAAACTAACCTAGAGGGGGGGGGGGGGGGTGAATAGGTTTTAGTTAAATTAAATGCCATCTTTTTGATTAATCAAAATTAAACAACACAGCCCCTAATCTTTATTACAATCAATCATTGCCATAATAAAAGTGCGGAATAAAAAAAAAGACAAAATGATATGATTTACTTGAGAAACCCTCCAACTGGGTAAAAACTCACGGGCCTAATCGCCAATCGAACCCTTAAATCCACTATTAGCAGAAACGATTACAACCTAGGTTGACCACATCACACCTAATCGGTTACTAATCCGTCCTTACTACCCGCAGGCCTTTAATAGTGATTTTAGGCTCTTGCTTGTATACTACTCAAGGAAAATACAAGACTTAACTCTTAAATGAAGAGATATGAAACCTAAAGTGAATATGATGATATTCTAAATGCACAAAATGCAAGGTCAACACATTTAATGCTTATCTAGTCATGTATGAATGCTACAAACAATCCTAGATATCATGTTGCTATATGACACACATATAACCTAGCTATATGAAATCAAAGCATTCCTAGATGCAATAGCTATCACAATTCAACAACCCAAACATCAACAAAAATCTCTATTTATAATGAAAAATTATAATCTAGATGCATAAAAGACATAAAAGAGATATCTTGTTAAGCAAGAACACAAAGATGGATGAAAATACACAAAGTGTGTCTAATACAACCTAGAGGGGGGGTGAATAGGTTTTAGTTGACTTATTACCAACTTTTCGACTTAATCAATTTTTAATAATCCTACTCCATATTAACAATCAATCAATCCAACATAAATATGCGGAAAACAATAAATACACAAGGATTGATTTACGTGAGAAACCCTCCAACTGGGCAAAACTCACGGGCTATCCTTCTAGCCACATACGGTCCTCAAATCCACTATTTGAATGAAAGTTTACAACCTAGGTTGACCTCAAGTCACACCTACTTGGTCACTAACCCTTTCAATCTACCCAACGGGCCTTTAATAGTGATTCTTGACCACAAGCTTGTGCACTAACTCACTTAGTCACAAAGCTTAACAATCAATGAAGAGGTTAAACAACCTATGTGAATATGTAAAAGATATTCAAACATGCAATTAATGCTAGGCAACAATAAATGCTTATCTAAGGATTTAAAGATATCAATAAATGCAAATCCTAGATATCAATATCTAAATGCAAATGCATGAAGATTTAGCTAGAAGGGTAAAATCGTCCTAAATGCTAGCTATTAATGAACAAAGCTCTCAACCAACAACCAACAACTCAATCATGTTATAAATGCCAATAAACATAAAAATATGCAATAAAATCACATAAAAGAGCTAACTCTAGGCAAACAAGAACATAAATAAGTACAAAGAGATTTAGGGCATGTTCAAGTTACCTAGTCAATGAAAACAAGAAGAATCCATGATGAGATGATGCTTGAAGATGTTAGATGCACATGGATTTGTGTTTGGTTGAGTAAAAATGAGTTCTTGGGAGTTTCTCTCTCTAATGGAAGCTTAGCCTATCAAAAATGGCTTCTTGAACTCATAGAAACGAGCAAGGAAGAAGATAGAGCATATATATAGGAGCCCTAGTTGAAACAGCGTCGTTTTGAACTTAGGGCACGAAATCCCGTCAATACCGCTAGATGGACCGCGACGCAGGCATGTGTCCAGACCGCGGTACACACAGCAGTGCACCATCTGGACAACAACGCGGTGCAGGTCGCTGTGCATGCAGGTGTACAGGCCGCGGTATGGGCAACAGAGGCTTACTGGACAACACCGCGACTTGGGTCGCTTTGCGAGCAAGTGTACAGGAAGCGGTACACGAAACATGACACTGCTGAGATATACCGCTCTGTGTGCCGCGGTGCAAGCAAGTCTTGCCAAGCGGTCTAGGCCGCGCTAAGAGAAGAAATTGTCTTTTCTGGGCAAACTCAACACACTAAGTGATGTGCAAAATGTGCAAGTGTGGAGAGTGAAAAGAGGCATACAATACATCATTCAATGATATGAAGATAAGAACAATAATGCATGCAAGTGAGTGTGTGCAACTAGATCTCTTCAAAGAAAGTTAAACTAGTGAGATACCTTTGAAGTGCTCTTTGAGAGAGATGATGTCCTTGAAGCTTGATCACACTCAAGAGGCCTAAATTCCCCTTACAAAGAATAATCCCCAATGTGGTTTTTCAACGAAATAAGCCAATCAAAATATGAGGAACTTACAATGGATGAGAGTGGTGTTCTACTTACCAAGTAAGCTATGTTGATGAAGACTCATGCTTAGAAACATCCTAGATGAAGTTAGAAGATGATAGAACCATGAATGAATGATGGGTGATTGGGTTTTGGACAATAAAAATGGTTTCTTGCAACCTTTTCTTGCAAGACACTCTTGAGCTCTAAAAGGAATGAAAGAGAATGAATTCTAAAGCTCTAAAGTGGCAAGGAAGAGGAAAGGGCATATGTATATCAAGCCTTAGACGAAATGAAACCGTTTTGAAAACAGTAACAAAAACCCGTCATTACCGCTGTGCGTACCGCGGCTCGGGCAAGTTGTCCAGACCGCGGTACACGCAGCAGTGTGCCTACTGGACAACAATGCGGTTTGGACCGCTGTACGTGCAGTGCACAGGCTGCGGTCAAGGCATCAGAGGCCTACTAAAGTTTACCGTGTCACAGACCGCTGGGCGTACATGTGTACAGGACGCGGTCCAGGCAGCATGAGCCGACTGATGAGTACCGCTTTGTATGCTGCGGTGCAAGCAGTGCTTGCCAAGCGGTCTAGGTCGCGGTATAAGAAGAAACCCTATTTTCTAGGCAGACTCAACACACAAAGTGATGTGCAATATGTGCTAGTGTGGAGTGTAATAAGTGACAAACAATGCATCATCCAATTGTATGTAAACAAGAATATAATGCATGCAAGTGAGTGTGTGCAGCTATATCCCTTCAAGTAAAAGTAAAGTCAAGTAACCTACCTTTCTTGAAGCACTTGGAGTCAATTGGAAGATCTTCAATTCCTAATCTACCCTTTTACAATGATTAACCCCAAATGTGATTTTGTCAATGAAATAAGCCAATCATAAAGTGAGGCACTTACAATCTCCCCCTTTGGCTATTTCGTGACAAAACCACCACTCACAAAGCAACCTCACAAAAACAAAAAATTGGTCAACAAAAGTTTCTACATTACAATAAAGCCTATAGTCTAAGTCTTGAACATCTTCAAGTCAATCCAAAGCTTGTAGAACCATCCAACCTACACACAATCAACAAAACAAACAAGGATACCTTCCAAGATCAAGTGTGTGTGAGGTGCTTTCAATAACCATAACAAACTACAAACAACATCATTTGCAATAGCCTTAACAAAATATAATCAAATAATGTAATCATGCTATGCAATGCAATACTCCCCCTACATGATAGCTCTCAACTCCCCATAAACAAGATACTGCTAGTCAGCTAAAGCTCACAACTCTTCTCCCCCATTTTTGTTATGAGATAGGCAAAGGGAGTCCCCCTCAATGGATAAGCTTTTGGCAAGGAGAGCTTATAGCACAAAACATATGCAAGTTCATATAAGCAACTTTATGCAACTCAATTAAGTAGGAGAGAATCAAGGAGTTTTATTTGATGAAAATGTGTGACACGATGCTTGGCAAGCAAGACATGTTGCATTCAAGTTCAAAAACAATGGTATTTGGCAAAGCAAACAACAAAGGTTTCCAAAAGAATTCAAACCAATTTTCACCCTTTGTCATGATTTCAAGCAATGATATAGATTGTTTATAATAAAGTCAGTTTAAAGAGCAACTATATCAAACTTTATAAGCGAAACAAGACATGAGCGACTTTTTGCACCCTATTTGATTTTTCCGGGTAAGATACCCGTATGATAGTAGCCTTGTTCAACTAATAAAGAGAGAGAGAAGACTAAATTTGGATGAGACATCCTTATTTGTTGGATAGACTTATGGTCCTTAATTAGTTTAGTCTTCTCATTTGCTTATGCATACAGTTTTGCATTCATGTTTAAGCAATAAAAAATACGTCTTCATGCATATCAACTTAAAGCATGTCATTAATAAAGAAAACATCATGTCATGGAGATCAATTATAGGTCATTCAAATTGTACTTCCAAAGTAAATCTCCTAGTCCAAAAATGCATGTTTGAACATAAATATAACATGGATTGCAAGAAAAGCAATGTTCACACTTATTAAGAAAATAACATAATCATATGCACAACCGATCATCTCAAGCAATTAATGAGGGAGCATAAAATATATCAATGTAGCATAATGCACTTTCATGCCAATTTGCTCTCTTTGCTTGAGCTCCCCATATGGGGTCAAGACATACCATTTCAAGCCAAATGACAAATCCCAATAGACTTACTAAGGTTGCCAAACCTAATGGTGTCTAAGGGCTTTGTAAATAAGTCCGCTAGTTGGTCATTAGTTCCCACATGCTCCAATGCAATAGTTTTGCTCTCTACTAGCTCTCTAATGAAATGATGTCTAATGTCAATGTACTTTGTCCTAGAATGTTGAACGGGATTCTTAGAAATGTTTATGGCACTCATGTTGTCACAAAACAAGGTGAGAGTGCCTTGCTCCAAGCCATAGTCGGCTAGCATTTGCTTCATCCACAACAATTGGGTACAAGCACTACCGGCGGCTATGTATTCCGCCTCAGCTTTGGATAGGGAAATTGAGTTTTGCTTCTTGCAAAACCAAGACACCAAGTTGTTGCCTAGAACGAAACAACCATCCGATGTACTCTTCCTATCATCACAATTCCCTGCCCAATCGGCATCACTAAATCCAACAAGATTTGGATTAGTGTCAAAGGAGTACCATATCCCATGATTGGAGGTACCATTCACAAATCGAATGATCCTCTTCACCGCAACAAGGTGAGATTATTTGGGATTGGCTTGGTACCTAGCACAAACACCCACACTAAGGGAGATATCGGGCCTACTTGCGGTCAAGTATAGGCAAACTACCTATCATGCCACGATACAATCTTTGATCAACACTTTTACCACTAGCATCCTTGCTTAGCTTCAAAGTGGTACTCAATCAACACTTTTACCACTAACATCCTTGCTTAGCTTCAAAGTGGTACTCATGGGTGTGTCACAATGTTTGGCATTGTCAAGACCAAACTTCTTCACTAGGCTTTTGGCATAGTTAGATTGGGATATGAAAATCCCATCATGCATTTGCTTAATTTGCAAGCCTAGGAAGTAATTTAGTTCACCAACCATGCTCATTTCAAATTCAAGAGACATGACATCAACAAATTGTCTCACTTTTGACTCATTGGTGGAACCAAATACAACATCATCAATATAAATTTGAGCTATGAATAGCTCATTTTTGTTGCACTTGATGAACAAAGTCTTGTCAACACTACCTCTTGAGTAGCCATTGTCAACAAGATAAAGAGTGAGGCGCTCATACCAAGCCCTCAGTGCTTGTTTCAACCCATAAAGTGCCTTTTTAAGGCGATAGACATGATTGGGGTGGTGTGGATCCATAAACCCCTTGGGTTGTTAAACAAACACTTCCTTATGCAAGAAGCCATTAAGGAAGGCACTCTTAACATCCATTTGATATAGTTTGAACTTATACATACAAGAAATGGACAAGAGAAGCCTTATAGACTCAAGACGGGCAACAGGAGCAAAAGTCTCCTCAAAGTCAATACCCTCAATTTGAGAGTATCCTTGTGCCACAAGCCTAGCTTTGTTGCGCACAATGTTGCCATCCTCATCCGACTTGTTCCTATAAACCTATTTGGTGCCTATGACATTAGTGTCCTTGGGTCTAGGAACTAGAGTCTAAACCTCATTTCTTTCAAATTGGTTTAGCTCTTCTTGTATGGCAAGAACCCAAAACTCATCATTCAAGGCTTCATCAACCTTTTTGGGTTCAACTTGAGAGGTGTAACAAGTATAGCTAATTTGATTAGCTATTTGACGCCTAGTCCTAACACCCTCATTCACATCACCAAGAATGTCATTCTTGTTGTGGAGATGTCTAACCCATGTAGCGGGTTTTTTAGAGTCCAAAAAAGGATCTCTATCAAGAGGTTGATCATCCTCTTCACTATGATTTGACTTAACATCACTTGGTGTCTCACCACACTCCTTCAAAGGAAGGTCAACATTCTCATAAACATCCTCATCATGGTCAACATTTTTGGGCCTACAATCATCAATGACAACATTTGATGATTCCATGACACTTCGAGTATTTAGATTGAAAACTCTATAGGCCTTGCTATTGAATGCATATCCAATGAAAATACCCTCATCACTCTTGGCATCAAACTTGCCAAGTTGGATCACGGTCATTAAGAATATAGCACTTACTTCCAAAGATATGGAAATAGCTAACATTGGGTTTTCTTCCCTTCTATAACTCATAGGATGTTTGTTTGGTCCCAGGTCCAAGGAAAACTCTATTCCCTATATAACAAGCCGTATTAACGGCTTCGGCCCATAAATTCCTAGGAACCTTGTTGCTAAGCAACATCACCCGAGCCATCTCTTGTAAAACCCTATTCTTCCTTTCCACAACTCCATTTTGTTGGGGAGTTCTAGGAGCCGAGAATTCATGGGAAATACCTAGACCATTACAGAAACTCTCAAAGCTACTATTCTCAAATTATTTCCCATGATCACTTCTAATTCTCTTAATGCTCCTAATGTGAGAATTTTTCTCATTTTGAATTTTGACACATAGCATTTTGAATTTCTCAAAAGCCTCAGAACTTCTCTCTAAGGAAGTAAGTCCATGTGAACCTAGAGAAGTCATCAACCACTACAAGGATATACCTTTTACCACCTAGACTCTCGGTTTGCATGAGACCCATGAGGTCCATATGAAGGAGTTCCAATGGCTTCTTGGTACACATAAATTTTCCTTTCTTGTGCACACTTTTAGTTTGCTTCCCTTGTTGACAAGGTCCACAAACTCCCTCAAACCTCTTCCCAAGCTTGGGAAGGCTTCTCACAACATTCAACCTCTCAAGGACTTTCAAGTCACCATAATTCATGTGGCCAAATCTTTGATGCCACAGCTCAACTTGCTCACAACTAGACAAGTTACAAAAGATGTTACTAGACTCAAGACAATAACAATTGTCACTTGATCTCTTGCCTTTTAGAAGCACTTGCCCATTTTCCTTAAAAATAGAGCAATCAACTTTGCCAAACATAACCGAAAGCCCTTCATCACTTAAATGTGATATACTAATGAGATTGACTTGCAAGCCATCTATATATAGAGCATTGAGCAAGGAGGGCAAACCGGGAATAGATATATTACCTTTCCCTATGACCTTTTTCCGTGAACTATTACCAAAGGTGACAAATCCACCATCCTCCATCACAAGAGTTTCAAAGAAACTCTTGTTTCCGGTCATGTGTCTAGAACACCCACTATCAAGGTACCAAGTGTTGGAGGCCTTGGCTTTCAAAGCCACTTGAGCCACATAGCAAAAATATTCATTTTTTCTAGTCCACCTAGGAGCAACATTATCAATCCTAGGAGCCTTTGGTTCATTTGCTCTAAGTTCCCTAGGTGCATGGTTTTGGCTCTTCTAAGCATATTTTTCTCAATCATGTTCTCAAATCTACACAATTTGATATACTTAAAGCAATTAGGCCTTATATGGCCTTCAATACCACAATAATGACAAGTAGGAGTAAAGTAGGAATTCATACCATAGCCTTGTGAAACCATTTGAGGTTTCCTTCTCCTTTGAGTAGTCCTTTGATGTTGAACAAACTCTCTCTTTTGTGGTTGAGCCAAAGTAGCATGTCTTCCTTGTTGACCATATATGATCCTTGATTGTGGAGGAGGTATCCTTTCATGTGGAGGTCTTGATTGAAATGCTCTAAATTGTTGTGGTTGAGCTCTTGTTGGAATCTTGGCTTGAGCATGTTTTGAGGATTCTCCAATTTCAATCCTTCTTGTGACTTGTTGTGGGACTTTGACTTCTTCAACTTCTTGACTCTTGACAAAAGTAGTCTTTTTCAAAGATATAGTACTCACATCTTCCTCATATCCCAAACCCCTCTTATCACTAGGGCTCTTTCCAATTGATAGCAGCTTGTCAAGCAGTGCTTGACAAGCGGTCTAGGCCGCGGTACAAGAAGAAACCCTATTTTCTAGGCAGACTCAACACACAAAGTGATGTGCAATATGTGCTAGTGTGGAGTGTAATAAGTGACAAACAATGCATCATCCAATTGTATGTAAACAAGAATATAATGCATGCAAGTGAGTGTGTGCAGCTATATCCCTTCAAGTAAAAGTAAAGTCAAGTAATCTACCTTTCTTGAAGCACTTGGAGTCAATTGGAAGATCTTCAATTCATAATCTACCCTTTTACAATGATTAACCCCAAATGTGATTTTGTCAACAAAATAAGCCAATCATAAAGTGAGGCACTTACAGGGGTCGGTGCCTAGTTCATATACATGCTTAATAAGGGAGATCGATGGGAGAATGCCAATTCTTCAGGTAGAGGTGGACTGACCTAGGGGAAAAAGCATCACGATTGATCACATGCTGAAAAAACCCCAGGCAGTATCCGTATGAAGGGAGAAAAACCCTTATCTATATTTATATATCTCGAGAGGTGCTCCGGAGAGCTTACACCAGTACAAACTGAGACCTGATAGGTCATAGTTGGAGGGGTACCACTTGGTACCTACACATTTATGGCGAAAACTGACATACATAGTAGTCGATACAATGGTGGTGTAGAGGGAATTTGGGCAAGGTCCCTTTTACACTCTAGGCGATGGCGAACTCATATTCCTAGTGGAGAAGAGGACGAAATCTGGGATCGGAGACATCTTGGAGACATGGAGATGTTGGAGGGCTGTCGGAGAATGTTGGAGAGAATGTCAGGCCCGAGAAAATGTTGGAACCCTTGAGATGGAGATATTCCAGAGAGCTGGTGGCCAAGTCAGAACCAGAGCTAGTGAACAGTGTTTATTGTTCGAACCTTCTTCTTGGAGAGAACTTGGTCATATTTATATGTTCTGATTCTTGTTGCCCACTCCACTAATTAATTCGCAATCAAAACGTTGACCTGGCATTAATAGAGTTGAAGATTCTCTCATTAATGGCATTGGGAATGACCATTAAAGAGTTGACTGATCATCTCATTAATGGGGCTGATTATCTCCATTAACAGTTGAATGATTCCCTCATTAATGGCATTGTGAATGGCTATTAAAGAGTTGACTGATCTTCTCATTAATGAGGCTGATTATCTCCATTAACAGAGTTGACTGATTCCCTCATTAATGGCGTTGTGAATGGCCATTAAAGAGTTGACTGATCTTCTCATTAATGGGGCTAATTATCTCCATTAATAGAGTTGACTGATTCCCTCATTAATGGCGTTGTGAATGGCCATTAAAGAGTTGACTGATTTTCTCATTAATGGGGCTGATTATCTCTATTAATAGAGTTGACTGATTCCCTCATTAATGGCGTTGTGAATGGCCATTAAAGAGTTGACTGATCTTCTCATTAATAGAGCAAATTATCTCCACTAATAGAGTTGACTGATTCCCTCATTAATGGCATTGTGAATGGCTATTAATGAGGTCAGATGGTGTTGCACTCTTCTTCCCTTCAGGCGAGATACTTTGGTGTACCAGTCCCTTCTCGCTAGCGTGGCGCTTGTTCTAGCATGCTAGTGGCTTCGTGGCGACATTCTTCCTACTCGGCGAGTAGGATACCTGTCTATGGTGGATTCCGAGTTAATGTCAAGGTACTAGGTACCAGGCATATATCGAGGTATTCTGGCACCAGGTAGATGTTGAGGTACCCTGGGGTACTGGATACATGTCTCGGTACTTAGGTGCCAGGTAGGAGGCACCGGGTATATGCTAGGTACTGGGTGCATGGTATCGCGGTACCAGCTTCACCAGGTGTCGGGGTAAATGTACCTGTGTAAGGACCTCGATTTTATGATTGGCTTATTTCATGACAAACCACAACACAGTGGGGATGATTGTGTAATGGGTTGCTTAGGTCCGTGTTGGCAAGCTTCCAAGCATCTCCATGACTTCAAGAGCAAAAGGTATATTCAGTTGACTTTGTCTCTTGAAGAGTTTAGGTGCACACACACACTTCATGCATGTTTTGTTTATCTTACATTTGTGTTCTTTATTGTTTATATGTGTGTGCATCCTTTTCAAAAACACTCACTAGCTTGCATTAGATATCATATCTTGCATTGTATCTCATTTGATAACATGTTTGACATGTTAATTGTGCCTCATTGTGTGCATCTCACTCACTTCACACTTGCACAACATTCATGTAAGATAGACTTTTTCTTGAGTGTTAAAAAGGGAGTTTTCCCTTTAGCGCGGCCTAGACCGCTCGGCAGGCTCTGCTTGAACCGCGGCGCACGGAGCGGTATTCTCCAGTGCGTCATGCGTGACGTGGACCGTAACCTGTGCACTTGCACGCAAAGCGGTCCCAACCGCGGTGTTGTCCAGTCGGTGCACTGCTGTATATACAGTGGTCTGGACACTTACCTATGCCGCGGTCTAGCAAGCGGTTTCGACGGGATTCTGTTTCCCAAGTTCAAAACGATGTAGTTTTAACTAGGGCTTCATATATATTCTTCCTATTCTCTTCTTGGCCGACTAAGAGCTCAAAAATTCATTTTTAGAGAGAGGTTAGAGCTCCTAGAGAGAGAAAGCTTCAAGAAAGCATCTTTGACTCTCCAAACCCAAAACCCATCTCCATCTTGCATCATTCAACATCATTTGAGCATGGGTCTTCATTGTTTCATGTCTAGGTAAGCAAGAACTTCTTTGAATATCATTTATTATTCTTCTTACTCTAGATTAGGTATTTATTGCATGATTAAATACCTAGACTCTACTTTATTGCATATTTATGAGTCTTGATAACATGATTGGGTTTGTTTGTGATAGCTTAATTGATTAGGTCATTTTTGCCTAAAAGCTAGGTTATAAATATTCATGTGTGATTAATTGATAACTAGGTTGAGAAATTGTGCTTTAATCAACTAGTTAATGTTCATGAATATTTGATTGTGTTTGTTTGTGATAGCTTGCATTATTAGGTCATATATGCCTAAATAGCTAATCCATAAATGTTCATATATGCTTAATTGATGATTAGGTTGACTTTGTGCATCTAGTCAAGTTCATGAATGTTTATGTGAATATATTTGACAATTAGGTTGTTAGAATTTCTCTACAACTAATTGAGACCTCATGTGTGTACATGTAGGCATTGTTTGATAACTAGAGTGTTCAATTGCATTATAACATCTAGTTAAGCATTTTGTGTTTAGTCTTGCACATTATTGCATTGAGTATATTGTCATATACACACTTAGACTTTTATACTCTTCATTGAGTCAAAGTCTTGTGGCTTCGGGGTGAAGTTGCACAAGCATTGAAGTCTTGCAACCAAGTTGTGGTTGGCAAGCATCGGTCAAGAATCCATTGTAAAAGGCCTGCGGGTAGAGTAGGAGGTGCTCACGCCAAGAGTAGTGTATCAGTGGATATCACTAGGGATTGAACCAAGAGTGGCGAGTGGTAGTGTCCATAGCCTGGGGTTATCTAGAGTGAGAGTCTGAGTATCACTTGAGGGTGTAACTTTTTACTCATATAGTGGATTTGAGGATCGTGTGTGGCTAGAAGGATAGCCCGTGGTTTTTCCCTTGTTGAAGGGTTTCCACTTAAAAATCAAGTGTTATTTATTATTCTGCACTTTACACTTGATTTTGTATGTTTGTTTATGTTGGGTTATATTTTAATATTGACTAATCGAAAAGTTGGTAATAATCGATTAACAACCCATTCATCCCCCCTCTAGGTTGTAGACACACGCTTAGAGTGTATTTTCAACTTGCTCTTCCTGGTTCATATTTCTAGTGCCTCATCTAGGTAGATAGGCAGTCGAGGTTCTGGCCCTACCAGGTATCTATTCTTCCAAGGTTGCGGTATCGATCCTGCTGGGTACCTGGGAGCTGGGAATGGTCCCTACCAGGTGGTTACTTGGTGGAAAATTCTTCTTTGGACCCCTACCAAAAAACCCTGTTAACACTTTTCTTTTTATTTATTTCATAAATCCATTTACAAATTACATCTGTAGGGCATAAACCCCAACACCCTGTACCTGGATCCACTAGTGCGCCTATCTATACAGGAGTGCCTTACACCTAGGTACCGAGATCCCAAAAGAATGAGGATCTTTGGTACCTAGATTCTTTCGACTAAATTTCACCTAAGTACCTGGATTCCCAGAAAGGAAACGCCTTGTACCTCAATTCTCCTGGATGGAACAGTTAATGCTAAAGATGTATCTTAGAAAGATGTTCTGAGACTCATTGACTAAACACCCTGGAAACCTGGTACCAGGTCTTCCTCGTGTTACCAGGTATTGGTTAAGTTAGGTTTATGTTGGGGACTATTTTTCAGATTTATGCTACATCGAAGTTAGAAGCATACAACAAAATTTGACCAAGGGCGTCGTAATGAAGGTCAGCCAGACATATACGACAGAGGAAAAAGAGAGGGAATGCTTCATTGATCAAATTAGGGTGCCCATCCCTACTTTCAAGCTACATAAAAAAAAATGAAAGTCTGAGCATTCTGTTTTCCTCTCCAACTTTCTGCCCACCTTTCTGGCATTAAGTTGGATGTTGACAACGTCGTCATGATCACCGGAGGTAGGAACAGGGACCGGTTTGGAACCATCGAAAATGGAAAGGAACAGAAGGGTAGTTCTGAAACCATCCACGTTCAAGATGCAACTGGACATGAGGTTGCAACTCATCTAAGCAAACGTGTACACCATTGGTAAAGGTACAGAGCTGTGAGCCACCTCTTATCTTGGTTACAAGAACTGTAAATTTGTCCAGCCATGGTTGCCTGATGGCTCGGTCCATCTCGCACTGCTCCCTCCACAATACCAAGCATCCTGCCAATCAGAGAAATTACATCTCTGTTTCCTCTCACATCGCCAACCGTAACTGCAAAATCGTCATCGGTTATATCATCTGGAGGTCCAGGATCATCACCGAAACCTACCCCGATAGTCATCATCAACTTACTGAAATTATATATTTTGCTAAAGAATAAGAAGCAATGTGAAGAACAG
The DNA here is from genome assembly GCA_033220585.1 of Dipteronia sinensis. Taxonomy (NCBI): domain Eukaryota; kingdom Viridiplantae; phylum Streptophyta; class Magnoliopsida; order Sapindales; family Sapindaceae; genus Dipteronia; species Dipteronia sinensis. The sequence goes on from CM065643.1 coordinate 37,477,452, forward strand.
TTGAGCATGTCAGGGTATTTATAGAAGGAAGAGATGGTTACCAGTAACAGAAGGAGAGGATCATTAATGAGGCGTGATACACAGAGCATGGGAAAGGGCAGTTTCGAGAAACGTGCGTCGCCAACAATCTTTCATTTTGAAATAAACAAAACTCTCATGACCTAGCACCTGAAATGGCAATTAAATACAACATCCAAACAAAAGATTCCCTTATAAGGATCCTAAGAAGAGATTTTCACCAAGCTGATTCCAGATAGGAGTTAGGCCGCGACCATCTTGGTTTCCTGGTACCAGGAAACATCGATGCTATGATCCAACACAATCTCGTTGCCACGTCATACCTGTACCTTTATAACAAAATAGGACCGATACCATGGTCCATACCTTAGTATTGCGGTACCCAACCTGAATCGGTCCCTATCGGTAGTTGTTTTTTAAATGAGTTCAGAGAAGAGATTTTTCACCAACTCCCCACCTACCACGACTAGGGCCTCCATCTAAGATGGACTGGCTTAAAGCTCCTATGTTTCCACCAGGCCAGCTTGCTCCTCCACCCCCTTCATAAGACCAGCCTGGTCTTTTATCTCCTCGGTATAACCAGAAGGGGGGGGGGGGGGGTCATGTCAGAACCTCCATCCTTAGAAGCACGTCAGACCCCTACCTTCCTGGAAGATCCAGATGGAGAAGTGGACGGATCGAGAGTTCCACCTTCAGCCTAGACCACTGCAACATCATGAATCTTCAAACCAGGATCTGCCCCTGCATAACCTAGAAGAAGAGAGGAGATATGTCGCTGGTCTTCATCATCCACCTCTTCATTTGCCTCAACAGCCCGAGAAGGACCAGCCTCATCAGACGGAGTGGTCCCTGCTAGCTCGGCAGCTCTAGCCATGATCTCCTCCCTGATCCATCATGTTAGGATTATGCTCAATAGCAAGAGTGTAATATTGTAATTGACAATCTTTTCATATAAATAAAGTGATTTCTGATTCTGCAAAATCTTATAGCATTTATAATTATAATTGTCAAGGTAAATAATTATATGAAGAATTGTTTGTACATCCGGATATGTATGAGGTAGACACAATTCTTTAGTTAGTCTTAAATAACGTTCACAACTTAAGTTAAAGGTAGGGCACCTCTATCTTGATAAAGTTGTAGAACTCTTTTACTAGCATTTGAGTGGGATCAAATGAGTTATGATGAGTCTAAAATCATCGAAAGGTTTTCGAGTAAAAGAATCTAGTGCACTGGGTGCATTGAACTGGATCACAATGAAATACTTTATCTAGAACCGTCACTAGATATAACTCTTTTCATTATCAGGACAATCAGATAGTCTATCTAAATCCTGAGATAAATGATGGACTTATGGTTGCAAGTGTTATCATTTGAGCTATCAATGAGTACAATTATATAGCATAGTCTATCCTCGATAGTTTGGTGGTATTCATTTGTTAATCGATAGAGGACTTCATTTATAGATATGGACATCGTGGCTCCATTTATTAAATGAGAGTACAATATCATCATATGGATGTTTTGAGGTATTGGATATTAAATCTCAACGTTGAGTTTTCAATAATGATTATTGAAGACATGGCTTCTGGACAAGTCAAAATATCCAAGTTCAAAATGTGGTCATATGAGGAAATATGGTAACTTGGAGAGTTATAGGCGGTCTATGAGCTCTTGGCGATTACTGATATTATTCACGAGGATACACCATCTCCTATAAGATTGTCTAGGGTATGAATGAGAAACATCTCCTTATTCTATCTTTATTTAAGAGTTCAATTTTAGCTCTTTAGTGGAATGAGTTAAAATTAATAGATCGGACCTAAGTGAATCATTTGTTGATTGTGATTAGGTTATGTCTATTGAAGCTTAAATTTAGATAGCCCGCCAAGATCCACAATCTACACGTACTTGCATGGATCACTTGATATATTCTACCGGACCAATTTATGGGTCCATCTAGAATTGCATTTAATATATTAAGAATATAATATGTCTATTATTTATTTAATGGGCTGCACTATTATATTAATATATTAAAAGGAGATATGTGGGCTTGTTTCTTTTAGTAAGAATAAGTCTGGTTCACATGAGGGCTTTTATTTAAAGTCTAATGGATTAAATAAAATAAGAAAAATAATATTGGGCCCATATATACATGGTGTGGGCGGCAAAGCTAAATAAAATAGCCCAAGATATTATTTTATTTTATTGTTTTGATTAAATGGAAATTAATTAATTATTTAATTAATTAATAGTTTAAATCAAAATCTTTTCCTGATCAGTAAAATAAATACTATGTGTTGGATTAGGGCTGAAATTCTTTTAAGTGATAGAAGTCCAAATGTGGTAAGGATAAAGTCCACATACACTCCTTATTATACAAAGAATTCGGCCACCACTAGTTCCACAAGGGTTAGGATTCTTGAATTGATAGGAATTAGGGAAAAGGACAATTCCTTTTCAAGTAAGGAAATTAACCAACCCTAGATTTCCTATTCAATGAATTCGGCCAACCCTACTTGGTGAAGGAGAAAATTCGGCCAACCTATATATATAGGGTTATGAATTTTCGGCCACCATGAGAAGAAAAATAGAGAGAGATTTTTGTTTGTTTTGAAAATAAAAAATCCTACTCTATACACATAGATTTTCGGCCAAAAGAGAAAAAGAAAATAAGTTCTCATTCGATAGTGCACTTACAAGCCTTTAACATCAAAAGGTTTTGTGCACACTTTCGATTTAGGGTTACGCGAGTTTCAATCATATTGATTGTGAATTCAAAAGTGATCGGAACTATTTTTTTAGGCCCTTGGTGTTTTACTATTGAAGATCAAGATCAGAAATACCATACATCCATTCTAAGGTAAGCAATTCAAAGAAAAAAGGAGACCACGCTCCTAGGTGATTCACGTACGTGCTAGGATTGAAGATCTTGTGGATTACCATCGACGTAAGTCAATCGGATCACGCGACAAGAGGTATTTAACTCTAACCGTATATTTGAGTTTAATTAATTAAAGGGTTAAGGTTCAAATCTTTAGAAAAATTTTAAACTATACGCAAATTATTTTTCGCCTTCCGCTGCGGTTTTAAGCAATTTTTCCCTACAATTGGTATCAGAGCCCTGGTTATACCCTTAATTAATTAACGTATATATACGTGAATCTATTTCTTTTTATTGTGATTATGCATGTTTTACAAAGAGATGGCACTCTAGGTATTCGCATATATAATTACATGTGGAATGTATGGATTTATATATGTTGTTATAAAGTGAATTGTTATTGCTCGATTTTGGTCCTAGAATTTCAATGTATTTTTTGTTTCGAAATTGTAACAAGAAAGGTGGTCTATTATCGTCATAATTCCTTCTTGGTAGTTGCTAAGTTCTTATTAATTTTATTGTAAAAATACTGCAGTTTTTTTTTATTGTATTAAAATTTAGTGCAGTTTTTTATTGTATTAAAATAAGTGCAGTTTTTTATTTGTAAGAAAATACTGTAGTAGTTTAAAAAAAAAATTCTGCAGTATTTTATTGTATGAAATAAGTTGTAATATATTCAAGATTCGAAGACTCGAAGATTTGAAGAAATTGGAGCATCAAGAACTGAGCTTGGCACCCACGCGCACCGAGACAACAAGCGCGCACGCAACCAAGCGTGCAGCTGCGCTTGTTGCGGTGCAGCAGCGCGCGCAACCCATGCATGGGCTGGCCATGCGGCAGCTCATGCCCTTGCATGGGCTAGGCGTGCGCATGGGCTGCTTGGTGATCTTCGGGCGCGCGAGTTACGTGCGCGAGAAGGTCGCTTGAAGTCTTGTTCGCCAAGAAAGGAGTTTTTTTTGTATTCCGTACAATTGTAATTTACATGCTTTTCTAGGATGGACCAAAATTGTGGCTATTTATTTTTATGTACAAATATTACAATATTTGTTATTGTATGATAACATGTCATATAGAATAAGAGTGCCACTCATATATCTCTTTTGGTATGAACATGCATTGAATGATTTAGGTATCTAATTGGCATCTAGAAAACTTGGTAAAATCATTCTTTGGAATTTAATCACACGCCTTAAATAATTGAGTGGGAGAAGGTGTGTTAGAACACCTATGGCCTCCAAGGTTAGTTGAGCTTTATTATTTATTGGTAATCCCCCCGAGGGGCGTCCATAAATGGAATTTAGCAAAATACTTCCTTACAAGGATAGACTAGACAATTGACTCAAACGAGATCTACTCCCAGAGGAGGGATTTTCATGAGAGAAAATTGAGGGTCGATATCTTGGTAACACACTCAATGTAATTTTATTAATATCCTCCCGAGAGTTCTTGTTAATAAAATTGCAAGGCTAAAATTGAAAACGCTGGTTGTTATGTTAACAACTAGGTGGGACCTAGTCCAACTAGTAAATGGTGCAAACTCCCGAAGGAGGCGTAACATTTATGGGTGTTGGATCACCATTGAATTTTTCACGATTGAGTTAATTAATTAATTCAAGATAAATATTCGAAAGTGCTTTATCATGATTATTTACTTATATATGCTTTTTGTTTTATTCAGAATTCTTTTACCAGCATTTGAGTGTGATCAAATGAATATGATGAGTCTAAAATCATCGAAAGGTTTTCGAGTAAAAGAATCTAGTGCACTAGGTGCATTGAACTGGATCACAATGAAATACTTTATCTAGAACCGTCACTAGATATAAATCTTTTCATTAAAGAGGACAATCGGAGAGTCTATCTTAATGCTGAGATAAATGATGGACTTATGGTTGCAAGTGTTATCATTAGAGCTATCAATGAGTACGATTATATAGCATAGTCTATCCTCGATAGTTTGGTGGTATACATTTGTTAATCGATAGAGGACTTCATTTATAGATATGGACATCGTGGCTCCATTTATTAAATGAGAGTATAATATCATCATATGGATGTTTTGAGGTATTGGATATTAAATCTCAACGTTGAGTTTTCAATAATGATTATTGAAAACATGGCTTCTGGACAAGTCAAAGTATCCAAGTTCGAAACGTGGTCATAAGAGGAAATATGGTAACTTGGAGAGGTATAGGCGGTCTATGAGCTCTTGGCGATTACTGATATTATTCACGAGGATACACCATCTCCTATAAGATTGTCTAGGGTATGAATGAGAAACATCTCCTTATTCTATCTTTATTTAAGAGTTCAATTTTAGCTCTTTAGTGGAATGAGTTAAAATTAATAGATTGGACCTAAGTGAATCATTTGTTGATTGTGATTAGGTTGTGTCTATTGAAGCTTTAATTTAGATAGCCTGCCAAGATCCCCAATCCACACGTATTTGCATGGATCACTTGATATATTCTACAGGGCCGATTTAAGGGTCCATCTAGAATTGTTTTTAATATATCAAGAATATAATATGTCTATTATTTAATTAATGGGCTGCACTATTATATTAATATATTAAAAGGAGATATGTGGGCTTGTTTCTTTTAGTAAGAATGGGTCTGGTTCACATGTGGGCTTTTATTTAAAGTCCAATGGATTAAATGAAATAAGAAAATAATATATGGCCCGATTTATATAAGTGGGGCGGCAAGGTGTATATATTAACCTAATATATTATTTTGTTTCATTGTTTTAATTAATTAAGAATTAGTTAATTTATTAATTAATTATTTAATTAAGAAACAAATCTTTTTCTGATCAGGAAATATATTTCCTAAAGTTATACTATTGGTAGTAGTATATTAAAAGTAAAAGACTTGTTGGATAAGAAAATAAATAATTAATTTTATTTATTTAATCAAATAAGAAGTCTTTTTATTTAGTCAAATAAGAAGTCTTTTTATTTAGTCAATAAAAGAATAAAAATATCTATGAGTTGGATTAGGTTTTGAAGTCTAAAGGTTGATGGAAATTAGGGTGCAACACAAACTCTTTTTGGTATGTGATTTGCGGCAACCCTAGTCCATTTAGAGGAAGATTTCGACAATCCTAAATAGAAGAGGAAGCAAAATTTCTGCCACCTATATAATACCACATATAGAATTCGGCCAATATAGTTGATTGAATGATTCAATTTTTCTTCTTCTTCTTCTCAATTCATAGAAAAGGATAATTTTTATTCTACTAAATATAAAAGAGAGAAGAGATTATTCTTTGATAGTACACTGATTGCTTGTTCACCAATAAGTTTATGTGTACAACATCGAATTAGGTTCACGCGAGTTTCGATCATTAGATTGAGAACTCAAAAGTGACCGGAATAATTTTTGTCTTCTTTTGATTGTTTTGTGACTAACAAAAGAAAAAGAAAACTTTGTTCATCCATTCTCAGGTTTGCAATTCAAAGAAAAAGGGAGACCACGCTCCTCGGTGATTCACGTACGTGTTCGGATTGGAAGATCTCGCGGTACTGTACACGATCACTGTTCACGACGGGGGTACTGTTCACGCGAGTACTGTTCACGGGCATCGGAAAAGATTTTACTGATTACCAATCGACGTAAGTCAATCGGGTCAAGAGGTATTTAACTCTAACCGTATATATTTGAGTTTAATTAATTAAAATGTTAAGATTTAACTTTGAGAAAAATTTTAAAACCATACGAAATCTACTTTTCGTTTCTTCCGCTGTGTTTTATATTGATTTTTCCCTACAGTGTGGCTCTCCTAGTTTTATGGCGATCCTCCTGGAGGTATTAATCCAGTACAGGGCATCATGAGTGTTGTGTAGCTCTCCAGGTTTTATGGCCATCCTCCTGGAGGGTTTAATCCGATCCAGGGCATCAGGCATTCCTGTGCAAGGATTCTCGGTCCTCAAGCGATGGTCCCGGTAGGCAACTAAGGCCACTTTAGCACCAGGTTTTTCTTGGCTGGGGGTAGTACCCAGCCAAAGCATCAGGAGAGCCATATGGCTATCCTGGTCTCGATCATAGGCGAAAGGCGATTATATGAGAACTACCAAGGTGATCATACTCAAGGCGATACTGGTCAATGCTCACCCCGTAGGCTTCATTGGTGAAACCTTCTGGGGTAATCTGCGTTCCCGATATAGGTTAAGTAGAGCGACCTACTGCAATGGTGCTTCTTATTGTGGACTGGTCACTAGGAGAACTTTTCTCATGTTGAGGTCACTACCCCTTCCATAGGAGGACTAGGGAGAATGATGAGCTTCTAGTCCCCAAGCGATGTAACCAGTTTAGGAGTCTGCTTAGAGTGAATAGGAGTCTTCACAAATCGTAATGGGACTCGAGAATCTGCTCGAACAAACCTGGACCTCGGCAGCTCGCTGGGGTGTTGAGTAGACTGGTGTAAAAGATCAGAAACTGACAATCTTGCAGCTGTGATCTAGATAGCTCACATGGGCGCTGGGAAGGGCCGGTATAGGAGGTAGGGAGCCACCTGCATGATACTGGTCCAAAGGCATGCGTGGGATCCTAGAAGTCCCCTGCAACTAAAATGTGGCTCTAGACCATCTTGGAATGAATCGGGACACAGTGGCTCACATGGGCGTTGTCTAGCCCGATAGAAGAAGTGAGAAGCCACTAGGATGTGCAGCTAGGCTACTGCTCCAGAGGCTTGCTAAGGCATTTAAGAGGTCTAATCAATGTGGGAAGCCTCTGGGCTCTCCCTGAACAGATCGGGACTTCGGTAGCTTACTAGAGCGTTGTGTGGTCCGGTACAGGAGGTAGGAAGCCACTGGTGTGATACTGGTCCAGAGGCATGCTTGGAATCCTAGAAGTCCCCAGCAATCTGAGATGCGACTCTGGCACTATCCTAGAATGAATCGGGACACAGTGGCTCACTTGGGCACTGACTGACCCGGTACAATAAGTGAGGAGCCACTGAGCCATGCAGCTAGGCTGCAGCTCTAGAGGCTCGCCACGGTATATAGATGGCCTTAGCAAAGTGAGAAGCCTATGGGCTCTACCAGAACGGATCAGGACATAGGTGGCTCACTGGGCATTGAAGGGCACAGGTATAGGAAGTAGGGAGCCACCTGCATGATACTGGTCCAAAGGCATGCTTGGGATCCTAGAAGTCCCTAGTAAATGAAATGTGGCTCTGGACCATCCTGGAATGAATCGGGACACAGTGGCTCACTTGGGTGTTGACTAGCTCGGTAAAAGAAGTGAGGAGCCACTAGGCCATGCAGCTAGGCTGCTGCTCCAGAGGCTTGCTTAGGCATGTATGAGGCCTCAGCAATGTGGGAAGCCTTTGAGCTTTACCCGAATAGATCGGGACATAGGTGGCTCACTAGGGCGTTGAAGGGACCGGTGCAAAAGGTAGGGAGCCACATGCATCATATTGGTCCAGAGGCATGCGTGGGATCCTATATGTCCCCAGCAACTGAAATGTGGCTCTGGACCATCCTGGAATGAATCAGGACACAGCGGCTCACCTAGGGGCTGAACGACCTCGTACAATAAGTGAAGAGCCACTGGGCCATGCAGTGGGGCTGCTGCTCTAGAGGCTTCCTTAGGCATGTGGGAGGCCATAGCAATATGGGAAGCCTCTGAGCTCTCCCCGAACAGATCAGGATATCGGTGGCTCACTAGGGCGTTGAGGGGCCCAGTACAAGAGATAGGGAGCCTATGGAATGGTACTGGTATAGAGGCATGCTTAGGATCTTAGAAGTCCCCAGCAATTGAAATGTGGCTATGGACCATCCTGGAATGAATCGGGACACAGTGGCTCACTTGGGCACTGAACGACCCGGTACAATAAGTGAAGAGCCACTGAGCCATGCAACAGGGTTGCTGCTCCAGAGGCTTGCTTAGGCATATAGGATGCCATAGCAATATGGGAAGCCTCTGCGCTCTCCCTGAACGGATCTGGACATCGGTGGCTCACTAGGGCGTTGAGGAGCCCAGTACAAGAGGTAGGGAGCCACTTGAATGGTACTGGTTAAGAGAAATGTGGCTCTGCACCGTCCTGGATTGAATCGAGACATAGTGGCTCACTTGGGCATTGACCGCCCCGATGCAAAGAGTGAGGAGCCATTGGGCCTCTACCGGTCGCGCTGCTCCTATGATCATATAGTTTAGTTGGCTTCTCGGGTACATACGTTGACCTGCTACGTTGGAGCTTTTGAAGAGTCGATCTGGTGACATGAAGGGATTTGCATGAACAGGTGCAAATTCGATAGATTGTAGTGGATCTGCTGCAAAGGAGATCTGCTAAGAGTGGAGTAAATCTTCTGTAAGAAACCAGGAGAGGTGCATCTCTACTGCATAGGAGCTCAAAATGTACCAGAATATATCTACTGTAGAGGAGATCAAGGCGGATCTGCTACATAAGAGATCGTAACGGATCTACTGCATAGAAGATCTGCTGATAATGGAACAAACCCTCTGTATGGTAGCAGGAGAGGTGCAACTCTGCTACATAGGAGTTCTAGAAATACCGGATCGGATCTGCGGTAGAGGAGTTTCGCAAGTATATGAGAATGTTTGTTGCATAGGAGCAGCATGGTAGACCAGTTCAGCCAGGAATCCTACATACCATATTTATCCATACTAGAAAGTCAAGCATGCATGTAGAGATAAGGATGCTCATGTAGAGACAAGGAAGCCACGTTGGTGAGTTTGCCACAGACGGAGCCAAAAATTGTTAACGGAAAATTTGCTCAGGATGAGAAATTTTGATTAACACCCTCAACCCGCTACCCCGGAGGTCGCAGAAATTTTGATTAACACCCTCAATCCTACATACCATATTTATCCATACTTTGTACCGTTGTTCTGGTAAGGTGAAAGCGAGATAGATGCCATGGTAGGAGAACAGTCATCCCTCCTATCTGGTGCAGTAGGCTGGTACCCGGTCTTGGTATCTGATCCTGGTACTTAGTCACCTCTCTATGTGCCTTCAATATTCCCCCGACCATTTGGTACTGGTACATTCATGGTGAGAACTGACATACATAGCAGTCGATACAATGGTGGTGTAGAGGGAATTCGGGCCAAGTCCCTTTTACACTCCAGGCGATGGCGAACTCATATGCCTAGTGGAGAAGTGAGCGAAATCTGGGATCGGAGACATGGAGATGTTGGAGAGCTGTTGGAGATATGAAGATACTGGAGGGCTGTTGAACCGTGTCTATTGTTCGAACCCATGTTGGAGAAATGTCCGATTGGAGAAATATTGGGGAATCGACCTTTTTCTTGGAGAGTGACTTGTTATATTTATGTCTGTTCATCCTTGTAGCCCACTCCATTGGTTTATCGACATTAATGAGTTGAATATCTTCTCATTAATGGAGTTGAATATCTTCTCATTGATGGAGTTGAATATCTTCTCATTAATAGAGTTGAATATCTTCTCATTGATGGAGTTGAATATCTTCTCATTAATGGAGTCTGATTATCTCCATTAATAGAGTTGACTGATTCCCTCATTAATGGTGTTGATTATGGCCATTAATGGAGTTGACTGATTCCCTCATTAATTGCTTTGATTATCTCCATTAATTACCAGAGAGGTGATGGTGTAAAATCGTGTTATAATATACTCACTCGCAAGTGCACGAATCGTGAAGATTAGCACAGTGACAAGTAAGGATCGTTCCCGCGAGGAAAAGAGATTTATTAATTAAAACTAATTCTAATTAAAGTTAAATTAAAGTAACCAAATATTTGTTGATGATTTAATTAAACTAAAACTAAATTAAATTAAGCTAAGAAAACAATTAAAGAAAATATGGTTGTGATCAAAAGATAGAAAACACTAAGTCATCAATGATCCCCAATTATGAACACTCAATGTATGGAATTAATTTGTAAACAAGATTCAATCAATTCTAGGGTTCATTCTTTGTCTTTAATATGACTATTACCGTATGGTCATGGGATGAGTCACGTGTTCCCAATTATTATTCACCCTTGGTCTATGGTGTAAACAATGATTAGAAACCCTTTAAGTGCAAGAAATAAGAACCAAATTCTATACTTTGCTTGGCCTATGCTAAAGATAAAATTCATTCATTCAAAAGAGCATTAATCAAGGTTAGGTTTGGTCTATACTCTAACCCTAATTCTCAGATAGTCTTAACTCTAAAATCATGCCAAATAGTTATTCACCCTTGGTCTATGGTGTGAATAAATATTAAAACTAATGAGGATCAAGCAATTAAGAACAATGAATAAATCAAGAATTTTAATTGATGAAATAATAATTAATCCATATATGAGCATTCACAAAAGGTTCACATTGATTCCATAGTTATGGGATTAGTTACACATCATAGAAAAAGAAAAGAAAAGAGATTGAGTAGAGAAAACCCGAGATGATCATCAAAGAGCTCCTCCAATTCTTCTTCGTCTTCTTCTGCAATGGATGGATGGGTCTTGAGGTGATGTGTGGTGATGGAGTGATGGGGGACGGCCCCCTTGGTGGCATGGGACCTCCCTTGGCTTCTCTTCCGAAATTAGGGTTCACAGGGGTTTAAATAGACTTTAGATGATAAGCCAAGTCCTTAAACAACAAGGAAATTGGTTCCCTTTTGGAACTCTACCTTTTTTGGGATTTAATTCTTTCCTAATCCACTCAAATTGATTACTTATTGAAGGATGATAAGGATTAGGTGTCAACTTGCTTTCCAAGACTCACACTCATGTCGAAGAAGGTAATATTTCCCGTTCCGACAACTTGCAAACTAAATCCCGTCACTATTTGCGGAATTATGACTGATCTGACCATCGGATACTAAAACGGGCATAACTTCTTCTAGAAATATCGGAATTGTGATCCGTAAAGTGCGCCAGAAACTAGACTTCCGGGGATTTCCATCCATAGGTGGTAGGACACACAATGCATTCGGAGATGAGAGATATGGCCCCCGCAATCTGAGTGATCTGCACTGGCCGAAATTCAGCTTTTTGCTCCTTTTCTTCAAAATAACTTCTAACACCTCTTTCATGGAATGTGACCTATAAATGCTCAACAAACACATAAAATACCTAATTTCACCCAAGAACAAAGCACAAATAATAGGAAATGGGGACCTAAACTATGTATAGAAATAAACCGATCAAGAGGTCAACTTTTTATTTTACGTTGCTTGGAGGAGAATTTTGACTCTGTATCCCGGTGGTATGGTACACTGGTGTACCGGAGTGCTTACTGGCGTGGCGTTTGTTCTAGCATGCTGGTACCTCTTCTTGGTTCCATTCTTCTTACTTGGCGGGTATGATACACATTCTGGTTAGATCCTGGACTGATATCGTGGTATTTGGGTACCGGTAGATGTCGCGGTACTTAGGTACTAGGTAGGAGGTATCGTGGTACCTAGGAACCAGGTAGGAGGTATTATGGTATAGCCTTGCTTGGTACCTGGTAGACTGTGAGACGTGGTACTGACTTCTTTCCTGTTCATGGTGTAGAGCATCCCCGGTATCTAGGTACTGGACCCGATCTTTGTCCTACTAGGTACCTGCCGGATGGAAAACTCTTCTTTGGACCCCTGCCAAAAATGACTGTTAACAACTTGTATTCATTTTTCTTTGGTCATCAATAAAGAAGGTTTCTTTCTCCATCTGTTTTTGCCAACATTTGTCTACATCTATCTGCTTTATGTCGCCAATCAAATCCGCTATGATTGTCGCCTTAAGACCAGGAGAGCCATATAGCACTCCTGATGCCCTTGATCGGATAGATCCATGTAGGAGGATCGCCATAGGACCAGGAGAGCCACATAGCACTCCTGATGCCCTAGACCAGATAGATCCCTCCAGAAGGATCGCCATAAATCCAGGAGAGCCATATAGCACTCCTGATACCCTGGACTGGATAGATCCCTCCAGGAGGATCGCCATAAATCTAGGAGAGCTATACAGCACTCCTGATGCCCTGGGTCGGATTAATCCATCCAGGAGGATCTCCCCAAGACCAGGAAAAGCCACATGGCATTCTTGTTGCCCTGGCCAAGCACCACCCCCCGCTAGGAAGGATCCGATACGTAAGAGCATAGTTGCCCGACGGATCAGACCTTGGCCGGGCACCACCCTCCGCTAAGAACGATCTGGATAGTAAGAGCATAGTTGCTAGCCAGATCAAGGCCTTGGTCAGGTACCATCCCCCGCTAAGAAATACCAGGTGCTAAAGTGGCCTTAGTAGCCTACCTGGATCTTGCTGCCAGTATATATTCGCCATTGTTTTCAGCCAAAGTACCAAGATTCCTACAAACAGGAATGAGAGGTATCTGAATATGATCTCCTTATTTTCGCTAATGATCACCTCAAGACCAGAAAGAACCGTATGGCCTTTCTTCCGCCTTGGCTGGGAGCCACCCCCCGTCAGGAAGAGTCCGGTTAGTAAGGATGTAGTCGCCTGCCAGATAAAGGCATTAGCCGGGTACTATCCCCCGCTAAGAAAGACCTACTGCTAACATGGCCATAGCCGCTTACCAGGATCTCATTGCCAACACATTCTCCATCATGTTCGGCCCCGGTACCAAGATTTCTAGAGCAGGAATGCGAGGTACCAAGATTCGCCAAATTTGTTCACCAAGACACCAAAGCTCCTACAAACGGAAATGCGAGGTGCCTAGTTTCACCAGAATACTAACCTAGGAACCTAACTTCCTTGAAACAAGAAAGCTAGGTACCCGATTATTCGACAAGGTACTAAAATCCTTACAAAGCAGAAATGCAGGGTACTCAGTTTCGCCAGATTACTTGCCATATTACCAAGGTTCCTATAATGGGAATGCAAGATACCTAGATTGCGAGATTGTACACCAATACGCTCACCATCATCAAGGAACCAAGATTCTTGGAATAGGAATATGAGGTGCCCAGTTTTTACAGATTTTTCCACCAAAGTTCCAAGATCACCAAAAAGTATAAGGATCTCTAGTACCCATATTATCTTCGGCTAAATCTCTGCAAGGTTATCAAAGGGCACCGAGATTCTTTGACTAGGTACCATGGTACCAGTCACCCGCCATTTCTCTATACACCTTTTCTTATCAGGTTGCTTGCACTACCAAGAACTGATTAAGAAGTCAGGTTTATGCTGGGGACTAATGCTTGAATTTACGTTACAATCAGAAAATGTGCGATAGAATTCAGTCAAAAGATATGAATGGAAAGGGATTTCTCCTTTCATTTATCAAATCGGGACTCAATAGAGGATGGACCACCGAATCTATACCTAAGTACCAGATTCATCCGAGGACAAGTATCTATGATATTGAAATTACATTGGGGATCTCACTTCAGATTAATGCGAGGTTCAATCATGAATTTAATAAACTACATATATATGAAGCTAAGGAAAAACAAAAAAGTTCTCATTACTAAAACTGGGGAGCCCATCCCCCGATCACGGGCTACAAGAAGACAAGATTGACTGGGTATTACTGGATAAGGGATCAAACGAGATCATGCATCCTCCTACTCCTGATTGGCCGTCTTCTCGCCAGCTCCGCCAGTTAAAGCTTCTCATTTTTCAGGTTCTATGGGTACCCCCCACAACCGGAAGCTCCCCTACTACTGCTACTTGATCAGAATTTCCTCCGACTTCCTTGGTTGAAGCACCCTAACCCTCTACTACCTAGGCAGGGTCAGAAGATGAGATAGGCAGGGCAGATTCCCCATCACCAATAGCAGGCAAATCCCCTACCCCCTCGGCGAACTTCGATAGAGAAGCAGAGGGAGCAGAAATCCCTCCTTCGGCTTCAGCCACTCCAGCTTCAGGGGCCATCAAAATAGGATCTTCCGCAACATTGCTTGGTGGAGGAAGGGAGATAGAACTCTGGTATTCACTTCCTACCACTTCACTGGCTCCAGCAACCTGGGAAGGTCATGCCACATTAGAAGGCGCTGCCCCAGAAAGTTCAGCAGCCTTCGCCATGATCTCCTCCCGGTTCCACCCCACAATAACACTCAGGTCAAATGAAAGAGGGAAGGCTAAAGCCACTTGATATCCTGCGAAGAAATAACCATCCCCAAAGGCAGTTGAAAATACTCCTCAAGCGTGTGTCTAACAACCTAGAGGGGGGGGGGGGGGGGGGGGTGAATGGGTTGTTAATAGATTATTACCAATTTTTCGATTAGTCAATATTAATAATATATCCCAACATAAACAATCATACAAAATCAAGTGTAAAATGCGGAAATTAAAGAACACTTGATTTTTACGTGGAAACCCTTCAACAAGGGAAAAACCACGGGCTATCCTTCTAGCCACACACGATCCTCAAATCCACTATTGTAATGATGTTTACAACCTAGGTTAACCTCTCGTCACACCATTCTCGGTCACTAACCCACCTCTACTACCCAACGGGCCTTTATAGTGAATCCTTGATCACTTTGCTTGCCAACCACACCTTGGTTGCAAGACTTCACTTGCTTGTGCACTACACCTTGTAGTCACAAGACTTAACTCTCAAGAAGAGATTAACAACCTAAGTGAATATATGAATATTCAAAATGCAAATAATGCTAGGCAACACTAAATGCTTATCTAGAGATTTTAGATTACACTAAGTACAAATCCTAGATATCAATGTCTATATGAATGCTCATAAAGACCTAACTAGATATAGATATGCAAGTCTAAAATCTAGTCATCAACCAAAGCCATATCAACACATGTTGTCACATAAAATGGCAAGGACAATAAATGCAATTAACAAATGCAATCAATGAGTCCTTATTAGCTAGATGGCAAATATTTCCTAAACATTAGCTATCACAATACAAACCCCAAACATGTCATAACTTCAATTGATATACAATAAATATGAAGATTTGCTAACCTAAGCAATCAATGACATGTCTTGATAAACTAGAACAATAAATGAGCAAGGATGTGAGTTCTACTTACCAAGTAAAGACATTAATGAAGACCCATGCTTGAATAATGCTATATATGCAAGATGATGATGGGTTTTTGGGGTTTGGAGAGTCAAGGAACAAAGCTTGAAGCTTTCTCTCTCTAAGGGTTGTTCTCTCTCTTAAAAATGGGTTCTTGAAGCTCTAGCACGAGTTGGGGAAGAAGAGAACATATATATAGAAGCCCTAAATGAAACTACATCGTTTTGAGAAGTTTCCAAAAATTTCCAGTGACGTGCGCACCTGTGGAGGGCGCATAGGGGGCGCCTGAACAGCGCATACTGCTGGAATGATTTGCGAGACACTACATCAGCTCAAGATTCAAGTGACCCAAAACATGACCAAACGACATTGAAACCTTTCGTATAATATACCGTTGGAAAGGTATGGATGTCTACTTTCTACTCCATTTTACTGAATGATGTTTCAATGTCTGAAGCAAACGTTATGGTCGTTTGAGTGACGAAAGGTCAAAAGCGGACAGCAACAGAGTTGTCCAGTTTTGGTGATCACTTTGGAGATTTCAAAATCAAATCCAAACGGTCATGAACTATTATGAATAATATACCGTTGGAAAGGTATGGGTGTCTAGTTTGTACAGAAATTTTCAAAACTCATTTTGAAGCTTTGTATAAAACGTTATGGTCACAAGACCATACAAAGGTCAGTTTTGAAAAACATTTAAATCATTGAAATCCACTCTTTTGAAACTAGACACTTTACTCCAAACAACCAATCCAAAACAAGAGAAGAATGGGACCTTCTCAAATGGTCACTCAACGCGCTAAGACTAGCACACCATCGTGCAAGCGCGGACACAACACAAAACCACATTTAAATATAGAAATGAAGTGCAAGTGTGATAGTGAAGAAATACACACATGAGCAATAAGTGACAAATGCATAACAACTTAAATGTATGTTAGTGTTTGTGTGTGCAACAATCAATGCATGTCAATACAAATGCATGAGATGTGAGTGTGTGCAACTAAATCTCTTCAAGAGTTAAGAACAAGTGAACTACCTCTCTTGAAGCTCTTTAGGATGACCGGAAGCATGTCTTCGAGAACACCGCACTTGGAGAACCTATGCTACCCGTTACAAACATCCCCAATGTGATTTGTCATGAAATAAGCCAATCATAAAAATGAGGTTCTTACAATCTCCCCTTTTGGCTATTTCATGACAAAATCACCACTCATAAAATAATCCTCACAAAACAAAAATAAAGCTATTGGTCAACAAGTAATTCTACGTTACAATAAGAGAAACCATAGATCTAAGTCTACAAGGTCATCAATCTCTTCGTAGATCATCATACCTACACACAATAGCAAGAAAGCAGTTTCCAAGAACAAATGCATGTGAGGTGAACAAAAACAAGCATATGCATTGAGAAAAATAATACAATCAATATAATGTAGTGCAATGCAATGCTCCCCCTAAAAGGTTACTCTCTCTCATGAGGCTTTTCCCCCAAATCATAAACAATGCTCCCCTTATATCTCTCACTCCCCCTATATCTCTCAAGACCTCTCCCCCTTTTTGTCATGAGATAGGCAAATGAGCTCCACTTATCGGGTTGCTGTAGCAAAGAGAGATATTCGCACAAAAGACTATTGCATAATCATATACATAAACTTTATGCAACAAAATTAGAGAGATTCAAGGAGTTTTATTTTAAAGAAAAATGTGTGTAGGTGTTGCTTTGCATGCAAGACATATAACATTCAAGTTCAAGCAATGGTATTTGGCAAAGCAAACATCAAAAGGGCTTCCAAAAGAATTCAAACCAATTTGTACCCTTTTGTCATAAGCAAACAAGATATAGTTTTTTCAAAAGAATTTAAATTTAAAGAGCAACTATGTCAAACTTTAAAAGCGAAACAAGACATGAGTGACTTTTGCACCCTTTTCGATTTTTCTGGGTAAGATACCCGTATGATAGTAGCCTTGTTCAACTAATAAAGAGAGAGAGAAGACTAAATTGTATATGAAATCCTTATTGATTGAATGGATACTAGATCCTTATTGAGTTTAGTCTTCTAATTTGCTTTCACACATATTTTCCATATAAGCAATCAGAAATATTTCATGCATATCATTTAAAGCATGTCATAAAAAAATCAAGTTCACATGTTATGGAGATAAATTATAGGTCATTCAAATGTACTTTCCCAATCAAATCTCCTAGTCCAAAAATGCATGTTTGAACATAAATGTGACATGGATTGCAAACAAAGCAAGGTTACACACTTATTGAATAAAAATACCATATAAGCATTTATGTACAACCTAGTATCTCAAGCAATTAATAAAGAAGCATAAAGTATATCAAATTTTTGTACATTTCAAAAATGCAAGGTTGCTCTCTTTGCTTGAGCTCCCCAAATGGGGTCAAACACCAAAACACATCAAGGCATATGACAAATCCCAATAGACCTATTAAGTGACTTGAACCTAGTTGAGTCTAAGGGCTTTGTAAATAAATCCGCTAGTTGATCATTAGTGCCCACATGCTTAAGTGCAATGTATTTGTTTTCAACTAGTTCTCTAATGAAATGATGCCTAATGTCTATATGCTTTGTCCTAGAGTGCTGAACCGGATTATTTGAAATGTTAATTGCACTCATGTTATCACAATAAAGGGTTAGAATACCTTGATCAAAGCCATAATCCACAAGCATTTGCTTCATCCAAAGGAGTTGTGTGCAAGCAGTCCCGGCGGCTATGTATTCCGCTTCAGCTGTGGATAAAGAGATGGAATTTTGCTTCTTGCAAAACCATGAGACCAAGTTGTTACCTAGGAAGAAGCAACCGCCCGATGTACTCTTCTTATCATCATAATTTCCTGTCCAATCTGCATCACTAAAGCCAACTAAGCTAGCATTAGTGTCAAAAGAGTACAATATCCCATAATTGGATGTCCCATTCACATATCGAATGATTCTCTTCAAGGAGGAGAGATGGGATTCCTTGGGATCCGCTTGGTACCTAGCACACACACCCACACTAAAAGCTATATCGGGCCTACTTGCGGTCAAGTAAAGCAAGCTACCAATCATGCCACGATAACGACTTTGTTCCACACTCTTGCCACTAGCATCCTTGCTTAGTTTCAAGGTGGTACTCATAGGTGTGTCACAATGTTTGGCATTCTCAAGGCCAAACTTCTTCACTAGGTTCTTAGCATACTTAGCTTGGGATATGAAAATCCCATCATGCAATTGCTTGATTTGCAAACCTAAGAAGTAATTGAGCTACCCAAAAAGACTCATCTCAAACTCATGTGACATGACATCAACAAATTGTTGGACTTTGGATTTATTGGTGGAGCCAAAAACAATATCATCAACACAAATTTGAGCTATGAAAAGCTCATCTTTGTTCCTCTTGATGAATAAAGTTTTGTCAACACTACCCCTAGTGTAGTCATTGTCAACAAGAAATTGAGTGAGGCGCTCATACCAAGCCCTAGGTGCTTGTTTCAACCCATATAAAGCCTTTTTGATGCGATAGACATAATTGGGGTGGTGTGGATCCACAAACCCCTTGGGTTGCTCAACAAACACTTCCTCATGCAAGAAACCATTGAGGAAGGCACTCTTAACATCCATTTGATGCAATTTGAACTTGTGCACACATGATATGGATAAAAGAAGCCTTATGGACTCAAGACGGGCAACCGGAGCAAAAGTCTCCTCAAAGTCAATACCCTCAATTTGAGAGTATCCTTGTGCTACAAGTCTAGCCTTGTTGCGCACAATGTTGTCATTCTCATCCGACTTGTTCCTATATACCCATTTGGTGCCTATGACATTAGTATCCTTGGGTCTAGGAACAAGAGTCCAAACCTCATTTCTTTCAAATTGGTTTAGCTCTTCTTGCATGGCAAGAACCCAAAACTCATCATTCAAGGCTTCATTAACCTTTTTAGGTTCAATTTGAGAGGTGTAACAAGTATAGCTAATTTGATTAGCTATTTGACGCCTAGTCCTAACACCCTTATTTATATCTCCAAGAATGTCATTCTTGTTGTGGAGATGTCTAACCCATGGAGCGGGTTCTTTAGAGTCCAATGATGGATCTCTATCAAGAGGTTGAATGACCTCTTCATCAAGACTTGACTTCTCATTAATTGAAGTCTCACCATTCTTCTCCAAGGAAGAATCATCTAGCACAATGACCTCCTCATCATGGTCTCTAGTCTTAGGCCTACAATCATCTATGACAACATTAGATGATTCCATGACACTCCGAGTTTTTAAATTGAAAACTCTATAGGCCTTACTATTAAGGGCATAGCCAATGAAAATCCCCTCATCACTCTTGGCATCAAACTTGCCAAGTTGATCTCGGTCATTTAGAATGTAGCATTTGCTCCCAAATAAGTGGAAGTAGCTAACATTTGGCTTCCTACCTTTCCATAATTCATAGGAGGTTTTCCTAGTACCGGGCCTTAGGAAGGCTCTATTTCCTATGTAGCAAGCCGTATTGAAGGCCTCGGCCCAAAGGTTCCTAGGGACATTGTTGCTAAGCAACATCACACGGGCCATCTCTTGAAGGACCCTATTCTTGCTCTCAACAACCCTATTTTGTTGAGGAGTTCTAGGAGCCGAAAACTCATGGGAAATGCCTAAGCTATTGCAATAGCTTTTAAAACAAGCATTTTCAAATTCCCTCCCATGGTCACTCCTAATCCTTTTAATGCTTTTAATGTGTGAGTTCTTTTCATTTTGAATTTTAGTGCAAAGCATTTTAAATTTTTCAAATGTTTCAGATTTTTCTCTAAGAAAATATGTCCATGTAAATCTAGGGAAACCATCAACATAAACAAAAATGTATCTCTTGCCACCGAGACTCTCAGTTTGCATGGGACCCATAAGGTCCATATGTAGAAGCTCTAATTGCTCCTTGGTGGTGAGATACTTGCCTTTCTTGTGCATACTTTTGGTTTGTTTCCCTTGTTGACAAGGTCCACAAATGCCATCGACTTTCTTCCCAAGCTTAGAGAGGCCACGCACAACCTTGAACTTATCTAAGATCCTCAAATCTCGATAGTTCATGTGGCCAATTCTTTGATGCCACAACTCAACTTCCTCACACTTGGACATATTGCAAGAGATAGCACTAGCTCCAAGACAATAGCAATTGTCACTAGATCTCTTTCCGTTTAGCAAGGTTTGTCCATTTGGCATTAAGATAGAGCAATCATTTTTGTTAAACAAGACGGAGAGTCCATCATCATTAAGATGAGAAATGCTTATAAGATTGGCTTGCAAGCCATCAACAAGTAAAGCATTGGACAAGGAGGGTAGATCGGGAATGGAAATGGTTCCTTTCCTTATGACTTTCTTTCTAGATCCATCACCAAAGGTGACAAATCCTCCATCCTCCAAGACAAGGGATTTAAAGAAACTCTTGTTCCCCGTCATATGCCTAGAACACCCACTATCCAAATACCAAGTGTTAGAGGCATTTGCCTTCAAGGAAATTTGAGCCACATAGCAAAAATAGTCATCCCTTCTAATCCACCTAGGTGAAATGTTCTCATTTCTAGTGGTATTAGTCACATTGGCTCTAGATTTCCTAGGAACATGCATTTTGGCTCTAGCTCTATTTCTTTCAATCATGCTCTTGATTCTACACATTTCAATGTATTTGAAGCAATTAGGTCTAATGTGACCATCAACACCACAAAAGTGACAGGTGGGAATAAAATAAGAAGACATACCATGCCCTTGTGAATACAAAGGGGCTTTCCCACGCATTTGAGCTTGTCTTTGGTGTTGGATTGGTTCTCTCCTTCTTTGTTGTTGAGTTGGAATGAATTGCTTCCTTGGTTGACCTTGCATGAATTGGTTCTTGGCTTGATGGTATTTGGGTTGAGGGAAACTTGCTTGATGCACCCTTGTTGATTGAGCTTGAGCTTGTTTCCCTTGTGCTACCTTGACTTGAGAATCTTTAGAGCACTCTCCTAGTTCGATCTTCTTCCTAGGATGTTGTGGGGGTGGAGGCTCTTTGATGTCCAAGCTCTTTACAAACACAGTCTTGCTTGAGGATGAGGTCCCTTTGTCATCTTCATAGCCAAGACCCTTCTTATCACTTGGTCTCTTGCCAACTCCAACATGTGATTGAGTTTCTTCGTACTTGAAGTCATCTTAGCAATGATCTCTCTTGCTTCTTCAAGCTCCTTTTCCATCAATTCCTCATTTATTTTTGCTATCTTTACTTCTCTATTTGGGTGAGTGACTTCGGTAGATAGCTTGAGATTCTCATCCTTTAGCCTTTGAATCTCTTTCTTCATCTTCAATCTTGAGCTTTGAAAATGCTCAATGAACCCTTCGAGATCCATTCCTCCTACATCCATATTTGTTGAATGGGATGAAGAGTCACCATCACTAGAGTCATTTTCACTTTGTTTCTCTTCCACTTCATCATCTAATGCTTCCTTACTCTTGAGAGAAGATGCGAAGGCAATAAAGTTTGCCACATGATCCTCATCATCCGAGGATTCTCCTTCTTCTTCCAAGTCATCACCATCACTCCACGTGGCGGCCATAGCCTTTCCTTTCTTCTTGTTCTTTAAATTGCCACAATCCGTGGAGATGTGTCCGAAACCTCCACATTCGAAGCATTGAATCCCTTTTTCTTGTGGGCTTGTCTTCACTTTACTCAAACTTCTTGAAAGGTGTCTTCTTCTTCATTTCCTTTCCTTTGGATCCAAATCCCTTCTTCTCAAACTTGATGAACTTCTTAAACCTTTTGACCATGAGGGCCATTTCTTCATCCGAGTCTTCTTCCTCCTTCTCAACCTTAGAGGTCTTCAATGCAATACTCTTTTGCTTCTTTGGAGGTGTAGGTGTAGGAGTCCATCTGGACTCATATGCTAGAAGTCTTCTAATAACTTCACTTGGCTTCATGTTCTTGTAGTCACTATTCTCCTCAAGAGCCGTCACTTTTGACTCAAATCTTACCAGAAGAGACCTCATAATTTTTTGCTTGATTCTCCTATCCGAGTAAGGATCACCAAGTTGATGGCTTTGATTGACTATGTCCATCAACTTCACTTGAAAGTCATTGAAGCACTCATCCTCCTCCATTCTAATTTGCTCGAATTGTGTTTGGAGGACTTGAAGCTTGGAGTCCTTGACCACCTCGGTTCCCTCATGGGCCGTCTCTAGAATCTCCCATGCATCTTTTGCAATTATTGTTGTTTGGATCAATTTGTACTGATTGTCATCCATTGCACAAAGAATGGCATGCATAGCCTTGTTGTTCCACTTGGATGCTTCAAACTCTTGAGTTGACCATTCCGACTTTGGCTTAGGAACTACACTTTCGTCTGCAAGAGTCTTTTCCGGAGGAGTGTAGCCATCTTCAATTGCCATCCATGCTTGGTCATTTATTTGGCAAATGTAAGACTCCATCTTGCCTTTCCAAGAGGCATAGTTTACTCCGGTGAGCAAAGGGGGTCTTATGCTAGAGGCTCCCTCATTACCACTTCCGTTTCCACTCATATTGTTTGGGTATAAATGAGATGAATGTTAATGATGCAACAAACACAAACAAAATGCAAGACACACAGAAAGCAAGGATCACCTAAGTGTATTTAGGAACCAGCTCTGATAACAATTGAAAATACTCATTAAGCGTGTGTCTAACAACCTAGAGGGGAGTGAATGGGTTGTTAATCGATTATTACCAATTTTTCGATTAGTCAATATTAATAATATATCCCAACATAAACAATCATACAAAATCAAGTGTAAAATGCGGAAATTAAAGAACACTTGATTTTTACGTGGAAACCCTTCAACAAGGGAAAAACCACGGGCTATCCTTCTAGCCACACACGATCCTCAAATCCACTATTGTAATGATGTTTACAACCTAGGTTGACCTCTCGTCACACCATTCTCGGTCACTAAGCCACCACTACTACCCAACGGGCCTTTATAGTGAATCCTTGATCACTTTGCTTGCCAACCACACCTTGGTTGCAAGACTTCACTTGCTTGTGCACTACACCTTGTAGTCACAAGACTTAACTCTCAAGAAGAGATTAACAACCTAAGTGAATATATGAATATTCAAAATGCAAATAATGCTAGGCAACACTAAATGCTTATCTAAAGATTTTAGATTACACTAAGTACAAATCCTAGATATCAATGTCTATATGAATGCTCATAAAGACCTAACTAGATATAGATATGCAAGTCTAAAATCTAGTCATCAACCAAAGCCATATCAACACATGTTGTCACATAAAATGGCAAGGACAATAAATGCAATTAACAAATGCAATCAATGAGTCCTAATTAGCTAGAGGGCAAATATTTCCTAAACATTAGCTATCACAATACAAACCCCAAACATGTCATAACTTCAATTGATATACAATAAATATGAAGATTTGCTAACCTAAGCAATCAATGACATGTCTTGATAAACTAGAACAATAAATGAGCAAGGATGTGAGTTCTACTTACCAAGTAAAGACCTTAATGAAGACCCATGCTTGAATGATGCTATATATGCAAGATGATGATGGGTTTTTGGGGTTTGGAGAGTCAAGGAAAAAAGCTTGAAGCTTTCTCTCTCTAAGGGTTGTTCTCTCTCTTAAAAATGGGTTCTTGAAGCTCTAGCACGAGTTGGGGAAGAAGAGAACATATATATAGAAGCCCTAAATGAAACTACATCGTTTTGAGAAGTTTCCAAAAACTTCCAGTGACGTGCGCACCTGTGGAGGGCGCATAGGGGGCGCCTGAACAGCGCATACTGCTGGAATGATTTGCGAGACACTGCATCAGCTCAAGATTCAAGTGACCCAAAACATGACCAAACGACATCGAAACCTTTCGTATAATATACCGTTGGAAAGGTATGGATGTCTAATTTCTATTCCTTTTTACCGAATGATGTTTCAATGTCTGTAGCAAACGTTATGGTCGTTTGAGTGACAAAAGGTCAAAAGCGGACAGCAACAGAGTTGTCCAGTTTTGGTGATCACTTTGGAGATTTCAAAACCAATCCAAACGGTCATGAACTATTATGAATAATATACCGTTAGAAAGGTATGGGTGTCTAGTTTGTACAGAAATTTTCAAACTCATTTTGAAGCTTTGTATAAAACGTTATGGTCACAAGACCATACAAAGGTCAGTTTTGAAAAACATTTAAATCATTGAAATCCACTCTTTTGAAACTAGACACTTTACTCCAAACAACCAATCCAAAACAAGAGAAGAATGGGACCTTCTCAAATGGTCACTCAACGCGCTAAGACTAGCACACCATCGTGCAAGCACGGACACAACACAAAACCACATTTAAATATAGAAATGAAGTGCAAGTGTGATAGTGAAGAAATACACACATGAGCAATAAGTGACAAATGCATAACAACTTAAATGCATGTAAGTGTTTGTGTGTGCAACAATCAATGCATGTCAATACAAATGCATGAGATGTGAGTGTGTGCAACTAAATCTCTTCAAGAGTTAAGAACAAGTGAACTACCTCTCTTGAAGCTCTTTAGGATGACCGGAAGCATGTCTTCGAGAACATCGCACTTGGAGAACCTATGCTACCCGTTACAAACATCCTCAATGTGATTTGTCATGAAATAAGCCAATCATAAAAATGAGGTTCTTACAGTAGTGTCCACTTGAGCGTCCAGATTGGCCACATTGTCACGAAGGGATTGAACCTCTTTCTCTAGCTCCATTATTCTTCCCTTCACCGATCTCCCTCTCCTCCCTGCGGCGGATGGACCTGAGCCTCTCGGTATTTAAAGCGAACTGCATCCGCTCCCTATCTACTTTTGCTTCGTTAGTTTCCTTTTTTGAATTGTTCAGAGACTCGTTCAAAGCTACCATGTCTCTAGCAGCCTTAGCAAGATCCTCCTTGGACTTCTCCAATTCGGTGATAACACCTTTAGATTGCTCCAAGAGGGAGCCGACCTGCTGACTTAACACCATAGTGAACTTGAAGTCCTACCAAGAATAAAGCACTTGTCAGGATATTTTCAACCTTTTACCTGGATAGAAGACTAAAGCAAGTAGGAACCTTGAACTTAGTTCCTCCGATGTGGACTGAATTCCCCCACTCACCTCTGATGACGACCCACTCCTCCTTCCCGGAGTGTCTTTCTTCATGGCCCCTAGCACAACAAACTGTAGGTTATTCTTGGCATTAGCATAAAATTGCCCCTTTGGACCTAGGGCATTGGCAGCGATCTGGAAAATGAATCCGAGCTCGTCTGGTCCCGGTTCCCGTTCGATTTTATCTCTATCACACTGCTCTCTCCACAATACTAAAAACCCCACCAGGTGCCTCCAGAACCCTAGCGTCAGCTGGAGAAGGGCAAGCTGCATAGCATACAGAGCCCTACGCAAGGTAGGGTGGAGAGGTAGCCTGACCCCACTGTCAAAAGCCGCCATATGAATTGGGAGCTCGTCGGGATTAGGGGTGTATACATCATACCCTTTAGGAGGTATGGCAATCATGATATCTTAAGGGACCTTGAAATCCCTCTACAAACGCGTGATGGCTTCCGAGTAATGATTGAATCAGGGAAGCATCTGTACTCATAGGGGAGAGCAAGCATCCTTCCTAAGGAGTCCCTCAACTCGCCAGTCCTTTCAACCCCAGCAGCTCCTATTTCTCCACTAGCCATCAACCGGAGCATCGGGATCATTCAAAAAGCCCGTCCCGATTGCAACGTTCCGGTTGGAACGCCGGCGCTGAAAAGGAACGTCATCCCCGCTATCACTGTCGACGCGTGCCCTTTTTCTAGGGGTGAGACTCCCACTAGCTGCAGCGTCACCGTCGAACAACTGCTCAATGCTGTCGCCACCAGGTAAAGACATGACAACAGGAGCAGAGTTCAGTTTCTAGAAGATGAGGAAAAATCTAAGATTTTTTTTATCTTGCTACGCGTGTAGATTGGGAAAGCTAATGAAAGAAGAAGTAAGTCCACGGTGAAGGAGCAAGGTCTACTTATATAAAGTTAGATGCTTGTAATGGGCAGAGAGGGTAATTAATATCGTGGGATAACCGGCGACGTGGAGGGAACGGTGTTGAGAAACGTGCGTCCCAAAAAATTTTGTTTTTCCTTTTTTGAATTTGACCTACCCTGGTCATCCACGTGAAAGACTCAGTGAAATCAACGTGCAAAAGGAAGATTCCCTTCTACGAGAAGGTTACGAAAAATTCTCCGAGTATTATCTATCCTGACTCCAACCCCAACCTGGTACCGGTGTTCAAGTCAGGGGGGACTTCTGTTAACAGGGTTTTTTGGCAAGGGACCAAAGGAGAATTTTTCAATTAGTATCAACCCGATAGGTGCCAGTCCTAGCTTCCAGGCGTCCACAGAGATCGATGCCCCTACCTAAGTGAAGCCGATACTTGGTAAGGCCAGGACCTCGATTACCTATCTATCTAGACAGGACATCAGCTCCGCGAGCTAATGAAGGCACGTACTTCGCCCTGCTGAAGCTTCTGATATCAACTCAAGACTAGTACAATGGTAGATTGCACACCTAGCACCCCTCAAGTGCCTCGACATCAATCAAGGCACCCGGTACCCCGATGCCCGCCTTGGTACTACCTCGACTTCCACCTAGTACTTAGTACCTTGATGTATATATTCGGAGCCCTTCCAAGGTAGGTACCTTGCTTGCCAAGCAATATGAAAATGATCACGAAGACACAAGCACCACTCCATCAAGAGATAGAACAAGCTCCATGCCGGTAGGATCCGACTGGTATACCAGTACCTCGCCCTACCAACAAAATTCAGAATCAGAGTTTCCCTCCAAGCTCCAAGAAGAAGGAAAGTTGACTCCATCGCCAAAATAAAGCTCCATTAATGAAATCTAATTAGAATTCGGATTCTACGGTGATTTCATGGGATCAAATCCCTCGCCTTCAGCCCCACACAATGCTTTTCAACGCCTAAAAAAGGACACTCAATAATCCTCATTAACACAACCTGATTTCGTGGGGATTCTTTGGAGAACTATATATACGACGTTGAAGAGTAAACAGAGGAGGCTTTTTTGAAGTATCGAGATCGCTAAAGATAGAGAGAGATTATTTTCCGGTTGAATTCCTTGGTGAAATTCTCCGAAGCCAGTGAGAGTCCACTGACGATCATTGGGAGAAAATATCCACTTGTCAACATATATGTTTTCTCCACCGTCACCCTGTGTAAGAGAGTGAGAAACGAGAGAAGAGTGTATATCGTGTAACTTCGTTATAGTATTCTTGAATAAAATAGTGTTGATTCATATCTCCTCGATCTTTCCTATACTGCTTCCTATTTACATTACGAGGAAGGATCGTGGTACCGAAGGTACCTATCCCGCTACTAGCTACCGGTAGTGGGTGAGGGTGCTAACCGAGATTTCGCTCCCTGAGTGATTTTTCCGTTAACAAAAATAAACAAGAGAATATGGAGGGGTGAGAATGGTGATTTAATGAGAAATAATAAAAGGGTGGATATGAGAGATGCATGAAAGTGGTCACACAAGGGTTTACAAGTTCACCATAAATAAGCGCACATAAGCGGGTTGTTAGACATTAAGTTCATCCAGTTTAAGTTAAGGGTTCATTCTTGCCTCAATCCGATTTATACCCATTCATAGAGCTAACGGTTGAAGAGTGTGTCGAGAGCCTCTCAAACACGAAACAGCAACCAACATATGTGAACTAATCCTACAAACTAATGCTAGATTGAGCCTCAATACTAACATGGTAATGTAAAACGGAAACGTTAAGTCTAATGAATGTGGAAAGAGTAATTGTTCCTCCAACCATAACTTGCCTAGAGCTCCTAGCGCAAGAAATAGCCGAATTCCCAATTATTGTATCTCTAATCATAACTCACCTAGAGCCCCTAGCGTGAGGAATAACTAAAGACCAATGTATAATAAAAAGAATGAACCAAACCTCTTTAAATATGGCAATTAACAAGTTCATTCATTCTTCCTAGATAATTAGCCAAGACTATGCCCGGATGGCCCTCCTAAAGCACAATCCTAACTCTAATTCACTCAAACCCATCCATACAAATGCAATTCGACCTTCCATCAACATACACACACAAATGGGGCATTTGATTACAACTACTCCTACAATTACATTAATCTACTCCTAATCCCATTCATTAACACATATTAATTTCCAATCTCCATACACAAGCATTTCAAGATAAGAGATATAATCAATGATAACAAGAATGAATCAAAGCATAAATTAGATATAAAAACAACCATACATTATATTGAGCACAAATTAGGTTTACAAATATTCCCAAGTGGGGGATTACACAATTAAGAAAACATGAAATACAAAGAGAATGAGTTTAAAGGAGATAACCCTTGAAGAAATCCCTCAAAATACTCCATAAATCCCTAGCTCGAAATTGGTCATAGAACACTCCTATCTCCTTGCAATCAACTCTCAAATGTGGTGGGTGATAGGTAGAAATGGTGTGGGAGAGACATCCATGGAGGAAAACCTCCATGGATGCTCTTAAAAGCTCTCTCGCTCTCTCTTAATTGGTGAAGAAGATTGAAGAAGATGAAGTTTTGGGTCTGAAAAAATTCTGAAGAGAAGAGGAGAAGAGGTGAATTTATAGTGTTGGGAGGTTAGGGCTAGAAATGATGATGAAAGGATGAAACTGCCCCTGAAAATTCACCAGAATTGGCCTCTCGATGGTCGATCGGCTGTTGGGGTGACCGCCTTTCTAACCGCCGAATTACTGGTGTTCTTCTGGACTAAAATAGCGTTTGAAACAGCGGTTATGGTGTGACCGTCAAACTGGGCGTTGAACTTCTGAAACCTACTGCCATGAAACGGCGGTCGAAACGGCGGTTGTGGTGTGACCGCCGAATAGACCGCAGAATGTCTTCTTTTCTGCAATCGTTCCGTAAGCTGCTGGAAGTCAAAGGGGGTTCTGCCATTGGCTCGGTGTCGCATTCTGGCCTGGCAACTGATCAATCATGGAACACGGCTAGGCTTAGATCGAGCCGCGGTTTGTGTCAACGGTGAGGCGCGGCACTCTGAATCTTCTAATTATTCTCTTTTTCGGCTCTTTTTGCCACCTAAATTGTTCTTTAAGATCAAAACCAAAATGTAGGGAATATATACCTACACATGGCTCAACAAACACATTATATACAAAACATGCTCGAAAAACGAGAACAAAAGATAGGAAATAAGGGACCTAAAATAGGTATAAAATAGTCCGATCAAGCCACCTGCATGATACTGGTCTAGAGGCATGCGTGGGATCCTAGAAGTCCTCAGCAACTGAAATGTGGCTGAAGACCATTCTGGAATGAAACTAGACACAGTGGCTCACTTGGGCGTTGGCTAGCCCGGTAAAAGAAGTGAGGAGCCACTGGGCCATGCAGCTATGCTGCAGCTCCAAAGGCGTGCTTAGGCATGTAGGAGGCCTCAGCAATGTGGGAAGTCTCCAGGAATCTCCTCAAACAGGTCAGGACATCAGTGGCTCTCTAGGGCATTGACTGGCCCGGTATAAGAAGTAGGGTGCCACCGGTGTAGTACTGGTCCAGAGGCATGCTTGGGATCCTAAGAGTCCACAGCAACTGAAATGTGGTTCTGGACCATCTTGGAATGAATCGGGACACAGTGGCTCACTTGGGCGTTTACTAGCCCGGAAAAAGAAGTGAGGAGCCACTGGGCCATACAGCTAGGCTGCTGCTCCAGTGGCTTACTTAGGCATGTAGGAGGCCTCAGCAATGTGGGAAGCCTCTGAGTTCTACTCGAACGGATCGGGACATAGGTGGCTCACTAGGGTGTTGAAAGGACCGGTACAAGAGGTAGGAGCCGTCTGCATGATACTGGTCCAGAGGCATGCGTGGGATCCTAGAAGTCCCCAGCAACTGAAATGTGACTCTGGACCATCTTGGAATAAATCGGGACACATTGGCTCACTTGGGCGTTGACTAGCCCGGTAAAATAAGTGAGGAGCCACTGGGCCATGCAGCTAGGCTGCTGCTCCAAAGGCGTGCTTAGGCATGTAGAAGGCCTAAACAATGTGGGAAGCCTTTGAGTTCTACCCGAACGGATCAGGACATAGGTGGCTCACTAGAGCGTTGAAGGGCCTGGTACAAGAGGTAGGGAGCCACCTGCATGATACTGGTCCAGAGGCATGCGTGGGATCCTAGAAGTCCCCAGCAACTGAAATGTGGCTCTAGACCATCCTGGAATGAATCGGGACACAGTGGATCACTTGGGCGTTGACTAGACCGGTAAAAGAAGTGAGGAGCCACTAGGCCATGCATCTAGGCTGCTGCTCAAGAGGCATGCATAGGCATGTAGGAGGCCTCAACAATGTGGGAAGCCTCTGAGCTCTACCAGAACGGATCGGGACATAGGTGGCTCACTAGGGTGTTGAAGGGACCGGTACAAGAGGTAGGAGCGGCATGTATGATACTGGTCCAGAGGCATGTGTGGGATCTTAGAAGTCCCCAGCAACTGAAATGTGGCTCTGGACCATCTTGGAATAAATTGCGACACATTGGCTCACTTAGGGCGTTGACTAGCCCGGTAAAATAAGTAAGGAGCCACTAGGCCATGCAGCTAGGCTGCTGCTCCAAAGGCGTGCTTAGGCATGTAGAAGGCCTCAGCAATGTGAGAAGCCTTTGAGTTCTACCCGAACGGATCAGGACATAGGTGGCTCACTAAGGCGTTGAAGGGCCTGGTACAAGAGGTATGGAGCCACCTGCATGATACTGGTCCAGAGGCATGCTGTGGGATCCTAGAAGTCCCCAGTAACTGTAATGTGGCTCTAGACCATCCTGGAATGAATCGGGACACAGTGGCTCACTTGGGCATTGACTAGGCCGGTAAAAGAAGTGAGGAGCCACTAGGCCATGCATCTAGGCTGCTGCTCAAGAGGCATGCATATGCATGTAGGAGGCCTCAGCAATGTGGGAAGCCTCTGAGCTCTGCCCTAAAGGATCGTGACATAGGCGGCTCACTAGGGTGTTGAAGGGACCTGTATAAGAGGTAGGAGCCGCATGTATGATACTGGTCCAGAGGCATGCGTGGGATCCTAGAAGTCCCCAGCAACTGAAATGTGGCTCTGGACCATCTTGGAATAAATCGGGACACATTGGCTCATTTGGACGTTGACTAGCCTGGTAAAATAAGTGAGGAGCTACTGGGCCATGCAGCTAGGCTGCTGCTTCAAAGGCATGCTTAGGCATGTAGAAGGCCTCAACAATGTGGGAAGCCTTTGAGTTCTACCCGAACGGATCAGGACATAGGTGGCTCACTAGGGTGTTCAAGGGCCTGGTACAAGAGGTAGGGAGCCACCTGCATGATACTGGTCCAGAGGCATGCGTGGGATCCTAAAAGTCACCAGCAACTGTAATATGGCTCTGGACCATGCTGGAATGAATTGGGACCCAGTTGCTCACTTGGGAGTTAAATAGCCTTGTAAAAGAAGTGATGAGCCACCGGGCCATGCAGCTAGGCTGCTGGTCCAGAGGCGTGCTTATGCATGTAGGAGGCCTCAGCAATATGAGAAGCCTCTAACCTCTACCTTAAACGATCGGGACATAGGTGGCTCACTAGGGCGTTGAAGGGCCCGGTATAAGAGGTAGGAGCCACCTGCATGATACTGGTCCAGTGGCATGCGTGGGATCCTAGAAGTCCCCAGCAACTGAAATGTGGCTCTGGACCATGCTGAATGAATCGGGACACAGTGGCTCACTTGGGCGTTGACTAGCCCGGTAAAAGAAGTGAGGAGCCATTGGGCCATGCAGCTAGGCTGCTGCTCTAGAGGCGTGCTTAGGCATGTAAGAGACCTCAGCAATATGGGAAGCCTCCGGAATCTCCCCAAACAGGTCTGGACATCAATGGCTCTCTAGGGCGTTGAGTGGCCCGGTATAAGAGGTAGAGAGCCACCGGTGTTGTACTGGTCCAGAGGCATGCTTGGGATCCTAGAAGTCCCCTGTAACTGAAATATGGCTCTGGACTCTCCTGGAATGTATTCGGACCCTAGTGGCTCACTTTGGTGTTGACTGGCATGGTACAAGAAGTGATGAGCCACTCGGCCTCTATCGGTCGTGCTGCTTATACGATCATACAGTTGAGTTAGCTTCTAGGGTACATGCGTTGACCTGCTACCTTGGATCTTTCGAAGTGGATCCGGTGACATGAGAGGGTCCGTATGAACTGGTGCAAATCTAGTGGATCTGATGGATAGGAGATCTGCTGATAATGGAACAAACCCTCTGTATGGTAGCAGGAGAGGTGTAACTCTGCTACATAGGAGCTCTAGAAGTACCGGAGCGGATCTGCTATAGAGGAGCTCCGCAAGTATATGAGAAAGTTTGTTGCATATGAGGAGTATGGTAGACCGGTTCTGCCTGGAATCCCACGTACCATATTTGTCAATAGTAGAAAGTCGAGCATGCATAATAGATAAGGATGCTCATATAGAGACATGGAAGCCACGTTGGTGAGCTTCCCACAGACGGCGCCAAAAAGTGTTAACGGAAAATTTGCTTTAAGTGAGGAATCTCAATTAACACCCTCAACCCGCTACCCCGGAGGTTGCAGCAGGGGGTAGGTACTTCGTACCATGGTTCTGGTAAGGTGGAAGCGAGATAGATGACATGGTAGGAGAACAATCATCCCTCCCATCTGGTGCAGTAGGCGGGTACCCAGTCTTGGTATCTGATCCTGGTACCTGATCACCTCTCTAGGTGCCCTCCATAATTTCGCGACCTAGATATCGTGTAAGGAGGGGTACATGAGAGCTAGGATCAGTAGGGGTTGAAAATACACTAAGAGTGATAAAACTAACCTAGAGGGGGGGGGGGGGGGGTTGAATAGGTTTTAGTTAAATTAAATGCCATCTTTTTGATTAATCAAAATTAAACAACACAGCCCCTAATCTTTATTACAATCAATCATTGCCATAATAAAAGTGCGGAAAAAACAAAAAGACACAATGATATGATTTACTTGAGAAACCATCCAACTGGGTAAAAACTCACGGGCCTAATCGCCAATCGAACCCTTAAATCCACTATTTACAGAAACGATTACAACCTAGGTTGACCACATCACACCTAATCGGTTACTAATCCGTCCTTGCTACCCGCAGGCCTTTAATAGTGATTTTAGGCTCTTGCTTGTATACTACTCAAGGCAAATACAAGACTTAACTCTTAAATGAAGAGATATGAAACCTAAAGTGAATATGATGATATTCTAAATGCACAAAATGCAAGGTCAACACATTTAATGCTTATCTAGTCATGTATGAATGCTTCAAACAATCCTAGATATCATGTTGCTTTATGACACACATATAACCTAGCTATATGAAATCAAAGCATTCCTAGATGCAATAGCTATCACAACTCAACAACCCAAACATCAACAAAAATCTCTATTTATAATGAAAAATTATAATCTAGAAGCATAAGAGACATAAAAGAGATATCTTGTTAAGCAAGAACACAAAGATGGATGAGAGTGGTGTTCTACTTACCAAGTAAGCTATGTTGATGAAGACCCATGCTTAGAAACATCCTAGATGAAGCTAGATAATGATAGAACCATGAATGAATGATGGGTGATTGGGTTTTGGACAATAAAAATGGTTTCTTGCAACCTTTTCTTGCAAGACACTCTTGAGCTCTAACAGGAATGAAAGAGAATGAATTCTAAAACTCTAAAGAGGCAAGGAAGAGGAAATGGCATATGTATATCAAGCCTTAGACGAAATGACACCATTTTGAAAACAGTAACAAAAACCCATCATTACCGCTGTGCGTACCACGGCTCGGGCAAGTTGTCCAGACCGCGGTACATGCAGCAGTGTGCATACTGGACAACAATGCGGTTTGGACAGCTGTGCGTGAAGTGCACAGGCTGCGGTCAAGGCATCAGAGGCCTACTGAAGTTTACCGTGTCACAGACCGCTGGGCGTACATGTGTACAGGACGCGGTCCAGGCAGTATGAGCCGACTGATTAGTACCGCTTTGTATGCCGCTGTGCAAGCAGTGCTTGCCAAGCGGTCTAGGCCGCGGTACAAGAAGAAACCCTATTTTCTAGGCAGACTCAACACATAAAGTGATGTGCAATATGTGCTAGTGTGGAGTGTAATAAGTGACAAACAATGCATCATCCAATTGTATGTACACAAGAATATAATGCATGCAAGTGAGTGTG
This sequence comes from Dipteronia sinensis, assembly GCA_033220585.1. NCBI lineage: Eukaryota > Viridiplantae > Streptophyta > Magnoliopsida > Sapindales > Sapindaceae > Dipteronia > Dipteronia sinensis. The sequence continues at coordinate 37,512,544 of CM065643.1, forward strand.
TGCAGCTATATCCCTTCAAGTAAAAGTAAAGTCAAGTAATCTACCTTTCTTGAAGCACTTGGAGTCAATTGGAAGTTCTTCAATTCCTAATCTACCCTTTTACAATGATTAACCCCAAATGTGATTTTGTCAACGAAATAAGCCAATCATAAAGTGAGGCACTTACAATCTGCCCCTTTGGCTATTTCGTGACAAAACCACCACTCACAAAGCAACCTCACAAAAACAACAAATTGGTCAACAAAAGTTTCTATATTACAATAAAGCCTATAGTCTAAGTCTTGAACATCTTCAAGTCAATCCAAAGCTTGTAGAACCATCCAACCTACACACAATCAACAAAACAAACAAGGATACCTTCCAAGATCAAGTGTGTGTGAGGTGCTTTCAATAACCATAACAAACTACAAACAACATCATTTGCAATAGCCTTAACAAAATATAATCAAATAATGTAATCATGCTATGCAATGCAATACTCCCCCTACATGATAGCTCTCAACTCCCCATAAACAAGATACTGCTAGTCCACTAAAGCTCACAACTCTTCTCCCCATTTTTGTTATGAGATAGGCAAAGGGAGTCCCCCTCAATGGATAAGCTTTTGGCAAGGAGAGCTTATAGCACAAAACATATGCAAGTTCATATAAGCAACTTTATGCAACTCAATTAAGTAGGAGAGAATCAAGGAGTTTTATTTGATGAAAATGTGTGACACGATGCTTGGCAAGCAAGACATGTTGCATTCAAGTTCAAAAACAATGGTATTTGGCAAAGCAAACAACAAAGGTTTCCAAAAGAATTCAAACCAATTTTCACCCTTTGTCATGATTTCAAGCAATGATATAGATTGTTTATAATAAAGTCAGTTTAAAGAGCAACTATATCAAACTTTATAAGCGAAACAAGACATGAGCGACTTTTTGCACCCTATTTGATTTTTCCGGGTAAGATACCCGTATGATAGTAGCCTTGTTCAACTAATAAAGAGAGAGAGAAGACTAAATTTGGATGAGACATCCTTATTTTTTGAATAGACTTATGGTCCTTAATTTGTTTAGTCTTCTCATTTGCTTATGCATACAGTTTTGCATTCATGTTTAAGCAATAAAAAATACGTCTTCATGCATATCAACTTAAAGCATGTCATTAATAAAGAAAACATCATGTCATGGAGATCAATTATAGGTCATTCAAATTGTACTTCCAAAGTAAATCTCCTAGTCCAAAAATGCATGTTTGAACATAAATATAACATGGATTGCAAGAAAAGCAATGTTCACACTTATTAAGAAAATAACATAATCATATGCACAACCGATCATCTCAAGCAATTAATGAAGGAGCATAAAATATATCATTGTAGCATAATGCACTTTCATGCCAATTTGCTCTCTTTGCTTGAGCTCCCCATATGGGGTCAAGACATACCATTTCAAGCCAAATGACAAATCCCAATAGACTTACTAAGGTTGCTAAACCTAATGGTGTCTAAGGGCTTTGTAAATAAGTCCGCTAGTTGGTCATTAGTTCCCACATGCTCCAATGCAATAGTTTTGCTCTCAACTAGCTCTCTAATGACATGATGTCTAATGTCAATGTACTTTGTCCTAGAATGTTGGACGGGATTCTTAGAAATGTTTATGGCACTCATGTTGTCACAAAACAAGGTGAGAGTTCCTTGCTCCAAGCCATAGTCGGCTAGCATTTGCTTCATCCATAACAATTGGGTACAAGCACTACCGGCGGCTATGTATTCCGCCTCAGCTGTGGATAGGGAAATTGAGTTTTGCTTCTTGCAAAACCAAGACACCAAGTTGTTGCCTAGAAAGAAACAACCATCCGATGTACTCTTCCTATCATCACAATTCCCTGCCCAATCGGCATCACTAAATTCAACAAGATTTGGATTAGTGTCAAAGGAGTACCATATCCCATGATTGGAGGTACCATTCACAAATAGAATGATCCTCTTCACCGCAACAAGGTGAGATTATTTGGGATTGGCTTGGTACCTAGCACAAACACCCACACTAAAGGAGATATCGGGCCTACTTGCGGTCAAGTATAGCAAACTACCTATCATGCCACGATACAATCTTTGATCAATACTTTTACCACTAGCATCCTTGCTTAGCTTCAAAGTGGTACTCATGGGTGTGTCACAATGTTTGGCATTGTCAAGACCAAACTTCTTCACTAGGCTTTTGGTATACTTAGCTTGGGATATGAAAATCCCATCATGCATTTGCTTAATTTGCAAGCCTAGGAAGTAATTTAGTTCACCAACCATGCTCATTTCAAATTCAAGAGACATGACATCAACAAATTGTCTCACTTTTGACTCATTGGTGGAACCAAATACAATATCATCAATATAAATTTGAGCTACGAATAGCTCATCTTTGTTGCACTTGATGAACAAAGTCTTGTCAACACTACCTCTTGAGTAGCCATTGTCAACAAGATAAAGAGTAAGGCGCTCATACCAAGCCCTCGGTGCTTGTTTCAACCCATAAAGTTCCTTTTTAAGGCGATAGACATGATTGGGGTGGAGTGGATCCATAAACCCCTTGGGTTGTTCAACAAACACTTCCTCATGCAAGAAGCCATTGATGAAGGCACTCTTAACATCCATTTGATGTAGTTTAAACTTATACACACAAGAAATGGACAAGAGAAGCCTTATAGACTCAAGACGGGCAACGGGAGCAAATGTCTCCTCAAAGTCAATACCCTCAATTTGAGAGTATCCTTGTGCCACAAGCCTAGCTTTGTTGCGCACAATGTTGCCATCCTCATCCGACTTGTTCCTATACACCCATTTGGTGCCTATGACATTAGTGTCCTTGGGTCTAGGAACTAGAGTCTAAACCTCATTTCTTTCATTAATGGGGCTGATTATCTCCATTAACAGAGTTGACTGATTCCCTCATTAATGGCGTTGTGAATGACCATTAAAGAGTTGACTGATCTTCTCATTAATGGGGCTGATTATCTCTATTAACAGAGTTGACTGATTCCCTCATTAATGGCGTTGTGAATGGCCATTAAAGAGTTAACTGATCTTCTCATTAATGGGGCTGATTATCTCCATTAATAGAGTTGACTGATTCCCTCATTAATGGCGTTGTGAATGGCCATTAAAGAGTTGACTGATCTTTTCATTAATGGGGCTGATTATCTCTATTAATAGAGTTGACTGATTCCCTCATTAATGGCGTTGTGAATGGCCATTAAAGACTTGACTGATCTTCTCATTAATGGAGCCAATTATCTCCATTAATAGAGTTGACTGATTCCCTCATTAATGGCATTGCGAATGGCCATTAATGAGGTCAGATGGTGTTGCACGCTTCTTCCCTTCAGGAGAGATACTTTGGTGTACCAATCCTTTCTCGCTAGGGTGGCGCTTGTTCTAGCATGCTAGTGGCTTCGTGGCGACATTCTTCCTGCTCAGCGAGTAGGATACCTGTCTATGGTGGATTCCGAGTTGATGTCAAGGTACTAGGTACCAGGCAGATATCGAGGTATTCGGGCACCAGGTAGATGTTGAGGTACCCTGGGGTACTGGATACATGTCGCGGTACTTAGGTGCCAGGTAGGAGGCACCGGGTATATGCGAGGTACTGGGTGCATGGTATCGCGGTACCAGCTTCACCAGGTGTCGGGGTATGTGGGCTTGTTTCTTTTAGTAAGAATAAGTCTGGTTCAAGTGAGGGCTTTTATTTAAAGTCTAATGGATTAAATAAAATAAGAAAAATAATATTGGGCCCATATATACATGGTGTGGGCGGCAAGGCTAAATAAAATAGCCCAAGATATTATTTTATTTTATTGTTTGGATAAAATGGAAATTAATTAATTATTTAATTAATTAATAGTTTAAATCAAAATCTTTTCCTGATCAGTAAAATAAATACTATGTGTTGGATTAGGGTTGGAATTCTTTTAAGTGATAGGAGTCCAAATGTGGTAAGGATAGAGTCCACATACACTCCTTATTATACAAAGAATTTGGCCACCACTAGTTCCACAAGGGTTAGGATTCTTGAATTGATAGGAATTAGGGAAAAGGGCAATTCCTTTTCAAGTAAGGAAATTAACCAACCCTAGATTTCCTATTCAATGAATTCGGCCAACCCTACTTGGTGAAGGAGAAAATTCGGCCAACCTATATATGTAAGGTTATGAATTTTCGGCCACCATGAGAAGAAAAATAGAGAGAGATTTTTGTTTGTTTTGAAAATAAAAAATCCTACTCTATACACATAGATTTTCGGCCAAGAGAGAAAAAGAAAATAAGTTCTCATTCGATAGTGCACTTACAAGCCTTTAACATCAAAAGGTTTTGTGCACACTTTCGATTTAGGGTTACGCGAGTTTCAATCATATTGATTGTGAATTCAAAAGTGACCGGAACTAATTTTTTAGGCTCTTGGTGTTTTACTATTGAAGATAAAGATCAGAAATTCCATACATCCATTCTAAGGTAAGCAATTCAAAGAAAAAGGGAGACCACGCTCCTAGGTGATTCACGTACGTGCTAGGATTGAAGATCTTACGGATTACCATCGACGTAAGTCAATCGGATCACGCGACAAGAGGTATTTAATTCTAACAGTATATTTGAGTTTAATTAATTAAAGGGTTAAGGTTCAAATCTTTAGAAAAATTTTATACTGTGTAACTCCATTGTAATATTCTTGAATAAAATAGTGTTATTTCATATCTCCTAGATCTTTTCTATACTGCTTCTTATTTACATTACGAGGAAGGATCGCGGTACCAAATGTACCTATCCCACTACTGGTTACCGGTAGTGGGTGTGGGTGCTAACCGAGATTTCACTCCCTGAGTGATTTTTCTGTTAACACTTTTTGGCACCATCTGTGGGAAGCTCACAAACATGGCTTCCATGTCTCTACATAAGCATCCTTATCTCTACATGCATGCTCGACTTTCTACTATTGACAGATATGGTATGTGGGATTCTTGGTAGAACCGGTCCACCATTTTACTCCTATGTAACAAACCTTCTCATATACCTGCGGAGCTCCTCTACAGCAGATCCGCTCCGGTACTTCTAGAGCTCCTAAGTAGCAGAGTTGCACCTCTCCTACTATAATACAGGGGGTTTGTTCCATTATCAGCAGATCTCCTATGCAGTAGATCTACTATGATCTTCTATGTAGTAGATCTGCCTCGATCTCCTCTACAGTAGATCTGCTCCGGTACATCTAAAGCTTATATACAACAGAGTTGCACCTCTCCTGTTTCTTTACAGAGAGTTTGCTCAGGTATCAGCAGATCTCATATGTAGCAGATCCGCTACGATCTCATCTGCAGCAGATCCACTACGATCTCCTATGTAGCAAATCCATTAGGATCTTTTGTACAGCATATCTGCTAGTAGCAGATCTCCTCTACAGCAGATCCATTGGATTTACACCTGTTTATGCTGATATCCTCATGTCACTGGATCCACTCGTTGAAAGCTCCAAGGTAGCAGGTCAACCCATGTACCAGAGAATCCAACTCAACTATATGATCATATGAGCAGCATGACCGCTAGAATCCTAGTGGCTCCTCGCTTCGTGTACCGGGCCAGTCAACCCCCAAGTGAGCTACTGCGATTTTGGTTCTTTCCAAGAGGGTCCAGACCTTCATTTCAGTTGCTGAGGACTTCTAGGATCCCAAGCAGTCCTCTGGACCAATACCAGACCGGTGGTTCCCTACTTATTATACCGGGCCCTTCAACACCCAGTGAGCCACCGAAGTCCCGATCCATTCTAGCAGAGTCCAGAGGCTTCCCACATTGTTGTGGCCTCCTACATGCCAAAGCAAGCCTCTAGAGTAGAAGCCCCGCTGCATGTCCCAGTGGCTCCTTACTTAGTGTACTGGGTCGGTCAATGCCCAAGTGAGCCACTGTGTCTCTATTCTTTCCAGGATGGTCCAGAGCCACATTTTAGTTGCTGTGGACTTCTAGGATCCCACGTATGCTTCTGGACCAGTATCATGCAGGTGGTTCCCTACTTCCTATACCGGGCCCTTCAATGCCCCAGTGAGCCACTTATGTCCCGATCCGTTCAGGTAGAGCTCAGAGGCTTCTCACTTTGCTAAGGCCTTCTATATACCTTGGCAAGCTTTCAGAGCAGCAGCCCCGCTGCATGGCCCAGTGGCTCCTCACTCCTTGTACCCGGCAAGTCATCGCCCAAGTGAGCCAATGTGTCCCGATTCATTCCAGGATGGTCCATAGCCATATTTCAGTTGTTGGGGACTTATAGGATCCCACGCATGCCTCTGGACTAGTATCATGTAGGTGGCTCCCTACTTCTTTTACCGGGCCCTTCAATGCCCTAGTGAGCCACCTTTGTTCCTACCCGTTCGGGTAGAGCTTAGAAACTTCGCACTTTGCTGTGGCCTTCTACATACCTTAGCAAGCCTCTGGAGCAGCAGCCCAGCTGCATGGCTCAATGGCTCTTCACTTATTGTACCGGGCCGGTCAACGCCCAGGTGAGCCACTGTGCCCCGATCCATTCGAAGATGATCCAGAGACACATTTCAAGTGCTGGGGAATTCTAGGATCCCACGGATGCCTCTGGACCAATATCATGCAGGTGGCTCCCTACCTCTTGTGCCGGGCACTTCAACGCCCTAGTGAGCCAACTATGTCCCGATTCGTTCGGGTAGAGCTCAGAGGCTTCCCACTTTAGAAGCATTCTACATACCTTGGCAAGCCTTTAGAGCAGCAGCCCAACTGCATGGCCCAGTGGCTCCTCACTTCTTTTACCGGGCTAGTCAACGCCCAAGTGAGCCACTATGTCCCGATTTATTCCAGGAGAGTCCAGAGCCACATCTCAGTTGCTGGGGAATTCTAGGATCCCAAGCATACCTCTGGACCAGTATCACACCGGTGGCTTTCTACCTCCCGTACCGGGCCACACAACGCCGTAGTAAGCCACCGAAGTCCCGATCTGTTCAGGGAGAGTCTAGAGGCTTCCCACATTGATGAGGCCTCCTATATGCCTTAGCAAGCCTTTGAAGCAGCAGCCTAGCTGCATGGCCCAGTGGCTCCTCACTTCTTATACCAGGGTGGTCAACGCCCAAGTGAGCCACTGTGTCCCTATTCATTCCAGGATAGTCTAGAGCCATATCTTAGTTGCTGGGGACTTCTAGGATCCCAAGCATGCCACTGGACCAGTATCACACCGGTGGCTTTCTACCTCCTGTACCGGACCATACAATGCTCTTGTAAGCCACCGAAGTCCCGATCTGTTCAGTGAGAGTCCAGAGGCTTCCCACACTGATGAGGCCTTCTATATGCCGTAGCAAGCCTTTGGAGCAGCAGCCTAGCTGCATGGCCCAGTGGCTCCTTACTTCTTACACCAGGGTGGTCAACGCCCAAGTGAGCCACTGTGTCCCTATTCATTCCAGGATGGTCCAGAGCCATATTTTAGTTGCTGGGGACTTATAGGATCCCACGTATGCCTCTGGACCAGTATCATGCAGGTGGTTCCCTACTTCCTATACCGGGCCTTTCAATGCCCCAGTGAGCCACTTATGTCCCGATCCGTTCGGGTAGACCTCAGAGGCTTCTCACTTTGCTAAGGCCTTCTATATACCTTGGCAAGCTTTCAGAGCAGCAGCCCCGCTGCATGGCCCAGTGGCTCCTCACTCCTGGTACCCGGCAAGTCATCGCCCAAGTGAGCCAATGTGTCCCGATTCATTCCAGGATGGTCCATAGCCATATTTCAGTTGTTGGGGACTTATAGGATCCCACGCATGCCTCTGGACTAGTATCATGTAGGTGGCTCCCTACTTCTTTTACCGGGCCCTTCAATGCCCTAGTGAGCCACCTTTGTTCCTACCCGTTCGGGTAGAGCTTAGAAACTTCGCACTTTGCTGTGGCCTTCTACATACCTTAGCAAGCCTCTGGAGCAGCAGCCCAGCTGCATGGCTCAATGGCTCTTCACTTATTGTACCGGGCCGGTCAACGCCCAGGTGAGCCACTTGTGCCCCGATCCATTCGAAGATGATCCAGAGCCACATTTCAAGTGCTAGGGACTTCTAGGATCCCACGGATGCCTCTGGACCAGTATCATGCAGGTGGCTCCCTACCTCTTGTGCCGTGCCCTTCAACACCCTGATAAGCCAGCTATGTCCCGATCTGTTTGGGTAGAGCTCAGAGGCTTCCCACTTTAGAGGCCTTCTACATACCTTGGCAAGCCTTTGGAGCAGCAGCCCAACTGCATGGCCCAGTGGCTCCTCACTTCTTTTACCAGGCTAGTCAATGCCTAAATGAGCCACTGTGTCCCGATTCATTCTAGGATAGTCTAGAGCCACATCTCAGTTACTAGGGACTTCTAGAATCCCAAGCATGCCTCTGGACCAGTATCACACCGGTGGCTTTCTACCTACCGTACTGGGCCACACAACGCCCTAGTAAGCCACCGAAGTCCCGATCTGTTCAGGGAGAATCCAGAGGCTTCCCACATTGATGAGGACTCCTATATGCCTTAGCAAGACTTTGGAGAAGCAGCCTAGCTGCATGGCCCAGTGGCTCTTCACTTCTTATAATAGGGTGGTCAACGCCCAAGTGAGCCACTTTATCCCTATTCATTCCAAGATGGTCCAGAGCCATATTTTAGTTGCTGGGGACTTCTAGGATCCCACGCATGCCTCTGGACCAGTATCATGCAGGTGGCTCCCTAACTCATGTACCGGGCCCATCAACTCCCCAGTAAGCCACCAAAGTCTCGATCCATTCTGGAAGAGCCCAGAGGCTTCCCACATTGCTGAGCCTCCTACATGCCAAAGCAAGCCTCTAGAGTAGCAGCCCCGCTGCATGACCTAGTGGCTCCTCACTTAGTGTACTGGGTCGGTTAATGCCCAAGTAAGCCACTGTGTCTCTATTCATTCCAGAATGGTCCAGAGCAACATTTTAGTTGCTGGGGACTTCCAGGATCTGACGTATGCCTCTGGACCAGTATCATGTAGGTGGTTTCCTACTTCCTATACCGGGCCCCTCAATGCCCCAGTAAGCCACTTATGTCCCGATCCGTTCGGGTAGAGCTCAGAGGCTTCTCACTTTGCTAAGGCCTTCTATATACCTTGGCAAGCTTTCAGAGCAGCAGCCCCGCTGCATGGCCCAGTGGCTCCTCACTCCTTGTACCCGGCAAGTCATCGCCCAAGTGAGCCAATGTGTCCCGATTCATTCCAGGATGGTTCATAGCCATATTTCAGTTGTTGGGGACTTATAGGATCCCACGCATGCCTCTGGACTAGTATCATGCAGGTGGCTCCCTACTTCTTTTACCGGGCCCTTCAACGCCCTAGTGAGCCACCTATGTTCCCACCCGTTCGGGTAGAGCTTAGAAACTTCGCACTTTGCTGTGGCCTTCTACATACCTTAGCAAGCCTCTAGAGCAGCAGCCCAGCTGCATGGCTCAATGGCTGCTAACTTATTGTACCGGGCCGGTCAACGCCCAGGTGAGCCACTGTGCCCCGATCCATTCGAAGATGATCCAGAGCCACATTTCAAGTGTTGGGGACTTCTAGGATCCCACGGATGCCTCTGGACCAGTATCATGCAGGTGGCTCCCTACATCTTGTGTCGTGCCCTTCAACGCCCTGATGAGCCAGCTATGTCCCGATCTGTTTGGGTAGAGCTCAGAGGCTTCCCACTTTAGAGGCCTTCTACATACCTTGGCAAGCCTTTGGAGCAGCAGCCCAACTGCATGGCCCAGTGGCTCCTCACTTCTTTTACCAGGCTAGTCAATGCCTAAGTGAGCCACTGTGTCCCGATTCATTCTAGGATAGTCTAGAGCCACATCTCAGTTACTAGGGACTTCTAGAATCCCAAGCATGCCTCTGGACCAGTATCACAACGGTGTCTTTCTACCTCCCATACTGGGCCACGAAACGCCCTAGTAAGCCACCGAAGTCCCGATCTGTTCAGGGAGAGTCCAGAGGCTTCCCACATTGATGAGGACTCCTATATGCCTTAGCAAGACTTTGGAGAAGCAGCCTAGCTGCATGGCCCAGTGGCTCTTCACTTCTTATAATAGGGTGGTCAACGCCCAAGTGAGCCACTTTATCCCTATTCATTCCAAGATGGTCCAGAGCCATATTTTAGTTGCTGGGGACTTCTAGGATCCCACGCATGCCTCTGGACCAGTATCATGCAGGTGGCTCCCTAACTCATGTACCGGGCCCATCAACTCCCCAGTAAGCCACCACAGTCTCGATCCATTCTGGAAGAGCCTAGAGGCTTCCCACATTGCTGAGCCTCCTACATGCCAAAGCAAGCCTCTAGAGTAGCAGCCCCGCTGCATGACCTAGTGGCTCCTCACTTAGTGTACTGGGTCGGTTAATGCCTAAGTAAGCCACTGTGTCTCTATTCATTCCAGGATGATCCAGAGCCACATTTCAAGTGCTGGGGACTTCTAGGATCCCACGGATGCCTCTGGACCAGTATCATGCAGGTGGCTCCCTACCTCTTGTGCCGTGCCCTTCAACACCCTGATGAGCCAGCTATGTCCTGATCTGTTTGGGTAGAGCTCAGAGGCTTCCCACTTTAGAGGCCTTCTACATACCTTGGCAAGCCTTTGGAGCAGCAGCCCAACTGCATGGCCCAGTGGCTCCTCACTTCTTTTACCAGGCTAGTCAATGCCTAAGTGAGCCACTGTGTCCCGATTCATTCTAGGATAGTCTAGAGCCACATCTCAGTTACTAGGGACTTCTACAATCCCAAGCATGCCTCTGGACCAGTATCACACCGGTGGCTTTCTACCTCCCGTACTAGGGCCACACAACGCCCTAGTAAGCCACCGAAGTCCCGATCTATTCAGGGAGAGTCCTAGAGGCTTCCCACATTGATGAGGACTTCTATATGCCTTAGCAAGACTTTGGAGAAGCAGCCTAGCTGCATGGCCCAGTGGCTCTTCACTTCTTATAATAGGGTGGTCAATGCCCAAGTGAGCCACTTTATCCCTATTCATTCCAAGATGGTCCAGAGCCATATTTTAGTTGCTGGGGACTTCTAGGATCCCACGCATGCCTCTGGACCAGTATCATGCAGGTGGCTCCCTAACTCATGTACCGGGCCCATCAACTCCCCAGTAAGCCACCAAAGTCTCGATCCATTCTGGAAGAGCCCAGAGGCTTCCCACATTGCTGAGCCTCCTACATGCCAAACCTCTAGAGTAGCAGCCCCGCTGCATGACCTAGTGGCTCCTCACTTAGTGTACTGGGTCGGTTAATGCCCAAGTAAGCCACTGTGTCTCTATTCATTCCAGAATGGTCCAGAGCCACATTTTAGTTGCTGGGGACTTCCAGGATCTGACGTATGCCTCTGGACCAGTATCATGCAGGTGGTTTCCTACTTCCTATACCGGGCCCTTCAATGCCCCAGTGAGCCACTTATGTCCCGATCCGTTCGGGTAGAGCTCAGAGGCTTCTCACTTTGCTAAGGCCTTCTATATACCTTGGCAAGCTTTCAGAGCAGCAACCCCGCTGCGTGGCCCAGTGGCTCCTCACTCCTTGTACCCGGCAAGTCATCGCCCAAGTGAGCCAATGTGTCCCGATTCATTCCAGGATGGTCCATAGCCATATTTCAGTTGTTGGGGACTTATAGGATCTCATGCATGCCTCTGGACTAGTATCATGCAGGTGGCTCCCTACTTCTTTTACCGGGCCCTTCAACGCCCTAGTGAGCCACCTATGTTCCCACCCGTTCGGGTAGAGCTTAGAAACATCGCACTTTGCTGTGGCCTTCTACATACCTTAGCAAGCCTCTAGAGCAGCAGCCCAGCTGCATGGCTCAATGGCTGCTAACTTATTGTACCGGGCCGGTCAACGCCCAGGTGAGCCACTGTGCCCCGATCCATTCGAAGATGATCCAGAGCCACATTTCAAGTGTTGGGGACTTCTAGGATCCCACGGATGCCTCTGGACCAGTATCATGCAAGGTGGCTCCCTACATCTTGTGTCGTGCCCTTCAACGCCCTGATGAGCCAACTATGTCCCGATCCGTTTGGGTAGAGCTCAGAGGCTTCCCACTTTAGAGGCCTTCTACATACCTTGGCAAGCCTTTGGAGCAGCAGCCCAACTGCATGGCCCAGTGGCTCCTCACTTCTTTTACCGGGCTAGTCAATGCCTAAGTGAGCCACTGTGTCCCGATTCATTCCAGGATAGTCTAGAGCCACATCACAGTTACTAGGGACTTCTAGAATCCCAAGCATGCCTCTGGACCAGTATCACACCGGTGGCTTTCTACCTCCCGTACTGGGCCACACAACGCCCTAGTAAGCCACCGAAGTCCCAATCTGTTCAGGGACAGTCCAGAGGCTTCCCACATTGATGAGGACTCCTATATGCCTTAGCAAGACTTTGGAGAAGCAGCCTAGCTGCATGGCCCAGTGGCTCTTCACTTCTTATAATAGGGTGGTCAACGCCCAAATGAGCCACTTTATCCCTATTCATTCCAGGATGGTCCAGAGCCATATTTTAGTTGCTGAGGACTTCTAGGATCCCACGCATGCCTCTGGACCAGTATCATGCAGGTGGCTCCCTAACTCATGTATAGGGCCCATCAACTCCCCAGTAAACCACCAAAGTCCCGATCCATTATGGAAGAGCCCAGAGGCTTCCCACATTGCTGAGCCTCCTACATGCCTAAGCAAACCTCTAGAGTAGCAGCACCGCTGCATGACCTAGTGGCTCCTCACTTAGTGTACTGGGTCGGTTAATGCCCAAGTGAGCCACTGTGTCTCTATTCATTCCAGGATGGTCCAGAGCCACATTTTAGTTGTAGGGGACTTCTAGGATTCCATGTATGCCTCTGGACCAGTACCATGCAGGTGGTTCCCTACTTCCTATACCGGGCCCTTCAATGCCCTAGTGAGCCACTTATATCCCGATCTGTTCGGGAAGAGCTTAGAGGCTTCACACTTTGTTAAGGCCTTCTATATACCTTGGCAAGCCTCCGGAGCAGCAGCCCCGCTTCATGGCCCAGTGGCTCTTCACTTCTTGTACCGGGCAGGTCATCGCCCAAGTGAGCCACTGTGTCCCGATTTATTCTAGGATGGTCCAGAGTCATATTTCAGTTGTATGGAACTTCTAGGATCCCACGTATGCCTCTGGACCAGTATCATGCAGGTGGCTCCCTACTTCTTTTACCGGGCCTTTCAATGCCCTAGTGAGCCACCTATATTCTGATCCGTTCGGGTAGAGCTTAGAAGCTTCGCACTTTGCTGTGGCCTTCTACATACCTTAGCAAGCCTCTGGAGCAGCAGCCCAGCTGCATGGCTTAGTGGCTCCTCACTTATTTTACCGGGCCGGTCAACGCCCAGGCGAGCCACTGTGATCCGATCCATTCGAAGATGATCCAGAGCCACATTTCAAGTGCTGGGGACTTCTAGGATCCCACGGATGCCTCTGGACCAGTATCATGCAGATGGCTCCCTACCTCTTGTGCCGTGCCCTTCAACGCCCTGATGAGCCAACTATGTCCCGATCCGTTTGGGTAGAGCTCAGAGGCTTCCCACTTTAGAGGCTTTCTTCACACCTTGGCAAGCCTTTGGAGCAGCAGCCCAACTGCTTGGCCTAGTGGCTCCTCACTTCTTTTACCGGGCTAGTCAATGCCTAAGTGAGCCACTGTGTACCGATTCATTCCAGGATAGTCCAGAGCCACATCTCAGTTACTGGGGACTTCTAGAATCCCAAGCATGCCTCTGGACCAGTATCACACTGGTGGCTTTCTACCTCCCGTACTGGGCCATACAACGCCCAAGTATGCCACCGAAGTCCCAATCTGTTCAGGGATAGTCCAGAGGCTTCCGACATTGATGTGGACTCCTATATGCCTTAGCAAGACTTTGGAGAAGCAGCCTAGCTGCATGGCCCATTGGCTCTTCACTTCTTATAATAGGGTGGTTAACGCCCAAGTGAGCCACTTTATTCCTATTCATTCCAGGATGGTCCAGAGCCATATTTTAGTTGCTGGGGACTTCTAGGATCCCAAACATGCCTCTGGACCAGTATCATGCAGGTGGCTCCCTAACTCATGTACCGGGCCCATCAACTCCCAGTAAGCCACCAAAGTCCCGATCCATTCTGGAAGAGCCCAGAGGCTTCCCACATTGCTGAGCCTCCTACATGCCAAAGCAAGCCTCTAGAGTAGCAGCCCCGCTGCATGACCTAGTGGCTCCTCACTTAGTGTACTGGGTCGGTCAATGCCCAAGTGAGCCACTGTGTCTCTATTCATTCCAGGATGGTCCAGAGCCCCATTATAGTTGCTGGAGACTTCTAGGATTCCACGTATGCCTCTTGACCAGTACCATGCAGGTGGTTCCCTACTTCCTATACCGGGCCCTTCAATGCCCTAGTGAGCCACTTATATCCCGATCTGTTCGGGTAGAGCTCAGAGGCTTCACACTTTGCTAAGGCCTTCTATATACCTTGGCAAGCCTCCGGAGCAGCAGCCCCGCTGCATGGCCCAGTGGCTCTTCACTCCTGGTACCGGGCAGGTCATCGCCCAAGTGAGCCACTGTGTCCCGATTTATTCCAGGATGGTCCAGAGCCATATTTCAGTTGTTGGGGACTTCTAGGATCCCACGTATGCCTCTGGACCAGTATCATGCAGGTGGCTCCCTACTTCTTTTACCGGGCCTTTCAACGCCCTAATGAGCCACCTATGTTATGATTCGTTCGGGTAGAGCTTAGAAGCTTCGCACTTTGTTGTGGCCTTCTACATACCTTAGCAAGCCTCTGGAGCAGCAGCCCTGCTGCATGGCTCAATGGATCCTCACTTATTGTACCGGGCCGGTCAACGCCCAGGTGAGCCACTGTGCCCCGATCCATTCGAAGATGATCCAGAGCCACATTTCAAGTGCTGGGGACTTCTAGGATCCCACGGATGCCTCCAGACCAGTATCATGCAGGTAGCTCCCTAGCTCTTGTGCATGGCCGAGTGGCTCCTCACTTCTTTTACCGAGCTAGTCAACACCCAAGTGAGCCACTGTGTCCTGATTCATTCCAGGATAGTCTAGAGCCACATCTTAGTTGCTGGGGACTTCTAGGACCCCAAGCATGCCTCTGGACCAGTATCACACCGGTGGCTTTCTACCTCCTGTACCGGGCCATACAATGCCCTTGTAAGCCACCGAAGTCCCGATCTGTTCAGTGAGAGTCCAGAGGCTTCCCACATTGATGAGGTCTTCTATATGCCTTAGCAAGCCTTTGGAGCAGCAGCCTAGCTGCATGGCCCAGTGGCTCCTTACTTCTTATACCAGGGTGGTCAACGCCCAAGTGAGCCACTGTGTCCCTATTTATTCCAGGATGGTCCAGAGCCACATTTTAGTTGCTGGAGACTTCTAGGATCCCACGCATGCCTCTGGACCAGTATCATGCAGGTGGCTCCCTAACTTATCTACCGGGCCCATCAACTTCCCCAGTGAGCAACCAAAGTCCTGATCCATTCTGGGAGAGCCCAGAGGCTTCCCACATTGCTGAGCCTCCAACATGCCAAAGCAAGCCTCTAGAGTAGCAGCCCCGCTGCATGTCCTAGTGGCTCTTCACTTAGTGAACTTGTTCGGTCAATGCCCAAGTGAGCCACTGTGTCCCTATTCATTCCAGGATGGTCCAGAGCCATATTTTAGTTACTGGGGACTTCTAGGATCCCAAGCATGCCTCTGGACCAGTATCATGCAGGTTGCTCCCTACCTCTTGTACCGGGCCCTTCAACGCCCTAGTGAGCCACCTATGTCCCGATCCGTTCGGGTAGAGCTCAGTGGCTTCCCACTTTGCTGAGGCCTTCTACATACCTTGGCAAGCCTTTGGAGCAGCAGCCCTACTGCATGGCCCAGTGGCTACTCACTCCTGGTACCGGGCTAGTCAACGCCCATGTGAGCCACCGTGTCCCAATTTATCCCAGGAGGGTCCAGAGCTACATTTTAATTGCTGGGAGCTTCTAAGATCCCAAGCATGCCTCTGGACCCGTATCATGTAAATGGCTCCCTACTTCCTGTACCGGGCTGGACAGCGCCCAAGTGAGCCACTGCGGTCCCGATCTGTTCAAGCAGGGTCCAGAGCCACATTTCAATTGCTGGGAACTTCTAGGACCCCCAAGCATGCCTCTGGACCAGTATCACACCGTTGGCTCCCAACCTCCTCTACCAGGTCTCTTAACGCCCTAGTGAACCACCGATATCCCTATCCGTTCGGGGATAGCCCAGAGGCTTCCTGCATTTGCTGAGGCCTCCTATATGCCTAAGTATGCCTCTGGAGCAACAGCAATACTGCAAGATCACTGGTTCATCACTTGTTGTATTGGGCCCCTCACAGCGCCCATATGAGCTACCTAGATCACAATTGCAAGATTATCGGTTTCTAATCTTTTATACCAGGCTACCCAAAGCCCCAGCGAGCTGCCGAAGTCCAGGTTTTTTCGAGCAGAGTCTTGAGTCCCATTACGATTTGTGAAGACTTCTATTTACTCCAAGCAGGCTCCTAAATTGGTTACATCACTTAGGGACTAGAAGCTTATCATTCTCCCTAGTCCTCCTATGGAAGGGGTAGTGACCTCAACATGAGAAAAGTTCTCCTAGTGACCAGTCCACCATAAGAAGCACCATTGCAGTAGAACGCTCTACTTACCTATACCAGGAACGCAGATTACCCCAGAAGGTCTCACAAATGAAGCCTGCGGGGTGAGCATTGACCAGTATCGCCTTGAGTATTATCGCATTGAGTATTATCACCTTGGTAGTTCTCCTATTATCACCTTGGTATTTCTTCTACGAACGCCTTGATCGAGACCAGGATAGCCACATGGCATTCTTGATGCTTTGGTTGGGTACCACGCCCCGCTAAGAAAAACCTGGTGCTGAAGTGGCCTTAGTTTCCTACCAGGACCATCACTTAAAGACCAGGATTCCTTGCACCGGAATGCCTGATGCCCTAGATCGGATTAATCCCTCCAGGAGGATCGCCATAAAACTAGGAGAGCTACACAGCACTCCTGATGCCCTGGACCGGATTAATCCCTCTAGGAGGATCGCCTCAAGACCAGGAAAGGCCATATAGCACTCCTGCTACCCTGGCCGGGCACCACCCCCCGCTAGGAAGGATCTAGATCGTAAGAGCATAGTTGCCTGATAGATCAAAACCTTTGCCAGGCATCACCCCCCCCCCCCCCCCCACCCCCGCTAAGAAGGGTCTAGAACATAAGAGCATAGTTGCCAGCCAAATTAAGGCCTTTGCCAGGCACCACCCCCCGTCGGTGCTAAAGTTGCCTTAGTTGCCTACCAGGATCTTGTTGGCAGCATATTTGCCATTGATTTCACCATATCATCCCTCCCATCTGGTGCAGTAGGCTGGTACCCAGTCTTGGTCTCTGATCCTAGTACTTAGTCACCTCTCTAGGTGCCTTCAATATTCCCCCGACCTAGATAATGAGCCAGGAGGGGTACATGAGAGCTAGGACCAGTAGGGGTCGGTGCCTAGTTCACATACATGCTTAATAAATGAGATACATAGGAGAATGACAATTCTTCTGGTAGAGGTGGACTAACCTAGGGGAAAAAAGCATCACTAATAATCATATGCTGAAAAACCCCCAGACAGTATCCATAGGAAGGAGAAAGACCCTTCTTTATATATATATATCAACAGAGGTGCTCCGGAGAGCTTACATAAATAAAATCCGGGACCTGGAAGGTCACCATTAGAGGGGTACCATTAGGTACCGATACACTCATGGAGAAAATTGACATGTACAGTAGTCGATACAATGGTAGAAAATGTCGAACTATATTTCTGGTGGAGAAATGGATGAAATCTGGGATAGAAGACATCTTGTAGACATGGAGATGTTGGAGCGTTGTTGGAGAATGTTGGAGAGAATGTCGGGCCAGAGATAATGTTTTGTAACCTACGGGCGAGATGTTCGAACCCCCTTATTGGAGGAACTTGGTCATAATTATATGTTCTGATTCTTGTTGCCCACTCCACTAATTAATTTGCAATCAAAGGAACATTGACCTGGCATTAATGAAGTTGAATATTCTCTCATTAATGGCATTGGGAATGGCCATTAAAGAGTTGACTGATCTTGTCATTAATGGGCCTGATTATCTCCATTAATAGAGTTGACTGATTCCTTCATTAATGGCGTTGTGAATGGCCATTAAAGAGTTGACTGATCTTCTCATTAATGGGGCTGATTATCTTCATTAATAGAGTTGACTGATTCCCTCATTAATGGTATTGTGAATAACCATTAATGGAGTTGACTGATTCCCTCATTAATGGTGTTGATTATGTCCATTAATTACCAGAGAGGTCAACTTTCTCTTTTACATTGCTTGAAGGAGAATTCTGACCCTGTATCCCGGTGGTATGGTACACTGGTGTACCGGAGTGCTTACTGACGTGGTGCTTGTTCTAGCATGCTGGCACCTCTTCCTGGTTCCATTATTCTTACTTGGCGAGTAGGATACACATTCTGGTTAGATCCTATACATATCGCGGTACTTGGGTACCGGGTAGATGTCGTGGTACCTAGGTACCAGGTAGGCGGTATCGTGGTACCTAGGAACCAGGTAGGAGGTATCGTGGTATAGCCTTGCTTGGTACCTGGTAGACTGTGAGACGTGGTACTGACTTACTTTCCGGTTCATGGTGTAGAGCATCCTCGGTATCTAGGTACCGGTCCTGATCTAGGTCTTACCAGGTACCTGCCGGATGGAAAATTCTTCTTTAGACCCCTGCCAAAAATGACTGTTAACACATACAAAATCAAGTAAAATGCGGAAATATAAAGAACACTTGATTTTTCAGTGGAAACCCTTCAACAAGGGAAAAACCATAGGATATCCTTCTAGCCACACAGGATCATAGAAATCCACTATATGAGTAAAAAGTTACACCCTGAAGTGATACTCGGACTCTCACTCTTGACAACCTCAGGCTATGTACACTACAACTCGCCACACTTGGTTCAATCCCTAGTGATATCCCCTAATACACTACTCTTGGCGTGAGCACCTCCTACTCTACCCCTCGGGCCATTTATAGTGGAACTTGACCAATACTTGCCAACCATACCTTGGTTGCAAGACTTCAATACTTGTGCAACTTCACCTCAAAGCCACAAGACTTTGACTCAATGAAGAGTATAAAGGTCTAAGTGTGTATATGACACTCAATTGCAATAATGTGCAAGACCAAACACAAAATGCTTCACTAGATGTTATAATGCACTTAAACAACATAGTTATCAAACAATGCCTACATGTACACACATGAGGTTTCAATTAGTTGTAGAGAAATTCTAACAACCTAATTGTCAAATAAAACACACATAAATATTCAAGAACTTGACTAGATGCTCAAAGTCAACCTAATCATCAATTAAGCATACATGAACATTTATTTATTTTATTTAATAATACAACAGTAAAATAATAATAAAAAAACATTATACAATCCAGAAACACTCTAAATCCACAACACCATAAAAAATTACCATCAACCATGTTTTTTAAATTAAAAAATTTAATTAAATAACATCATACACTCATCAAAAATATGTGCCTACACATTCATACATATCAGGAGTAATCGAATTTGATTATACTGTACAAAAATTGGATCTGATACCTATTGTTGGACCCTAGGGTTACAGATTGCGCAGCGGAAGGTTTTAAAATTTTTTTATGCAATCATTAAACTAACCCATTTGTACAGTAATAATCAAATACAATAATAAAGTAAAGGAATTTATTTTTCATACCTACGTAGGAGGCTCCTTCACTTTGATACGAACTGCTCCTGATTTGAACCACGCGATCTTCCTCGCTATCTCCCGGAACTGGTAACAGCGTGTGGGTGGGTCACGATATTCAGGACCTGTATGGAGGAAGAAGAGAAAAACACACACACAAAATAAAACAAACTCTATGAGTGCAGCATTTTCTGCTCGCCACACCCAAATTTTTTTTTCTTTCTTTTTGTTTGCTTTTTCAATTGCTGTGTGTGTTGTGATCACGATCACCTTTTTCTCTTCTCTATTTTCTGTGTATGTTTTTGTCTCATTCGGTATATAAGTAATCTGATTACTTTTTTCATTTTTTTTATTAAAAAGTATATATATCTAATATATATTTAAAAACAAAACCGAAAATCAAATTTGATTTTTAAAAAACATTTCAAAGATATCTCATATCTTTACAAAATTAATTAAATATTTATTTTTGAATTCAAACATTTTAAATTCAATTTCAAATATTTAATTTAATAAAACAAAATAATCATATTATCTTATTTTATTCAAAATCAAATATCAACTAACACCCTCCATTTAGTGATTAACTACATAATTAAATAATCTTATTATTTAATTTATTTAATCACCATTATTCATTAATTAAATAATCCCATTATTCAATTAATTCCCGAATAAATACGTGTCACTTTCGTAACACAATTAATTGGACAATCCAATTAATTAATCGTGACCCTTGTTACCTAAATCGATCGGGCTAGCAAGGGGACCTAATGGACCCACATTATTTTGAGCTCCAATAATCCTTAGAAATTATTAATTAAACTCTTTAATTAATATTTCATGATTATTAACTTCGGTGTTATTCCACTAAAAACCCGAAGCTGCACTCTCTCAACTGTAGACGTTTTTACACAAACCAATAACTCTCGGTGTCCATCGATATAGCTATTACATATGGTATAATCCTCCACAAGTAGTTCATAATTAGAGCTGGGTCATAATGTCCGTTATACCCCTCTAATCATATCTTTCCATTAAGTACCATTGATTCTCTAATGAACAATAAATCCTACATTCCTTACGGAATTAGGAGAGCGCTCATATTGTTCAAGCCCTGAATCAACCCTTAAGGGAACTACCATCTACTTCTCACAAGGAATGGATTCCACTATTGTGTACAAACCTTCCCAGCCACAAGCCAAACCGTGATCCCAACATACGGAGTATATTGATCGGGAATGCAACTCCGACCTCACCCATGGTATATCAAAGACCACGATCTAACCTGAAGGAGTCGATAAGACACTCAGGATTAAGATCACCCACATATAGCCATCATAAGTTGATATATATGAATCTCATCGTTAAACGGATCTTAGTGAGAGATTCATATAGATCATGGCCCAGTCCTATATGATCACATCATACAAGGTGCCTCCATTCTCATATCTATATATGAATAATCCAGGATAGGATCACCGTACACTACGAAATGGACCGCAGCTGTAGATTAACCACAAATAAAGTACCCAGCTTTATTTGCTATCTACGGACTCTTTAGATTGCTCTTTTCAAACTGAATCCATCAATATATGACACTCATATACTCAGTTCGAAATTACATCCGGCAATCTTGGATGTTAAGTGCACATGTTATATAAAGTATGACACAAAATGAATGAATATACTACTTCTTTTATTTATGTTCAAATTACATTTACATATTACAAGCTTTAGGGCAAAAACCCCAACAATCTCCCACTTGCACTAAAGCATGTGAGTCATGTCTCGTAACCCTAGACCTTCTAGGTGACCTTCAAACACTTTAGCCGGTAAGGTCTTCGTAAATGGATCAGCATGATTGTCTTGTGAGGCTATCTTGGTGACGATCACATCTTCTCTCTGCACTATCTCTCTAATGAGATGATACTTTCTCTCTATATACTTCCCTCTCTTGTGGCTTCTTGGTTCTTTGGAATTAGCCACAGAACTACTGTTATCAGAATAAAGTGTGATGGGCTTATCCAGATCTGGAACAACTTCCAGATCACTCAAGAACTTACGGAGCCAAACAGCCTCTTTAGCAGCTTCACAAGCGGCTACATATTCGGCTTCCATGGTGGAGTCAGTAATGCAAGATTGCTTTATACTTCTCCACACAATGGCTCCACCACCTAGGGTGAATATTGATCCAGATGTTGATTTTCTAGAATCCCTATCTGACTGAAAATCAAAATCTGTGTATCCTAACGGGATCAAATCCTGTCCGGAATACACTAGCATATAGTTTCTCGTTCTCCGAAGATACTTGAGAATACTCTTGACAGCAACCCAATGATCTAATCCTGGGTTGGACTGGTACCTGCTGACTACTCCCACTGCATAGCAGATGTCCGGTCTCGTGCATAACATAGCATACATGAGACTACCTACTGCTGATGCATATGGCACACGTCTCATATCCTCAACTTCTTGAGGTGTCTTAGGACACTGTTCCTTAGACAAGTGAACCCCATGTCTAGAAGGTAAATTACCTTTCTTGGAGTTCTGCATCAAAAATCGCATAAGAATCTTATCGATATATGATGCCTGAGACAATGCTATGAGTTTGTTCTTACGATCCCTTATAAGTTGGATCCCTAGAACATAACTCGCCTCTCCCAAATCTTTCATTTGGAATTGGCTAGCCAGCCAGCCCTTTACATCAGACAACACTCCTATATCATTCCCAATGAGTAGGATGTCATCTACGTATAGGACCAAGAAAACTACTTTCTTGTCAATGATGCGCTTGTAGACACAAGGCTCATCAACATTTTGCTCGAAGCCATAGGTTTTGATCACATCTTCAAACCTTATGTTCCAAGATCTAGATGCTTGCTTAAGTCCATAAATGGACCTTTGCAACTTGCAAACCTTTTGCTCTTGATCTGGAGACACAAATCCCTCTGGTTGCATCATGTATATGCTTTCATCAAGATTGCCATTCAAGAATGCAGTCTTGACGTCCATTTGCCAAATTTCAGAATCTAAATAGGCAGCAATGGATAAGAGAATCTGAATAGACTTAAACATGGCTACTGGCGAGAAGGTCTCTTCATAATCGACCCCCTCTTTTTGGGTATAACCCTTGGCCACTAGCCTTGCCTTGAAGGTCTCTACCTTCTCGTCTACTCATCTCTTCCTCTTGTAGATCCACTTACATCCTATGGGTTTTACCCCATTCGGTAAGTCTACAAGTTCCCAGACTGAGTTAGAGTACATAGACTCCATCTCGAGATTCATGGCTTTAAGCCATTCCTCTTTATCAGGATCTTCCATTGCATTCTTAAATGTCAATGGATCATCCACACTATCAGCAGAAACAAGATCTTGTCCCTCACTTACACCCAAATAGCGTTCAGGCTGTCTCACAACCCTCTCACTTCGTCTAGGTGGTAGTGTATCCTGACTAGGAATTATTTGACTTTCAGATGTTAATGGATTAACAACTCTAGTTGACTGAGTACTGGTCTTACCAGGCTCCAACTCATTTAATATAATTTTAGAACGAGGTTTATGATCACTTATATAGTTATCCTCAAGAAACGTTGCATTTGTCGATACAAATACTTTGTTATCTTCAGGACTATAGAAGTATCCACCTCTGGTCTCCTTGGAGTATCCTACAAACAAGCAGACCACAGACTTGGGATCTAGCTTTCCAGTTCTATTATTCAGCACGTGTGCTGGACACCCCCATATGCGAAAATGTCGTAAACTAGCTTTACGACCATTCCACAACTCTAGGGGAGTTTTAGGAACAGATTTGGATGGCACTACATTCAAAATGTATGCCGCTATTTGTAACGCATATCCCCAGAAGGAATTTGGTAATGATGAGAAACTAATCATAGATCTCACCATTTCCATCAGGGTTCTATTTCTCCTCTCCGCTACACCATTTTGCTGAGGTGTACCAGGAGCTGTGAGTTGGGAAACTATCCCATGCTCGACCATGAAGTCTTCAAACTCATGGTCAAGGTACTCACCTCCACGATCTGATCGTAGTGACTTGATAGTCCTACCTAATTGATTCTCAACTTCAGCTCGGAATTCTTTGAACTTTTCAAATGTTTCCGACTTTCGTTGCATTAGGTAGACATATCCGTATCTTGAGTAGTCATCTATAAAGGTGACATAATACTCATAACCGCCCCTAGCTCTAACATTCATCGGTCCGCAGACGTCTGTATGTATGAGTTCTAGTGGCTCTATAGCTCTAAGCCCTTTTCCAGTAAAAGGTCTCTTAGTCATCTTACCTTCTAAACATGATTCGCAGACAGGTAATGTGCCAACCTTTAACTCACTTAAAGGTCCACATTTTACTAGTCTGTCTATCCGGTCAAGGTTCATATGACCAAGCCTTAGATGCCAAAGATACATGTCATTATCTGGAGAAATCTTATGTCGTTTAGTTTTTGGTTTTTCAACTTTAAACATTTCGGTGTTGAGCAGTGTTGTATGCATTAACGGTCTTAACACATACAAATTGTTTTCATTAATTCCTGAACAAATATTCAGACCATTCTTTGCAATAATAACTGATTTATTATCAAAAGAAACAGAATATAATTGTTCTAACAACTTAGAAACGGAAATTAAATTCCATGTAAATCCAGGAATATAAAAAACATTGTTCAATAATAAAAAACTATTATTATTAGAAAATTGCAATCTTATTGCTCCTACTGCTTTGGCCGACACGACATCCCCCGACCCCACACGCATGGAGAAGGCTCCCTCCTCTAGCTGTGTCCAAGAATCAGTCCACTGCAAAGAAGAACAAACATGGTTAGTGGCCCCCGAATCAACAATCCAAGGTGAAGAATCATCTTCCACTAAACAAGATTCAAGAACAAGTAAATCATATTTACCTTTCTTCTTCTTCTTGGCTACCTCCTCCAGGTACTGAGGACAGTTCCTCTTCTAGTGCCCGACCTTGTTACAATGGAAACATTTTCCTTTGTCTTGGTCGGTGGAGGTGCCCTTCTTTTTGCTTTAGACCTTCTTGGGTTTGGGCTTACCCTTCGCCTTTCCAGCAGACCTCTTCCTCTTCTTATTATTGGAGGAAGATGGTTAGGCAACATTTGCCTCACCGGTCTTACTTTTGCTGTCCTTGGTCATGGACTCAAAAGTAGCGAGCTCATTGAGCAACTGTGTGAGACTAAACCTTAACTTGTTCATCCCGTAGTTGTTCTTAAACTGATCGAAACTCTTCGGAAGAGTCGTCAGTATGATGCTCACTTGACTGGGTTCATCAATGGCCCCGCTATTGACTTCTGCAGTGTTGAAGTAGGACATCATGCTCAGGACATGTTCCCGAACTGATGTACCTTCCTTCATGCGAGCGAGCATAGCGGAACGAACAGCTTCTTGTCGCTTTTGCTCGGAGGGCTACCCGAACATAGCTTGCAATGACTCCATAATTTTGAATGCTGTAGTCATTGTTTCGTGCTTTGTGACAAGCAAGTCTGTCATAGAAGCTAACAGATATGTTCGGGCCTTCTCATCAGATGAGACCCATCGCTGGTATGCCTCACGAACAGTTTGTGTGGCATTGGCAGTAGGCACCGGAGGACATTCCTCCGTAAGCACAAACTTGAGGTCTTTGGTGACCAGTATTGCATTAATGTTAAGTTTCCATTTTGTGTAGTTATCACCAGTTAATTTATCGTTTGCAAGTATTTGTAATAGTGCAGATGACATGGCTGAAAAAACATAAATTAAAGATTCATTCAGTCATACATTCTAAACATGTGCTAATGTTCGGCATAAAATTAAACATGATGCATGAAAATGTTTAATGAACAAGAACAACCCTAAAAACAATGTTTCTATGCCACGAAAATCTAACATACCACAAGCAAGTGCCGCCTTAGGGTCGGTCAAATTCTTGCATGTTGGATCGAGACCTTCTCAGTCAAAGGATATACCAGAATAACTCTTATACCAATATCATTCAACCATCGTTTATTAGGTCAGGTTTTTAATTAACCAATTTAATTAAAACCTTGTGAGTGTAACCCATCATTTCAGATCTCAGGAGCTTAACTCAAAAATTGCCCCCTTAGGGTCGGTCAATCCCAAAATCCCCTCTGAAATCCTATCTGTTAGTAAGTCAACCTTGGTATTGATTCTTATGGAAACCCTCCTTAGGGAGGACGAAAACAAAGCCGTCACGAGGCCCCACTCGAATCTCACGGTGTTGAACTAATGATGGAGACCGCGGGATATAATGTCATATATCCGTCTCCCACTCACTATTTTATAATAAGGGTTTTCTATTAATATTAATGCACCTAGATTAAACTAGATTAAACGGCTAATTTTAATCTAAGCTTCAAGTGCATTAATCATAAATTATTAGAATCCTATTCCAATAACTAATAAACTAAATTGATTTTTAACACTTAAAAAATTTAGTTCATTAGTGATAATTCAAATCTATGTAAACTGTTTACTAAGACTAGAATTATTATTAAATGTGTATTTACCAAGTTTTAACTATTGAAACTAAACACATTATTAGGTCTAATTATTATTAGGAGCTTAATCAAATTAATCCTAATAAATATTTTAAGGACCCTACTAATCTAAGTATTTAAACTCTTTAATAAAAAGATTAGTAATTAATGAGATTTACCAAGTTTTTACTCCTAAAAACTAATCCCATTAACAATAGCCAATTATGTGAATAACCCATTTTAATCAAATTAAAAAAAATTAAACACATAATATAGATGGCTATAATGCATGTATGATATATCAACATATATATATATATATATATATATATATGTGTGTAGGCACAACTAATTTAAATGACATGTATATGCATGGCAATGCTTAATCATCAAATAATTAAAACATACATGAGTTGACCGAGTGTTGTGGATTATTTAACCTAAAAATTGGAATCTAATTACAAAAAATATTCCCAAGGCATCCCATGGTCTTCTTGTAATTTCCAAGACTTCCAATCTCTTCAGGTCATGCGTGGGATGTGCTGTGCGCGCTGATATGCATGCGTGGGATGTGGAGCGCTGGAGAACATGCTCGCTGGTGGGTTGTGCGCTGGGATGCTGCGTGTGTTGGTCTGCCTGCGCACAGGCTGAAGGCATGCGTTGGTCATGCATGCGCGCTGATGCGCTGGTCTTTTGCGCGCTTTGTGCGCTGGTGGCACTGGTGGCATGCTCTGGTGCATGCAAGCTCGCTGGTCTTCATGTGCACATTGAACTACCAGGTCTCTTGCAATTACATTTTTATTTATTTAATAATACAACAGTAAAATAATAATAAAAAAAACATTATACAACCCAGAAACACTCTAAATCCACAACACCATTAAAAATTACGATCAACCATGTTTTTTAAATTAAACAATTTAATTAAATAAC
This sequence comes from Dipteronia sinensis, assembly GCA_033220585.1. Taxonomy (NCBI): domain Eukaryota; kingdom Viridiplantae; phylum Streptophyta; class Magnoliopsida; order Sapindales; family Sapindaceae; genus Dipteronia; species Dipteronia sinensis. The sequence continues at coordinate 37,539,775 of CM065643.1, forward strand.
ATCATACACTCATCAAAAATATGTGCCTACACATTCATACATATCAGGAGTAATCGAATTTGATTATATTGTACAAAAATTGGCTCTGATACCAATTGTTGGACCCTAGGGTTACAGATTGCGCAGCGGAAGGTTTGAAAAAAATTTTATGCAATCACTAAACTAACCCATTTGTACAGTAATAATCAAATACAATAATAAAGTGAAGGAATTTATTTTTCATACCTACGTAGGAGGCTCCTTCACTTTGATACTAACTGCTCCTGATTTGAACCACGTGATCTTCCTCGCTATCTCCCGGAACTGGTAACAGCGTGTGGGCGCGTCATGATATTCAGGACCTGTATGGAGGAAGAAGAGAAGAACACACACACAAAATAAAACAAACTCTATGAGTGCAGCACTTTGTGCTCGCCACACCCAAATTTTTTTTTTCTTTCTTTTTGTTTGCTTTTTCAATTGCTGTGTGTGTTGTGATCACGATCACCTTTTCCTCTTCTCTATTTTCTGTGTATGTTTTTGTCTCATTCGGTATATAAGTAATCTGATTACTTTTTTCATTTTTATATTAAAAAATATATATCTAATATATATTTAAAAACAAAACCGAAAATCAAATTTGATTTTTAAAAAACATTTCAAAGATATCTCATATCTTTACAAAATTAATTAAATATTTATTTTTGAATTCAAACATTTTAAATTCAATTTCAAATATTTAATTTAATAAAATAAAATAATCATATTATCTTATTTTATTCAAAATCAAATATCAACTAACACCCTCCATTTAGTGATTAACTACATAATTAAATAATCTTATTATTTAATTTATTTAATCACCATTATTCATTAATTAAATAATCCCATTATTCAATTAATTCCCGAATAAATACGTGTCACTTTCGTAACACAATTAATTGGACAATCCAATTAATTAATCGTGACCCTTGTTACCTAAATCGATCGGGCTAGCAAGGGGACCTAATGGACCCACATTATTTTGAACTCCAATAATCCTTAGAAATTATTAATTAAACTCTTTAATTAATATTTCATGATTATTAACTTCGGTGTTATTCCACTAAAAACCCGAAGCTGCACTCTCTCAACTATAGATGTTTTTACACAAACCAATAACTCTCGGTGTCCATCGATATAGCTATTACATATGGTATAATCCTCCACAACTAGTTCGTAATTAGAGCTGGGTCATCATGTCCGTTATACCCCTCTAATCATATCTTTCCATTAAGTACCATTGATTCTCTAATGAACAATAAATCCTACATTCCTTACGGAATTAGGAGAGCGCTCATATTGTTCAAGCCCTGAATCAACCCTTAAGGGAACTACCATCTACTTCTCACAAGAAGGAGTGGATTCCACTATTGTGTACAAACCTTCCCAGCCACAAGCCAAACTGTGATCCCAACATACGGAGTATATTGATCGGGAATGCAACTCCGACCTCACCCATGGTATATCAAAGACCACGATCTAACCTGAAGGAGTCGATAAGACACTCAGGATTAAGATCACCCACATATAGCCATCATTAGTTGATATATATGAATCTCATCGTTAAACGGATCTTAGTGAGAGATTCATACAGATCATGGCCCAGTCCTATATGATCACATCATACAAGGTGCGTCCATTCTCATATCTACATATGAATGATCCAGGATAGGATCACCGTACACTACGAAATGGACCGCAGCTGTAGATTAACCACAAATAAAGTACCCAGCTTTATTTGCTATCTACGGACTCTTTAGATTGCTCGTTTCAAACTGAATCCATCTATATATGACACTCATATACTCAGTTCGAAATTACATCCGGCCATCTTGGATGTTAAGTGCACATGTTATATAAAGTATGACACAAAATGAATGAATATACTACTTCTTTTATTTATGTTCAAATTACATTTACATATTACAAGCTTTAGGGCAAAAACCCCAACAAGAACGCCTATGGCCTCCAGGATTAGTTGAGTTTTATTATTTTTTGTAATCCCCCCAAGGGGCGTCCATAAATGGAATTTAACAATATACTTCCTTACAAGGATAGACTAGACAATTGATTTAAACGAAATCTACTCCCCAAGGAGGGATTTTCGTGAGAGAAAATTGAGGGTCGATATCTTGGTAACACACTCAATGTAATTTTATTAATATCCTTCCAAGAGTTCTTGTTAATAAAAATTACAAGGCTAAAATTAAAAATGCTGGTTGTTATGTTAACAATTAGGTGGGACCTAGTCTAACAAGTAAATAGTGCGAACTCCCAAAGGAGGCGTAATATTTATGGGTGTTGGATCACCGTTGAATTTTTATGATTGAATTATTTATTTTAATTCAAGATAAATTTTTAAAAGTGCTATTATCATGATTATTTACTTATATATGATTTTGTTTGAATCAGAAATCATGACCCCATCACTTATGAACATCCTGAAAGATAACACCTTAACTAGAGATAACTATGTAACATGGAAAAGGAAAATTGGGTTGTTGCTGCAAAGTGAAAAACATAAGTTTGTTCTGACCACTCCTAAACCACCCCTTCCTAATAATGAATCTAATGTGATGCAAAGAGATGAGTATGAGCAGTGGAAGACTTCTGATGATATGGCAAAATGTTACATTATGGCCACTATCTCCGACGTGTTGCAACAGCAACATGAAGGAATGGAGTCCACTGCTGATATAATGATGTCTCCAGAGGAAATGTTTGCTATGAGGTCTAGGACGACTAAGAGAGAGGCAGTGACTGCTTTTATGAATCTTAGGATGAAACCTGGACAATTTGTGAAAGATTACATGACGAAAGTCATAGCACATCTCAATATTGCTGAACTAAATGGTGCTGAGATTGATGGTGAGACCAAAATTGATATGGTAGTTAACTCACTGTCAGATTCCTTTGATCAGTTCAAGTTGGACTACACCTTGAACAAAAAAGGAATACACCTTGCAGGGCCTGATGCAAGATGTTCAAAGCGCTGAAAAGATCCTTGTGAAAAACAAAGATCAAGAGATTCATTTGGTTGGTAAAGTTTCTCCTGTTAAGACCCGTAAGAAGGTCAAGAAACAACAGAAGAAAAAGAAACTTGGGCCTACAAAGAAGGAAACCAAGAAAGTAACCAAGATCAAAGGGAAATGCTTCCTTTGTGGTGAACAGGGACATTGGAAAAGAGAAGGTTGAATGAAGATGAAGTCAATTTGCGCTTGGGCAACGGAACGTTAGTGTCTGCAAGTGCAGTGGGAGATATTAGAGCTATTTTAGATTCTAGTAGGCATTTAGATTTGATAGACGTTTATTATGTACCTCAATTCAAGAGGAATTTAATTTCAGTTTCTTGTTTAAATAAGTTTGGATATTCGGTTACTTTTAATAAAACTTTTATTATTAGTAAGAATGACAAAGTTGTTTGCAAAGGTACATTGGAAAACGGTTTATTCTTTTTGCATAGAAATATCTCTCACTCGTTAGACACAGAAATAACGGAACCTAATCATAAAAGAGTAAAATTATCAAAAGATGAAACCTATCTTTGGCATTTACGCCTGGGTCACATTAACCTTAATAGGATTAAAAGATTGGTATGTGACGGACCTTTAAGTGACTTAAAGGTTGATGATCTACCAACTTGTGAATCTTGTTTGGAAGGTAAAATGACCAAAAGGCCGTTCAATACCAAAGGTGCAAGAGCCACTGAATGTTTAGGACTAGTACACACTGATGTATGTGGTCCTATGAGCATTCAAGCTAGAGGTGGATATAAGTACTTCATCACCTTCACAGATGATTACTCAAGATTTGGTTATGTGTATCTCATGAGACATAAGTCGGATGCATTTGATATGTTCTAAGCATTCAAAGCTGAAGTAGAAAATCATCTTGAGAAACATATAAAAATCTTGAGATCTGATCGTGGTGGAGAATATCTATCTGGAGAGTTTCAGCAATATCTTATTGATAATGGGATAGTTTCTCAGCTTTCTGCACCAGGTACACCTCAACAAAATGGGGTAGCAGAAAGGAGTAATATGACTCTTTTAGAGATAATTAGATCAATGTTGAGTTATTCAACACTTCCTATTTATTTTTGGGGATATGCTCTACAAACAGCAATATATATTCTAAACGATGTACCATCTAAATCTGTCCCTAAAACCCCATATGAATTGTGGACTGGGCGAAAGCCTAGTTTACAACACATGAGGATATTTGGTTGTCCTGCACATGTGTTGAAAGGAAAGACAGAAAAGATGGAGTCCCGTTCGGAAACATGTATATTTGTGGGGTATCCAAAAGAAACTAAAGGATATTATTTCTATAGTCCTTCTGATCTAAAAGCATTTGTTTCAACAAATGCTTCATTTCTAGAAAAGGACTATATGAATAATTTTGTGCCCAAAAGTAGAATTGTCCTGAATGAGATGTCAGGAGATACAATTCCACAAGAGGTTTCACAACCCAGCCCAATTGTAAGTTCCACTCCAACACAAGATCAACAACCTACCATTCCTCGTCGTAGCGGGAGGGTTAGAACATAACCCGAAAGATACATCGGTCTAGGAGAATCTGTTGAGAATCTCCCGGACGACAATGATCCCTACACGTACAAGGAAGCTATGGAGGATGTTGATTGTCGTCATTGGCAAAAGGCAATGCAATCCGAGATTGAGTCGATGTTCAATAACAAAGTCTGGTCCCTTGTAGACTTGCCTAAAGGGATAAAACCCATTGGGTGCAAGTGGGTATACAAGAGGAAAAGAGGTATGGATGGTAAGGTGGAAACCTTTAAAGCTAGACTAGTAGCTAAAGGTTATACACAGAAAGAAGGTATCGATTACGAGGAAACCTTCTCACCTGTGGCCATGCTTAAATCCATTAGGATACTCTTATCCATTGCAGCATCTCTAGACCTAGAGATTTGGCAAATGGACGTCAAGACAGCTTTCCTTAATGGAAGTCTTGACGAGAGCATCTACATGATGCAACCAGAGGGATTCATTGAAAAAAGCCAAGAAGAAAGAGTATGCAAGTTGCAAAAGTCCATATATGGACTAAAGCAAGCATCCAGATCCTGGAACATAAGGTTCGATCAAGCTGTAAAGGGTTTTGGATTTATTCAACAAGCTGAAGGTCATGTGACTCCGATGAGGGTTTTGGAGTCTCTTATGTGGAAGTAGAAGAAGGCAAGAGTGCCTTGTCATGTGACCAAGGTGAAAGTCTTGATGAGGAAGTTAACTCATCTGATGAGAGGCAAAGTGAAAGGAGTGTCTCACTCTCTAGTGTAGGAAGTGACTCCGATGAGGAGATGACTCTCATGGTTAAGAGATTTAAGAGATTTACAAAATCTCAAAAGAAGGGCATGACCTCCAAGGTGAAGGAGGAAAAGAAAAAGTCAAGGAAAGATGACCCTTGCCTTGAGTGTGGTGGAGTTGGCCACCTTTCCTCCATGTGTGGTAACTTGAAGTACAAGAAGGGAGGAGAAACTATGATCGCTACTTGGAGTGATATCGAAGTTGAAGTAGTTGAAGAGTGCTCCACAAGCTCGGTTGCTAGTGAGATCAACTACTTCGCATTTCTGGGTTCTTACCATGAAGAAACTCAAGCCATCACCAAATGTTTATCACTTGAAGATTTCAAGATGGGTGGCCTTGAACTTGGAAACCGAAGAGGAGCATGCTTGAGTGAAGCAAGCCCTGATGATATGACTCTCACAAGCACAAGTGGGAGAAGCCTTGATAGTGATGGATCATGCTCTGGGAACTCTTGTGACAACAATGTGCACAACCAAGAGTTCATTGACTTTCTTCAAAAGTCCTTAAAGGAGAGAGAAAATGATATCCTTAAATTGGAAAAGGATAATCTTCGATTAAAGGCTAAGTTAAATGACTCCTTAAAGTCGAACATGATTGATATGTCTGAATATGAGAATGAGATTAAAGATTGCCATCAACGGATGAAGGCCATGAAAGAAGAACTTGCCAACAATGAAAACTCCTTGAAGATTGTCAAGGAAAGAGAGATGAGGTGCCTTGAAGAATTAAAGAAGGCCAAGGTCAAACAACCTCAAGCTCAAGGCAAGAGCAAAGCTTCATCCAAGCAACCTTCAACTCAAGGAAAGTCCACACAAGCCTTGGCATCCCAACCAAAGCCTAGGCAATACAAGAAGAAAGGACAATTCCTTAAGAAGCCAACCACCTCCTTTAACAAGTCAACTATCAAGAAAGGAGGTGACCATAAGTGGCATGCTCAACCAAGGTGGCATGATCAACCGGCTCAACCACCTCTACAAGCAAAACCACAAAGGTGCCACCAATCGGCTCAAGCTCCTAGGAGAAGCAAACCGATGCACCATCAAAGACAACCTCATCAACATGGCGATGCCTCGATGAGATCACAATGCTATGGTATAAATCCTTACTTTGTACCTACTTGTCATTATTGTGGTATGATTGGTCACTTAAGACCAAATTGCTTAAATTACATTAAGAGGTGTAGATTAGAGAGCATGAAAGAAAAACGGTTGAAAAATAGGGCAAGTTTGCATAAACCTAGGGAACCTAGAAACATGTATATGACCACTAAAAATGTTAAAGTGGAACCTAGGTGGGTTAGAAAGAATGAACCCGCTTGCCTTAGTGCCCATGTGACTCCCGTAAATGCAATTAGGTCCATTGGACTTGATAGGTCTATAGGAGCTCATGTCTCCCATTGACTTGGTTGGAATTGACCCCATTTGGGGAGCTCAAGCAAAGATAGCGATCTTGCATGATTTGCTATATGCAAAAAGTTGGCTTATTTTATGCTCTTTTATGATTGCTGAATGTGCTTGGTGAATAACATTGATTAATAATTGTATAATGTTTTTGATTACACCATTGCACGGTTGCTTTGTATGATAATGCATGACTTCTATTATTGCTTGAGCATGCTTATCTTTTTGAGGAATGTTCTACTTGTTAGTACATTTGATTGACCTCAAATTATTCTCCATGTTCATGATTCCTAGATATGCATTCTTAAGCTCTCTCTTGAAAAAGGGATACTGGCAATATGACGTGGAGCCGCCCAATGTTGGAAAAGGCTACTCATTTGAAACCGAGTGAAAGCCATCAAGAGAGTTACGTTAGCATGATAAATAGAAATACATGCTTGCTAGGAATATGGAGAAAAACAGAAAAAGGAGAAAAACAGAAAATGTTGTTATATGACTGTTATGTGTGGTGTTGCATTGCTTATTTTTAACATCAAAATTGTTGATTGATGATGTATCTTGCAATAAAGAAAAGATGATATACTTTTGTTGTGATTAGTACACTTGCACACAAATGCTTGGATATATATCTTCTTATCATAACAACAGGGTCTTAATTGGTTTGACTTCAATTGGAAATCATGTTGAGTGTTGCTTTGATTGATTTTTATGCATGAGAATAATAGTATTTTGTATTACATGCTAAGCAACCTTTCACACGCACACATTTTTTGAATATAATCTCCTTGAATCTCTCTCAATTATTTAAGTTGCATAAAGTTTGTGTATATGATTATGCAATGTAATTGTGCGAATAGCTCTCTTTGCTAAAGCAACCCGCTAGGGGGAGCTCCTTTGCCTATCTCATGACAGAAAGGGGGAGAAGTCTTGAGAGAAATAGGGGGAGTGAGAGATAAGGGGAGCATTGTTTATGCTATGCTTTGGGGGAGAAATCATGAGGGAGAGTAACCTTTTAGGGGGAGCATTGCACATGCATTCTTTGTATTGCTTTATTTTTTATTAAGTGCAATGCTTGTTTTTATTTGTTCACCTCACTTGCACTTGTTCTTGGAAAGTGCTTCTTGCTATTGTGTGTAGGTACATTGATGATTCTACAAGGAGATAGAAGATATTGAATATTTAGATTCTAGGAATCTCTTTTGTATTGTAGAAGTGATCATGGACAATAGCTTTACTTTATTTTGTGAGGAATATTTGTGAGTGGTTGTTTTGCCATGAAATAGCCAAAGGGGGAGATTGTAAGGACCTCGATTTTATGATTGGCTTATTTCATGACAAACCACCACATTGGGGATGATTGTGTAATGGGTAGCTTAGGTCCGCATTGGCAAGCTTCCAAGCATCTCCATGACTTCAAGAGCAAAAGGTATATTCACTTGACTTTGTCTCTTGAAGAGTTTAGGTGCACACACAAACTTCATGCATGTTTTGTTTATCTTGCATTTGTGTTCTTTATTGTTTGTATAAGTGTGCATCCTTTTCTAAAACACTAACTAGCTTACATTAGATATCATATCTTGCATTGTATCATAGTTGATAACATGTTTGACATGTTAATTGTGCTTCATTGTGTGCATCTCACTCACTTCACACTTGCACAACATTCATGTAAGATTGACTTTTGTCTTGAGTGTTAAAAAGGGATTTTTCCCTTTGGCGCGGCCTAGACCGCTCGGCAGGCTTTGCTTGCACCGCGGCGCACTGAGCGGTATTCTCCAGTACGTCATGCGCGACGTGGACCGCGACCTGTGCACTTGCACGCCCAGCGTTCCCAACCGCGGTGTTGTCCAGACGGTGTACTGCTGTATGTACCGCGGTCTGGACACTTACCTGTGCCGCGGTCTAGCAAGCGGTTTTGATGGGATTCTGGTTCCCAAGCTCAAAACGATGTAGTTTTAACTAGGGCTTCATATATATTCTTCCTCTTCTCTTCTTGGCCGACAAAGAGCTCAAAAATTCATTTTTAGAGAGAGGTTAGAGCTCCTAGAGAGAGAAAGCTTCAAGAAAGCATCTTTGACTCTCCAAACCCAAAACCCATCTCCATCTTGCATCATTTAACATCATTTGAGCATGGGTCTTCATTGTTTCATGACTAGGTAAGCAAGAACTTCTTTGAATATCATTTATTGTTCTTCTTACTCTAGATTAGGTATTTATTGCATGATTAAATACCTAGACTCTATTATTGCATATTTATGAGTCTTGATAACATGATTGGGTTTGTATTTTGATAGCTTAATTGATTAGGTCATTTTTGCCTAAAAGCTAGGTCATAAACATTCATTTGTGATTTATTGATAACTAGGTTGAAATATTGATTCTTAATCAACTAGTTAAGCTTATTGAATGTTTATGCATATTTTGTGTAACAATTAGTTTGTTGGAAATTCTCTACAAATCTAATTGAGTTTGTTTGTTGATAGACTTTTGTCTAAGACTTGCATTTAGTGAATGATTAAATGTCTTGTCTTAATCACATGAATATATGCGAAGTTTATGTTGAATACATTGTGAGCATATTTGTTGATTCATGGTGATTGTTTGTGATAGCTAGGATTGGTTGTTATTGATAATATCTAGCTAAGTCTTTATGCCTTGCATTTAGACATTTGACAACTTGGATTTGTTTCTACAAACTCCTAGTTGAGCAATTTGTGTTGTCTAGCATAATTTGCATTGAGCATCATTTACATGATCACATAGACACATATTTCTCTTCATTGAGTCAAAGTCTTGTGGCTTCGGGGTGAAGTTGCACAAGCATTGAAGTCTTGCAACCAAGTTGTGGTTGGCAAGCATTGGTCAAGAATCCATTGTAAAAGGCCTGCGGGTAGAGTAGGAGGTGCTCACGCCAATAGTAGTGTATCAGTGGATATCACTAGGGATTGAACCAAGAGTGGCCAGTGGTAGTGTCCATAGCCTGAGGTTATCTAGAGTGAGAGTCCGAGCGTCACTTGAGGGTGTAACATTTTACTCATATAGTGGATTTGAGGATCGTGTGTGGCTAGAAGGATAGCCCGTGGTTTTTCCCTTTGTTTAAGGGTTTCCACGTAAAAATCAAGTGTTATTTATTATTCCGCACTTTACACTTGATTTTGTATGTTTGATTTATGTTGGGTTATATTGTTAATATTGACTAATCGAAAAGTTGGTAATAATCGATTAACAACCCATTCACTCCCCTCTAGGTTGTAGACACACGCTCAGAGTGTATTTTCAGAGGCTTTTTTGTTTTGGAAGATTAGGATCGCCAAAGACAGTGATATAGAGAGTTTTTCCGGTTGAATTCCCTTGTGAAATTCTCCGAAGCCAGTGAGAGTCCACTGAGGATCATTGGAAGAAAATATCCACTTGTCGACATAAACGTTTCTCCACCGTCACCCTGTGTAAAAGATTGAGAAACGAGAGAAGAATGTATATCGTGTAACTTCGTTATAGTATTGTTTAATAAAGCAATGCTCTTCTATATCTCCCGATCCTTTTTTGTTTCTTCTCCATCATATTACTCCTTGCTTTCGATTATAAAAAGGATCCCGGTAGCGAAGGTACCTATCCTGTTACTGGCTACTTGTAGTGGGTGGGGGTGCTAACCGAGATTTTGCTCCATGAGTGATTTTTCCATTAACAACAGGAAAAGGGGTTTCTTTATTGATCAAATCAAGGAGCCCAACCCTTCTTTCAGGCTACATATAAAAAAAAAGATGAAAGCCAGGGTGCTCTAGCTTCCGTTTAGCGTTCCTTTCCACCTTCCTGACCTAATCGCCCATGGACGCAGATCTATATCAAGTCGGATGTTGACGAGGTCGTCATGATCACTGGAGGTAGGATCAGGAACCACGCCGAAATCATCAGCAATTAAGGAAGGCATAAGGATTGTATTGAACCATCCACGTTCAAGATACAACTGGACGTGAGGATGTAACTTGCTTAAGTAATGTCTACATTATTGGCAAGGGTGTAGAACCATGAGCAGTCCTTCTCCCTGGCTCTAGGGATCATAAGCTCGGCCAGCATTGATTCCCTGGTAACTCAGTCTATCTCGCATTGCTCCTTCCACAATACCAAGCATCCTGCCAATTGAAGAAATTACATCTTCTCTCCCTCTCACGTCGCTAGCCATAACGACAAACATCGATCGAACTGTTGAAATTCGCTACTCTATTGATGAACAAATGAGCGATGTGAGAAATTCTTAAGTAGGTCGGGGTATTTATAGAAGGAGAAAGTGAGTATCGGGAATGGAATGATAAGATCATAAATGAGGCACGACACCCGACGTATGGGGAAGAACAGCTCGTGAAGTGTGCTCAACCGAGAGATAATGTTTGAAGCAAACGAGCCTATCCTGAGTTGACACATGGAAAGAACAATTGAGTATAGTGTCCTAACAAAAAAATTCTTACGCAGGAATTCCAAAAGAGGTTTTCACTAGGATAACATTGAACAGGGCATGGACCATGGCAATCTCGATTACCAGGTACCGGGATCCGTGTTCAACTGACGCATAGGTACTCTTCTTGGATCAATTGCATTAGCGACCATTTTTGATCAGGGCTAAATGGAAGATATATTACCAAGTCTACACCTAGGTACCAGGGTTCCACAGGAGATGAGTACCCCTGGTACCTGGATTCTCTCGACTGCAGTTTCACCTAAGTACTAGGATTCTCAGAACAAGAATGCCGGGTATCTTGTTTCTTCCCAAGTGAGATGATTGCTATGTCCCAGGAGATCCTTGTATCGGTTACAAGCTCTGCTATACCTCCCAATCTTGCCAAATTCTAAGGCTCCTTCAATTACCAGGAAGTTATTGAGATGGATATGGTTTGGGGACTGCTTTTAGACCAAGGCCGGGTTCAGCCAATGCAATCAACAAGCGAGATACACGAAGTTGAAGAAAAGTAAGGGAAACTTTCATTGTTTTAACCGGGGAGCCCATCCCCCCAATTACAGGCTAAAAACAAAAAACAACAAAAGGAAAGTAAAAAACAACTGGTAAATAGCTAAACTGGGTCATGCTACTTCTCACTCTTAGACGACCACTTTTTCTCCTGCTCTGTCGGATGAAGCCTCGTCTCCCTGACCGGTTGGGACCTCCCCTCCTGCTTCGGTACCTGTTTCCTTTAGGATCTCCATTTGAGCAGGTCCGGCCTGGAGCTCCTCCGTCGTTGCCATATTAGTTCGCTTCCCTACATCCTTTGTTGAAGCTGCCTAGTCCTCCACCACCTTGGCCGTATCAGAAGAAGGGATAGGCATGGCAGATTCCCCTTGTTTTGAAGCAGGCTGGCTCCCTACCTCATCGACGGATCTGGGTGGAGGGACATATGGGTCAAGAGTTCTACCTTCAGCATGGACCACCGCAGCTTCAGGAGCCTTCAGATTGGGACCTGCTTCAACATTATCTGGCAGAAGAGAGGGGATAGATCGCTGATCTTCATCATTGATCTCTACATTTGCCTCAACTGTCTGAGAGTGACTAGCTTCACTAGTAGAAGTGATCTTAGATAGCTCGGCTGCTTTAACTATGATCTCCTCCCTGCTCCACCAATCGATAACCTTCATATCAAATGGAAGAGGGAGTGCTAGAGCTACCTGATAGCCAGCAAAGAAGTAATCATCCCCAAAGGCAGTTTCCACCTAGGCTTCCAAGTTAGGCCACGCTATCACGAAGAATTTGAACCTCTTTCTCCAGCTTCATCGCCTTTTTTATCATGGAATCCCTTTCATCCTTGCGGCGTAGGGACCTGAGCTACCCTGTGTCCAAAGCCCGCTCAATTTGCTCCCTATCTACCCTCGCTGCATCAGCCACCTTATCTGCCTCCCCTAAGGACTTATACAGGGTTATCATGCACTGGGTAGCCTTGGATAATTCTTCCTTGGATTTCTCCAGCTCGGCAAGTAGCATCCTTGACTTGCTTTAAGAGAGAACCGACTTGACGGCTAATTGCTATGTTGAACTTAAAAGCCTGCCAAGTACAAACATGAATTAGAAGGTTGCGAATCATGAAATTGAGATAGACGACCAGAAGAAATAGCTTACCTCAGCTAGAAGAGCAGATCCTTTGGAGATCATATAGTCGACTAGCATAGAAGTCATGGCCTCTAAACCCCCACCAGAACAGGAAGTTACAAAATTAGCCAAGACTTCATCATGGCTCTTATCTCTCGACCTATTACGAAGAGCAACCTAGGCAGTAGCGGCATGATCAGGACCCCTCTCTACCTGGGTAGATCGCTCGATCACCACAGCAGGAGAGATAGAAGAGGTAGTTTAAGCAGTAGCGGTACCAACTGTAGCAGCGGCGGTAGTAGTAGTGGTAGTAGTTGGGGCAGTAGGTGACAGACCTTACGCTTGGGTGGAAGCACCCAAGACCTGACCTAGACCTAGACCCACTAGAGCTGTAAAGTTTCAAGCAACCTAACCAAATGAGGGGGAGGGGGAGGGGGACCAGAAGCCCAATGGACCATGGTCGGAATCCTGCTAGATCTAGTAGGGGTACCAACCCCTCCATCAAGGTTAGAGCCAGCTGGAAGCCTGATAGGGGAGAGCGATGGAGAATCACGATCAGTGAGGTCAAGTCCCTCCTCCGAAACCGCTGGAGGCACTGTAGAGACTATCAACATAAGAGAATTAGCACATGCATAATTGACAAGACGTTTTTCTTAGTGTCGTTTTAAAAGATCAATCCGTCAACAATATTTGATAAAACCTCACAAAGCCTAAATTAGTTTAAAAACATAAATATAGTGGCAAGTGGGGTGTCGTCCACAGGGAGCAGAGTTAGCTAAATTAGTTATTGCTAAAGTAATGATATGTATATATATAATATCGAAACATGAGTTGGTGAAAATGTAGGTGGTGAATTACACTAAAAATAACACTAAATTAATTATGCAAACTAAATGAAGGGGGAAATGGAATGAGGGATATATATAGATGATGGAAACTAAGGAGTTAATGGATACGAAAGTAAATACTGGGCAATGCAATAAACTTGTCATTAGCACGGCTACTCAAGGTAACCGACCTAAGATGTATAGAGTCGGTTATTTATCCCTAGAAGGTGGCCAACCTAGGATGTATAGTGCGGACCACTTATTAGGGATTAATCCGTCGTAAACTACCAACCTAGGATGTATAGAGTTGGTTGTTTATCGGATTCTAGAAATGAAGCTCGTCTACCTAACAATGACTCAACCGATTACAAATAGTCACCCTAGGATGTATAGTGATGACTTCTAACTCTCGCACGGGTTCCGACCTAGGTTGTATAGTGCCGGAAACTCGATCGAGGTTAGATTAAAACTGCGGTTTAAGAGTCGAAATTCATGACTTTCCGTCCATTCTTTAGAGCATTAAACAACTAAATAGGATGTATATCTAGATGCAATACTCATACATCATACAAAGACATCTTGCAAAGAGGATGTATCTACACAAGAAATCAATGATAAACATTCACAACAAGAATAGATCAATGAAAGATAGACATGAATATCAATATAATATCAAGTTTATGTACAAGCCCAATATTCAACTAACTACTCCATCAACCCCTTAGAAGGGATTTAGCTACTCATTACAACTAGGAAACTAAGAGAAAGGAAAGAGAAAGAACCCTTGGAGAACATCTCCTTCCCTGAAGTGGCTCCAATCTCCTAACTTCCTTGAAGTTGAGTAGAGAATGTAAGGATGAGAGAGGGAGAGAGTCTAGGTCTAAAAGTGTTTAACCTCTGCAAAACGGAGTCAAAGGCTCTCTAAAACGTTTCTATACTTTTCTATTTATACAAGATACAAAAATAGGTCACTTAAGCTTTGAAAATCAAACTGGCGCGCTCGGAGTGTGGGTGGAGTGCGGGTGAATTACCCGCACTGTATGGGTTGCCTTCATCTTCAGTTCTCGGATCAGGGCAATAGTGCGGGTGGAGTGCTGTTGAATTACCTGCACTTGACCCGCACTTGGAATCACACTTCCCTGTCAGGTGCAAAATCTACCTTCTGTCTTGAGCAACAGTACGGGTAGAGTGCGGTTGGATGACCCGTATAGTGCCCACACTCTAATGTCAGGTATAACTCTGCTCTTCTGTTCTTGGTGACAGTGCGGGTGGAGTGCGGTTTGATGACCCGCACAGTACCCGTACTCTAACGTCAGGTGCATCTTCAACTTCTCTGGTTTGGCATTAGTACGGGTAGAGTGCGGTTGGATGACCCGCACAGTACCCGCACTTTATCGTCAGGTGCAACATCAGCTTCTCTGGTTTGGCATTAGTACTAGTTAAATGCGGTTGGATGACCCGCACTGTACCCTCACTTTATCTCTTCACTTGCATCCTGTCCCGGCTATGAATATGAATGCGGCTGGAGTGTGGTCAGAGTGCGGTTGCGACCCGCTACTTGACCCGCACTGGACCCGCACTGTAGAGCTGTTTGTACTCCTTTTCCTTTACTTTCAGCCCCTTTTCTGCCGGAATCACTGCAATATGCTTCCAAACCTGTCTTTGTATCGTTTCCTACAATTACGCATAAAATAACCCATCAAAGATACAAAAACGTACGAAAACAAAACATAAGGTAAGGATCTGAGGGCCTAAATATACTACATATTTGGCCCGATCAAACACCCCAAACCAAACCTTTGCTCGTCCTCGAGCAAATCTAATCGAAACAGTAAGACGCCAACTGATTTTGATTTCTAGATACCTAAACAATACCTCAACAATGCCGCAAGTCCAATGTGTGATATGATACAAATAGGTGTGATAGAGAGGTGAAAAACATATGCGCAAGATCAAGAGCAATTTGGATATACCCAAGGGAGGCTCGTACGAACACGAATCCCACACCTACAGGCATTCATGAATTAGGGACAACTTACTCCCATACCTTGAGCATAATTCGCTTCAATTCTAAAACTCACATGGATTCTCTCTTTTCTTTCCTCAAGAGTCCTAAGTTCCACACAAACAAGTATGCAAAGAAGATTCTGCATAAGATTTAAGCAATGAACTATCCTAGGAACGAGTCACCATGCCATGGATGTGAAAGATCGTGCTTCAACCGACATTCCCAAACTAGACTTATATGGATCAACTAGGGTCTTTCAACCGGTTATAGTGTGGCTGTGGGGTTGAATGAGGTTACACAAAGAATATGGACATTTGGAGTTCAAACTCACCAATCATGCTAGAATATATCCCTATTACCACACAATGTTCTTTTATCGCTTAAATGCAACCCTCTAGGAAATCATTTAACCCACATTTGTGCCTTCAACGTTACATTCCGTTTGAGCATTTTTAACATAATACAATCCCTATTATGGCACTTCAAGTACAATCTTTCTTTTAATTTTTTTTCTTTTAACAATTTCCCAATCACAATGTTGTACTCTATTTGAGTTGTTACAATTTCCCTTTCTTAGGCATTTAGGGCACATAACTAAGGTTCTTACCCTTTCCTTGCATATTTTTCAACAATTATTTCATTTTACCGGCTATAGGACCATTTTAACTCTTTTCATCACTACCATTTCCCATCCTAACATGATTAGTATAAGGGTAGGCATGTGTTTAGGCTATTGGGTATATGGTTTGAATGTGGTACCAAATGAAAGAGTAAGTGTTTGGCCTCAACTTGGTTTTGGAGCACACAATATGGTATGTGGTGTTTAGGCTATAGAGGTAATTCAATACACATACATTCCCTAATATCACTTCCACAACCATCTAAAAAGGGAATGAAAGCATCCATCACGCAATTCACAAAATGATATGTAAGTCCTATGGCACATGACATAAATGACGAGAGGCATGTTTAAGAATAATCAATAATGCACTAAGAAAACGCACTTTCATGCTTGTGTTTGTGATCTCACGGGTATCTCCACTATTAGAACAAGACATAGGAATAATGAGTCCCCAATACTTAACACCAACGGGTGGGACGAACCCATGATGGTGCAAGCGAAACCTCAAGTATCACCAAACTATATCACAAGGTCAAAGCATATATAAGGAACTCGTCAAAAGCACACTCTAGGAGCATCATACCCATACTGGATACAGTTTGAAAAATGGACAAGCGACAAAATTGAAAAATTGGACACTAAACTGTACAAGGCGTAGGCGTAATGCACCCCCAAACCAAAACTCAACAATGTCCCCATTGTTGGAAATAACAAGCATAATCTCAATAAATGGCGGAATGAGGGTTCAACACCCCCAAACCGACTCTAGACATACATTCGACCATGCTCATTCAAATAACAAAACTAAATCGCATTCATTGAAAGCTTAAGTACAAAACCGAAGGTAGAAAACTCCATTTAGAAGGAAGATCGTTCGATGTCCATGCGTGTTGTTGTGTGCTTCCCAAAAGATGCACAACCTAGCTTAAAACCACACAACAACTCTACCAAACGAATATCAAATGCAAAAAGAAAAGAAAAATAAGTCTAAGCCGTTTAAAAGAAAATACAAATACAAGCGATAATAGTAAGTAGTCCTAGAATAATAACAATAAACAAAAAGGAATGGATGGTCAATCTTCGTCGGAAAACTTCCTCTCCAGTTCACTGGCGATCCTTTTTCCCTTAGGGTCGATCTCTGATCTGATCCGCTCTTCATGCTCCCTCATGGATCTCTCCATTGCAGCTTGGAGCTCTCCCCCATATGGGTCAATGTCTGGGCCCCCTGAAGGAGGTGAGAAAGCAGCTGGCCTCTTCTTCTTCTGTGGATAACTTGGAAGACTGAGTGCCTCCCTCATGTCAGTGAGGTTGCCCCAAATGTCAGTAAAATACTCATTGGCTTCCGCCCTGCTCTTAGTAATCTGCCTCCTGTTTTCGATGACCTCGGTCCTGAAGTTCTCCAATCCTGTAAGCAAGGTCTGCCAAGGGACCTATCCAAACGTCTCCTGCGTGGGTGGGGAAGCAGCGGGCCTATAATCACCATATTCGAGGTAAACCGGCTCCAAATCTGGTTGTTCTGGGATGTCTTCAGCCTGTCTGCTCGTGCTACCCCCTCGGGCAGGTTTCGTCCTCCCTGTTCGGACCCTGACACCAGAGGGGTCCCGCTCTCTGACTTGGTCATTCCATGTGAAATGCCCAACTTGCCCCAAACCACATTCGAAAGGATCAGATCCAATATCCACCCCGGCAGTCCTGTAAAATGCGGTGATGAGGCTAGGGAAGATGAGTGGCTGCTTGACCACTCTGACACCTCCCAACTCAAGTATCTCCCTCTTGACTAGAAAGCCTATATCGACCAACTGATTCTGCAGTATACAGTACAGGATCATTGCTGCATTGAAGTTCACTGAAGTCCTGTGCTTTCTGGGGATCAGCGAATGGGAGATGAACACATGTCAGAAACCCAACTCACTCTTTAAGTTGGTGTGCTTCATGCTGTGATCAGGCGCCACCCAAAAATCCATTGGACGGATCACTAATTGATTTGCAAAATCCATATTTTGTGTCACAAAAAATTCACTCCAAGTTACCCCCTGCTTTAAACGTCTGACTGCTTCGGGATCAACTGGAAGCTTAGTCCTATAGTACCTGTTAATGTCCGCTATAGTCATCCAGACTTCTACCCCGCAGGACCAGAACCGAAGAAGTGCGCTGAAAAGTTTCAGGTACTATTCCAGCAAAGAATTCCTCGACCACACGTCGACAATACATCGGGAGGGGGAGGGGGGGCTAACAAAGGTTTCCCATC
Source organism: Dipteronia sinensis (assembly GCA_033220585.1). Lineage (NCBI taxonomy): Eukaryota > Viridiplantae > Streptophyta > Magnoliopsida > Sapindales > Sapindaceae > Dipteronia > Dipteronia sinensis. The sequence continues at coordinate 37,558,295 of CM065643.1, forward strand.
CCCTTGTTTCAACCATTAGAGGAAGTGAGGTGCTCTCCAGCTCTTCAACTTCTATCCCCCTTTCCACCACGACGTCTCGTTCCATGAAATATTCTAAATGGTCCTCGAAGTCTGGGTGTCTGATGCATGGTGGTGGAACTTGGGGTCCCCTCCTCGGTCTCCGTTCGGAACCCTGATTGCCTTGCCTAGTTGATTGCCTGGTTCTTCCTGACATCTGCACAATAAACAACAGTTTTAGGGGAATATTCAGATCAAAGAACCATGAGGTTATGATGAAGGAATTTGAAAGGACACATATTCTGCCAGGAGGATAAAGTGCGGGTGTAGTGCGGGTGAATGACCCGCACTGTACCCGCACTCTAACTCGTTTTCAGATACCAGCACATGCAGAATTGCCATTCATGTTTCATTTCGTAATCTCAGCACATCATCGACCGAAATAATACCAATATGACTCTAACTCATGTATAGGAGTCCATTCAACCCATATAAACCCAAATTCATAATTTGAATATCCAATTGCAATAGAAAATCAATGTAACAATGAACACATCACATGCATAATCAGATAACACCCATCATTCCATCCTCTTAGATAGTCAATAGGTAGTTAGACATTAGCAAAAGCAAAATCAAAAGTTCAAAACCTTGAATCATGAAGTTCATGCATAAGAGGAGAAAGAATCTTGATAAAAGGGTTAGGGTTTTGGATTAGAGAGATATGTAATGAATTTAGAGGAAGAATTCATACCTTGGTTGCCAAAAAATCGAAAACGTGGCATACACGGAATACCTTTCAATTGAGACGAGGGAAAAATTTGAAATTTGCTGTTTTGTTTTGCTTTTGTGGCAAAATCGAGCCCTAGAGAACGACATGCAGTATATATACCGCGCGACCAAAGTGCGGGTGGAGTGCGGGTGACTAACTCGCACTATACCCGCACTTTATTACCTGATGCCTTCGGAGTGCGGGACGAGTGCGGGTGACTTACCCGCACTGTACCCGCACTGTTCCCCTAGACTGACTCCTGGACTCTGCCCTGCAACTGTATATGCAAGAAAACTAAAACTTTTACACATTGTCAAGCATTATGTACCAAAAGTTTACATAGACAAAAACTAACCATCCGAAAAGTAAAAATAAAAATACTAAAATTAATTCAAAAGTGAGTGCAATGCACTCAAAGTGGGACCCGGTCAACCAAATGAGGTTTGACCGGAATGGGGAGCACATTCAACTTGGCCACCCAAACCGGTGCCAACTGCCTATGCACTGCATCTCTCCCCACTTTCCTCATTTGTCTAACTAGGTCCTTTCGAACCCATATTTGTTTAACCCTTGGTGGGTTCATCCTAGACCCAACTCTACTTGCTTTGAACCTTTGGAAACTAAAGCAATAAGCCTTAGTATGCCCTCTTTTGGCCCAAAAGTAATAAGTAACAGGACGGTTAGGGAAACTCCCTGTTCGATTGTTGGCGTGGGCCCCTTTTTGTTGTCCGTATCTGAGGGATTTGACATTGTTTTCTATCACAACGAGTTGCTCAATCAAATCGCACTCCTTGACCTTGGCCCGCTTCAACTCATCTTCTTTTGTGCTCAACCGTTCTTGCAATTCCCTTACCGCTTTTGCGGACTCCTCCACACCTAGTTGAAGTTTCCTTATCCTTCTCCCATTGTCTTCCTCAAATTCTTCTGAGAGTTTTGCCAACCCTTCTAGGTTCTTGGAGACTAACTCCTCTTTGGTGGTGAGCTCCACTACCTGCTCCTTTAAACCATTGTTCACTGTTGAGAGATCATGCAATTTCTTCTTCAACTGTCCATTTTCGGTCTTAAGCAAATAAACCTCCAGTTTGAGCTTTGTGTTGTCTTTCTCAAGCTCACCTAATTGTTCGAAGATTTCAGTACTTGATTCCTCCTCTTCAAATTCTGACTCTTGCCTTTCCTTAATGCAGTATTGGTTTCCCAATTCCATCTCCTTAACTCCCTCTAAAGCTTGCACAAGGGTGAGCACCTGGCTTCTTTTCTTTCTGGAATTTGGTGCCTCCAAGACCAAACAATCTCTGACTTGGCTTGTTCCGGGGGATGTTACCTTGAAGTTAACACTTTTGCCTCCACAGCTGAAGGAAATGTCCCTAGAAAAAATATCAACTACCATACCCGCTGTGGTCATTCCATGAATGACCTCCGCAAAAGTAGTTTCCAGTCCCTACCACTGGATTCTCCTTGATGCAATTCAACACAACAAATTCTACCGGCACCATCAAACCGTGCACATTCATGTAAACTTCCTCCACAATACCAACTGGGGTGATGGAAGAATTGTCCGCCATAATGAGAGTCTGGGAGGTAGGCTTGATCGACTGAATCTTCAGTTGTTCGTATACCTCTAATGGCATCATATTGATGCTAGCCCCCATATCAAGCCCTTCTCCCATCTTTGGTGAACTCTCAATTTGTACCTCTATGATGAAACTTCTAGGGTCCTCAAGTTTAATGGGTAAGTTTATGCCACTTCCCCTATCTTTATTAACTGTGACCTCTACCACGCTTCCCTCGGTTTCATCAACTCCCAACTGGACAACCTCTAACACGTTAACATGTTCATCGGAGCTTGATGCCTTCTCCTTATTCTTGACCAATGCATCAAAAATCTGTGCCAACTGAGTTTCCATCTTCTTCAGTGACGCTCCATGACTATTTGCTCTCTGATCATTGGACTGCATGTAAGCTAACATTCGTTGCTCAGAGGCATGCAAGGTGTTCTTGAGAGCTTCTGACCCGATACCAACCGTTTTGATCACTGTGCTTACTATCTCCTCTAGAGACTTGTCCTTTGGTTGGCTAGCGGAAGCTTGGGAATTAAAGTTGGGTGGTGGGTTACTACTTGAACTTCCCCATTGATTGTTATTGTTAGCCCCTCCTTGATTGTATCTATTGTACCCACGGTTTTGGTACCCTTGATTATTGTTTCCACCTTGGAAATTGTTGTTGCCACCTTGGTAAGTTGTTGCTCCTAGGTGGTTGTTGTTGGACCAAGACAAGTTTGGGTGGTTTCTCAACCCTGGATTATATGTGTTTGAATATGTGTCATTCCTTGGCCTTGGGAATTCCCCAAGGGCTTGGGCTTGCTCTTCTTGCCCAAAATGACCTTCTCCTCCTTCTATCTCCCCCATGACTTGACTCACTCCTTGGGAGGACCCTGGTTTTCCGGTTATAAGCTCCTTGATCAATTGGAGTTCTTTGTTCATTCTGGACATCTGAATCTGAACTTGGGTATCCTGACCTAGGCAATCTTCTCCAAGATGTCATACGCCTCAACTGCCCTCTTGTCTGCTATTGTACCTCCGCATGCATTGTCCACTAGCATTTCTGTTATCGGTGAAAGTCCACTATAGAAAGAATTAACCTTCAACTCAGGGTGGTATGTATGCGGTGGCATTTGTGCTAACAACAAGTTGAACCTCTCCCATGCCTCATGGAATGGTTCACCGTCCTCCTCAACCAATGATGCTATCTTCAACCTTAGGTCCTTTGCTTTCTGCGACGGAAAATACTTGTTGAAAAAGACCTTGCACACCTGACTCCATGTCACCAGCGATCCTGGCCTCAAGTTCATGTACCATGTCATGGCGGCATCTTTCAGACAATACTGGAAACACAAGAGATGAAGCTACTCTCTTGTCAATACTGCTTGGCGAGCCATTACCGGGAAGGTTTCTAGGGTGGCTTCATACTGCTTCATAAATTGGAGGCAATCCTCGGTAATCCGCCCACTAAACTGATGGTAGGAGGCTAATGTGCATAGTCTTCAACTCATACTGCCTTGTTACATCATCCAGTACTATGGCAGTGGGCACATTACCTACAAACGGGAGAGTGTACTCGCCCATGGTGAGACCTAGTTGTTCATTCCCATGTACACTTCCCTCATGCTCTCGAGCCTGCAGCTCATTCTGATTCTGATCGTTCCTGTCTTCCCTATTCTGCCCAGGGTAATCCATAGGAACACCGGCGTCCATGTTTCCCTCTAACTGACCGGTTCTTCTACCCAACTGATTGGATGCAAGTGGGTATACAAGAGGAAAAGAGGTATGGATGGAAAGGTGGAAACTTTTAAAGCTAGATTGGTAGCTAAAGGTTACACACAGAAAGAAGGTATCGATTACGAGGAAACCTCAATGAGTACTATTATATAGCATAGTCTATCATCGATAGTTTGGTGGTATTCATTTGTTAATCGATAGAGGACTTCATTTATAGATATGGACATCATGGCTCTATTTATTAAATGAGAGTATAATATCATCATATGGATGTTTTGAGGTATTGGATATTAAATCTCAACGTTGAGTTTTCAATAATGATTATTGAAGACATGGCTTCTGGACAAGTCAAAATATCCAAGTTCAAAATGTAGTCATATGAGGAAATATGGTAACTTGGAGAGCTATAGGCGGTCTATGAGCTCTTGGCGATTACTGATATTATTCACGAGGATACACCATCTCCTATAAGATTGTCTAGGGTATGAATGAGAAACATCTCCTTATTCTATCTTTATTTAAGAGTTCAATTTTAGCTCTTTAGTGGAATGAGTTAAAATTAATAGATCGGACCTAAGTGAATCATTTTTTGATTGTGATTAGGTTATGTCTATTGAAGCTTAAATTTAGATAGCCCGCCAAGATCCACAATCCACACGTACTTGCATGGATCACTTGATATATTCTACCGGACCAATTTATGGGTCCATCTAGAATTGCATTTAATATATTAAGAATATAATATGTCTATTATTTATTTAATGGGCTGCACTATTATATTAATATATTAAAAGGAGACATGTGGACTTGTTTCTTTTAGTAAGAATAAGTCTGGTTCACATGTGGGCTTTTATTTAAAGTCTAATGGATTAAATAAAATAAGAAAAATAATATTGGGCCTATATATACATGGTGTGGGCGGCAAAGCTAAATAAAATAGCCCAAGATATTATTTTATTTTATTGTTTTGATTAAATGGGAATTAATTAATTATTTAATTAATTAATAGTTTAAATCAAAATCTTTTCCTGATCAGTAAAATAAATACTATGTGTTGGATTAGGGTTGGAATTCTTTTAAGTGATAGGAGTCCAAATATGGTAAGGATAAAGTCCACATACACTCCTTATTATACAAAGAATTCGGCCACCACTAGTTCTACAAGGGTTAGGATTCTTGAATTGATAGGAATTAGGGAAAAGGACAATTCCTTTTCAAGTAAGGAAATTAACCAACCCTAGATTTCCTATTCAATGAATTCAGCCAACCCTACTTGGTGAAGGAGAAAATTCGGCCAACATATATATATATATATATATATATATATAAGGTTATGAATTTTCAGCCACCATGATAAGCAAAATAGAGAGAGATTTTTGTTTGTTTTGAAAATAAAAAATCCTACTCTATACACATAGATTTTCGGCCAAGAGAGAAAAAGAAAATAAGTTCTCATTCCATAGTACACTTACAAGCCTTTAACATCAAAAGGTTTTGTACACACTTTCGATTTAGGGTTACGCGAGTTTCAATCATATTGATTGTGAATTCAAAAGTGACCGGAACTATTTTTTAGGCTCTTGGTGTTTTACTATTGAAGATCAAGATCAGAAATTCCATACATCCATTCTAAGGTAAGCAATTCGAAGAAAAAAGGAGACCACGCTCCTGGGTGATTCACGTACGTGCTAGGATTGAAGATCTTGCGGATTACCATCGACGTAAGTCAATCAGATCAAGCGACAAGAGGTATTTAACTATAACCGTATATTTGAGTTTAATTAATTAAAGGGTTAAGGTTCAAATCTTTAGAAAAATTTTAAACTATACGAAAATTATTTTTTCGCCTTCCGTTGCGGTTTTAAGCAATTTTTCCCTACAATATCTACACAAGAAATCAATGATAAACATTCACAACAAGAATAGATCTGTAGGAAAAAATCGATATAAAACGCAGCGGAAGAAACGAAAAATAGATTTCGTATGGTTTTAAATTTTTTCTCAAAGTTGAACCTTAACCTTTTAATTAATTAAACTCAAATATATACGGTTAGAGTTAAATACCTCTTAACGCGTGATCCGATTGACTTACGTCGATTGGTAATCCGCAAAATCTTTTCCGATGCCCTTTAACAGTACCCGCGTGAACAGTACTCGCGTAAACAGTGATCCTGAACAATACCAGTATGAACAGTGATCGAAACAGTACCGCGTGAACAGTGATCGTGCACAGTACCCCCGCGTGAACAGTGATCGTGAACAGTACCCCCCGCCGTGAACAGTGATCGTGAACAGTACCTCGATATCTTCCAATCCGAACACGTACGTGAATCACCTAGGAGTGTGGTCTCCCTTTTTCTTTGAATTACAAACCTGAGAATGGATGAACAAAGTTTTCTTTTTCTTTTGTTAGTCACAAAACAATCAAAAGAAGACAAAGATTATTCCGGTCACTTTTGAGTTCTCAATCTAATGATCGAAACTCGCGTGAACCTAATTCGACGTTGTACACACAAGCTTATTGATGAACAAGAAATCAGTGTACTATCAAAAAATAATCTCTTCTCTCTTTTATGTTTAGTAGAATAAAAATTATCCTTTTCTATGAATTATGAAGAAGAAGAAAAATTGAATCATTCAATCAACTAGTGTGGCTGATGAGAAGGTTTTTGCCGTCAGAAAACCGTCCGTCAAAACAATTTATAAAACCTATGCGATGCGTTCACAAGTATAAATACAAGTAAAGCGGCAAGCACGGGTGTCGTCCACTGAGATCGGGGTAGCGGTGATAAGATTAGGATTAATATAACTAGTATGCATAAAAGTAAAAGTTATGGTGAATGAAAATACAATATAAACTAAACTATGAAAGCAAATAAATGGATGACAATGGAGGGATGAATGAATGATGATGGAACTATGGAGTTGATGGACTCGTAAGTGAATATTGGGGCAATTGCAACAAACTCTCAAGTATGTACGTTTTGACAAATGTAACCAACCTAGGGTGTATAGTGTTGGTATATATCTATAGTAAGAGGTCAACCTAGGGTGTATAGCGAAGACCTCCTACTAGAGATTAGTCCCTCCTAAGCAACCAACAGTGGCTAGTTACTCAATTGGGACATGTTCCATGAATGCTCATCTATCTAGCTATGACTCAACCTATTACTAATGTAGCCATCCTAGGATGTATAGTGATGGCTTCCAATTCTCTCACAAGTGGCTGACCTAGGATGTATAGTGAAGGCCACCCGTTTGAGATTGGATGAGGCTTTAGGTTATCAACCGAATTCTACTCGAAGGTTAGTTCTCGTAGAATCACTAAAGTAGCCAACCTAGGGTGTATAGTGGAGGCTTCTAATTCTCTCACAAATGGCTAACCTAGGATGTATAGTGAACGCCACTAATTCGAGATTAGATTAAGAGCATGGTTATAGAGCCGGATTTCCGGAAATCCTTCCATTCAATGGAGCATAAGACAACCTAATTGCCTACTCAAGTAATCCAAATCAATCATGCTAAGAGAGTGTATCCAAGCAAGTCAATAATGGAAATCAATACAAGCAATGGAATGTAACATAGAGATAGAATAAATATAACACATAGAGTTTATTTACAAGCCCAAAATATCCATCAAACAAATAACATCAACCCCATAGTGGGGTATTTTAGCTACTCATGTTCTATTACAAACAAATAAACTAAGAGAGAGAGTAGAGATAACCCTTGAAGATTGATCTCTTTCCTTGAAGCTTGAATCCAAGTCTCCTAGTTGCCTTTGATTAAGTAGAGATGGTTTGGATGATAGGGAGATGTGTTACTAGCTTAGAATACAAGTGTGGGGCGGTATGGTGATCTTTTGGTTCGTTCCCATCCTTTTCTATTTATAGAGGATGGGAAAATAGGTCACTTAAGCTTGAAACCAGAAGCTGTCGCGCACAGAGTGCGGGTGGAGTGCGGGTGAATTACCCGCACTGCAAAGGTTTTCTTCATCTTCAGTTCTCTAATCTGGGCAACAGTGCGGGTGGAGTGCGGTTGGATTACCTGCACTTTACCCGCACTATACTCGCACTATACTAGCACTCTGGTGTCAGGTGTAAATCCACTCCTCTGTCTTGAGCAATAGTGCGGGTGGAGTGCGGTTGGATTACCCGCACTTTACCCTCACTTTATCTGTCAGGTACGAATCAGCTCCTCTGTCTTGAGCAAAAGTGCAGGTGGAGTGCGGTTGGATGACCCGCACTTTACCCACACTTTATCTGTCAGGTACGACTCAGCTCCTCTGTCTTGAGCAATAGTGCGGGTGGAGTGCGGTTGGATGACCTGCACTTTACCTGCACTTTATACTTCCTTCATGCGTCAGGTCCCGGCTATGGGAAGGAGTACGGTTGGAGTGCGGTTACGACCCGCACTTGACCCGCACTTTTGAGCTGCTTATGTTCCTTGTCTTCCCTTTTGCCCCTTTTCTGCCGGAACCACTGCAATTAGCTTCTAACAACAGAATTACATCTATTGCCTGCAATTAGCACAAATGAGCCTATTATACATAAAATATATAGAAAATACATACAAGAACGAGAAGAAGGAATAGGAATGAGTGCCGAAATATACAACAATTTAGGCACGATCAGTGGCCGAATTCTATATGTGGTATTATACAGGTGGCCGAAATTTTGCTTCCTCTTTTATTTAGGGTTGCCGAAATCTTCCTCTGAATGGGACTAGGGTTGCCGCAAATCACATACCAAAAAGAGTTTGTGTTGCACCCTAATTTCCATCAACCTTTAGACTTCAAAACCTAATCCAACTCATAGATATTTTTATTCTTTTATTGACTAAATAAAAAGACTTCTTACTTGATTAAATAAATAAAATTAATTACTTATTTTCTTATCAAACAAGTCTTTTACTTTTAATATACTACTACCAATAGTATAACTTTAGGAAATATATTTCCTGATCAGAAAAAGATTTGTTTCTTAATTAAACAATTAATTAATTCTTATTTAATTAAAACAATGAAACAAAATAATATATTAGGTTAATATATACACCTTGCCGCCCCACTTATATAAATGGGCCATATATTATTTTCTTATTTCATTTGATCCATTGGACTTTAAATAAAAGCCCACATGTGAACCAGACCCATTCTTACTAAAAGAAACAAGCCCACATGTCTCCTTTTAATATATTAATATAATAGTGCAGCCCATTAATTAAATAATAGACATATTATATTCTTGATATATTAAAAACAATTCTAGATGGACCCTTAAATCGGCCCGGTAGAATATATCAAGTGATCCATGCAAATACGTGTGGATTGGGGATCTTGGCGAGCTATCTAAATTTAAGCTTCAATAGACACAACCTAATCACAATCAACAAATGATTCACTTAGGTCCAATCTATTAATTTTAACTCATTCCACTAAAGAGCTAAAATTGAACTCTTAAATAAAGATAGAATAAGGAGATGTTTCTCATTCATACCTTAGACAATCTTATAGGAGATGGTGTATCCTCGTGAATAATATCAGTAATCGCCAAGAGCTCATAGACCGCCTATAGCTCTCCAAGTTACCATATTTCCTCATATGACCACATTTCGAACTTGGATACTTTGACTTGCCCAGAAGCCATGTTTTCAATAATCATTATTGAAAACTCAACATTGAGATTTAATATCCAATACCTCAAAACATGCATATGATGATATTATACTCTCATTTAAATAAATGGAGCCACGATGTCCATATCTATAAATGAAGTTCTCTATCGATTAACAAATGTATACCACCAAACTATCGAGGATAGACTATGCTATATAATCGTACTCATTGATAGCTCTAATGATAACACTTGCAACCATAAGTCTATCATTTATCTCAGGATTAAGATAGACTCTCTGATTGTCCTCTTCAATGAAAAGACTTATATCTAGTGACGGTTCCAGATAAAGTATTTCATTGTGATCAAGTTAAATGAACCTAGTGCACTAGATTCTTTTACTCGAAAACCTTTCGATGATTTTAGACTCATCATATTCATTTGATCCCACTCAAATGCTAGTAAAAGAATTCTACAACTTTAACAAGATAGAGGTGCCCAACCTTTAACTTAAGTTGTGAACGTTATTCAAGACTAACTAAAGAATTGTGTCTACCTCATACATATTCGGATGTATGAACAATTCTTCATATCTCATAGTCTTTTGACCTTATGATTATTTACCTTGACAATTATAATAATAAATGCTATAAGTAATTGTAAGAATCAGAATTCACTTTATTAATATGAGAAGATTGTCAATTACAATATTACACTCTTGCCATTGAGCATAATCCTAACAATCTCCCACTTGCTCTATAGCAAGTGTGTCATATCTCTCATTCCCATGTTCTCTAGATGTCCATCAAAGCTCTTCTGAGGTAGAGCCTTTGTGAAAGGATCCGCTAGATTTTCTGCTGACGCGATTTTGGTGATCGTCACGTCTCCCCTATGAACAATTTCCCTCAAAAGGTGATACTTCCTTTCAATGTGTTTACCTCTCTTATGACTTCTTGGTTCTTTCGAATTAGCCACTGCACCACTGTTGTCACAGTGTATAGTGATCTACTTATTCGCCCTAGGAACCACTTCTAAGTCAATCAAGAATTGGCAGAGCCAAACAGCCTCTTTGGCAGCTTCGCATGCAACAACATACTCAGCTTCAATGGTGGAATCAGCAATACAAGATTGCTTGATACTCCTCCATATGACTGCTCCTCCTCCAATGGTAAACACAGATCCTGATGTGGATTTTCTGGAGTCAGAATCCGACTGGAAATCAAAATCTGTATACCCAACGGGAATTAAATCCCCTTCAGAGTATACAAGCATATAATCTCTAGTTCTTTTGAGATACTTGAAAATATGCTTGACTGCCGCCCAATGATCAGGACCAGGTTTCGATTGAAACCTGCTAACTATGCCAACAGCAAAACAAATATCTGGTCTAGTACAGAGCATTCCATACATGAGACTTCCAACTGCCGAGGCATATGGAACTCTACTCATGAATTGCTCTTCATGCTCATTCTTAGGTGCTTGACCCTTAGAAAGTTCGATTCCATGTCTAAAAGGTAACATACCTTTCTTGGAGTCTTGCATGGTGAATCTAGACAAGATTTTATCAATGTATGAAGCTTGGGATAATGCAATCGTTCTATTCTTTCTATCCCTTATTACTTGGATACCAAGAATATAACTTGCTTCTCCTAAGTCCTTCATATCAAATTGTTTTGCTAACCATTCTTTCACTGATATCAATACACCTACATCGTTTCCAATGAGTAGTATATCATCAACATAAAGAATGAGGAAAACTAACTTGTCGCCTTTGATCCTCTTGTATACACAAGGTTCGTCAGGGTTTTGAATAAATCCAAAACCCTTTACAGGTTGATCGAACCTTATGTTCCAGGATCTGGATGCTTGCTTTAGTCCATATATGGACTTTTGCAACTTGCATACTCTTTCTTCTTGGCCTTTTTTCAATAAATCCCTCTGGTTGCATCATGTAGATGCTTTCGTCAAGACTTCCATTAAGGAAAGCTATCTTGACGTCCATTTGCTAAATCTCTAGGTCTAGAGATGCTCCAATGGATAAGAGTATCCTAATGGATTTAAGCATGGCCACAGGTGAGAAGGTTTCCTCGTAATCGATACCTTCTTTCTGTGTATAACCTTTAGCTACTAGTCTAGCTTTAAAGGTTTCCACCTTACCATCCATACCTCTTTTCCTCTTGTATACCCACTTGCACCCAATGGGTTTTATCCCTTTAGGCAAGTCTACAAGGGACCATACTTTGTTATTGAACATCGATTCAATCTCGGATTGCATTGCCTTTTGCAAATGACGACAATCAACATCCTCCATAGCTTCCTTGTACGTGTAGGGATCATCGTCGTCTGGGAGATTCTCAATAGATTCTCCAAGACCGATGTATCTTTCTGGTTATGTTCTAACCCTCCCACTACGACGAGGAATGGTAGGTTGTTGATCTTGTGTTGGAGTGGAACTTACAATTGGGATGGTTTGTGAAACCTCTTGTGGAATTGTATCTCCTGACATCTCATTCAGGACAATTCTACTTTTGGGCACAAAATTATTCATATAGTCCTTTTCAAGAAATGAAGCATTTGTTGAAACAAATATTTTTAGATCAGAAGGACTATCGAAATAATATCCTTTAGTTCCTTTTGGATACCCCACAAATATACATGTTTCCGAACGGGACTCCATCTTTTCTGTCTTTCCTTTCAACACATGTGTAGGACAACCAAATATCCTCATGTGTTGTAAACTAGGCTTTCGCCCAATCCACAATTCATATGGGGTTTTAGGGACAGATTTAGATGGTACATCGTTTAGAATATATATTGTTGTTTGTAGAGCATATCCCCAAAAAGAAATAGGAAGTGTTGAATAAGTCAACACCGATCTAACCATCTCTAAAAGAGTCCTATTTCTCCTTTCTGCTACCCCATTTTGTTGAGGTGTACCTGGTGCAGAAAGCTGAGAAACTATCCCATTATCAATAAGATATTGCTGAAACTCTCCAGATAGATATTCTCCACCACGATCAGATCTCAAGATTTTTATATGTTTCTCAAGCTGATTTTCTACTTCAGCTTTGAATGCTTTGAACATATCAAATGCATCCGACTTATGTCTCATGAGATACACATAACCAAATCTTGAGTAATCATTTGTGAAGGTGATGAAGTACTCATATCCACCTCTAGCTTGAATGCTCATAGGACCACATACATCAGTGTGTACTAGTCCTAAACATTCAGTGGCTCTTGTACCTTTGGTATTGAACGGCCTTTTGGTCATTTTACCTTCCAAACAAGATTCACAAGTTGGTAGATCATCAACCTTTAAGTCACTTAAAGGTCCGTCACATACCAATCTTTTAATCCTATTAAGGTTAATGTGACCTAAGCGTAAATGCCAAAGATAGGTTTCATCTTTTGATAATTTTACTCTTTTATGATTAGGTTCCGTTATTTCTGTGTCTAATGAGTGAGAGATATTTCTATGCAAAAAGAATAAACCGTTTTCCAATGTACCTTTGCAAACAACTTTGTCATTCTTACTAATAATAAAAGCTTTATTAAAAGTAACCGAATATCCAAATTTATTTAAACAAGAAACTGAAATTAAATTCCTCTTGAATTGAGGTACATAATAAACGTCTATTAAATCTAAATGCCTACTAGAATCTAAAATAACTCTAATATCTCCCATTGCACTTGCAGACACTAACGTTCCGTTGCCCAAGCGCAAATTTACTTCATCTTCATTCAACCTTCTCTTTTCCTGAAACCCCAGCAAGGAATAACAAACATGATTACTGGCTCCAGAGTCTATGATCCAAGAATCAGTAGAATCTGCCAGAAAACATGTTTCTAGATAATTAACATTACCTTCTTCCTTCTTTTTCTGGGACTTTGGGCAATCTCTTTTCCAATGTCCCTTTTCACCACAAAGGAAGCATTTCCCTTTGATCTTGGTTACTTTCTTGGTTTCCTTCTTGGTAGGCCCAAGATGCTTTTTCTTTTGTTGTTTCTTGACCTTCTTACGGGTCTTAACAGTAGCAACTTTACCAACCAAATGAATCTCTTGACCTTTGTTTTTCACAAGGATCTTTTCAGCGCTTTGAACATCTTGCATCAGGCCCTGCAAGGTGTATTCCTTTTTGTTCAAGGTGTAGTCCAACTTGAACTGATCAAAGGAATCTGACAGTGAGTTAACTACCATATCAATTTTGGTCTCACCATCAATCTCAGCACCATTTAGTTCAGCAATATTGTGATGTGCTATGACTTTCATCATGTGATCTTTCACAGATTGTCCAGGTTTCATCCTAAGATCCATAAAAGCAGTCACTGCCTCTCTCTTAGTCGTCCTAGACCTCATAGCAAACATTTCCTCTAGAGACAACATTATATCAGCAGCGGACTCCATTCCTTCATGTTGCTGTTGCAACACGTCGGAGATAGTGGCCATAATATAACATTTTGCCATATCATCAGAAGTCTTCCACTGCTCATACTCATCTCTTTGCATCACACTAGATTCATTATTAGGAAGGGGTGGTTTAGGAGTAGTCAGAACAAATTTATGTTTTTCACTTTGCAGCAACGACCCAATTTTCCATTTCCATGTGACATAATTATCTCCAGTTAAGGTGTTATCTTTCAGGATGTTCATAAGTGATGGGGTCATGATTTCTGATTAAAACAAAAACATATATAAGTAAATAATCATGATAATAGCACTTTTAAAAATTTATCTTGAATTAAAATAAATAATTCAATCATAAAAATTCAACGGTGATCCAACACCCATAAATATTACGTCTCCTTCGGGAGTTCGCACTATTTACTAGTTAGACTAGGTCCCACCTAATTGTTAACATAACAACCAGTGTTTTCAATTTTAGCCTTGTAATTTTTATTAACAAGAACTCTTGGGGGGATATTAATAAAATTACATTGAGTGTGTTACCAAGATATCGACCCTCAATTTTCTCTCACGAAAATCCCTCCTTGGGGAGTAGATTTCGTTTAAGTCAATTGTCTAGTCTATCCTTGTAAGGAAATATATTGTAAAATTCTATTTATGGATGCCCCTTGGGGGGATTACCAAAAATAATAAAACTCAACTAATCATGGAGGCCATAGGCGTTCTTGCACACCTTCTCCCACTCAATTATTTAAGGCGTGTGATTAAATCCCAAAGAATGATTTTTACCAAGTTATCTAGATGCCAATTAGATACCTAAATCATTCAATGCATGTTCATACCAAAAGAGATATATGAGTGGCACTCCTATTCTAAAATGTCATGTTATCATACAACAACAAATATTGTAATATTTAAGCAAAAATTAAATAGCAACAATTTTGGCCCATCCTAGAAAAGCAAGTAAATTACAATTGTTAGGAATACAAGATCTTCAGGTGGCCATCAACCATACGCTCATCCCTCGGCCTCCTCCCATGGACGTGCACAGCCCACAACCCCACAAAAGGGCTGCCTTGCGCAGCCCATAACGCCACACAAGGCTGCTGTGCGCAGCCCACCAAGGATTGGGCTTGCCATGCGCAGCCCAATCCAGTCCTAGGGTGCGCACGGTGCTCGTTCTCGGTTCCGGTTGCTTCGTTTTTCTTCGTGTCTTCGAATTTTCAATACCCGAATACATTACATCATATTACGAATAAATTATTGCAGCAAGTTTTTTTTATTTTTTTTATTTTACTGCAGTAAGATTTATAAAAAATATACTGCACCTGATTACAAAAAAAAAATACTGCACTTATTTTACATACAAAAAAAAATAAAACCCTAACAACTACCAAGAAGGAATTATGGCGATAATAGACCACCCTTCTTGTTACAAATCCGAAACAAAAATTACATTGAAATTCTAGGACCAAAATCGAGCAATAACTAATTCACTTTATAAAACATATATAAATCCATACATTCAACATGTAATTATATATGTGAATACCTAGAGTGTCATCTCTTTTTAAAACATGTATAATCATAATAAAAAAGAAATAGATTCATGTATATAGTACCCCCGCCGTGAACTAGTGATCGTGAATAGTACCCCCGCCGTGAACAGTGATTGTGAACAGTACCCCCGTCGTGAACAGTGATCGTGAACAGTACCGCGAGATCTTCCAATCCGAACACGTACGTGAATCACCTAGGAGCGTGATCTCCCTTTTTCTTTGAATTGCAAACTTGAGAATGGATGAACAAAGTATTATTTTTCTTTTGTTAGTCACAAAACAATCAAAAGAAGACAAAAATTATTCCGGTCACTTTTGAGTTCTCAATCTAATGATCGAAACTCGCGTGAACCTAATTCGATGTTGTACATACAAGCTTATTGATGAACAAGCAGTCAGTGTACAATCAAAAAATAATCTCTTCTCTCTTTTATGTTTAGTTGAATAAAAATTATCCTTTTTTATGAATTTAGAAGAAGAAGAAAAATTGAATCATTCAATCAACTATGGTGGCCGAATTCTATATGTGGTATTATATAGGTGGCCGAAATTTTGCTTCCTCTTCTATTTAGGATTGCCGAAATCTTCCTCTAAATGGACTAGGGTTGCCGCAAATCACATACCAAAAAGAGTTTGTGTTGCACCCTAATGTCCATCAACCTTTAGACTTCAAAACCTAATCCAACTCATAGATATTTTTATTCTTTTATTGACTAAATAAAAAGACTTCTTATTTGATTAAATAAATAAAATTAATTAATTATTTTCTTATCAAACAAGTCTTTTACTTTTAATATACTACTACCAATAGTATAACTTTAGAAAATATATTTCCTGATCAGAAAAAGATTTGTTTCTAAATTAAACAATTAATTAATAAATTAACTAATTCTTATTTAATTAAAACAATGAAACAAAATAATATATTAGGTTAATATATACACCTTGCCGCCCCACTTATATAAATGGGCCATATATTATTTTCTTATTTCATTTAATCCATTGGACTTTAAATAAAAGCCCACATGTGAACCAGACCCATTCTTACTAAAAGAAACAAGCCCACATGTCTCCTTTTAATATATTAATATAATAGTGCAGCCTATTAATTAAATAATAGACATATTATATTCTTGATATATTAAAAACAATTCTAGATGGACCCTTAAATCGGCTCAGTAGAATATATCAAGTGATCCATGCAAATACGTGTGGATTGGGGATCTTGGCGGGCTATCTAAATTTAAGCTTCAATAGACACAACCTAATCACAATCAACAAATGATTCACTTAGGTCCAATCTATTAATTTTAACTCATTCCACTAAAGAGCTATAATTGAACTCTTAAATAAAGATAGAATAAGGAGATGTTTCTCATTCATACCCTAGATAATCTTATAGGAGATGGTGTATCCTCGTGAATAATATCAGTAATCGCCAAGAGCTCATAGACCGCCTATAGCTCTCCAAGTTACCATATTTCCTCATATGACCACATTTCGAACTTGGATACTTTGACTTGTCCAGAAGCCATGTTTCAATAATCATTATTGAAAACTCAATGTTGAGATTTAATATCCAATACCTCAAAACATCCATATGATGATATTATACTCTCATTTAATAAATGGAGCCACGATGTCCATATCTATAAATGAAGTCCTCTATCGATTAACAAATGTATACCACCAAACTATCGAGGATAGACTATGCTATATAATCGTACTCATTGATAGCTCTAATGATAACACTTGCAACCATAAGTCCATCATTTATCTCAGGATTAAGATAGACTCCCGGATTGTCCTTTTTAATGAAAAGACTTATATCTAGTGACGGTTCTAGATAAAGTATTTCATTGTGATCCAGTTCAATGCACCTAGTGCACTAGATTCTTTTGCTCGAAATCCTTTCGATGATTTTAGACTCATCATATTCATTTGATCCCACTCAAATGCTAGTAAAAGAATTCTACAACTATAACAAGATAGAGGTGCCCAACCTTTAACTTAAGTTGTGAACGTTATTCAAGACTAACTAAAGAATTGTGTCTACCTCATACATATCCGGATGTATGAACAATTCTTCATGTCTCATAGTCTTTTGACCTTATGATTATTTACCTTGACAATTATAATAATAAATGCTATAAGTAATTGTAAGAATCAGAATTCACTTTATTAATATGAGAAGATTGTCAATTACAATATTACACTCTTGCCATTGAGCATAATCCTATCAAAGGTACCTGCCTTGGAAAGGCTCCGAATATATACATCGAGGTACTAGGTACCAAGTGAAAGTCAAGGCAGTACCAAGGAGGGAATCGGGATACCGGGTTGCTTGACTGATGTCGAGGCACTTGAGGGGTGCTGGGTGTGCGATCTACTATTGTACGGGTCTTGAGTTGATATCAGGAGCTTCATTATGGCAAGGTATGTACCTTTGTTAGCTCGCGGTACTAGTGTTCTATCTAGATATATAGGTAATCAAGGTTCTGGCCTTACCAAGTATCGGCTTCATCTAGGTAGTGGCGTCGACCTCGCTGGTCACCCGAAAGCTACAACTGGTGCCCATCAGGTTGATACTAGTTGGAAAATTCTCCTTTGGTTCCTTGCCAAAAATCCTTGTTAACAGAAGTCCCCCCTGACTTGAACACCGGTACCAGGTTGGGGTTGGAGTTAGGGTAGATAATACTTGGAGAATTTTTTTTTAGCAACCATCTTGTCGGAGTGAATCTTCTCTTTGCACGCTAATTCAAATGAGTCTTTCATGTGGCTGACCAGGGTAGGCCAAATTCAAAAGAAGGAAATTTTTTTGGAGGCGCACGTTTCCTGACACCTGTTCCCTCCACGTTGCCGATATTCTCGCGGCATTGATTACCCCCATCTGCCCTTTACAAGTAACTATCTCTATATAAATCCTGCTTCTTCAAGGTGTACTCACTTAAGCAAATCTTCGCGAACAAGAGTCTTTGCAAGAAAACCTAACTTTCTCTCCGTTGATCTTCGAATTTTCCCTTCTCTGAGAAACGAAATTTCGGCTTTGTGAATATGTCTTCACCTGATGGCTATAGTATCGAGCAGTTGTTTGGCGGCGACATGGCGGCCAGCGGAAGTCTTTTCCCTAGAAAAATGGGAAAGCGTCAACAGTGATAACATGGACGATGTTCCCTTTCAGCTCCGGCGTTCCAACCGGAATGTGGGAATCGGGACGGGCTTTTTGAACAGTCCCACTGCTCCGGTTGATGTCGATCGAGAGTCATGTGGAGAAACTGGAGCAGTCGTCAGGGTAATCGAAGACCGAGTTGGCGAGGTTACAGATACTGTGGGAAGGATACTCGCCCTTCCTTACGAGTATAGATGCATCCTCGATTCTACCAGCACTTTGGATACTGTGAAGCGCTTGAGGAGGGATTTTAAGATCCCTAAGGATATTTTGATTACCATACCCCCGTCTGGGTATGATATGTATTCTTCAATTCATGGCGAGCTTCCGTTTCATACTGCGGCCTTCGATAGTGGAGTTAGGCTACCTCTCCACCCCACTTTACGTAGGGCGATGTATGCCTTGCAGCTTGCCCCTCTTCAACTAACACCAGGGTTTTAGAGGCACCTAGTGGGGTTCCTGGTATTGTGAAGGGAGCAGTGTGCGAGGGACAACATAGATCGGGAACCGGGACTTGACGAGCTCGGATATATGTTTCAAATTGCTGACAACGCCCCGGGTTCGAAGGAACAGTTCTATGCTCGGGCAAAGAACAACCTGAAATTTGTTGTACTAGGAGCCACGAAGAAGGATACCTCATAAAGGGAGGAATGGGTCATCAGTCAAGGGCGGATGGGGCAACTCGATTCACATCGGAGGAACTAAATTCAAGGTTCCCACCTACTTTAGCGGGAAACCCCCATTGGAGAAAGGTAAGCTCTCCACTGAGTCTGAGAAGATCTTGAAAGCCATCATGGCTAGGAATTATGTTAACCTGCAGTATCCTACCTCGGATGCCTTTGATGCAGGGAGGGTGGAATATTCCCTCCGTATTTCTGACGCACTTCCTGGTAAACATCTTTCTGATTCTCCTTTTGTTGTATTGCTTTATTAACTTTGCTGATATTAACTTGTGGTGTCTTGGTAGTTTTAGCAGTACCTTCATCGATCCCTGAGGTGGAGCTCAACCAGGCTGGGGGCACCGTCGATTCTCCTCCATCCTCCCCTGCCAGGCTTCCTGCCAACTCTGATCTCAATACAGGAGTTGGCATATCTACTGGACTTGGTAAGGTCCCGGCCGAGGTATCTAGATCTCCTGCTCTCCCTCCCACTGTTTTAGTTTGATCACTAGAGGCCTTTACAGCTAAAGTGGGGAGGTATCGAGGTACTTCTGGTTGGGTGTAGGATACGTTACCCATCGGACCAGTCTTCTGCTTCTCCCGTTGTGGCAAATGGTCAATTTAACCCGGTCGAGAAGAGTTCTGACCCTGCTATGGCGAGGCGGGTGGTACCTCGGGATAAGGTGCGATCGAGGTCGAAGGACAGCAACCAGGATGATGTTTTAGCCCACTTTATTGCCTCCTGCCCAGGTGGGAGCTTAGGTATCATGACGGGCATGCCCACCGAACTGCTAATTAGAAGGGAGTCTGCTCTTTTGGCTGAGGTAAGTTGTCTCGTTTTAATCTTCTATCCCGATTAAGGGTGGGAGATATCCTGACTAGTGCTTTGTTTTTGTCAGGCTTTTAAGTTCAACGTGGCCATGAGCCAACAGGTCGGCTCCCTCTTGGAGCAAGTTAGAGGTGCTACTGCAGAGCTGGAGAAGTCTAAGAAGGAGCTCCCTAAGGCTGCTCATGGGATGGAAGCTCTGAACTAGTCGCTAGTAAATGCCCAAAAGGAAGCTGACGAGTTGAAGGTTACAGGGAGAGGATGCAGCATGCTTTGGATACTGAGAGGCTCAGGTCCTTTCGCCGCAAAGAAGGAGAGGGATGTTGCTACGGGAAAGGTGGCGGAGCAGGAGAAAGATGTTATATCCCTCCGTGGTAGCATGGCCGACCTGAATTCCTAAGTAGACACCGCCTTCGGGGATGGTTACTTTTTTACCGGCTACTAGGTGGCCTTTGCTTTCCCTCCTCCGTTTGATCTGAGTGCCATCGCTGGATGGAACCGAGAGGAAATTATGGCAAAGGCTGCTGAATTGGCAAGGGTAGCACCTTCTGATATGGCTGGACCCTCCCAAGTTGCTGGAGCCAGTAGAGTGGTTGGAGAGGCAGACTAGAGTTATATCTCCCTTCTTCCACCAAGCAATGCTGGAGCAACTCCCAGTTTGAAGGATCTTGAGGCTGGTGTGGCTCAGGGTGAAGGAGGGATTTCTGCCCCTTCGGCTCCTTTGTTTGAGCCTGTCAAGGAGGTAGGGAATCAGCCTACTACTGATGATGGAGAACATGCCCCGTCTATCGCAGCTTCTGACCATGTCCAGGTAGAGGAAGGTCATGCTGCTTTGATCAATGAAGTTGGAGGAGATTCTGACCAAGCAGCGGGAGAACTTCGGGGCGATCTGTCCAGGTGGAGCTTCTGGTTATGGTGGGCAACCAAGAAGCAGGCGAGGTTCTGTCTGGTTCTGAAGAGGGAGGAACTCTAACTGGTGGAGTTGGCGAGGAGGCGGCCAATCAGGAGTAGGAGGATGTATGACCCAGCTTGACCCCTTACCCAGTAGTATCCAGATAATTTTATCTCTTTGTAGCCCGTGACCGGGGGATGGGCTCCCTAGTTTTAGAAATGAGAATTTTCTATTTTCCTTGACTTTATACGTGTGTAGTTTATTACACCCTAGGTTGAAACTTGCTTAAATCTGAAGTAGGATCTTCGATGTAATCTCGAATCTATAAATGCTTGCTCTTGGATGACTCGTAGTACTTAGGTGGAGATTCAGTGGTCCATCCATTATTGCGCTCGATGTAGTTGATATCATGAGTGGTCCGGGAGGGGTACCAAGACCTCAACCGGATATAGATCGGGGTACTCATTTTCTTGTGGATTCCCGCGTAGACATTATTGGTTCGAATTTTGTATTCAACTGCCCTTCCAGATGTCAGTCCAGGACAGGTTTGATTGCCCCAAGCATTAAGCCTCGGGGGGAGGCACACTTTACGAGGCTACCCTTTCCCATGTATCGAATGTTGTGTCCATAGATGACTTTATCCTTTCACTCTCGATACTCAATCTTTCCTTCTATAAATATCCCTTATCTGTTAGATGGATCTTCGAACAATTTCTTTTCCATTTTAGTAGGCAACCCCCCATAGGTTGACTGATGATCGTCTTATCAACTAACACTGTGGGAGGAGGAGAAGATGTCAGCTCTGTGACTGGCAGGATGCTTGGTATCGTGGAAAGAGCTGTGCTCGGTGGATTTAACTACCAGAGGAATAGAAATGGTAGAGATTCCTAGGATCAGGATGAATGGTGGGCTTTGGTGCTGCAGTCTTACCAATGGTGTAGACATTACCTGGGCGAGTAGCAGCTTCATGCCTTGTTGCATCTTGGACATGGGGGGAATCTCTACTCCCCCCTTATTTTTTCTGACCCCAACACAGCCTCTGTTCCTACCTTCGGGGTTCGTGGCAGCATTGTCAACATAGATTCTGATTAAGATCAATGTTGCTAGGTAGGCAGATCTATAAAGTAGGTGAGAAGTTAAAGAGGAAGCTGGCTTTTTCAGACTTGTCACTTTCTCTCTTGTATCTTGTATGTAGCTTAAAATAAGGGCTGGGTTTCCTGATTTGATCAATGAAAAGAAAACTCATTTCCATCTGTATCTGTCGATTGAATTCAGTCGCATGCTTCTGATTGTAGCATAAATTCGGGCAAAAGTACCCACCATAAACTTGACTTAATCAATACTTGGTAACGCGAGAACCCTGATGAGAGTAAAGTACAGGAACAACAGTTGACCGGTACCATGGTACCTCACACTCTAGTTCTGAGAATCTTGGTTCCTTAATGATAATGAATGTTCCGACGAAAAATCTTGCAATCTAGGTACCTAGCCTTCCTATTTTAGGAATCTTGGTACTATGGCGAATATTCTGGCAAATCTGGGTACCTCGCATTCCTGTTAACAGAGATCTTGGTACTTCGACGAATAACCTGATACCTAGCCTTCCTGTTTCAAGGAACCTAGGTCTCTAGGCAGATATCTGGCGAAACAGAGCACTTCGCATTCTCATTTGGTGCCTTAGAGAATGAATTTGGCGAATCGGGGTACCCCACATTCCTGCTCTGGAAATCTTGGTACCGTGGCGAATGTGATGGAGAATATGTTGGCAGCAAGATCCTGGTAGGCGGCTAGGGCCACGTTAGAACCAGGTCTTTCTTAGCGGGGGGTAGTACCCGGCCAAGGCCTTTATCTGGCAAACGGCTACGTCCTCGCTAACCAGATTCTTCCTACGGGGGGTGGCACCCGGCCAAGGCAGCAGGAAAGTCATATGGTCCTTTCTAGTCTTGAGGCGATTATTGGCGAAAATAAGGCGATCATACTGGCAACAAGATCCAATAGGCAACTAAGGCCACTTTAGCACCAAGTCTTTCTTAGCGGGGGGTGGTACCCGGCTAAGGCCCTGATCTGGCGGGCAACTATGTACTTACTATCCAGACCCTTCTCAACGGGGGGTGTTGCCCGGCCAAGGTTTGATCCGTAAGGAAACTATGCTCTTACATACTGGATCCTTCCTAACGGGGGGTGGTGCCCAGCTAGGGCATCAGGAATGGCATGCTGCTTATCCTGGTTTCGAGGAGATCCTCCTAGAGGAATTAATCCGGTCCAGGGAATTAGGAGTGTTGTGTAGTCCTTAAGGCGATCTTCCTAGAAGGATTTATCCTGTCCAGGGCATCAAGAGGGCCATCTGTTTCTCCTGGTCTTTTAAGATGACCATAACGAATTCGATTGGTGACACACAGTAGATATGTGTAGATAATCGTAGAGAAAGTAGATGGAGAAAGAAAAAACCTTCTTTACTGATGATCAAAAAAGTGAATACAAGTACTCACGATTACTAACATCTTCTAATGTTTGTTACGGGACAGTCTTGGCTTACTTCTTCCGCCTGTCTTATGGGTAAAACCTCTTGAGATGATCAGTATTCCAAGTGTGGTCTACAGGATGCCCATTCATGTCGTCCAGCTTGTATGCCCCACCTTGGATCACCATTTTGATTAGGAAGGGACCTTCCCAATTGGGTTACAGTACCCTGTCTGATC
Source organism: Dipteronia sinensis (assembly GCA_033220585.1). Classification (NCBI taxonomy): domain Eukaryota; kingdom Viridiplantae; phylum Streptophyta; class Magnoliopsida; order Sapindales; family Sapindaceae; genus Dipteronia; species Dipteronia sinensis. The sequence continues at coordinate 37,582,166 of CM065643.1, forward strand.
TCTTCGGGGTATTCTGAGTAACCTCAAGTCCCCTTCTTTGAAGCTCCGGGCTTTTACTCTCCTATTGAAGTAACGAGCAATCCGACTCTGGTAAACTGCTACCCGAATTGTAACCCTGTCTTGTTTTTCCTCCAGGAGGTCCAGGTTGGCTCTCAGCTTGTCTTCATTTTCATCAGGGGTCAAAATGTTGAACCCGAAAAGAAGTGAGCTTATGTCATATAAGAAGGACAGCTTCTACCCCGAAAGATAGCGAGTAGGGGGTTTCTCCAGTAGCGGTGTTGGGGTTTTTGCCCTAAAGCTTGTAATATGTAAATATAATTTGAACATAAATAAAAAGAAGTAGTATATTCATTCATTTTGTGTCATACTTTATATAACATATGCACTTAACATCCAAAATTGCCGGATGTAATTTCGAACTGAGTATATGAGTGTCATATATAGATGGATTCAGTTTGAAACCAGCAATTTAAAGAGTCCGTAGATAGCAAATAAAGCTGGGTACTTTATTTGTGGTTAATCTACAGCTGCGGTCCATTTCGTAGTGTACGGTGATCCTATCCTGGATCATTCATATGTAGATATGAGAATGGAGGCACCTTGTATGATGTGATCATATAGGACTGGGCCATGATCTATATGAATCTCTCACTAAGATCCGTTTAACGATGAGATTCATATATATCAACTAATTATGGCTATATGTGGGTGATCTTAATCCTGAGTGTCTTATCGACTCCTTCAGGTTAGATCGTGGTCTTTGATATACAATGGGTGAGGTCGGAGTTGCATTCCCGATCAATATACTCCGTATGTTGGGATCGCGGTTTGGCTTGTGACTGGGAAGGTTTGTACACAATAGTGGAATCCACTCCTTCTTGTGAGAAGTAGATGGTAGTTCCCTTAAGGGTTGATTCGGGGCTTGAACAATATGAGCGCTCTCCTAATTCCGTAAGGAATGTAGGATTTATTGTTCATTAGAGAATCAATGGTACTTAATGGAAAGATATGATTAGAGGGGTATAACGGACATTATGACCCAGCTCTAATTATGAACTACTTGTGGAGGATTATACCATATGTAATAGCTATATCGATGGACACCGAGAGTTATTTGTTTGTGTAAAAACGTCTACAGTTGAGAGAGTGCAGCTTCGGGTTTTTAGTGGAATAACACCGAAGTTAATAATCATGAAATATTAATTAAAGAGTTTAATTAATGATTTATAAGGATTATTGGAGCTCAAAATACTGTGGGTCCATTAGGTCCCCTTGCTAGTCCAATCGATTTAGGTAACAAGGGTCATGGTTAATTAATTTGATTGTCCAATTAATTGTGTTACGAAAGTGACACGTATTTATTAGGGAATTAATTGAATAATGGGATTATTTAATTAATGAATAATGGTGATTAAATAAATTAAATAATAAGATTATTTAATTATGTTGTTAATCACTAAATGGAGGGTGTTAGTTGATATTTGATTTTGAATAAAATAAGATAATATGATTATTTTATTTTATTAAATTAAATATTTGAAATTGAATTTAAAATGTTTGAATTCAAAAATAAATATTTAATTAATTTTTAAAAAAAAGATATGAGATATCTTTGTAAAGTTTTTTAAAAATCAAATAGATTTTGGTTTGTTGGTTTTTGAATATATATGAGATATATATTTAATTAAACAAATATATAACCGATTGACAAAAAGAAAAACAACACAGCAAATAAGTAATAAGACTACTTGAATTGAGAAGAAAAATGAAGTCGTGACACACAGCAAAAGAAACAGCAAACAAAAGAAAAAAAAAATATTAGTGTGTGGTGAGACCATAAATGCTGCACTTCTAGAGTTTGTTTTTTGTGTGTGTTCTTCTTTTCTTCCTCCATACAGGTCCTGAATATCGTGACACACCCACACGCTGTTACCAGTTTCGGGAGATAGCGAGGAAGATCACTTGGTTCAAATCAGGAGCAGTTCGTATCAAAGTGAAGGAGTCTCCTATGTAGGTATGAATCTTCACTTTATTATTTCATTTGATTATTACTGTACAAATGGGTTAGTTTAATGATTGTATAAAAATTTTAAAACCTTCCGCTGCGCAATCTGTAACCCTAGGTTCCAACAATTGGTATCAAAGCCAATTTTTGTACAGTATAATCGAATTCGATTACTCCTGAAATGTATGAATGTGTAGGCACATATTTTTTTGATGAGTGTATGATGTTTTTTAATTAAATTGTTTAATTTAAAAAAACATGGTTGATCGTAATTTTTTTATGGTGTTGTGGATTTAGAGTGTTTCTGGGTTGTATAATGTTGTTATAATTTTTTTTTTTTATTTTACTGTTGTATTATTAAAAAAAAAAAAACAACATTGTAATCGCAAGACCTGCCACCAGCGTTCCCACGCAGCTGCGCGAGCCTACCAGCGCGCAAAGCAGGCTACCAGCGCTCAAAGTCCTGCGCAGCCCATCCCACACGTGCCACCAGCGATGCAAGCCCACCAGCGCATGCATGACAAGCGCGCAATCCTTCTAGCGCAGCGTGCATCGCAGACCAGGCGACCAGCGCTCATCGCAGACCAGCGCGCAATCTTTCCAGCGCGCATGCCTACCAGCGTGCACAACACATCCCACGCTTGACCTGAAGAGATTGGAAGTCTTGGAAATTACAAGAAGACCAAGGGGTGCCTTGGGAATATTTTTTGTAATTAGATTCCAATTTTTAGGTTAAATAATCCACAACACTCGGTCAACTCATGTATGTTTTAATTATTTGATGATTAAGCATTGCCATGCATATACATGTCATTTAAATTAGATGTGCCTACACATATATATGTTGATATATTATACATGCATTATAGCCATCTATATTATGTGTTTAAATTTTTTTTTAATTTGATTAAAATGGGTTATTCACATAATTGGCTATTTTTTAATGGGATTAGTTTTTAGGAGTAAAAACTTGGTAAATCTCATTAATTACTAATCTTTTTATTAAAGAGTTTAAATACTTAGATTAGTAGGGTCTTTTATATATATATTAGGATTAATTTGATTAAGCTCCTAATAATAATTGGACCTAATAATGTGTTTAGTTTTAATAGTTAAAACTTGGTAAATACACATTTAATAATAATTCTAGTCTTAGTAAACAGTTTACTTAGATTTGAATTATCACTAATGAACTAAATTTTTTTAAGTGTTAAAAATCAATTTAGTTTATTAGTTATTGGAATAGGATTCTAATAATTTGTGATTAATGCACTTGACGCTTAGATTAAAATTAGCCTTTTAATCTAGTTTTATCTAGGTGCATTAATATTAATAGAAAACCCTTAATATAAAATAGTGAGTGGGAGAGGGATATATGACATTATATCACGCGGTCTCCATCATTAGTTCAACACCGTGAGATTCGAGTGGGGCCTCGTGACGGCTTTGTTTTCGTCCTCCCTAAGGAGGGTTTCCATAAGAATCAATACCAAGGTTGACTTCCTAACAGATAGGATTTCTGAGGGGATTTCGGGATTGACCGACCCTAAGGCGGCAATTCTCGAGTTAAGCTCTTGAGATCTGAAATGATGGGTTACACTTACAAGGTTTTAATTAAATTGGTTAATTAAAAACCTGACCTAATAAACGATGGTTGAATGATATTGGCATAAGAGTTATTCTGGTATATCTTTTGACTGAGAAGGTCTCGATCCAACATGTAAGAATTTGACCGACCCTTAGGCGGCACTTGCTTGTGGTATGTTGGATTGTCGTGGCATAGAAACATTGTTTTTAGGGTTTTTCTTGTTCATTAAACATTTTCATGCATCATGTTTAATTTTATGCCGAACATTAGCACATGTTTAGAATGTATGACTGAATGAATCTTTAATTTATGTTTTTTCAGCCATGTCATCTGCACTATTACAAATACTTGCAAACGATAAATTAACTGGTGATAACTACACAAAATGGAAACTTAACGTTAATGCAATACTGGTCACCAAAGACCTCAAGTTTGTGCTTACGGAGGAATGTCCTCCGGTGCCTACTGCCAATGCCACACGAACTGTTCGTGAGGCATACCAGCGATGGGTCTCATCTGATGAGAAGGCCCGAACATATCTGTTAGCTTCTATGACAGACGTTCTTGTCACAAAGCACGAAGCAATGACTACAGCATTCGAAATTATGGAGTCATTGCAAGCTATGTTCGGGCAGCCCTCCGAGCAAAAGCGACACGAAGCTGTTCGTTCCGCTATGCTCACTCGCATGAAGGAAGGTACATCAGTTCGGGAACATGTCCTGAGCATGATGTCCTACTTCAACACGGCAGAAGTCAATGGCGGGGCCATTGATGAACCCAGTCAAGTGAGCATCATACTGACGACTCTTCCGAAGAGTTTCGATCAGTTTAAGAACAACTACGGGATGAACAAGTTAAGGTTTAGTCTCACACAGTTGCTCAATGAGCTCGCTACTTTTGAGTCCGTGACCAAGGACAGCAAAAGTAAGACCGGTGAGGCAAATTTTGCCGAACCATCTTCCTCCAATAATAAGAAGAGGAAGAGGTCTGCTGGAAAGGCGAAGGGTAAGCCCAAACCCAAGAAGGCCCAAAGCAAAAAGAAGGGCACCTCCACCGACCAAGACAAAGGAAAAATGTTTCCATTGTAACAAGGTCGGGCACTGGAAGAGGAACTGTCCTCAGTACCTGGAGGAGGTAGCCAAGAAGAAGAAGAAAGGTAAATATGATTTACTTGTTCTTGAATCTTGTTTAGTGGAAGATGATTCTTCACCTTGGATTGTTGATTCGGGGGCCACTAACCATGTTTGTTCTTCTTTGCAGTGGACTGATTCTTGGACACAGTTAGAGGAGGGAGCCTTCTCCATGCATGTGGGGTCGGGGGATGTCGTGTCGGCCAAAGCAGTGGGAGCAATAATATTGCAATTTTGTAATAATAATAGTTTTTTATTATTGAACAATGTTTTTTATATTCCTGGATTTACATGGAATTTGATTTCCGTTTCTAAGTTGTTAGAACAATTGTATTCTGTTTCTTTTAATAATAAGTTTTTTATTATTGGAAAGAATGGTCTGAATATTTGTTCAGGAATTAATGCAAACAATTTGTATGTGTTCAGACCGTTCATACATACTACACTGCTTAACACCGAAATGTTTAAGGTTGAAAAACCTAAAACTAAACGACATAAGATTTCTCCAGATAATGACACGTATCTTTGGCATCTAAGGCTTGGTCATATCAACCTTGACCGGATAGACAGACTAGTAAAAAGTGGACCTTTAAGTGAGTTAAAGGTTGGCACCTTACCTGTCTGGGAATCCTGTTTAGAAGGTAAGATGACTAAGAGACCTTTTACTGGAAAAAGGGCTTAGAGCTATAGAGCCACTAGAACTCATACATACAGACGTCTGCGGACCGATGAATATTAGAGCTAGGGGCGGCTATGAGTATTATGTCACCTTTATAGATGACTACTCAAGATACGGATATGTCTACCTAATGCAACGAAAGTCGGAAACATTTGAAAAGTTCAAAGAATTCCAAGCTGAAGTTGAGAATCAATTAGGTAGGACTATCAAGTCACTACGATCAGATCGTGGAGGTGAGTACCTTGACCAAGAGTTTGAAGACTTCATGGTCGAGCATGGGATAGTTTCCCAACTCACAGCTCCTGGAACACCTCAGCAGAATGGTGTCGCGGAAAGGAGAAATAGAACCCTAATGGAAATGGTGAGATCTATGATTAGTTTCTCATCATTACCAAATTCTTTTTGGGGATATGCGTTACAAACAGCGGCATACATTTTGAATGTAGTACCATCCAAATCTGTTCCTGAAACTCCCCTAGAGTTGTGGAATGGTCGTAAAGCTAGTTTACGACATTTTTGCGTATGGGGGTGTCCAGCACACGTGCTGAAGAACAGAACTGGAAAGCTAGATCCCAAGTCTATGGTCTGCTTGTTTGTAGGATACTCCAAGGAGACCAGAGGTGGATACTTCTATAGTCCTGAAGATAACAAAGTATTTGTATCGACAAATGCAACGTTTCTTGAGGATAACTATATAAGTGATCATAAACCTTGTTCTAAAATTGTATTAAATAAGTTGGAGCCTGGTGAGACCAGTACTCAATCAACTAGAGTTGTTAATCCATTAACATCTGAAAGTCAGATAATTCCTAGTCAGGATACACTACCACCTAGACGTAGTGAGAGGGTTGTGAGACAGCCTGAACGCTATTTGGGTGTAAGTAAGGGACAAGATCTCGTCTCTACTGATAGTGTGGATGATCCATTGACATTTAAGAATGCAATGAAAGATCCTGATAAAGAGGAATGGCTTAAAGCCATGAATCTCGAGATGGAGTCTATGTACTCTAACTAAGTCTGGGAACTTGTAGACTTACCGAATGGGGTAAAACCCATAGGATATAAGTGGATCTACAAGAGGAATAGAGGAGTAGACGGGAAGGTAGAGACCTTCAAGGCAAGGCTAGTGGCCAAGGGTTATACCCAGAAAGAGGGGGTCGATTATGAAGAGACCTTCTCGCCAGTAGCCATGTTTAAGTCTATTCGGATTCTCTTATCCATTGCTGCCTATTTAGATTATGAAATTTGGCAAATGGACGTCAAGACTGCATTCTTGAATGGCAATCTTGATGAAAGCATATACATGATGCAACCAGAGGGATTTGTGTCTCCAGATCAAGAGCAAAAGGTTTGCAAGTTGCAAAGGTCCGTTTATGGACTTAAGCAAGCATCTAGATCTTGGAACATAAGGTTTGATGATGTGATTAAAACCTATGGCTTCGAGAAAAATGTTGATAAGCCTTGTGTCTACAAACGCATCATTGACAAGAAAGTAGTTTTCTTGGTCCTATACGTAGATGACATCCTACTCATTGGGAATGATATAGGAGTGTTGTCTAATGTAAAGGGCTGGTTAGCTAGCCAATTCCAAATGAAAGATTTGGGAGAGGCTAGTTATGTTCTAGGGATCCAACTTATAAGGGATCATAAGAACAAACTCATAGCATTGTCTCAGGCATCATATATCGACAAGATTCTTATGCGATTTTCGATGCAGAACTCCAAGAAAGGTAATTTACCTTCTAGACATGGGGTTCACTTGTCTAAGGAACAGTGTCCTAAGACACCTCAAGAAGTTGAGGATATGAGACGTGTGCCATATGCATCAGCAGTAGGTAGTCTCATGTATGCTATGTTATGCACGAGACCGGACATCTGCTATGCAGTGGGAGTAGTCAGCAGGTACCAGTCCAACCCAGGATTAGATCATTGGGTTGCTGTCAAGACTATTCTCAAGTATCTTCGGAGAATGAGAAACTATATGCTGGTGTATTCCGGACAGGATTTGATCCCGTTAGGATACACAGATTCTGATTTTCAGTCAGACAGGGATTCTAGAAAATCCACGTCTGGATCAGTATTCACCCTAGGTGGTTGAGCCATTGTGTGGAGAAGTATAAAGCAATCTTGCATTGCTGACTCCACCATGGAAGCTGAATATGTAGCCGCTTGTGAAGCTGCTAAAGAGGTTGTTTGGCTCCGTAAGTTCTTGAGTGATCTGGAAGTTGTTCCAGATCTGGATAAGCCCATCACACTTTATTGTGAAAACAATGGTGCTGTGGCTAATTCCAAAGAACCAAGAAGCCACAAGAGAGGGAAGCATATACAGAGAAAGTATTATCTCATTAGAGAGATAGTGCAGAGAGGAGATGTGATCGTCACCAAGATAGCCTCACAAGACAATCATGCTGATCCATTTACGAAGACCTTACCGGCTAAAGTGTTTGAAGGTCACCTAGAAGGTCTAGGGTTACGAGACATGACTCACATGCTTTAGTGCAAGTGAGAGATTGTTGGGGTTTTTGCCCTAAAGCTTGTAATATGTAAATATAATTTGAACATAAATAAAAGAAGTAGTATATTCATTCATTTTGTGTCATACTTTATATAACATGTGCACTTAACATCCAAAATTGCCGGATGTAATTTCGAACTGAGTATATGAGTGTCATATATAGATGGATTCAGTTTGAAACGACCAATTTAAAGAGTCCGTAGATAGCAAACAAAGCTAGGTACTTTATTTGTGATTAATCTACAGCTGTAGTCCATTTCGTAGTGTACGGTGATCCTATCATGGATCATTCATATGTAGATATGAGAATGGAGGCACCTTGTATGATGTGATCATATAGGACTGGGCCATGATCTATATGAATCTCTCACTAAGATCCGTTTAACGATGAGATTCATATATATCAACTAATGATGGCTATATGTGGGTGATCTTAATCCTGAGTGTCTTATCGACTCCTTCAGGTTAGATCGTGGTCTTTGATATACCATGGGTGAGGTCGGAGTTGCATTCCCGATCAATATACTCCGTATGTTGGGATCGCGGTTTGGCTTGTGGCTGGGAAGGTTTGTTTGTGTAAAAACGTCTACAGTTGAGAGAGTGCAGCTTTGGGTTTTTAGTGGAATAACACCGAAGTTAATAATCATGAAATATTAATTAAAGAGTTTAATTAATGATTTCTAAGGATTATTGGAGCTCAAAATACTGTGGGTCCATTAGGTCCCCTTGCTATCCCGATCGATTTAGGTAACAAGGGTCACGGTTAATTAATTGGATTGTCCAATTAATTGTGTTTCGAAAGTGACACGTATTTATTCGGGAATTAATTGAATAATGGGATTATTTAATTAATGAATAATGGTGATTAAATAAATTAAATAATAAGATTATTTAATTATGTTGTTAATCACTAAATGGAGGGTGTTAGTTGATATTTGATTTTGAATAAAATAAGATAATATGATTATTTTATTTTATTAAATGAAATATTTGAAATTGAATTTAAAATGTTTGAATTCAAAAATAAATATTTAATTAATTTTAAAAAAAAAGATATGAGATATCTTTGTAAAGTTTTTTAAAAATCAAATAGATTTTGGTTTGTTGGTTTTTGAATATATATGAGATATATATTTAATTAAGCAAATATATAACCGATTGACAAAAAGAAAAACAACACAGCAAATAAGTAATAAGATTACTTGAATTGAGAAGAAAAATGAAGTCGTGACACAGCAAAACAAACAGCAAACAAAAGAAAAAAAAAATATTAGTGTGTGGTGAGACCACAAATGCTGCACTTCTAGAGTTTGTTTTTTGTGTGTGTTCTTCTTTTCTTCCTCCATACAGGTCCTGAATATCATGACGGGCACACACGCATTTACCAGTTCCGGGAGATAGCGAGGAAGATCACGTGGTTCAAATCAGGAGCAGTTCGTATCAAAGTGAAGGAGCCTCCTACGTAGGTATGAATCTTCACTTTATTATTTCATTTGATTATTACTGTACAAATGGGTTAGTTTAATGATTGCATAAAAATTTTAAAACCTTCCGCTGCGCAATCTGTAACCCTAGGTTCCAACAAGCGGTCCTCTTGGTGGTGCGATAAGCCCATAGCACGTCCGGGAGTTCATCAGCCCATCTTCCTTTCTTCTGTTGAAGTTTCTTCTTCATGAGCTTCTTGATAAATTTATTTATGGCCTCTACCAAGCCATTAGTTTGAGGGTGTGCTACAGATGCGAAACGAAGTTCAATCCCCAGACTCTCAGCAGAATTCTCGGAACCTGGTGTTATCAAACTGCTTACCCAGATCGGTGATGATGACCATCGGGGTACCGAACCGGTAGACCATATTCTTCATGATGAATTTTGTTGTATTTTCTTCTGTAATTCTGGAGAGGGGTTCTGCTTCCACCCATCTGGTGAAGTAATCAATAGCCACGATCGCATGCTTCTGTTGACCTGGCGCGATTGGTAGAGGCCCAATTAGGCTATCCCTCAGAAGGCAAATGGATACGGTGAGCTGATGGTAGATAATCGTTCTGGAGGTAGGTGATGCAGGTTGGCAATTTTGTGACATGTTTCACAGGACTGTACGAACTGCCTCGTATCGTGGGGCAAGGTTGGCCAAAAATATCCCATGCGTAGCACCTGGTAAGCCAGTGCTTCTTGATCGGGCCAAATATGTAGTATATTTAGGCCCTCAGATCCTCACCTTATGTTCTGTTTTCGTGCATTTTTGTATCTTTGATGGGTTGTTTTGTGCGTATTTGTAGGAAATGATGCAAAAGCAGGTTTGGAAGCATACTGCGGTGATTCCGGCAGAAAAGGAGCGACAGTAAAGTCAAAGGAGGACAAACAACTCTATAGTGCGGGTCCAGTACGGGTCAAGTGCAGGTCGCAACCGCACTCTGACCGCACTCCATCCGCACTCATATTCATAGCCGGGACAGGATGCAAGTGAAGAGATAAAGTGCGGGTACATTGCGGGTCATCCAACCGCACTTAACCCGCACTAATGACAAACCAGAGAAGCTGATGTTGCACCTGACGATAAAGTGTGGGTACTGTGCGGGTCATCCAACCGCACTCTACCTGCACTAATGCCAAACCAGAGAAGTTGAAGATGCACCTGACGTTAGAGTGCGGGTACTATGTGTAGGGAAAAATTGCTTAAAACCGCAGCGGAAGGCGAAAAATAATTTTCGTATAGTTTAAAATTTTCTAAAGATTTGAACCTTAACCCTTTAATTAATTAAACTCAAATATACGGTTAGAGTTAAATACCTCTTGTCGCGTGATCCGATTGACTTACGTCGATGGTAATCCGCAAGATCTTCAATCCTAGCACGTACGTGAATCACCTAGGAGCGTGGTCTCCCTTTTTCTTTGAATTGCTTACCTTAGAATGGATGTATAGAATTTCTGATCTTGATCTTCAATAGTAAAACACCAAGAGCCTAAAAAAATAGTTCCGGTCACTTTTGAATTCACAATTAATATGATTGAAACTCGTGTAACCCTAAATCGAAAGTGTGCACAAAACCTTTTGATGTTAACGGCTTGTAAGTGCACTATCGAATGAGAACTTATTTTCTTTTTCTCTCTTGGCCGAAAATCTATATGTATAGAGTAGGATTTTTTATTTTCAAAACAAACAAAAATCTCTCTCTATTTTGCTTATTGGTGGCCGAAAATTCATAACCTTATATTTATAGGTTGGCCGAATTTTCTCCTTCACCAAGTAGGGTTGGCTGAATTCATTGAATAGGAAATCTAGGGTTGGTTAATTTCCTTACTTGAAAAGGAATTGTCCTTTTCCCTAATTCCTATCAATTCAAGAATCCTAACCCTTGTAGAACTAGTGGTGGCCGAATTCTTTGTATAATAAGGAGTGTATGTAGACTTTATCCTTACCACATTTGGACTCATATCACTTAAAAGAATTCCAACCCTAATCCAACACATAGTATTTATTTTACTGATCAGGAAAAGATTTTGATTTAAACTATTAATTAATTAAATAAATAATTAATTCTCATTTAATCAAAACAATAAAATAAAATAATATCTTGGGCTATTTTATTTAGCCTTGCCGCCCACACCATGTATATATGGGCCCAATATTATTTTTCTTATTTTATTTAATCCATTAGACATTAAATAAAAGCCCACATGTAAACCAGAATTATTCTTACTAAAAGAAACAAGCCTACATGTCTCCTTTTAATATATTAATATAATAGTGCAGCCCATTAAATAAATAATAGACATATTATATTCTTAATATATTAAATGCAATTCTAGATGGACCCATAAATTGGTCCGGTAGAATATATCAAGTGATCCATGCAAGTACGTGTGGATTGTGGATCTTGGCGGGCTATCTAAATTTAAGCTTCAATAGACATAACCTAAACACAATCAACAAATGATTCACTTAGGTCCGATCTATTAATTTTAACTCATTCCACTAAAGAGCTAAAATTGAACTGTTAAATAAAGATAGAATAAGGAGATGTTTCTCATTCATACCCTAGACAATCTTATAGGAGATGGTGTATCCTCGTGAATAATATCAGTAATCGCCAAGAGCTCATAGACCGCCTATAGCTCTCCAAGTTACCATATTTCCTCATATGACCACATTTTGAACTTGGATATTTTGACTTGTCCAGAAGCCATGTCTTCAATAATCATTATTGAAAACTCAACGTTGAGATTTAATATCCAATACCTCAAAACATCCATATGATGATACTATACTCTCATTTAATAAATGGAGCCACGATTTCCATATCTATAAATGAAGTCCTCTATCGATTAACAAATGAATACCACCAAACTATCGAGGATAGACTATGCTATATAATCGTACTCATTGATCGCTCAAATGATAACACTTGCAACCATAAGTCCTATCATTTATCTCTGGATTTAGATAGACTCTCCGATTGTCCTGATAATGAAAAGACTTATATCCAGTGACGGTTCTAGATAAAGTATTTCATTGTGATCCAGTTCAATGCACCCAGTGCACTAGATTCTTTTACTCGAAAACCTTTCGATGATTTTAGACTCATCATAACTCATTTGATCCCACTCAAATGCTAGTAAAAGAATTCTACAACTTTATCAAGATAGAGGTGCCCAACCTTTAACTTAAGTTGTGAACGTTATTCAAGACTAACTAAAGAATTGTGTCTACCTCATACATATCCGGATGTACAAACAATTCTTCATATCTCATAGTCTTTTGACCTTATGATTATTTACCTTGACAATTATAATTATAAATGCTATAAGATTTTGCTGAATCAGAAATCACTTTATTTATATGAAAAGATTGTCAATTACAATATTACACTCTTGATATTGAGCATTATCCTAACACTGTGCGGGTCATCAAACCGCGTTCCACCCGCACTGTCACCTAAGAACAGAAGAGCAGAGTTGTACCTGACATTAGAGTGCGGGCACTGTGCGGGTCATCCAACCGCACTCTACCCTTCACTGTTGCTCAAGACAGAAGGTAGATTTTGCACCTGATAGGGAAGTGCGATTCAAGTGCGATCACAGTGCGATTCCAAGTGCGGGTCAAGTGCGGGTAATACAACCGCACTCCATCCCGCACTATTGCCCTGATCCGAGAACTGAAGATTAAGGCAACCCATACAGTGCGGGTACAGTGCGGTAATTCACCCGCACTCCACCCGCACTCCGAGCGCGCCAGTTTGATTTTCAAAGCTTAAGTGACCTATTTTTGTATCTTGTATAAATAGAAAAGTATAGAAACGTTTTAGGGAGCCTTTTGACTCCGTTTTGCAGAGGTTAAACACTTTTAGATCTCTCTCTCTCTCTCTCTCTCATACTTACATTCTCTACTCAACTTCAAGGAAGTTAGGAGATTAGAGCCACTTCAAGGAAGGAGATGTTCTCCAAGGGTTCTTTCTCTTTCCTTTCTCTTAGTTTCCTAGTTGTAATGAGTATCTAAATCCCCTCTAAGGGGTTGATGGAGTAGTTAGTTGAATATTAGGCTTGTACATAAACTTGATATTATATTGATATTCATGTCTATCTTTCATTGATCTATTCTTGTTTTGAATGTTTATCATTGATTTCTTGTGTAGATACATCCTCTTTGCAAGATGTCTTTGTATTATGTATGAGTATTGCATCTAGATATACATCCTATTTAGTTGTTTAATGCTCTAAAGAATGGACGGAAAGTCATGAATTCCGACTCTTAAACCGCGGTTTTAATCTAACCTCGATCGAGTTTCCGGCACTATACATCCTAGGTCGGAACCCGTGAGAGAGTTAGAAGTCATCACTATACATCCTAGGGTGACTATTTGTAATCGGTTGAGTCATTGTTAGGTAGACGAGCTTCATTTCTAGAATCCGATAAACAACCAACTCTATACATCCTAGGTTGGTAGTTTACGACGGATTAATCCCTAATAGGTGGTCCGCACTATACATCCTAGGTTGGCCACCTTCTAGGGATAAATAACCGACTCTATACATCCTAGGTTGGTTACCTTGAATAGCCGTGCTATTGACAAGTTTGTTGCATTGCCCAGTATTTACTTTCTTATCTATTAACTCCTTAGTTTCCATCATCTATATATATCCCTCATTCCATTTCCCCCTTCATTTTGTTTGCATAATTAATTTAGTGTTATTTTTAGTGTAATTCACCACCTACATTTTCACCAACTCATGTTTCGATATTATATATATATATATCATTACTTTAGCAATAACTAATTTAGCTAACTCCGCTACCTGTGGACGATACCCCACTTGCCACTATATTTATGTTTTCAAACTAATTTAGGCTTTGTGAGGTTTTATCAAATATTGTTGACGGATTGATCTTTTAAAACGACACTAAGAAAAACTTTCTGTCAAATGGCACTGCTGTCCGGGGAACGGCATGATTAGTTTAGTTAGTTTTGCATAAGTAAAGTTTATAGTTACTTATTTTTCCTAATACTTCTTTGTTTGTATATTTTTACGTTGTGGGGTAGTTTTTGTTTATTGATATCCTAGGTTCATAGATGCCCTCTGGAAAAATTCAGGATCCGAGTACGAACTCAGTATTGACCCATATAACCAAGACTGGGGATGTGATCAAGATTTCCAGGAGGGATGCAATGTGGGTGAAGAGTTTTTGACCGAAGAGAGACTAGCAGTTTTGCTAAAGGAATACTTACAAGAGAATGAAGAGACCACATTAGTAGAGCAGAGAACAGAAGAAATTGTACAAGCGACACAGATTCCAGAAGATATTAATGCAAGTCAGCTGAATATGGGAACATTTGATGAATGGATATGAGAGTTCATGCAGTCAGCCAACCAGGATACACAAGAGGTCTGGATGCTACAACAGGCACATTTAGAGAGTTGGGAGACATACATGTGGAAGAATGATAGGCAGTCAAAAGAGATGGATGCATCTATTCACAGGATTGAGTTCCAAATAGGTCAGTTTGCTGTGTTATTACAAGAAAGAGAAAAAGGGAAATTCCCAAGTCAACCGGAACAGGCTAGTGCAAAGACAGTCCTCAGAAGTGGAAGGGTTTTGAAAGAAAAGGATAAGGACACTGTTACAGAAGAAGAAGATGAGGTGGTTCATACGGAGGTGAAGAATGAGAAAGAGTTAGAAAAGGAGAAAAATGTCCAGTTAGCAGACCCAGAACCAAGACCTCAGCTCCATAAGTCACCCAACCCCTATGTACTGCCTATACCATTCCCAAGGAGGCTAAAAAACTCTAAGTTGGAGAAATCACATCAGGAAATCTATGATCTCATTTCCAAGGTAACCATCAACTTACCACTCTTAGATGCCATTGAGAAAATGCCGGCTTATGGTAAATTTTTCAAAGACTTGAGTAAGGATAAAGAGCGGTTTAGGCCGAAACAACATGAGCGTCTAAATGAGAACGTCAGTGCAGTAATTCAACGGTCATTGCCCCAGAAAATGAAAGACCCAGGGAGTTTTATAATTTACATTACGATTGGCGGGTCAAATCGAGAAAGAGCTATGTTGGACTTAGGAGCAAGCATTAACCTCATGCCGTTCTCGGTCTATAAGAAGCTGGGTTTGAATGACCTCAGAAAAACCACCATGTCTCTGGTCTTAGCAGATGCTTCTGCAATAAGCCCTAAGGGCATTGTCGAAGATGTGTTAATACAGATAGAAAAGTTAATCATACCTGCTGACTTCGTGGTGATCGACATGGATGAAGGAAGAGACGAAAGAGATGTGAAGTTACTTTTGGGTAGATCTTTCATGGCAACCGCTAGGGTATGATTGATTTGCATGCAGGGAAGCTGACCATGAAGGTGGTAGACAAAACTGTGGAGTTCAACATCTTTGACTCTTTATCATACCCAGTGGGTTCCCATGATTGTAAGACTGTGGATTTCTTAGAGGAGGAGTTGGATATCACTATTGAAGAGGAATTCGAAAGAGAAGGAAATGCAGATGACCTGGTACAATTAGAAAAACTTCCTCAAAGAATTGAGTTGAAAGCACTCCCGTCGAACTTGAAGTATGTGTTTCTCGACAATAAAAAGTTGAACCCAGTGATCATTTCCGCTAACTTGGAGGCAAGTCAAGAAGATGAACTACTTGGAGTGTTGAAAGAGTACAGAAAAGCCATTGGTTGGTTCATAGATGACATTAAGGGAATAAGTCCTACCATGTGTATGCATAAGATTTTGCTAGAGGAAAACGCCAAACCAACACGGGAGGCACAAATGAGGCTGAATCCGATCATGCAAGAGGTAGTGAAAAAGGAGATATTGAAGCTTCTTGATGTAGGGATTATCTACCCCATATCAGATAGTAGATGGGTTAGTCTCATTCATGTCATCCCAAATAAATCTGGAGTTACAGTAGTGAAGAATGAGAGGAGTGAGTTAGTAGCACAAAGGCTCCAGACAGGGTAGCGCGTTTGTGTAGACTACCGAAAGTTAAATGCGGTAACCAAGAAGGACCATTTTCCCTTACCTTTCATCGATCAAGTCCTAGAGCGGTTGGCAGGGCATCAGTTCTACTATTTTCTAGATGGGTATTCTGGGTACAATCAGATAGTTATTTCTCCAAAAGACCAAGAGAAGACCACTCTTACCTGTCCCTATGGAACCTATGCCTTCCGAAAAATGCCCTTCGGCCTATGCAATGCCCTAGGTACGTTTCAAAGGTGTATGGTTTCGTTGTTTTCGAATATGGTGGGAGAGATTATTGAAGTCTTCATGGACGACTTCTCAGTATTCGGGGACTCGTTCAAGTTGTGCCTTGATAATTTATCATTAGTGCTACAAAGATGTATGAAAAACAACTTGGTTTTGAACTGGGAGAAATGCCACTTCATGGTGCAACACGGGATTGTCTTGGGTCACATAATATCTAAAAAAGGGATTGAAGTAGACAAGGCAAAGGTTGAAGTGATCAAGAGTTTTCCACCTCTTTGCAATGTTAAAGACATCCGGTCGTTTCTTGGTCATGCGGGTTTCTACAGGAGATTCATCAAGGATTTTCGAAGATCTCCAGACCGCTATGCTTGTTGCTACAAAAGGACCAAGATTTTGTGTTTAGTTCAGAATGTGTGGTGGCGTTTGAATCTTTAAAAGAGGCTTTGACCTCATCTCTAGTAATTGCGCCACCAGTTTGGGATTTACCATTTGAAATAATGTGTGATGCCTCTGACTTTGCTATAGGTGCAGTTTTGGGTCAAAGGGTTGGCAAAGACCCACATGTCATATATTACTCATCGCGGATTTTGAATGACGCACAGATGAATTATTCGACAACAGAGAAGGAATTATTGGCGATCATTTTTGCTCTTGAAAAATTCAGGTAGTACTTGGTAGGTGCCAAGGTTGTGGTATACTCAGACCACGCGGCTTTGCGATATCTGCTCCAAAAGAAAGATGCAAAGCCAAGGCTGATTAGGTAGTTGTTGCTGCTACAAGAGTTTGATTTAGAAATTCGGGACAAGAAGGGGTGCGAGAATGTGGTCGCAGATCATTTTAGCAGGATAGTTCGTGAGAGTCAAATAGATGGGGACGAGATTCCGTTGAGAGAAAATTTCCCTGATGAATATCTGTGGGCCGTACAGGATAAGGAACCTTGGTATATGGATCTGGCAAACTATCTGACACATGGGTTTTCCCCCCTGAGCTAGATTGGAAGGGTAAGAAAAGGTTTGCTAGGAGATCAAGGGAATACTTATGGGATAAGCCTTACCTTTTCAAACATGGGGCAGATCAGGTAATTAGGAGGTGTGTGCCAGAAAATGAGCAGTATGATGTGTTGCGATTCTGCCATGACTTGCAGTGTGGAGGCCATTTCAGCGCACGGAAGACAGCACTGAAGGTGCTGCAATCAGGTTTCTTCTGGGTATCACTGTTTAAAGATGCTTATCAGTTTTATGTGGCATGTGATAGATGCCAGCGCACAGGGAACATTGGTAAACGGAATGAGATGCCACAAACTGGAATTTTGGTTGTTGAAGTATTTGACACTTAGGGTCTTGATTTTATGGGACCGTTCCCACCTTCTTGTGGGAACAGCTATATTTTAGTGGGAGTTGACTATGTTTCCAAATGGGTTGAGGCAGTTGCCATAAAGACCAATGACAGTAATGTGGTGGTTAAATTCGTAAAGGAACATATCCTGACCCGATTTGGGATCCCGAGGGTGATCATTAGTGACGGCGGGAGCCATTTCTGTAACAATGTCCTAAGAAATCTATTGAAGAAGTATGGAGTGCGTCACAAGGTGGCCACACCATACCACCCTCAGACATCAGGACAAGTTGAAGTAAGTAACAGGCACATCAAGCAGATTCTGGAGTAGACAGTCTCCTCCACTAGGAAGGATTGGGCATTGAAACTATCTGACGCCTTATGGGCGTACCGAACGGCTTTCAAAACTTCTATTGAGATGAGTCCGTATAGGTTGGTTTTTGGTAAGGCTTGTCACCTTCCAGTAGAACTAGAACATAAAGCTTGGTGGGCAATCAAAAAGTTGAATTGGGAGTATGACAAAGCAGGTGAAGAAAGATGAAATCAGTTGAATGAGTTAGATGAGTTCAGATTGGAAGCCTATGAGAGTTCACGACTCTACAAAGAAAAAACAAAGGCTATTCATGACAAACGATTGGTAATGAAAGAGTTCCAACCGGGCATGCTGGTGTTACTTTATGAGTCTCGTTTGAAGTTGTTCCCTGGAAAGTTGAAATCAAGATGGTCAGGCCCACATCGCGTTATTAATGTCTCTCATAATGGAGCTGTAGACATTCAGAATTTGAGGAACGATGGGATATTCAAGGTTAATGGGCATAGGCTGAAACTGTATTTTGGACCAGAGACCTGCTACAAGGGTGTTGGGTCCATGGAACTTTATGAACCATAGCACATCTTTCTGAGCACCGGTGAGAGGCAGCCTGCTCAGGTCATCTTTAAACTTTTCGTCTTCGGAGTTTTATTTCATTTAGACTTATTTTTCTTTTCTTTTCTTTTCGCATTTGATATTCGTTTGGTAGAGTTGTTGTGTGGTTTTAAGCTAGGTTGTGCATCTTTTGGGAAGCACACAACAACACGCATGGACATCGAACGATCTTCCTTCTAAAGGGAGTTTTCTACCTTCGGTTTTGTACTTAAGCTTTCAATGAATGAGATTTAGTTTTGTTATTTTGAATGAGCATGGTCGAATGTATGTCTAGAGTAGGTTTGGGGGTGTTGAACCCTCATTCCGCCATTTATTGAAATTATGCTTGTTATTTCCAACAATGGGGACATTGTTGAGTTTTGGTTTGCGGGTGCATTACGCCTTGGCCTTGTACAGTTCAGTGTCCAATTTTTCAATTTTGTCGCTTGTCCTTTTTTTCAAACTATATTCAGTATGGGTATGATGCTCCTAGAGTGTGCTTTTGATGAGTTCCTTATATGTGCTTTGACCTTATGATATAGTTTGGTGCCACTTGAGGTTTAGCTTGCACCATCATGGGTTCGTCCCACCCGTTGGTGTTAAGTATTGGGGACTCATTGTTCCCATGTCTTGTTCTAATAGTGCAGATACCTGTGAGATCACAAACACAAGCATGAAAGTGCATTTTCTGAGTGCATTATTGATTATTCTTAAACACGCCTCTCGTCATTTATGTCATGTGCCATAGGACTTACATATCATTTTGTGAATTGCGTGATGGATGCTTTCATTCCCTTTTTAGATGGTTGTGGAAGTGATATTAGGGAATGTATGTGTATTGAATTACCTCTATAGCCTAAACACCACATACCATATTGTGTGCTCCAAAGCCAAGTTGAGGCCAAACACTTACTCTTTCATTTGGTACCACATTCAAACCATATACCCAATAGCCTAAACACATGCCTACCCTTGTACTAATCATGTTAGGACGGGAAATGGTAGTGATGAAAAGAGTTAAAATGGTCCTACAGTGGGTAAAATGAAATAATTGTTGAAAAATATGCAAGGAAAGGGGTAAGAACCTTAGTTATGTGCCCTAAATGCCTAAGAAAGGGAAATTGTAACAACTCAAATAAAGTACAACATTGTGATTAGGAAATTGTTAAAAGAAAAAAAAATTAAAAGAAAGATTGTACTTAAAGTGCCATAATGGGGATTGTATTATGTTCAAAATGCTCAAATGGAATGTAACGTTGAAGGCACAAATGTGGGTTAAATGATTTCCTAGAGGGTTGCATTTAAGCGATAAAAGAACATTGTGTGGTAATAGGGATATATTCTAGCATGATTGGTGAGTTTGAACTCCAAATGTCCATATTCTTTGTGTAACCTCATTCAACCCCACAGCCACACTATAACCGGTTGAAAGAGCCTAGTTGATCCATATAAGTCTAGTTTGGGAATGTCGGTTGAAGCACGATCTTTCACATCCATGGCATGGTGACTCGTTCCTAGGATAGTTCATTGCTTAAATCTTATGCAGAATCTTCTTTGCATACTTGTTTGTGTGGAACTTAGGACTCTTGAGGAAAGAAAAGAGAGAATCCATGTGAGTTTTAGAATTGAAACGAATTATGCTCAAGGTATGGGAGTAGGTTGTCCCTAATTCATGAATGCTTTTAGGTGTGGGATTCGTGTTCGTACGAGCCTCCCTTAAGTGTCTCCAAATTGCTCTTGATCTTGTGCATATGTTTTTCTCCTCTCTATCACACCTATTTGTATCATATCACTCATTGGACTTGCGGCATTGTTGAGGAATTGTTTAGGTATCTAGAAATTACAATCAGTTGGCGTCTTACTTGTTCAATTAGATTTGCTCGAGGATGAGCAAAGGTTTGGTTTGGGGGTGTTTGATCGGGCCAAATATGTTGTATATTTAGGCCCTCAGATCCTTACCTTATGTTCTGTTTTCGTGCGTTTTTGTATCTTTGATGGGTTGTTTTATGCGTATTTGTAGGAAATGATGCAAAAGCAGGTTTGGAAGCATACTACGGTGATTCCGGTAGAAAAGGAGCGAAAGTAAAGGCAAAGGAGGACAAAAAACTCTACAGTGCGGGTCCAGTGCGGGTCAAGTGCGGGTCGCAACCGCACTCTGACCGCACTCCAACCGCACTCATATTCATAGCCGGGACATGATACAAGTGAAGAGATAAAGTGCGGGTACAGTGCAGGTCATCCAACCGCACTTAACCCGCACTAATGACAAACCAGAGAAGCTGATGTTGTACCTGACGATAAAGTGCGGGTACTGTACGGGTCATCCAACCGCACTCTACCCGCACTAATGCCAAACCAGAGAAGTTGAAGATGCACCTGACGTTAGAGTGCGGGTACTGTACGGGTCATCAAACCGCGTTCCACCCGTACTGTCACCAAGAACAGAAGAGCAGAGTTGTACCTGACATTAGAGTGCGGGCACTGTGCGGGTCATCCAACTGCACTCTACCCGCACTGTTGCTCAAGACAGAAGGTAGATTTTGCACCTGACATGGAAGTGAGATTCAAGTGCGATCACAGTGCGATTCCAAGTGCGGGTCAAGTGCGGGTAATATAACCGCACTCCACCCGCACTATTGCCCTGATATGAGAACTAAAGATTAAGGCAACCCATACAATACGGGTACAGTGCGGGTAATTCACCCGCACTTCGAGAGTGCCAGTTTGATTTTCAAAGCTTAAGTGACCTATTTTTGTATCTTGTATAAATAGAGAAGTATAGAAACATTTTAGGGAGCCTTTTGACTCCGATTTGCAGAGGTTAAACACTTTTAGATCTAGAATCTCTCTCTCTCTCTCTCATCCTTACATTCTCTACTCAACTTCAAGGAAGTTAGGAGATTGGAGCCACTTCAAGGATGGAGATGTTCTCCAAGGGTTCTTTCTCTTTCCTTTCTCTTAGTTTCCTAGTTGTAATGAGTAGCTAAATCCACTCTAAGGGGTTGATGGAGTAGTTAGTTGAATATTGGGCTTGTACATAAACTTGATATTATATTGATATTCATGTCTATCTTTCATTGATCTATTCTTGTTGTGAATGTTTATCATTGATTTCTTGTGTAGATACATCCTCTTTGCAAGATGTCTTTGTACTATGTATGAGTATTGCATCTAGATATACATCCTATTTAGTTGTTTAATGCTCTAAAGAATGGACGGAAAGTCATGAATTTTGACTCTTAAACCGAGGTTTTAGTCTAACCTCGATCGAGTTTCCGGCACTATACATCCTCGGTCGGAACCCGTGAGAGAGTTAGAAGTCATCACTATACATCCTAGGGTGACTATTTGTAATCGGTTGAGTCATTGTTAGGTAGACGAGCTTCATTTCTAGAATCCGATAAACAACCAACTCTATACATCCTAGGTTGGTAGTTTACGACGGATTAATCCCTAATAGGTGGTCCGCACTATACATGGTCCGCACTATACATCCTAGGTTGGCCACCTTCTAGGGATAAATAACCGACTCTATACATCCTAGGTCGGTCACCTTGAATAGCCGTGCTATTGACAAGTTTGTTGCATTGCCCAGTATTTACTTTCGTATCCATTAACTCCTTAGTTTCCATCATCTATATATATCCCTCATTCCATTTCCCCCTTCATTTTGTTTGCATGATTAATTTAGTGTTATTTTTAGTGTAATTCACCACCTACATTTTCACCAACTCATGTTTCGATATTATATATATACATATCATTACTTTAGCAATAACTAATTTAGCTAACTCCGCTCCCTGTGGACGACACCCTACTTGCCACTATATTTATGTTTTCAAACTAATTTAGGCTTTGTGCGGTTTTATCAAATATTGTTGACGGATTGATCTTTTAAAACGACACTAAGAAAAACGTTCTGTCACTTCTCCCCCGGCATGATTTCCACAGTCTCCTAAATGCACTTCTCTTAATGCCTAGTTTGCATCTTCGGGATGCATGCATCTAAGCAAGGGGAGTGACCTACCTCTGCGGTAAAGGTGCCCATCTACCAAGTAGTATCGTACCGAGGTTCGTTTGATCTTGCGAGCTTGATTAGGGGTTTCAGGAAGCTTTCCTGACTGAAGATAATCCGTGATAGGATCCATCTGGCGTGGGAGTCGTGCCACAGGGTTGACTTCCCTACCTTCAGCTATGCTCGATGTAGTGATTATCTGAAGTGGTACTCCTTTCGGCAAAGCTTGTCCTCCACAGGTAGCTACCTTAGCTAGGATGTCAGCTCGATGATTCTGCTGCCTAGGTACCTGCTTGATCCTGAAACCTTTGAAATGGGGCAACAGTTCCTGGACTTTTTCGAGGTAGGTTGCCATGTTATCCTCTCTGGCCTGGTATAGAACAGTTATTTGATTAACTACCAGTTGCGAGTCACATTTGGCAAGGAAGTAATTAGCCCCTAGCTCAGCCGTTGTTCTCATTCCTGCTAATAAGGCTTCATATTCAGCTTCGTTGTTGGTGGTATTGAACTTGAATCTAAAACAGTGACAGCACTCAACCTTATCGGGCTTCGGTTCAAAAGATCCCACCTCCGCTTCCTGATTGGATTCCCCATCGGTATATAAGATTCAGACCTGATTGATGGGCCAATCTACAGGCTCTTGCTCTTTCTAAAGAGCTTGACTCAGGGCCGGGATAACATCTTGATCGGGAATTGCACTGAATTCTACCACGAAATCTACCAAAGCTTGGGCTTTGATTGTTGTCCTGGCTTTGTACTTGATGTCGAACTGGGTGAGCTCAAGGGCCCACCGCACAAGTCTCCCCGATACGTCCGGCCTTTAGAGAAATTGACGCAGAGGTTGATTAATGACTACCACGACTGTGTAGGCAAGGAAATAAGGGCGGAGCTTCCTGGAAGCAAACACCAAGGTGAAAGCGAGCTTCTCTAGGAGGATGTTGTTCTTTTCTGATTTGGTTAGGGCGCGGCTCACGTAGTAGACAGGGCGCTGGACCCCATATCCGTATTCCTTTACCAATGCTCCACTGACCATTGTTTCAGATATTGCCAGGTATAATTGCAGTTCTTCTCCTAGTACCAGGCTAGCTAGCAGGGGCGGGCTAGCGAGGTACTTCTTCAACGATTGGAAAGCCAGCTCGTTGTCCTGGTCCCACTTTATGTTCTTCCCTTGTTTGATTGCCTTGAAGAACGGGATACACTTGTTAGTGGATCATGATATGAAATGGTTCAGGGCTGCAATTCGTCTGGTCAAACCTTGCACTTGTCTAAGTAAGGTGGGGGACTCAAGATCTAGGATGGCTTTGATCTTCTCGGGATTAGCTTTGATCCCCCTCTCATGGACCATGAATCCGAGAAATTTCCCAGCTGCAACTCTTAAGGTGCACTTATCAGGATTCAATCGCATCTGATTCTTCTCTCTGATTATCTGGATTGTCTAACGGAGATGGTCCTGGTGATGATCAGCTACCTGAGACTTCATGATCATATCATCGATGTATACCTCCATCGTCTTTCCTATCAGTCTCTTGAATAATCAGTTGACCAGGCGCTGGTAGGTAGCCCCAGCGTTTTTGAGCCCGAAGGCCATGACCCTCTAGCAGTACAGGCAGTCATGCCATGACCGATTATGAAACTGGTTTTATCCTTGTCAGCAGGGTGCATCATTATTTGGTTATATCCCGAGAAGGCATCTATAAAACTAAAGAGCTTGTTATCCACGGCTGAATCTACCAGTTGGTCAATTTTTGGTAGCTGGAAGCTGTCTTTTGGGCAGGCGCGGTTGAGATGCGTATAATCAACACACATGCCCACTTCCCGTTCGCCTTGGTCACCATAACTACGTTGGCGATCCATTCGGGGTACCGAGACTCCCTAATGAATTCTGCCTTTAGCAGTTTGTTTACCTCTTCTTGCACTATAGCATTTCTTGCCTGGTTGAAATGCCTTCTCTTCTGTTTGACTGGCTTGAAGGTGGGATCTACAGCTAACCTGTGAGTTGCTAAAGTAACAGGTATCCCTGGCATCTCCGCATGGGTCCATGCAAAGATGTCATTATATTCTCTTAGAGATTTATCAGATCTTCCTTTACCTTCACCTTCAATGTTGAACCTATTCTGACTACCTTGGAAGGATCGTCCTTCCTGATAGGTATCTCTTCTAACTCCTCTGCGGGATGGCCACTGGCCCATCCCTTCTCTTTCTCCTTCTTGTTCTCTATATCGGGGAGGTCTGACGTGGATCTCCCCTTGACCGAGTTAGTTTCATCTTAAAAGTCTTCATCTGAAGACTGGTGATCTTGATTAATGGTTATTTGCACACATTGCTTGGCCAACACTGCTGGGTTGGTTGATACTGCATAGCACTTGCGAGCAGCCTGCTGATCCCCCCGTTTTTCACCCACTTTGTCTCCCACTGGGAATTTCAGGACATTATGGTATATTTATAGGACCCCTTTGAGGGCAGACAAGTAGGGCCTTCCTAGTATAGCGTTGTAGGCGGACAGGGTGTCTACCATAACGAAGTCTGTCATTAGGTTCTGCTGGAGTAGCGTTGTTCCGGCTATTACTGGTAGGATCATAGACCCGGTGGAAATCAACGAGTCCCCCGTGAACCGGTACAATGGGGTGGTACAGCTGTTGTAACAAGGTCTCTTTAGGTTGAATTGCTCCAAAGCACTCTTGAAGAGAATATCAACTCTGCTACCTGTGTCAATCAAAACACAGTGGACCAAGTTGTTGGCCATTTGAATAGTGATGACCATAGGATCATCATGAGGCTGGACGGTGTTGAATACATCCTCTTCTGTGAAGATGATCTGTGCAGCAGGAGGAGACCGAGGTGATCCTCTAGTAACCTTGAAAACATTCTGGCCCGCTTCTACTCTAGGAACTTCCCTGGCGTGGTTCTTTCGATCATTGTTGGAGGTTCCTACCAAGGTGGGACCTCTACTGATTGTATTGACAATGTGGATCTGCTCCATCATATCCTTCCCTTTTGCTTACCTTCCTTCTTCATATGCTTTAATATCGGCCTGCACCTCATTTCCAGTGCGTATATTGTCATGTACTTGTTGGAGGAATTTCTCCAAGCAACCTCCCCTAACCAAGGCCTCAATCTAGTTCCGCAGACTATAGCATTCCTAGGTATTATGACCTACATCCTCATGGAAGTCACAACACTTGTAGCGATTCCGTTGATCGACTGGTGCCTTTATTGGACTCGGCTTCCTAAGTAGTCATTTGTCGCAGATGGCGAGGTAAATAGTCTCTCGAGATGCGTTCAATGAGGTGTAATGGGAGTACCTCATTTCCTCTATATATCTACACGCGCTACCTCCTTGGGTGGGGGTGTAGCTCTAGGCAAAGTCCGCCTAGCCGGGTACCGGTTCCGTGGAGGTTGATAGGGTGGCGACCGATATATAGATTTGTTGGGAGGCCTGTTCTGATTTCTGAACGGGTACAGGCTTGGGCGCTTCCTTCTTTTGGCACTTAGCAGTTCTCATATCATCGTGCTCCATCTTAACTCGGAGCTGTTCATCTATCTCAACCTGCTCTAGAGGTCTATCGTAGGCCTCGTGGTAAGTCTCCGGGGGATGCTTGGTGAAAGCTCTGAATAGTCTGCCTGCCCAAAGATTCCTTCTGAAATTGGCCAAGGTTTCTTTTTCCGTGAAGACTCCCATCTGGATCGCTTCTTTATGGAATCTCTCCACGTAGGCTCTGAGCGATTCCCCCCACTCCTGGATCACATATTGAAGGTGAATAGGATCTTTGGGGCGAGGTTTGATGCCCTGAAACTGGGCACAGAAGTCAGTTGTCAATTTTTTGAATGAATCAACGCTTCCCGCTAGTAGCTTCCTGAACCATGTCTTGGCATAGTCCGTCAGCGTGGTTGGGAACATTCTGCACATAGTGGCCCTAGTAGCATTCTGAACCTCCATCTGGTGAACAAAGCTTTCTAGGTGGCTCAGGGGGTCCTCTGTCCCAGAATATTTGTTGGTTGGCATCTTCAATTTGGGAGGTAATTCTACCTCGTTGATCCTCCTAGAGAAGGGAGCATTCATCTCTCCCAAGGGGTCTTTTCGGTTTTCCCGGTGCTTGCCCTACTTCAACTCCTAGATTTCTTTCGCCATTCTGGTGACCTGGTCCCGGAGACATTTACCGCCATCATTCCCAGATTCCACCTCAGAATCTCTGTCATCAGGCCCTTCCGATATCGCAGAAGCTTCATCATGATTCTCTCCATGAGGAGGGTCTTCTCCGACGCCCTTGTTGCTACCTTGATCGTGCCAAATATGTAGTATATTTAGGCCCTCAAATCCTTACCTTGTGTTCTATTTTCATGCGTTTTGGTATCACTAATAGGTTGTTATATGCGTAATTGTAGGAAATGGTGCAATGATAGGTTTGGAAGCATGTTGTAGTGGTTCCGACAGAAAAGGGGCAAAAGGAAAGACAAAGGATCATAAGCAGCTCTACAGTGCGGGTCAAGTGCGGGTCAAGTACGGGTCGCAACCGTACTCCAACCGCACTCATGCTCATAGCTGGGACCTGATACAGGAGAAGAGTTAAAGTGCGGGTACAGTGCAGGTCATCCAACCGCACTCCACCCGCACTATTGCCAAACCAGGGAAGCTGATTTGCACCTGATATTAGAGTGCGGTTACAATGCGAGTCTTGCAACCACACTCCACCTGCACTGTTGCTCAAGACAGAAGAGTGAATTTGCACCTGATATTAGAGTACGGGTACAGTGCGGGTCATCCAACCGCACTCCACCCGCACTATTGCTCAACACAGATGAGTGGATTTTGCACCTGACAGTAAAGTACGAGTGAAGTATGAATCAAGTGCGGGTCAAGTGCGAGTCAAATACGGGTAATCCAACCACACTCCACCCGTACTATTTCCCAGATCTGAGAACTGAAGATGAAGACAACCCATACAGTGCGGGTAATTCACCTGCACTCCACCCGCACTCCGCGCGCGCCAGCTTGATTTTTGAAGTTTAAGTTACCTATTTTTGTATGATGTATAAATAGAAAAGGATGGAAATGTTTTACAAGGCTTTTGACTCTGTTTTTCAGAGGTTTTTACACAACTTAGATCTAGAATCTCTCTCTCTATCACATACTTACATTCTCTACTCAACTTCAAGGAAGGTAGGAGATTGAAGCAACTTCAAGAAAGGATATGTTCTCCAAGGGTTCTTTCTATTTCCTTTCTCTTATTTTTCAAGTTGTAATGAGTAGCTAAAAACCCTCTAAGGGGTTGATGGAGTAGTTAGTTGGATATTGGGCTTGTACATAAACTAGATGTTATATTTATATTCATGTCTATCTTTCATTGATCTATTCTTGCTTTGAATGGTTGCCATTGATTTCTTGTTTAGATACATCCTCTTAGCAAGATCTCTTTGGATTATGTATGAGTATTGCATCTAGATATACATCCTATTTAGTTGTCTCTTGCTCTAATGAATGGACGGAACGTCATGAATTTCGACTCTTAAACCGCCGTCTTAATCTAACCTCGATCGAGTTTCAGGCACTATACATCCTAGGTCGGATCTCGTGAGAGGATTAGAAGTCATCACTATACATCCTAGGTTGACTACATTTACAATCGGTTGAGCCATTAATAGGTAGACGAGCTTCATTTTCAGAGTCTGATGAACAACCAACACTATACATCCTAGGTTGGTGGTTTACGATGGATTAATCCCAAATAGGTGGTCATCACTATACATCCTAAGTTGGCCACTTTCTAGGGATAAATAACCGACTCTATACATCCTAGGTCGGTTACCTTTGAATAGACGTGCCTATTGACAAGTTTGTTGCGTTGCCCAGTATTTACTTTCGTATTCGTTAACTCCTTAGTTTCCATCAACTATATATCCTTCATCCCATTTCCCTTTCCTCTAGTTTGCATAATTAATTTAGTGTTACTCATAGGATAATTCACCGTCTACATCTTCATCATTTTATGTTTCGTTTATTATATATATACATTAACATTACTTTTGCAATAGATAACCTTAGCTAGCTCGGCTCCCTCGGTTAGCACCCTCACCCACTACCGGTAGCCAGTAGCGGGATAGGTACCTTCGGTACCGGGATCCTTTTTATAATCGAAAGCAAGGAGTAATATGATGGAGAAGAAACAAAAAAGGACCGGGAGATATAGAAGAACACTGCTTTATTAGACAATACTATCACGAAGTTACACGATATACACTCTTCTCTCGTTTCTCACTCTTTTACACAGGGTGACGGTGGAGAAAACGTTTATGTCGACAAGTGGATATTTTCTCCCAATGATCGTCAGTGGACTCTCACTGGCTTCGAAGAATTTTACAAGGGAATTCAACCGAAAAAACTTTCTCTATCTCTGTCTTTAGCGATCCTAATCTTCCAAAAAACAAAGCCTCTCTTGTTTACCCTTCAACGCCGTATATATAGTTCTCCAAAGAATCCCCACAAAATCCAGTTGTGTTAATGAGGATTATTGAGTGTCCTTTTTTAGGAGTTGAAAAGCATTGTGAGGGGCTGAAGGCGTGGGATTTGATCCCATGAAATCACTGTCAAATTCGAATTCTAATTAGACTTCATTAATGGCGCTTTATTTTGGCGATGGAGTCAACTTTCCTTTTTCGTGGAGCTTGGAGGGAAACTCTTATTCTAAATTTTGTTGGTAGGGCGAGGTACTGGTATACCAATCGGATCCTACCGGCATGGAGCTTGCTCTATCTCTTGATGGAGTGGTGGTTGTGTCTTCGCGATCATCTTTGTATTGCTTGGCAGGTAAGGTACCTGCCTTGGAAGGGCTCCTAATATATACATCGAGGTACTAGGTACCAGGTGGAAGTCAATGTAGTACCAAGGAGGGTATCGAGATACCGGGTTCCTTGACTGATGTCGAGGCACTTGAGAGGTGATGGGTGTGCGATCTACCATTGTACGGGTCTTGAGTTGATATCAGGAGCTTTAGTAGGGCGAGGTATGTACCTTCGTTAGCTCGCGGTACTAGTGTTCTATCTAGATAGATAGGTAATCAAGGTCCTAGCCTTACTAATTATCGGCTCCATCTAGGTAGTGGCATCAAACTCGTTGGTCACCCGAAAGCTAGGACTGGCGCCCATCGGGTTGATACTAGTTGGAAAATTCTCCTTTGGTCCCTTGCCAAAAATCCCTGTTAACACATGTATTTGGATGGCTACCCTTATGATTTTCTTGATAGGATTTTGTTGCATGCTTCTAACTGTAGCATAAAATTCGAATAAGAGTCCTCAGCATAATCTATGAGTCATGCTTCTTGCTCTGAGAATCCTAGTACTTAGACGATAACGCTGGTGAATCATGGCACCCGACCTTCCATTCTTCAGGTATCTGGGTACATAATTGAATCATAGCACATAGCTTTCCTATTTAAAGGAATCTGAGTACTCTTGGAGAAAACAAGATGACTATATTGGTGAATCCGGGTACCTCACATTCCTGTTCTAGGAATCTTGGTACCATGGCGAGAACAAGGCGAACATATTGGCGAATCTAAGTACCTCGCATTCCTGTTCTAGGAATCTTGGTACCTTAGCGAGTACACTGGCGAAAATATTGTCGAATCGAAATACCTCGCATTCCTGCTCTAGGAATCTTGGTACCTTGGTACCTTGGTGAAGGCAGTGGTACCTAATTTCCCTGTTTCAAGGAACCTAGGCACATCGGCGAAAATAAGGTGAACATACTGGCAACAAGATCCTGGTATACGACTAAGGCCACTTTAGCACCAGGTCTTTCTTGGGGGGGGGGGGGGGGGGGGGTGGGTGGTGCTCGGCCATGGTGTTAATCTGATGGGCAACTATGCTCTTTCCATCCAGACCCTTCTTAAAAGGGGGTGGTGCCCGACCAAGGTTTGATCCATCGGGCAACTATGCTCTTAAGTACCAGATCCTTCCTGGCGGGGGGTGGTGCTCGGTTAGGGCACTAGGAATGCCATGTAGCCTGTCCTGGTCTTCAATAGATCCTTCTCGAGGGATTAGTCTGGTCCAGGGCATCAAGAGAGCCATGTAGTTATCTTGGTCTTTAGGCGAACATGGCAAATTTACATGACGGATTATGAAAATATAACGTAGACAGATGTAGACAAACGTAGATGGAGAAAAATTCTTCTTTATTGATGAATCAAGAGGCGATACAAATATTCATAAGTACTGACACCTACCTATACCTATCCAGAGAGATATTAATTGATCTTCGCTATAGGCTCTATGGGTAGAACCTCTTTAGGTGATTTGCATTCCAAGTGTGGTCAATAGGACCTCCATCCATATCCTCCAACTTGTAAGCGCCGCTTCAGATTACCATTCTTATCAGGTAAGAGCCTTCCTAATTGGGTGATAGTACCCCGTCAGACCCTTTTCTGGGTGTTCTGTGTTACCTTCCTGATGACTAGGTCCCCTTCTTTGAAACTTTGGTTTCTAACTTTCTTGTCGAAGTACCGGGCAATCCGGTTTTGGTAGACTGCTACCTTTCCTGCAATCCTATCATGTTTCTCCTCCAAGAGGTCTAGGTTGGCTCTTAACTTGTATGCGTTTCCTTCTAGGTCAAAGTGTTGAACTCGAAAGGAGGTGAGTTTATGCTCGATAGGAAGAACAGCTTCTACCCCGAAAGCTAGTGAATAGGGGTTTTCTCCAGTAGCAGTCCTTTTGGTGGTGCGGTAAGCCCATAGCACATCTGGGAGTTCATCTGCCCATCTACCCTTCTTCTGTTGGAGCTTCCTCTTCAGGAGTCTCTTGATAGTCTTGTTTGTGGCCTCCACCAGGTTGTTAGTCTGAGGATGTGCTACTGATACAAAACAAAGCTCGATTCCAAGTTCTCGCAGAAATCCCGGAATCTAGCATTATCAAATTGTTTGCCCAAATCCATGATAATGGCCATCAGGGTGCCGAACCGGCAGACCACGTTCTTCTTAATGAACTCTGTCGTGTTTGCTTCAGTGATCTTAGTGAGAGGCTCCGCTTCCACCCATCTGGTGAAATAATCAACAGCCATAATCGCGTGCTTCTGTTGACCAGGCACAGTTGGGAGAGGTCCAATTAAGTCCACTCCCCAGTAGGAGAATGGATATGGTGAGCTGATAGAAGACAATCGTTCTAGAGGTAGGTGGTGTAGGTTGGCTGTTTACTGGCAAGTTTCGCAAGATTGTAGGAATCGCATCACGTCATGGTGCAAGGTTGGCCAGTAATATCCCATGCCCAGCACCTGGTAAGCTAACGCTTCTCCTCCGGTATGGTTTCCACATTCTCCTGAATGTACCTCTTTGAGGCCCCAGCTCGCATCATCAGGGTGTTGACATATGAGTAGGGGAGGGATCTTCCTCTACGGTAAAGGTGTCCCTCCAGTAGACAGTAGCAAACTAAGGTTCTCTTGATCTTGCGAGCTTGATTGGGATCTTCAGGGAGCTTTTCTTCTTGGAGGTAATCTACAATGGGATCTATCCAGCATGGAAGGCGATCCACAAGGCTAACTATAAAAACCTCTATTTTGTGATTGGCTTATTTCATGACATACCACATTGGGGATGATTGTGTACGGGTAGCTTAGGTCCTTGTCGGCAAGCTTCCAAGCATCTCCGTGACTTCAAGAGCAAAAGGTATACTCACTTGACTTTGTCTTTTGAAGAGTTTAGTTGCATACACACACACACACACATCTCATACATTCTCATATTTATCATGTGTTGTCTGGCTCTCTTAGGTGCATACTTATGTCTTATTTCCCTTCTTGCATGCCCATTTTCATTACATCCTTGTTGGATAGGCATAGGATAGAAAATCCTGCAAAAAGCATGATGACCGCTGTGAATTATCACAGCGGTAGACAGAGCGGTCCTTCATCAGTAAGACACCGCTGTCTCACTACTCCTTTTGCGCTATGAATTACTCACAGCGGTGAGCCCTCCAGTTGGTCACCGTTGTGTGATTGCTATGATAATTCACAGCGGTGGGCAACACAGTGTGTGACCGCTATGACTACCCACAGCGGTACTCACAGCGGTCGAGCCCTGTTTTGCCCAAAAATGATGCCGTTTTGCTTTGACCTGCTATAAATACATCCTTATCTCTTCTTCTTCATCAAGACCTCTAAAATTGCAGAAACCCTAGAGAGAGATAGAGAGTGTCTAGAGAGAGAAAGCTTCATTTAAGCTTCATTAACTCTCCAAACCCAAAACCCATCTTCATCTTGCATCATTCAACATCTTTTGAGCGTAGGTCTTCATGGTTTCTTGACTAGGTAAATTAGAACTTCATTGAATATCATTTATTGTTCTACTTACTCTAGATTAGGTATTTATTGATTTATTAAATACATTGACTCACTTTATTGCATATATTTATGAGTCAAAATTGCATGATTGGGTTTGTTTGTGATAGCTTGCATTATTAGGTCATTTATGCCTTAAATAGCTAATCCATAAATGTTCATGTATGCTTAATTAATGATTATGTTGACTTTGTGCATTTAGTCAAGTTCTTGAATATTTATGTGTGTTTGTTTTGTGATAGCTAAATTGATTAGGTTGTTTTTACCTAAAAGCTAGGTCATAAATATTCATGTGTGATTTATTGATAACTAAGTTGAGAAATTGTGTTTTAATCAACTAGTTAATGTTCATGAATATTTGATTGGGTTTTTATTAATAGCTAGAATTTGGGACCACATTTCCCTTCTAGCTAAGTCTTTATGCTTTGCATCTAGACCTTGATATTATGCCTCATTGATTGCATTTCTTGATTGCACATTTATTGCCCTTGATTATATGTTGTGATAACTTGTGTTGGTTGGACTTTATTTGACAATTAGGTTGTTAGATATTATCTATACATCCAATTGAGTCCTTATGTATGAGCATGTAGGCATTGTTTGATAACTAGGTTGTTAAATTGCATTATAACATCTAGTTAAGCATTTTGTGTTTTGGTCTTGCACATTATTGCATTTGAGCATAGTGTCATATTTACACTTAGACTTTTATACTCTTCAATGAGTCAAAGTCTTGTGGCTTCGGGGTGAAGTTGCACAAGCATTGAAGTCTTGCAACCAAGGTATGGTTGGCAAGCATTGGTCAAGAGACACTATAAAAGGCCCGTGGGGTAGAGTAGGAGGTGCTCACGCCAAGAGTAGTGTATCAAGGGATATCACTAGGGATTGAACCAAGAGTGGCGAGTGGTAGTGTCCATAGCCTGAGGTTATCGAGAGTGAGAGTCCGAGTATCACTTGAGGGTGTAATCTTTTATTCATACAGTGGATTTTTGTGATCGTCTGTGGCTAGAAGGATAGCCCGTGGTTTTTCCCTTGTTGAAGGGTTTCCATGTCAAAATCAAGTGTTCTTTATATTTTCGCACTTTACTTGATTTTGTATGTTTGTTTATGTTGGGTTAATTGTTATTAATATTGACTAATCGAAAAATTGGTAATAATCGATTAACAACCCATTCACCCCCCCCCCCCCCCCCCCCCCCCCCCCCCCCTCTAGGTTGTTAGACACACGCTAAGAGTTGTATTTTCACTAACTTCTTTTTCCTGTACTATGCTTGATTGGGCTATTATTTGGAGAGGTACCTCTTTTGGCAATGCCTGTCCTCCGTTGGCAGCTATCTTGGCTAGGACATCGACCCGATGATTCTGCTGCCTAGACACCTATTCAATCTTGAACCCCTTGAATTGGGCCACAAGTTCTTAGACCTTTCCGAGGTAGGCTGCCATGTTATCTCCTTTGGCCTAGTACAGACTAGTTATCTGATTAACTACCAGTTGCGAGTCACATCTGGAGAGGAGGTAATTAGCTCCAAGCTCCTCTACTGTCTCCATTCTTGCTAGCAAAGCCTCATACTCGGCTTCGTTATTGGTGGTACTGAACTGGAATCTGAAGCAATAACAGCACTCCACCTTATCGGGATCAATCAGAACGATTCCTCCCCCACCTCCTGCTTGGCTGGAAGCTCCATCCTTATATATAATCCAGGTTTCTTGGTTGGCGGACCAACTTTCTGATTCTTGCCTTTCCTGGGAAGATTATTCTGAGCTCGGGGTAACATCATGATCAGGTCTCGCACTGAACTCTGCTACAAAGTCTGCCAGAGCTTGTGCCTTGATGGTGGTCCTAGCCTTGTACCGGATATCGTACTGGGTAAACTCAAGGGCCCATAGTACCAGTCTCCATGATATATCCGGCCTTTGGAGAAATTGGCACAGAGGTTGATCAGTGACCACTGTGATTGTGTGAGCTAGGAAATGAGGGCAGAGCTTCCTGGTAGCGGTTACCAACGTGAAGGCGAGCTTCTCTAGAAGAGTGTAATTTTTCTCCGACTTGGTCAGGGCACGGTTCACATAGTAGACAGGTCATTGTATTCCATCTCCAAATTCTTTTACTAAGGCGTCACTAACAGCTATTTTGGATACAGCCAGGTACAGTTGCAATTCTTCTCCCGGCAACGGGTTAACTAGCAGTGGTGGGCTAGTGAGGTATCCCTTTAATGATTGGAAAGCTAGCTCGCTATCTTGGTCCCACTTCATATTCCTTCCTTGTTTGATAGCTTTGAAAAAGGGATGCACTTATCAGTGGATCGTGATATGAAGCGGTTCAGGGCTGCTATCTGTCCAGTCAGGCCTTGCGCTTGTTTGAGCGAAGTAGGAGACTCAAGATCTAGGATGGCTTTGATCTTCTCTGAGTTCGCTTCTATTCCACTCTCATGGACCATAAACCTGAGAAATTTCCCGGCTATTACTTCGAATGCGCATTTAGCAGGGTTTAACCGCATCCGATTTTCTCTGATTATCTGGAAAGTCTGGGGAAATGGTTCTGGTGATGCTCGGCTACCTGAGACTTGGTGATCATATATCGATGTACACCTCCATTGACTTCCCTATCAGCTCCTTGAACAAACGGTTGACCAAGCGTTGGTAGGTATCATCTGCATTCTTGAGTATGAATGGCATTATCCTGTAGCAATATAGACCCTATCCGGTGATAAAAATTGTCTTATCCTGGTCGGCGAGGTGCATCATGATTTGATTATACTCCGAGAATACGTCCATGAAGCTTAGGAGCTTGTTGCCCGCATTTGAATCTACCAGCTGATCAATCTTCGGTAGAGGGAAGCTATCTTTCGGGCAGGTGTGGTTGATATCAGTGTAATCAATGCACATACGCCACTTCCCATTTTCCTTGGTCACCATCACCACGTTGGCGATCCACTATGGGTACAGGGATTCCTTGATGAATTTTCCTTTAGATGCTTATCCAATTCCTCCCAAATCGCGGCATTTCATTCTAGGTTGAAACGTCTTTGCTTCTATTTGACTGGCTCACATGTGGGATCGACCACCAACCTATGAGCAGCCAGGGTGATAGGAATTCCTAGCATTTCCTCGTGGCTCCAGTCAAAGATGTTCACGTATTCCTGAAGGAGTCTTATCAATCCCTCATTCACTTCTGCTTCCAGCACTGCCCATATCTTGATAACCTTTGAAGGATCATCCTTCCTGATTGGTATTTCTTCCAATTCGTCTATAGAGCGGCCACTGGCCTACCACCAGTCTCCCTCATCTCTGTCTTCTTTATCTGGAACCTCCACTTCGGGTTCCATTGTACCTATCTCATCTTCATGGTCCTCATCTGGTACGGCCTGATCCTGTACAGTTGTTATCTGTGCACACTGCTTGGCAAACGCCGCTGGGTTAAGAGGCACTGCGTATAACTTGTGTGCTGCATACTGGTCTCCCCGTAACTCACCTACCTTGTCCCCTACTGGGAACTTCAGGACATTATGGTAGATCGATAAGACACCCTTGAGGGCAGATAAGTAGGGTCTCCCAAGGATGGCGTTGTAGGCAGATGGAGTGTCTAGCATAACGAAATCTGTCATGAGATTCTGCTGGAGTGGTGCTATCCCTATTATCACTGGTAGGATCATGGACCCAGTGGGGATCTGTGAGTCCCCGATGAATCCATACAGAGGGGTGGTGCAGCTATTGTAGTAGGGATTCTTTAAGTTGAACTGCTCTAAAGCGCCCTTGAAAAGTGTTAACAAGGTTTTTTGGTAGGGGTCCAAAGATGAATTTTCCACCAAGTAACCACCTGGTAGCGACCATTCCCAGCTCCTAGGTACCCAACAGGATCGATACCGCGACCTTGGAAGAATCGATACCTGGTAGGGCTAGAACCTCGACTGCCTATCTACCAAGATGATGCACCAGAAATATGAACCAAGAAGAGCAGATACATCTACCCCGACACCTGGTGAAGCTGGTACCGCGATACCATGCACCCAGTACCTCGCATATACCCGGTGCCTCCTACCTGGCACCTAGGTACCGCGACATGTATCCAATACCCCTGGGAACCTCAACATCTACCTGGTGCCTGAATACCTCGATATCTTCCTGGTACCCAGTACCTTGGCATCAACCCGGAATCCACCATAGACAGGTATCCCACTCGCTGAGCAGGAAGAATGTCACCACAAAGCCACTAGCATGCTAGAACAAGCGCCACGCCAGCGAGAAGGGACTAATACACCAGAGTACCTTGCCTGAAGGGAAGAAGCATGCAACACCATCTAAAATTATTAATGGCCATTCACAACGCCATTAATGAGGGAATCAGTCAACTCTATTAATGGAGATAATCAGCCTCATTAATGACAAGATCAGTCAACTCTTTAATGGTTATTCACAACGCCGTTAATGAGGGAATCAATCAACTTTATTAATGGAGATAATCAGCCTCATTAATGAGAACATCAGTCAACTCTTTAATGGCCATTCACAACGCCATTAATGAGGGAATCAATAAACTCTATTAATGGAGATAATCAGCCTCATTAATGAGAAGATCAGTCAACTCTTTAATGGCCATTCCCAACGCCGTTAATGAGAGAATATTCAATTCCATTAATGACAGGTCAACGTTCCTTTGATTACGAATTAATTAGTGGAGTGGGCAACAAGAATCAGAACCTATAAATATGACCAAGTTCTCTCCAAGAAGGGGTTTCGAACAATAGACACGGTCCAACAGCGCTCCAGTATCTCCATATCTCCAACAGCTCTCCAACATCTCCATGTCTCCGATCCCAGATTTCGCCTATTTCTCCACTAGGAATATGAGTTCGCCATCGCCAGAAGTGTAAAAGGGACCCTGCCCGAATTCCCTCTACACCACCATTGTATCGACTGCTATGTATGTCAGTTTTCACCATGAATGTACCGGTACCAAATGGTACCCTGTTAACAGTCATTTTTGGCAAGGGTCCAGAGAAGAATTTTTCATCCAGAGAAGGTACCTGGTAGGACCTAGATCAGGACTGGTACCTAGATACCGGGGATACTGTACACCATGAACCGGAAAGAAGTTAGTACCACGTCTCACAGTCTACCAAGTACCAAGCAAGGCTATACCACGATACCTCTTACCTGGTACCTAGGTACCGCGACATCTAGCCGGTACCCAAGTACCGTGATATCAGTCCAGGATCTAACCAGAATGTATATCCTACCCGCCAAGTAAGAAGAATGGAACTAGGAAGAGGTACCAGCATGCTAGAACAACCGCCACGCCAGCTAGCACTCCTGTACACCAGTATACCATACCACCGGGATACAGAGTCAGAATTCTCCTTCAAGCAACGCAAAAGGGAAAGTTGACCTCTCCGGTAAATTAATGGAGATAATCAACACCATTAGTGAGGGAATCAGTCAACTCCATTAATGGCCATTCACAACTCCATTAATGAGGGAATCAGTCAACTCCATTAATGGCCATTCATAACGCCTTTAATGAGGGAGTCAACTTCATTAATGAAGATAATCAGACTCCATTAATGAGAAGATATTCAACTCCATCAATGAGAAGATATTCAAATCCATCAATGAGAAGATATTCAACTCCATTAATGAGAAGATATTCAACTCCATCAGTGAGAAGATATTCAACTCCATCATTGAGAGGATATTCAACTCATTAATGTCGATAAACCAATGGAGTGGGCAACAAGGATGAACAGATATAAATATAACAAGTCACTCTCCAAGAAGAAAGTCGATTCCCCAACATTTCGACTCCCTGACATTCTCCCCAACATTCTCCAACAGCCCTCCTACATCTCCATATCTCCAAGATGTCTCCGATCCCAGATTTCGCCTACTTCTCCAATAGGAATATGAGTTGGCCATCGCCTGGAGTGTAAAAGGGACCCTGCCCGAATTCCCTCTACACCACCATTGTATCGACTGCTATGTATGTCAGTTTTGGCCATGAATGTACTGGTACCAAATGGTACCCCTCTAACTGTGACCTACCATGACTCAGTTTGTATTAATGTAAGCTCTACGGAGCACCTCTCGTAATATAAAAATATAAAGAAGGGTCTTTCTCCCTTCCTATGGATACTGCCTTGGGGATTTTCAGCATGTGATCAATTGTGATGCTTTTTCCCCCTAGGTCAGTCCACCACTACTAAAAGAGTTGTCATTCTCCCATCTTTCTCTTTGTTATTAATGCATGTATGCGTGCTAGGTACCGACCATGCTGATCCTAGCTCTCATGTACCTCTCCTAGCTCATTATCTAGGTCGAGGGAACATTGAAGGCACCTAGAGAGGTGACTAGGTACCAGGATCAGATACCAAGACCGGGTACTAGCCTACTGCACCAGATGGGAGGGATGATTTTTCTCCTACCATGGCATCTATCTCGCATTCACTCTTACCAGAATCACGGTACAAAGTACCTACCCACCCGTTGCGACCTCCGGGGTAGCGGCTCGAGGGTGTTAATTGAGATTTCGCTCCCCGAGTGATTTTTCTATTAACAGTACCCCTCTAACTGTGACCTACATGGACTCCGTTTGTATTAATGTAAGCTCTCCGGAGCACCTCTCGTAATATATAAATATAAATAAGGGTCTTTCTCCCTTTCTATGGATACTGCCTGGGGGTTTTTCAGCATGTGATCAATCGTGATGCTTTTTCCCCCTAGGTCAGTCCACCACTAAAAAGAGTTGTCATTCTCTCATCTATCTCCTTGTTATGAATGCATGTATGCGTGCTAGGCACCTACCATGCTGGTCCTAGCTCTCATGTACCTCTCCTGGCTCACTATCTAGGTCTGGGGAACAATGAAGGCACCTAGAGAGGTGACTAAGTACCAGGATCAGATACCAAGATCGGGTACCAGCCTACTGCACCAGATGGGAGGGATGATTGTTCTCCTACCATGGCATCTATCTCGCCTTAACTCTTACCATAATCATGGTATGAAGTACCTACCGAACCGCTGTGACCTCTGGTAGCGGGTCGATGGTGTTAATTGAGATTTCGCTCCTTGGGTGATTTTTCTGTTAACAAAAAGAATGTCCACACCGCTACCGGTATCGATCAGGACACGTTGGACCAGACAATTTATGATTTGCACAGTGACAACCATGTGGTCATCATAGGGCTACACAGTGTTGTACACATCCTCCTCTGTGAAGATAATTTGAGCTAAAGGAAGAGATCTAGGCAATTCTCTGGTGACCTTGAAGACATCTTGGCTAGCATCTAGCTTTGGCACCTTCCTAGCATGGTTTTTTTCTGACATTATTGGAGGTTTTTGCCAGGGTGGGGCCTCCACTGATAGTATGGACTATGTGGATCTGCTCCATCATATGCTTTCCTTTTGCTTTCCATCTCTCTTCGGTTGCTCTAATGTCTACTTATACCTCCTTCCCAGTTTGAATGCTAGCACGCACCTGTTGGAGAAATTCTGTCAAGCAACCTCCCCTTACTAGTGCCTCTATCTGGTTGCATAAACTGTAGCATTCCGAGGTGTTATGTCCCACATCCTCATGGAAGTTGCAGTATTTGTAGCGGTTCCGTTGATCGGCTGGTGCCTTTATTGGACCGGGCATCCTGAGTAGCCTCTTGTCACAGATGGCGAGGTAGATAGTCTCGCGAGACGCATTCAGATAGGTATAATGGGTGTACCCCCCCTTCTTCTCTAGCTATCCGCTCCACTTCCCTTGGTGGAGGTGTAGCTCTATGAGGAGACCACTTGGCGGGGTACAGTTTACGCTGAGGTTGGTAAGGTGGTATCCGGTACGTAGACTTGTTGGGAGGCTTATTCTGGTTCTTCTGAATTTGAGCGTGCTTGTGCGCCTTCTTCTTTTGGCGCTTGGCAGATCTCATGTCGTCGTGCTCCATCTTGACACAGAGTTGTTCATCTATTTCCATCTGTTCAAGAGCCCTAACGTAGGCCTCCTGATATGTCTCTGGTGGATGCTTGGTGAAAGATCTGAACAACTGCCTGCCCATAAATTTCTTCTAAAATTGGCCAAAGTCTCCTACTCCGCGAAGACCCCCATCTGAATTACTTCCTTGTGGAATCTCTCCACATAGGTTCTGAGTGATTCACCCCACTCATGGATCACATACTGAAGGTGAATGGGATCCTTAGGGCGAGGTTTGATGCCCTGGAACTGGGAGTATAAGTTGGTGGTCAACTTGGTGAATGAGTCGACGCTCCCTACTGGTAGCTTCATGAACCATGTCTTGGCATAGTCAGTTAGCGTGGTAGGGAACATCTAGCACATGACGGCCCTGGTAGCGTTCTAGACCTCCATCTGTTGAACGAAGTTCTCAAAGTGGCTCGGGGGATCTTCAGTTCCAGAATATTTATCAATTGGCATCTTGAATTTGGGAGGTAGTTCCGCCTCCCTAATTCTCTTAGAGAATGGAGCATTCATCTCTCCTAAGGGATCCTTTCGATTTTCCCTATGCTTGCCCTACTTTAACTCCTTGATCTCCTTCTATATACTGGCTACCTGGTTCTGGAGGCGCTTATTGCCATCATTCCCATACCCTACTTCAGAATCTCTGTCATCAAACCCCTCTGATGCTACTGAAGTTTCATCATGGTTCTCTCCTTGGGGAGGGTTTTCTCGAGCCCTTCTAATGGTACCTCCTACCACTAACTGAGGTTGCCTCATGGTCGTTTCTGGTTGAGGTCGTCTAGAAGCAGCTTCTGGTTAAACCGGGTAGTGGCGCTCCCTATGAGGGAGGTCGATGGCAGATCTCACCTGTCGAGGTTGGTATCCTTCAGGTTGTCCCGG
Organism: Dipteronia sinensis; assembly: GCA_033220585.1. Classification (NCBI taxonomy): domain Eukaryota; kingdom Viridiplantae; phylum Streptophyta; class Magnoliopsida; order Sapindales; family Sapindaceae; genus Dipteronia; species Dipteronia sinensis. The sequence goes on from CM065643.1 coordinate 37,624,197, forward strand.
AGTCGGGGGCATGGGCCCGAGTTTGTCACGGACTGATGGTATCGGGGGCACGGTCCCTAGCCTATCGTGGACCGGTATTGGAGGTGGTGGTCCCAACCTGTCAAAGAGAGGTAACATAGTACCTTGCCTACTTGCCTCTCCTCTGGTATCTGGTACCGCAGTCTAACTGGCTCCACCTTCTGTAACCATTTGGAGGTGGATACTCTCTATGAAGGCCATGACTTGTTGGTCCAGACTGGCAAGGTTAACTGCCGGGGTGGTAGGTATCTAGGGAGTAGCCCACGCGGTAGCTGATGGCTTTGGAGTGGGGTTACGACTCTTCCCCCCTTCTTTCACTTCTAACCCTTCCGGGTTGAAGCATTTGGTTGGTGCCCCGACGGATAGGGATGATCTTGAGAAGACCGAAGTTTCATACTGGTAATGATACAAGAAAACGAGGTTAACAGGCTTTCTTTTAAGGGTGTGGTGTTTTCCACAGACGGCGCCAAAAAGTGTTAACGGGAAATTCCACTCAGGGAGCAAAATTCCAGTTAACACCCTTGTCCGCTACCGGTATGAGGCAGCGGGATAGGTACCTTCGGTACCAGGATTCCTTCAAATTTGAGGGATTGATATAAGAGAAACACAGGAAGAAATCTTATGAATGCGAATGATATTGTTTTATTGACTAATTGTTATGTTGATGTTACAGTGCACTATTTTCTCTCTTTTTTCTTGTTCTACACAGGGTGGTAGTGGAGAATGTGTTTATGTCGATAAGTGGCTATTTTCCTCCCAGTGATTGTCTCAAACTCTTACTGGCTTCCCAGAATTCAGAAGGAGATTCCTTAGGGTTATGTCTCTCTTTTTATGGTGATCAAAAAATCCGACCCCCACTTTGTCCTTCATGGCAGTATGTATAGACCTCCAATATCCCTCAGAATCTGGTTGTATTAATGAGGATTATTTAGAGTCCTAGTTTCGAGGTTGAAAAGGAGTTGAGTGAGGCTAAAGGCGCAGGATTTGATCCTTTTAATCACTGTCGTATTTAAACTTTGATTCGTTTGACCGTTTGGTCTCATTTTTGGCGCTTTAAATGGCGATGAAGTCTACTTTCCCTGTTTGTGTTGCTTGGAGAGGTATACCGGTTCTACACCCTGGCGGCGAGGTATACTGATGTATTGATTTAACTTACTAGCGTGGCGCTTGTTCTTTCATGCTGATGACTTTGTGGTGACATTCATCTTGCAGGGCAGATAGGACGCCTGTCTTGGTTGGTCTCTGGGCTGATGTTGAGGTGTTCTGGAACACCAGGTAGGCATCGTGGTACTGGGTAACAGGTATAAGGGAACGGGTACCTGTAAGGTACTAGGTACGTGATATCGTGGTACCCCCTTCGTTAGGTATTAGAATGGATGCCCAGCGTGGTACCTGCTCTTCCTGGTTGAATATCTCTGGTGCTTCATCTAAGTAGATAGGTAGTCGAGGTTCTGGTCTTTACCAGGTATTGATTTCCTCTAGGTCGTGGTATCGATCCCGCTAGGTACCTGGGAGCTAGGACTGGTCCCTACTAGGTAGATACTGGGTGGAAAATTCTCCTTTGGACCCTTGCCAAAAATCCCTGTTAACAAGAGTAAAATTTGGATTAGCACCCTCAATAGCTACCAGTAAGTGGCATTGGGGTAAGTACCTTCGGTACCTGGATTTTCCTTACAAGGCAATATGAAATCAAACTTCAAACAAGAGAAATCTATAAAAGAATGGTATATGTGGAGATAATGCGGGTGGTACTATTTTATTCATCATAGGATTGTTTACAAGAAGAAGGATTTTGATAACAATACAACACTATCACTTTCTTCCGTCTCTCTACATAGAATGGCGATGGCGAAACCGTACGTGGCGATAAGTGGCTAAAATCTTCTCAGTGGTGGTTCTGAACCTCTCACTGACTTCAGAAAACTCAAAAGAAAGTTTCTGGAAAAACCCCATCTCTTCATCCTTCATGGCTGTATTTATAGACACCAAATATTTATGTTAATAAGGATTGTTTGGAGTCCTCCTTTAGGCGTTGAAAGACGTTGAGTTAGGCTAAAGGCGCGGGATTTGATCCCTCAAATTACTGTCGTATTTAAATTCTGATCCAGTTGACCGTTTGGTCTCATTTATTGCGCTTTAGATGGTGAAGAAGTCAACTCTTGTTTCCTACGTTGCTTGGAGAAAGATACTGATTCCATATCCTGATGGCGGGATACGCTGCTCTATTAGCCTGCTCTCGTCGGCGTGATGCTTGGTCTGTACCTTGTTGGCGTGGCGCTTGTTCTAACATGCTGGTGTCTACGTGGCGGCATTATTCCTGCTTGGCTGGTAGGTTACCTATCTTTGTTGGATTCAAGGCTGATGTTGAGGTACCTGGGTACCGGGTATATGTCGTAGTACATAGGTGCCAAGTAGGAGGTACCGGGTTCATACGAGATTCTAGGTACGTGGTGTCGCTGTACTTGTTTCTTATCGGCTCATAGCGCAGGTGCTTCGCCTAGGTAGATAGGCAGATGAGGCAGACGTGGTTCTAGTCTTGCTAGGTATTGAATCCCCCCTGGATCATGGTACTGATGCTTTCGGGTACCTGGGAGCTAAGAGTGATTCCTACCGGGTAGTAACTTGGTGGAAAATTCTCCTTTGGCCCTACCAAAAAAGGCTATTAACAAAGATAAACAAATTACATTTAAAAATACATAAGTTAAATTGTTAAAACAATATTATAAGTTATAACTATTAATAGAAAAATTTGCTCAAGGAGCGAAATTTCAATTAACACCCTCGTCCCCTACAGGTAGGCGATAACGAGATAGGTACCTTCGGTATCGGGGTTCCTCTTTATGCAGGAGGTTAATATGGATAAATATGAAGGAACCAAGAGGATATGAACAAAAACTGTTTTATTGAATAAATATTCATGCAAAGGTTACAACACTCTCACTTCACTCTTTCAAACACAAAATGGAGATGGAGAATTCCGTTTATGTAGATAAGTGGCTATTAACTATCCAGTGATCATCTATATACTCTCATTGGCTTCAGAGAGCTCTCATGGAGTTACTCTAGGTACAGGAATCTCTTTTCTTTGGCAAAAAATACAAGGTGTGGGATCCTCTTCTTTGCCTTCAAGGCCGTATATATAGGTCTCCAACTTTTCCCAAAATCTAGTCGCATTTATGAGGGTTATTTGGAGTCCTTTTATAGGCGTTGAAAGGAGTTGAATGGGGTTGAAGGCGCGGGATTTGATCCCGTTAATCTTTGTCGTATTTAAATTCTGATTTGGTTAGCCGTTATGTCTCATTTATGGTGCTTTAAAGGGCGAGGGAGTCAACTCTTTCTGATGGCGTTACTTGGAGGAGAATACCGATCATATGGTGTGCTATACTGGCATGCTGGTCCGAATTGTTGTCGTAGAGCTTGTTTTACTCATAATGGCGACCTTGTAGTGATGTTGGTTCTGCTGGGCAGGTAGGAATGCCTGTCTTGATTGGATTCTGGGTTGATGTCGAAGTGCTTTGGGATATCGGGTGCACGTCGTGGTACCGAGGTACCAGGCGGGGAGTATCGGGTACCTGCGAGGTACTGGAACTGTGATATCATGATACCCCTCCTATCAGATGTCAGCATGGACATTCAGCAAGGTACCTGCTCTTCCTGGTTGAATATCTCTGGTACTTCATCTGGATAGATAGGTAGTCGCGCCTGATCTCACCAGGTGTTGCTTTTGTCAGGGTAATGGTACCAGCCCCTCTAGGTACCTGGGAGCTGGGATTGGCCCCTACCAGGTAGATACTTGGTGGAAAATTCTCCTTTGGACCCTTGCCAAAAAAACTCTGTTAACAGAAGTCCCTCCTGATTTGAACACTGGTATCAGGTTGGGGTTGGAGTCAAGATTTAGTACACATGGAGAATTTTGTGTAAACGTCTCGTGGAAAGGAATCTTCCTCTTGCACACTAACTTAAAGGGGCCTTCCATGTGGCCGGTTAAGGGAGGCCGAATTCAAAATAGGAAATATTCCAGAGGTGCGTGTTTCTCGAAACCATTTTCCCCAAGCCATCGATTATCCCGCGATATTGATGACCGTCTCTGCTCATTACAAGTAACCGCTTCCATTCCTATTTAAACCTTGCTTCTCCACGGCGTACTCTCTTCTCTTTCAAGCAAATTTCTCCAAATTCTTGTATCTGTACAAACCCTAGCTTTCTTCTATTTCCTGAAAAATAAAGACTTTGAATCTGTGACTTTGTCTTCCCCTGCTGATGATAGCATTGAGTGACTATTCGATCATGATGTAACTGCTAGCGGGAACCCCGCCCCTAGGAAAAGGGCTCGCGTCGACAGTGATAGCGGGGACGACGCCCCTGTCTTTCAACACCACTGCTCCAACAGAACTATTGCTATCGGGATCGGTTTCTCGAACGACCTTGCTAGTGCGGTGGATGTTGATAAGGAATCGAGTGGAGAATCAGGCCCTATCAGGGCCGGTAGGAGATTGGGTTGGTGAAGACACGGACACTGTGGGGAGGGTACTCGATCTTCCCTACGAGTACAGATGCATCCCTGGTTCGACTAGCACCCCGGATACCAACAGGCGCTTTCGGAGGGATTTTAAGGTCCCTAAAGATATCATGATCATCATACCTCCTCATGGGTATGACGTATATACTCTCAGTCCTTGCGAGCTTCCGATTCATACGGCGGCTTTGGATAGTGGAGTCAGGCTACCTTCCCACCCTACCTTGCGTAGGGCGCTGTATGCTTTGCAATTTGCCCCCCTTCAGCTAACACCAGGGTTCTGTAGGCACCTGGTGGGGTTTTTGGTACGGTGGAGAGAACAGTGCGAGAGAGATGTTATCAACCAGGAGCCGGGGGCAGTCGAGCTCGGATACGTGTTCCAGATTGCTGCTAATTCTCCCTGCCCAAAGGGGCAATTTTATGCTTGGGCCAAGAACAATTTGAAATTCTTGGTACTAGGGGCCACGAAAAAGGATACCTCCTAGACGGAGGAATGGGTTGTCATCAAAGGCGGATGGGGCAGCTCGGTTCATATCGGAGGAACTGAATTCAAGGTTCCTACTTGTTTTAGTGGGAAACCCAAGTTGGAGAAGAGCAAACTCTCTACTGACTCGAAGAAAATCTTGAAGGCCATCATGGCCCGAAATTATATCAATCTGAAGTATCCTACCATAGATGCTTTCGATGCAGGGAAGGTAGAATTCTACCTTCGAGTCTCCAGTGCACTTCTAGGTAAAACACATCTCTGACTTTGTCTATACTATATTTCTTTATTAATTCTGTAGACATTAACCTTTTGTTATCTCGGTAGACTCTACAGTGCTTCCATTGGTGCCAGAGGTGGAGCTCCACCCCGCTAATGGTATAAATGATTCGCCACCGACTTCACATATCAGGTTTTATGTTCCAGCTGGTTCTGACCTCGGTGGAGGGGTAGGTACTCCCACTGGACCTAGTAGGACCTCAATCAAGGTACCTGGGGCTTCAACTCCTCTCTTAGCTAGATCGCTGGAAGCTTTTACTGCCAGAAAGGGGAGGTACCGAGGTGTTACTAGTCGGGTGCAAGACGAGCCACCCATCAGTCCAATTACTGCTGTTGCTGATCCACCAGCTCCCTCTGTCTTTTCTGCTGTGGCAACCAATAGATCTACTCAGGTCGAGAAAGGTTCTGATCCTGCTGCTACCAACCGGGTTGAGCCTCGTGATAGGCCGAGGTCGAGGTCCAAAGATAATATCCAGGATGAAGTCTTGGCTAAGTTTGCAGCTTCCTGCCCAGGTAAGGGTTTGGAGGCCATGACTTCCATGCCTGTCGATTATCTAATCTCCAAAGGATACGTTATCTTGGCTGAGGTAAGCTATCTTGTTTAGTCTTCTATCTCGATCTCATAACTGGCAACATTCCCACTCATGTTTTGGGCTTGGCAGGCCTTCAAATTCAATGTAGCTATGAATCATCAGGTTAGCCCCCTCTGGAACGAAGTTAAGGAGGCCAATGTCGAGTTGGAAAAAGCCAAAAAGGAGCTTGGTAAGGCTGTTAGGGGTGTGGTAGTTCTGAACCAGTCTCTGAACAATGCCAAGAAGGAAGCAGATAAAGCGAAGGTTGATAGGGAGCGGATGCAGCATGCTTTGGATACTGAGAGGCTCAGGTCCCTCCGCCACAGGGAGAAGAGGGAGATCGCGAAGGGAAGAGTAATGGAGCTAGGGAAAGAAGTTCAATCCCTACGTGATAGTGCGGCTAGCCTGGAAGCTCAAATAGACACCGCCTTTAGAGATGGCTACTTCTTTGCTGGCTACCAGGTGGCTCTAGCTTTCCCTCCTCTATTTGATATAAGGGTTATCGCAGGATGGAACAGGGAGGAGATCATGGCAAAAGCCGCTGAACTGGCTGGGGTTGCTCCTTTCGATGTAGCTGGATCTTCTCGGGTTGCTGGAGCAGGTGGGAAGACCAGAGACTTATCTTCCTTCCTCCACCAAGCAATGTTAGAACAGATCATAATCTGAAGGCTTCTGAAGTTAGAGTGGCTCAAGTTGAAGGTGGGGCTTCTGATCCACTCGTCTCTTTGCCCAAATCCATCAAGGAGGTAGGGAACCAGCCTACTACTAAGGATAGAGGGTCTGATGTACCGATCTCCTTACCGGGCCCCGACAAGAAGGTGGAGGATCAAGCTACCTTGACCAAGGAAGTGGGGGAACCATCTGGTATGGTAATAGAGGAGCTCTAGGCTGAACCTGCTAAAGTGGAGACCCATTGATAGTGTGGGTCCAGGTAGCAAGCGTGACTTCGGCCGCGGTGGTGGTGTAATTAACTGGTGAGCTCTCGGTTGGATCTGGAGATGAGGCTCAAACTGTCGCATGATCAAGCTTGATCCTTTAACCAGTCAACTTTATTTTTCTCAAGCTTTATAGCCCGTGATCGAGGGATGGGCTCCCCAGTTCTAGTAAGCGTGTGTAGTTTAATGACTTCTTGGTTGAATCCTGCCTTGATTTAAATAATAGTCCCCAATGTAAACTTGATTTTACAAATCCCTGGTAACTGAAGGAGTCCTAAAACTCGTCGAGATCAAATTTTGTAGCGAGGTTTGATGCGGATGCGAGGGTCTCCTGGGACTTAGCAATTGGTCTCACTTGGGAGAGAAAATTGGGTATCAGGAATTCTCTTTCTGAGGGTCCTAGTACTGAGGCAGAAAATAGTAGATAAAAGAATCCAGGTACCAAGGATATTCGTCTTCAACGGAATCCTGGTACCTAGGTGTAGACTTGGTGATCTACTTTCCATTGATCCCCGATGAAATGTAGCCATTTATGTGATTGGTCCTAGAATGGCACCAAGGCATCAGCCGAATTGGGATCGTGGTACCTGGCAATCGAGGTAGTCATGGTATACATCCTGTTCGGGGTTATTCTAATGGAACATCGTTTCTAGCATTCTTGTGTGGGGATCGCTGTTTCAGACTCTACATTTAATTGTTCTTCCACGTGTTAACCCATGGTAGGCTTATTTGTTTCAGACGTTAACTTCGGAGGCGCACGCTTTGCGAAGATATCCTTCCCCACATTCCGGGTGTCGTGCCTCATTAATGATCTTATCCTTCCATTCCCGAGACTCACCTTTCCCTTCTATAAATATCCCCAACCTATTTAGCAATTTCATCACGTTATTCCTTCATTCTGCTATGAAGTAGCAAATCTCAGGAAACCGACCTATCATTGCCATGATGGTTAAAACTGTAAGGGGAGGAGACGTGATTTCTCTGATTGGCAGATGCTTGGTATTGTGGAGAGAATGGTGCGAGATGGACTTAGTTACGAGGGAATCACAACTGGTTGTGACTCCCTGGATCAAGAGGAATGGTGGCTCACAGCGTCTCACCCTTGCCAATGGTGTAGACATTACCTAGGTGAGCTGCAACTTCTTATCCAGTTGCTTCTTGAATGCGAAGGGTTTCAAGATTATTCTTCTACCCCTCATGTATTTGATGACTCCAACACGGCCTTTGTTTCTACCTCCGGGGGTCACGGTAGTGTCGTCGACATCTGTCTTGGTTGAGATCAGTGTCGCACGGCGAGCAGGTCAGGAAAGTAGGCAGGAAGTCGAAGAGGAAGATGGCATGTCTGAGCTTCTAATTTATTTTCCTATTATTTTTCTTTTTTTGTTTCTTGTACGTAGCTTGATGTAAGGGTTGGGCTCTCTAATTTGATCAATGAAGAAACCCTTTTTTTCTAGACCTGCTAATTGAATATTGTTGCATGCTTCTAATTGTAGTGCAAACTCAAGTAATAGTCCCCAGCATAAATGTGACTTAATTGATATCTGGTAACAGAAAAATCTGTGAGAGTTGGTGAGACCTGACAGTGTATCTTGGCTCGTAGCCTGTACAAAGATCTCTTGAGACTTAGCGATTAACCCTATCTGGGGAAAACCGGGGTACCAGGCATTCTTGCTTTGAGAATCCTGGTACGTAGTTGATAACGTTGGCAACTTATGGTACCCAACCTTCCATTCTTCAGGGATCGGGGTACCTAGGCGAATCTGGGTACCCTGAATTCCTGTTTTAGGAATCTTGGTTCCTTAGCGAATTTAGTGGTGGCTAGCCTTCCTGTTTTAGGGAATCGAGGTACATGGTTAACAGTGTTGGCGAATATACTTGGCAAATTTAGGTACCTTGCATCCCCGTTCTAGGAATCTTGGCACTTTGGCTAATGATCTGGCGAATCGTGGCACCTCGCATTCCTTTACAAGGAATCTTGGAACCATGGCGCATAATCTATCGAATCTAGGTACCTCGCATTCCTATTTTAGGAATCTTGGTACTTTGGCAAAAACAATGGTGAACATATTGGCAATAAGATCCTGGTAGGCAACTAAGGCCACTTTAGCACCAAGTCTTTCTCGGAGGGGGGTGGTACTCGACCAAAGTCTTGATCTAGGTACCTCGCATTCCTATTCTAGGAACCTCGGAACCTTGGCGAAAAGAGGCGAAAGCATTGTCGAATCTGAGTACCTAACATTCCTGTTCTAGGAATCTCGGTACTTTGGAGAATATAGTGGTACCTAGCCTTCCCGTTTTTAGGAACCTAGGCACGTTGGCGAGAATAAGGCGAACATACTGGTAACAAGATCCTGGTAGGCAACTAAGGCCACTTTAGCACCATGTCTTTCTTAGCGGGGGGTGGTGCCCGGCCAAGGCCTTGATCTGGCAGGTAACTATGCTCTTACTATCCAGACCCTTCTCAGTGGAGG